>CM052883.1:18449859-18480214 GCA_028534135.1 Potos flavus | reverse complement strand
GGGGCTCGATCCCAGGACCGTGAGATCATGACCTGAGCCGAAGGCAGAGGCTTTAACCCACTGAGCCACCCAGGCATCCCGCATTAAAACTTTCATAATAAATTCAAGATCTGGTTGGTTTCACTAGCAAATGCTATACATCATTTAAAGAACAAATACCACCAATTATACACTCTTTGAGAAAACAAAATACTTCCCATGTTCTTTTTATAAGGCAACATTGTTTTGAGGCTTACAACTACATTTTGAGTTTTTAATTTCAAAATCAGTGTTTTCTACCATATTAATAAAGCTGAAAACCAGTCATATCATTGGATGAAGAAAAATAATTTGAAAAATCCTTTCATACTTTAAAACTCTAGTCAACTTTGGTAGAAGTTTATTTCTTTAATGAGGCCATCTAAAAAACCTGCAGCTAACAAATTGATGAAAAGCTTGATGCTAGGTGCCCTCCTGCCCCTTCCCCCTGAATCAGGACTAGGCAAGGATGTTCACTCACACCCTTCTTATTCATCATTGTACTGAAAGTCCTACCAAGAGCAATAAGGAGAGAAAAACACATTGCATAAACTTTGGAAAGAAAAATATGAAACTGTCCTTATAAAGAAATTATATGAATATTTACAAACTGATACCCACACAGAATGTCCTAGAACTGATAGGTGAGTTTAGGATAATCACAGGACACAGTTATTTGATGAAAATCATTTGTATGCCGACAAGTAATTGAAAACTACTAAAATGAACAGTGATAACTACCAATATACCAGCACCATTTATTATAGACTTCCATCTCAAAAGAAAATACCTTGTTATAAATGTAATATGCAGAATCTGTGCTGTGAACATTAAAAAATCATGATGAAGGGAAACAGAGACCTCAATAAATGGAGAAATTGGCGATTCTCATGGATTTGAGACTCAACATAGTCCAGGTCTGTGTTCCCCCAAGATAATCTGCAGATGTAACAAAACTTCAATCAGTATACCCCTGGAAAATTTATAGGTATAGTCGGACTCCAGATTTATATGGAAAGGCAAAAGAATCAGAATAGAAAATATAGTACTGAAAAAGATGAACAAAATTGAAGTTTCATACAGTCCGCTTTGAAGCCCCGCCATGTATCCATGGAAGAATATCCACACAGATTAATGGAAACCAAGATTCCATAAACAGACCCACTCAAATACGGTTAATGGATTACAAACAAAAATGGAAAGGCAATTTCAGGGAGAAAGCAATCTTAACAAATTATGATGTATCAGTTGGGGATCCCACATGGAACTTTCATCTGTACTTCACACCAAGAAATCATTCAAAATGGCACCTGGATGGCTCAGTCAGTTAAGTGTCTGCCTTCTTCTGCTCAGGTCATGATCGCAGGGTCTGGGGATTGAGCTCTGTGTCCAGCTCCCTGCTTAGTGGGGAGATTGCTGCTCCCTCTCCCTCTGCCCTTCCACCCCTGCTCGTGCTCTCTGTCTTTGAAATAAAATCTTTAAAAAAAATCAAAATGTATCTAAATATAAAATATGGAACTATAATTTTTAGAGGAAAACCTAGGACATAATCTTCACAACCTTAGGTTATGCAAAAGGTTCTTAGGTAAACAAAACGAAAAGTGTAATCCATAAAACATCAATAAATTGGACTTTATGAAAACTAAACTTTTTACTCCAAGATACTATTAATAGAATGAAGTCATGAGTACAGATTGTGATGATATATTTGCAAATCACACATTCAACAAAAGACTTAATGTTAGTCCATAAAAGTAACTGAAAAAGAAAACAAAGTACAGTAACATGTGTAAAATATTTCCTCAGGTCTTCCACCAAATAAAATACATGGATAGCATTAAGCACATGAATAGATGCTCAACATCTTTATCAGGAAAATGCAAATTGAAACTAGGAAGAGATACCACTACATATCTACTAGTGAGATGTCCATATATTACTGGTTATGATGCAGGATCAGCCAACCACTCTGGAAAATATTTTGGAAGTTTCTTGTAGAGTTAAATTCTTCTAGTATAATCTAGCAATCCCACTTGTAGACCTTTCCCTAAAAAAATAAAAGCTTATTTTCACATGCACAAAAACTACCCATTAATATATTAATATAGTAAGTTTATTCATAATTGCCAAAAATAAGCAATTATTTAATATTCAGCTGATTAGTGTATAGACACTGATCCATCTATTCAGTGGAATAAAATAATATGAACAAAAACATTATTGAAGTATACAACATGGATGAATCCAAATAGAATTATGTAAAATCTCGATATATTAGATTTTGTATTCATTCATATGACATTCTGGATAAGACAAAATGTTAGGGATGAGTAATAGATTAGTAGTTGCCCGGGATTAGGTGTAAATGAAATTTGGACTAGAGACTCAAGCCTGAAAAGTTTCTTGGGTGAGGAGGGATAGAAACGTTTTGTATACTAATTTTAATGGTGACTACATGAATTTACACATGTGATAAAAGTCTACTTCTTGAAAATGTTAACTTCAAATGTTGTAAATTATGATGTATTACTGTTGTATTTATATTTCATTGGCTACATGTGTAAGAATGATGTAATAATTTTATTCTAAAATTTCAGTTTTTACAACATCCGGGAACATTATTTTCAACTATTAAAAGAAATTATGCAGTTGCAAATTAATGATGGAATATATCTTAGTTGTGTTTCCAATAAGAGAACTGGGACTTCGGCAGTTTCGTTTGGAGGTGGTCCCAGGCAGCACACTAGAGCAAGTGAGGAAAATGAAACCGAGTAGAGCTATAGTACATCACTGAATGTGTTAATTAGTGGCTTATAATGAAAGACAAATAGGGCTCAATCTTGCTGTATGTTCTAAGTTATCATGTAGAATAGGCTTTAAAATAGTGCGACTGGATTTTAGGATGATTGAGGCATGCCCCCCATGACATTATGTATATTCTCTGTAGCTGTGGACACCTATCTGTGCAAATAAAGTCATCACAATTAAAAATATTCCTTGGAAATTCAGATTTAAGTAGATCTCTCCTCTATTTCATCTCTCAACTGTAGCAGGTGGACACTATATCCCAAGATGGAGTGGAGTCATCCTTAAGGTGACTGAAGGTGGATGTATTTTCCACTTTATCTGTTATGTCTTGAGTTATGGTGTTTTTGGCAAAAGATTTTTATGAAATCAAATTTATCAGTTTTTTGTTTTGCCTTCCATTTTGTATCAGAAAAGGCATTCTTTGTCTACACTAAACTTAAAATCTTTACATGGTTTTGTTTCCACTCGTATCTCTTATGCATTTGGAGTTGATTTTTATATTAGTAAGAATAGGGGTCAAAATGTTATCTTTTTAAATAGCTATCCATTTATCCAAGTACTGTTTATTTAAAAGTTCATATTTGCCCTAGTTATTTGAGATTGTTATTGTATACTAAATTTTCATATGTGCTTGGATATGTTTCTGCTTTCCTGTCTTATTTTTTTCTATTTACAACAAGATTATCACTTTTATTTATAGGGGTTTTATAGTGTTTTAATGTCTGAGAGGGTTAGATTCCCTTAGTGTTGTTTTTATTAGTTTTAATGTCTATTTCTGAATATCTCTCTATATAAATTTTAGTATCTACTTGTCTAAAAATGTAAAAAAGACCATGATTTTTTTCCTTGTGAATAAATTAACTTTGTAAATTGACTGAGGAAAACAGATATCTTTATAGTGTTTTGTCATCATATTTAAGACCTAGGGGACATTTTTCCAAGTCTCTTTTTGTCATTGAGAAGTTTAAAAAATTTTTCCTGGTAGATTTTCTGTACTTCTTAGTAAATACTTTTAATTCATTTGCTACTGTTGTAAGTATGGTGTTCTTTTACATTATTCTAATTTTGTTGGATATATGAAGGCTTTTGACTTTTTTCTGTTATTTTTATATTGCATAAGTTTCTAATGATTGTCATTGATTACATTAATTTTATAGATTCTCTTGGGATTTTCAGGCTACCACTCTGTCATTTCCAATTAGATTCAATTTAACTTTTACCATCTCCTTTGATTCTAATAACCTCTATTTAACTGCATCAACTATCCATGATACAATGTAGAGTAGTAGCGATAATGGGATGTTTTCCTGATCTTAGTGGTCAGGCTTCTAGTGTTCTACCATTTAGTAAGGTAATGGCTTAATATCTCAAAGTCTGCGGTGTTTGTATGTGATCATTTTAACATATTTCTAGCTCAAAAAAATAAAGTATTCCTAGTTTTTATTTTCTTGTGTGCTTTTTTTCCGCCCAAAATACATGTTAAATATTTTCAAAGTTATTCCAGGATTTATAGAGGTAAGCATTGAGTTTTTTTACCCTTCCATCTGTTAATGTGTTGTAAGAATTTAATAGACTTTCTAAAATTGGGGTAATTATATATTCTTAGAATAAGTCTATTAATAGTGTACTATTAATGTGTATTTTGTTAATACCATATTTAGTATTTCTGCACACACACAAAACATATTACATATTAATAAGTGACATTGGTTTGAGTTTTTCTGTTATGTTTATCAGGTGTAGATAATGATATTATGCTTGTTTCATTAAAGTTAGTGGGTTTTCTTTTGTATTCAGGACTTCAGAACAATTTATAATACTGTGGAACTATCTGGACATTGAACATTTGGTGGAAATTCACTGAGAAATATTCTACGCCCAGTGATTTCTTTGTGTGTAGTTATTTGATAAATTTCTGTGTTCTATGGAAAGTTCATGTAGACTTTGTGTCTCTATGTTCCTTTAGCTTTTTATAAAAGTCCTTTTATATTGGGTGGAAGGAAGTTGCTGATAGAGTATGGTTAGGTGGAATACTCATTCTTTTAACTTTTCTCATACTAACAAGTCTGTTATAAATAAAAATTTGACCTTTTATGGATAGTCAATACATTATTTTCTACCCTTGGCCACAGTTTAATGGATGAGTATTTCTTTTTCTCAGTTTTTTAAAACTGAGTCATACTGGAATGTGTGATGAAGGGACAGGTAAAAAACTTTGGTAGCATGTGGTCTTTAAAAATAATTGGTTTGTTACTCTTATTACATTTCCTTTTCTTTCCTTTTTTTTTTTTTACTTACTTTAAGATTGAAATATGTACTTCTAAAAGGGAATAAATTATAGCTTCTAATTCTGTATGTGATCCTGGAGTCTCTTCTGCTGCCATAGAACGTCATGGAACTTGCGTCCTTCCCTTACCTGCCCATTGTTTCTCTGAGTATTTTCCTACCTCTAGGAGCTACTCATCCATTCTATAGTCAGTATGACTTCCTACATTTGCAGGTGTATTAGTTACCTATTTCTGTGTAACTAATTATCCCAAACTCTTAGCAGTTAAAAACTAAACAAACATTACCTCAGTTTTTTGTGAGTCGGGAATCCAGGAGCAGCTTAGCTGTGTGGTTATCAGTGTTTCTCATTAGGTTGGAGTAAAGCTATCAACCAGGTGTTAGGTAAAGGCTTGACTGAGGCTGAAGGAATCACATCTAAGCTCAATATGATTGTGGGTAATTTTCAGTTATTTATGTTCTGTTGGATTGACAGCCACAGTTCCTTAGTGTGCTATATGGTCATCTCCATCATAGGGCTGTTCATAACATGCCATATTATTTACCCTAATGTGTGTGATCATACAGAGACCAAGAGACAGGCAAACATGCACAGAGAAGGAGAGATAACAAGAGGGAAGCCAAAACCTTTTTATAACCTAGTATAAAATTGCCTTTCATACCTTCTACCACATTTTTTTATTAGAAATGATCGAGTAAGTCCAGGCCACATGTAAGGAACTTTAATAACTTCCTGGAGTTGGTACCATTAGGGGTTGTCTCAGGGGCTACGTTTTCATGGAAATCAAGGTTGTGAACCTTTGGACTTTCTTTATGGTAAGAACCTTTTTTTTTTCCCCTAGGTGTCCAGGCTACAAAATTAATTTTAGGTTGTGCTTCCTTCCTTGTTTTGTTTTATTTTGTTTTGTTATTGGGATATTTTTTGTTAGTTTTCTTTTATCTGTTGTCATTGTGGGAAAAAAATGCTTCAGGGTCAATCTGCCAAAATAACTTTTGGAAATCTTGCAGAATATCACTGATACTATCTAAAAATTTCCCCTAATGTAATAGTATGCTTGGCAAGATAGTGAGATCCACAGGACTGCACCTACTTTATCAACACTGAACCATCAGACAAGCATATTATATAAAAAAAATTTTTTAATGTATTAGGTTAAACTAATCACTGTCAGTTCTCAAGTTACTCTAAGTTTCTATAATTCCAGTTCTAAAAGTCTGATATCATCCTCTGTGGGATCCCTGTGAGTCAAAGTCATTGGTGACCCACTGTAATATTTAGGTGTCAAACATTTGGCAACTGTTTTATGGATTTGTCTGTCAAGGCCATTTCCTAGCTGATCTGAGACAGCTGCCTGATTGAATGTCTGCCCTATATATTATTAACTTCACTCCTTTAGAACCACTTCCAGCGACAAACCATGTCCTGTCATTTTCAGCCTTCTTTATGCCATTATAGTTGACATCTCCTGAATATCTACATGAAGATTTGTTTCTTCCAACATGGAAATATTTTCCAGAATGAGACAGGAGTCTTGAACTAGTCTCTGAAGTGGTCATTCCCAGTTGACTAAATTGTGGGTCAATATATGTGGTGTCAAAGTAGAGAAGATAATGAAATAACAAAGCCTTTGGCATAAACATACAATATAAAAACAAATATTTTTTAACATGTAGGTATTTTAAAGAACTTCTACACATGTTAGTACACACATACACAAGATATAATGATAATGCCACTAGGCAATGGGTAAGGTTTACTATCTCAGTTATATGAGTAAAGGAAAATGGAGGTAAGAAAAGGCAGTAGTTGTCCCATGATAAAACCATTTTGTTATGGAATCTAAATGGAAACCCAAATCTGACTCCTAGCCCAGAAAAGTTTCCATGATACTGTTTTGCCTTCTCTTACTACAGTAATCCTGAGTAATTGAAGCCAGTTTCCACTTGCTTTAGTTAAAATAGTTATGGGCTAATCCCAGGAATAATCAAGAGAAAAATCACATTTCACACTTCTCATCCCTAATATATACTGTCTTCAACCTGCCCTGAAATTGAACACTCTGATGTTTCTTAACATCATGGCAAACTCCAAGCCAATTTTAAATTCTCTGTATTTTCAGAACATCCCTATGATTTAGACTGAGATGGGAAAGTTTTATTCATTTTGAACTCCTTCCCAGTCTAGTGTACATAGCTTCTGGCCCTAGAATCTCTCAAAGGCTGAGACTATAAATTTATAACTTTATTTCTCCTTATTCCTCTTGCCCTATTTATCTCAGGCAATCTAATGGGGTTCAATTTAGTCTTGATTATGCTATGACTTCATACTCACTGCCAAATCAACTCCACCTTTTTTCTATTTTATCTAAAACAATCTATTGAGATAATTAGATAAATCTAGAAAAGCATCCCGAGGTTGACTACAGTCCATCTAGATGTGTTTTTCAACTACACTGAAAGAACAAGCACAGAATCCCCAATATCGTCATAAATTAAAAGTGTACTTGTTATGTGGTATTATATAAGCCACGAACATTATTAGTTTAAAAATATATTTAGAAGTACTTGGTAGGCCCTGGGTGTAAGTTAAATGACACCATTTTTGGTACAGCAGTCATAATATTGCTATGAAACAGACGCTTTAATTTTCTTTTTTAGAAGGGGGTTTATGCTATGTTTTACATAGCGAATGAGTTTGTATACTCAAGCATGCTCAGACGAGGAGGGAGTAAACTGATTCCTTCATAAAACATTAGGTGAGAGGCACCTGGGTGGCTCAGTCAGTTAAGTGTCTGACTCTTGGTTTCAGCTTAGGTAGTGATCTCAGGGTCGTGAGATGGATCCCCACATTAGGCTCTGTCCTGGGTGTGGATCCTGCTTAAGATATTCTCTCTCTTCTTCTGCCTCTCCCACCCCTCTTGTGTGCACATGTACGTGCTCTTTTGCTCTCTCTTAGCGAAGAAAAAAAGCATTAGTTGAGACCTTTTCGGCCTGACTGTTGAAAGTACTGTTCTGCACAAAACTGGAAGCATTTTCAGGTGTCTGTATGAGATGAAGGAAAAAGACAATGAGAATAATGAACAATCATAAACTAGTAAAAGAATCATCAAAACTTTTATAAAGATATTATTAACCTTATCACTTAGGGTGAATAAATTATTTTTCACGGAAACCAGTCAACGGGCTTGATTTCATAACCCAGGTGTCACAAAGATAAAAAGAAACAGGAATTTATGGAAACCTTGAACTCTTTTCTGGAATTTTACACATCCATAATATTGATTTCTATCAAGTTTAATTTGCTCTCTAGGAGGCTAAGTGCCAAGCTTGTATCTACTTTATACAACAGTATCGTAATTGTCACAAGACTAAATTTTACTAAAAATTTATACACAATTCAGTTAGAGAATGTCAATAAACTAAGAAAATTATATAGAGTATATCAATCATGAACCTCTAAGTGAAAGAGGAGTTGTGATGTACAAATTCTATAGTTTGTCAATGTATCATACTTAAGAATGTCTAAATAGGACATTCCAGGAGGAAGATTTTACATCACCATAACCTATAAATGCTTGAAATGGATTTGAAAGTAGAGTGGAAACTTCTAGCTGACTAGATAACCATAATTTATCTAAAATCCAGTAGAAATTTGGAAGCGAAAGTGTGCGGCATCAGATTACCTCAGGTTTCACATCTAGACCCCTACATGTCAGCTTAAAAACCTTAGAGAAGTTATTTAATCTTTCTGTTCCTGTTTTGCTGTCTGAGATGGATATCATATCTGTTCTAGGATCATTGTTATGACTAAGTTAACATAAATGAGTTAGTAAGGGGTAGAATTTAAAAGTGTAATATCGATAACCCCATTTGCTATTTAATATTGCCATTATTTTTGACTCTTGTAAATTTTAAGTTAAATTGGCCTCTTTGGTATTCTGGGATGAAATGGGAAAAATGCATGAAGTATTTCTGCTGCATTCTGAAGCATGACTGTCTCTGGGAAAATCTCCTGTGTAACCAGAGTTATACAGTGAACTAGCTACCTTCTTCTTGGAATACACTTTTTCCTTGAAAGAACAACTTCAGACAAACTGGTTATTCAGACTTGAGTATTTGGCAGATGCATTCTAGAAATGAATGTCATTTCAAAGAAAACACTTGCAAATATGTGTTACCAATGATAAAATTCGGGCTTTCCAGCAAAATTAGAATTTTGGGAAACATGTATTTGCCACCCTGAGCTTGACAGTTTCTCATCTGATGAGATTAACAATTGTGATTTTTTTGATATGGTTTGATGAAGGACATCATTTAGAATGCATATATAATTTAGTGAACCGGTATTTTTCAAGTGACTATGATGATTTAAAAACCATGCATGGGTAAAAGTCATTCAAAATGCAAAATAGACCAGTGGATTTCAGATAGACCAAAGGATTTCAGCATGACAGAGTACATAAGGTTCACTGATAGGGCTTCAGATGGCACATTACAGTTGTGACCTTTAAGACAATATCACTTACTGAGTTTTAGTGTTGAATCAAAAAATATCCACAGTTAACTAAAAAAGCTATTAAAATACTCCTCCCTTATTATGTATCTGAGGCCAGATTTCCTCCACATATTTCAACCAAAACTACATAATACAACAGTCTGAATTCAGAAGCATATTTGAGAATCCAGGTGTCTTGTGGATATGCAGACATTAGATTTGTAAAACTGTGGAACACCAGCTGTATTCTCATGAATTCTTTTGTTTTTGGGAAATAGTCCCCCCCTCCAAAAAAATGGCCTCCTTGGTATTTCTCAAACACCCTTAGCATATGTCTACTTCAAAACCTTTGAACATAAGATTTGTCTGCTTTGGAGCTCACTCCCTCATTTGTTTTCATAGCTCACTACCTTGATTCATTCAGGTTTCTTTTTAGAATGACCTAATCAGAGATGCCTTCTCTTCTTTAACTACTTAATCAAATAGTGTTCTCAACTATTTTTCTTTATATCAATCACCATTTAGTATTAAACTTATTTATAGTTTGTCCCCCCACACTAACATGGAAGCTCCAAGAGCAGAGAGACATGCTGACCTCTTCTCATTTTCCCAGTGCAAACATTCTTTTTTTTTTTTTTTTAATAAAACTGAAATAATGCTCCTTTATGGAAAATGTGGTTAAGAATGCATAGGGAAGTTTGGGGCACCTGGCTAGCTAAGTCAGAAGAGCATGCGACTCTTGATCTTGAGCTTGAATCCCACGGTGGGTGTAGAGATTACTTAAGATTACTAAATAAACTTAAAATGTTAGTATCTTATGGGGCACCTGGGTGGCTCAGTCGGCTGAGGGTCCTACTCGTGATTTCAGCTTAGGTCATGATATGAGGTGGTGAGATCAAGCCCCACAGTGAGCATGGAGCCATTTGCAACAACATGGATGGAACTAGAGGGTATTATGCTGAGCTAAATAAGTCAATCAGAGAAAGACAATTATCATATGATCTCTCTGATATGAGGAATTTGAGAGTCGGGGTGGGGGATCATGGGGGGAAGGGGGGGAAACATGAAATAAGACTGGACTGGGGAGGGAGACAAACCATAAAAGACTCTTAATCTCAGGAAACAAACTGAAGGTTGCTAGAGGCGAGTGTGGGAGGGATAGGGTAGCTGGGTTATGCACATTGGGGAGGGTATGTGCTATGGTGAGTGCTGTGAATTGTGTAAGACTGATGATTCACAGACCTGTACCCCTGAAGCGAATAATACATTATATGTTAATTAAAAAAAAAAAAGATTCCCTCTCTCCACCATCTTTCTCTCTCTCTCTCTCTCTTCCTTCCACTTTTAAAAAATGCATAGGGAAATTTACAGAGTAGCATATAATTGTAAAAGTCTTAAGGAATAATCATTGGGAAAAGAACAAACTAAGCTCTTCTGTATGTATTTGAAGAAAAATGCCATGAATGAAAGAGTAATACAAAGTATCCAAATACTCCTAGTTGTCATGTGTTTAATTTTATTCACAGACAAGATGTTAATGTATGTATAAGTCTATATTAGCCATTACTATATTGAATAAGCTGAAATAAATTTTGTTTAAAATGTTGGCTAAGTTTTGAGAGATGCTTAATGAATGCACAGATTTGAGGTGGGGATAGTTCATTGCTAGTGAATATGGAAGCAATTGATTTTTGTATGTTGTTATATCTTTCATCCTTACTGAATTTTTTTCGCTCCTACAAATTTCTTGTGGAGTCTTTAGGGTTTTCTATATATAATGTCTTCTATAAAGAGATTCTTTTTTTTTTTTTTTTCTTTTTCGATTCCAGATATGTTTTTCTTTTTTTTTTTTTTATCATTTAATTTCTCTGGCTTGGCAATGCCTTGGTGGTTCAGTTGGCTAAGTATCTATCTTTGGCTCAGGTCATGATCCCAAGGTCCTTCCTCTAAATCTAACCACTTCCCAAAGGAACTACACTAACCATATGATGAGGTTAGTGGTTAGTTACTATGGTTGTAAACAAGGGGAAGGACAAGCCAGAAAGGGGGCTTTCATCAGAACCCTACCAGTGCTGGCACCATGACCACAGACTTCTAGTCACCAAAGCTATGAGAAATACCATTTGTTAAGTCACCTAGTCTATGGTATTTTGTAATAAGAGCCCTACCAGACAAAGGCATATCCCAATGTAGACAATGTACTAGTCTATAACCCAAGCCATAGTCAATTTCAAACGTTGAAACCTTTCTTAATATGCTTTATGATGATAATTAAGCTAAATATGATTAATAAAAACATGTAGATCATCCCAAGTTCCTTGGAAGCTAGTCAGTGTACTTCATTATACATTGAAGTATAGTTGGTGCAGTATTACATTAGTTTCAGATGTACAGTGTAACGACTCCACAAGTCTGTGTTATGTTATGCTCACCACAAGTGTAGCTGTCATCTGTCACCATGAAATGCTATTATTATACCCTGGATTATCATCCCTATGCTTTCTACCTTATGACTTATTCATTCGATAACTGGAATCCTGTGTCTCCCACTTTGCTTCACCCATTGTGCCCAACCCCCATCCTCAGTGTACTTTCTAGACCCACTGATCAATGACGAAATAGATCAGAAAATATTTTAACTGAACACTCATAAAAACACATTATATCAAACCTTATGGGTGCAGCTAAAGCAGGGCTATTATAAAAATTTGTAATTATAAATGTTTATATTAGAAAAAAGTAACATGTAAATATAAATGTCTTAAGTGGTCAGCTTTAGAATTTGGGGGGAAAAGTAGCAAAGCAAACCCAACATAAACAGAAGGAAAAAAAAAAAACCACTCTGTATCATTCTAGTTCTATGAAGTAGAACCTATAAAACTAATCTGCTGAAATTGGAGTAGTGCTTGCCTCTGTGATGAAATGGAACGGACAGATGAAAGGGACACGAGGGAAGATTTCAGGGTGATGACAGTGCTCCATATTTTGATGTGTCAAATTTATGTGTATATAGGTTGGTCGGAGCTCAAATGTATAGTAATTACTTTCTCTGTGTAATTTTACCTTAGGAAAGAAATAAACTCAATTTAAAAATGCATTGTATGTAAATATGTTAACCTATCCAAAGCAAAATGTCAGTATACTTAGGATGCTTTCTGATAGTTCCTATTCTATTTTCAAGTCTATTTTATATTTAATACAGGTGGTTACAAATATTTTTATTGATTTCATCACCTTAATATCACTGCTTGCTGGATAAAGAGCATGACCTTAGAAACCAGAATGTGCTTTTACTTCACTCTTACAGTAAGACAGTGTGATCATTGAGTATATAGAGAATAATACTTGAAACTTGTTTCTATATTTGAAACATGAGCTAAATGCAAAAAAAAAAAATTAATGCTTGCATTAGTAATTCATTGTTTAGGAGTTTCTCCCTGGGGGAGTGATGGGGGAAAATATCTATATGTATTCTTTACTCAGCAGCTGTAATATGTTAGACTAAAATGGGACTAATGTTTATGTGAAATACAATCCTCACAGCTGGCAAGTGTTAGAGCATTATCTCTTAGAACTTCTGTAAAATCTGTAGCAAATTATCTTTAAAACGGCAAGAAATCAGTATCTATTGAATTTTTATTCATTTGTTTAGATGTTTTTAAACTTGGTTGAAGATCACATGTACATGCATACTCACCACATACATGCTCAAATGCTTTGACAAATAGACGTGACAGAAATATAGGTCAAGAAGTAAAGCAGAATCGAAGAATTATAAAGATCAGATAAGCGCACAGTTTCTTTCAAATATAACAGATATGTGGGGGTGGGGTGTGGATCCACTTCGTGCAGATATATTATTTTGATGATGTAATTTCTACTTAAAATGTAGGTGTTTATGTAGGTCTTGTGTGGGTGTCGGTGTGGTTGTGTGTATAAAGTGTGAGGTGGGAAATAAGGACTAATTTATTTTTAGTAGACACATCTTCTACTTGTGAAGACATCAATATATCCTTCTTTTTTATATCCTAGCAAGGATTGAGAGAATTGAACTCAAACCAATGTGTCTCTTTCATATTGAGAAATTCAGGGTATCTGTTCTGATAGGAGGGAAGACTAGGCCCAAAATAAGAGTGGAGAACCTCCTTTGAAAACAAAGATTTGGGTTGAATTTGAGGAAGTCTGGGGAATATTGGAGGGAGAGAGATGGGGGATACAGGCTATATCAGTGCTTGAGGCTTTTGAAAGATAATTAAGTGACACATACTTTAAGAACTTTTCCCAGGTTTTATTGTAGCACTGTTGGCATTTTTCAAGAGGGTAATGAAGAATTAAATTGCTTTGTCTTTGCTTTTGGATGTGCATCTGAATTCAACAACATGCTAAAATAGTCATAAAGAGACCCACTTTTATGGAGTTATATTAGTAAGTTCAGACTTTTTATGTGTTTAAAGTATCTTTGTCAGCTATTTTGTTTTCAGAATTAAAGTAGCTCATTATTAAAAAGTGTCTCTTTCCTTTTGTTTTAAAAGTGTGTCTAGTCCATGGTGAATTCATGGTAATTATTTGACTCACTGATGTGCTTTCAGTTTTTATGTCTTCAGGTTTCTTTTTTTTTTTTTTTTTAATTTTTATTTTTTGCAACTTAATACTTTATTCGCTGTTTTGGCCAAGTATACATACAGAAACATAAGTGTTTTTTATCTATAAATCTTCCTTTTATTCCTCTCATTATTGTCATTGCTACTGCAAATTGACAATTTTTTTGTAGGGCGTGAATAGTGTTCCTTTTCTCCGAATACCTTACTAGGTAATAATGGATTAAGTGTGCTCCTGTAATTATGGCACCTTCAGTAT
This sequence comes from Potos flavus, assembly GCA_028534135.1. Classification (NCBI taxonomy): domain Eukaryota; kingdom Metazoa; phylum Chordata; class Mammalia; order Carnivora; family Procyonidae; genus Potos; species Potos flavus. The sequence continues at coordinate 18,465,750 of CM052883.1, read as the reverse complement.
TTCTTGATAATTTTGGTCACTGATAGTTAGCCCTATCTTGTTGACCTGTCAGCCTTTCCCTTATTCTGGTGGCAGTATCTTTTGTGAAGTGCCATCTGTTGATCCAACTGTGTCTGTTTCTAAGGCAGTCCTATCAGGAACTGTATGTATGTCCACCGACTCCTTGCTCCTTCAGTGAGAACTCTTCCAGAAGGGCTAGAGTGACTCATATTAGATCAGGAAACCAGAAGCCAGTATCCTGCATATCCTTTGCTCTTAATGAGAACCATAATTTGATTAATCAGATGGATGAACAAAAACTCATGTCATGCCCCGTAGTAGCACTTCGTGATCTGCTCCTCCCAGTACTGAATCCATTTACAGTGTTGGACTTCTGCCTTGGCATGTTCTTTTAATTTTCAAAATTGAACTGCTGCCTAGGATGCCTTGTTTCTATCTTCTACTTATTAGTTGGAACTCTGGAGGCCAACAATTACCTGAATGGTATCCAAAGTACTAATTTCTTAGACAGTATTCATTTTACCACTTTGCTATTTCTATTGTGACCAACCTTTGCAATATTGGCAATTCCAATATCCTGTTATTCTCTGCCTAATCCTGCATTTCTGAAGCCCTAGTGGTACATAGGCTCATGAATGGTTTGTATGTGAACTAATCAGTAAACATTTTTCCAAATTAAATGGAAAACTTTGCCTTAGATCTGAATGTATTTATTAGGACATAAATTACTATGAAGCTGTGAAAGTAATTAAGCCTGTTTTATTATTATGTAATCAATGGTTTCATATCCAGCTTAAATATACAGAGACGAAATAATGATATTTCTAACTTTGTGGTTTTTAATTTCCAAATCTAATTGATAGTTAAAACATACCTTTAAAGTCTCTGTATAATGTTTGCTATTGAAAATTATTTCTCTGGTCTGAAAACAAAATTAGAAGCAATGAAAAGAACTTCATACTCAGTAATTCTGTGGGTGTAGTACTTCTAGAGATTTCATAAACAGTAGGTAAACGGTAGTTTCAAAAGTTAAAGTTAGTGTTTCCTTAGTGTTATCTAAATAAGATGAAGATAAAATGAAATTCAGTGTCCTGAATTATTGTTCAAACTACTCTGTCTCTTCAGCTCCCTGGCACTTCTGCAATTGAAGCCCTCAAAATTTCTCACCTAAATTATTACAATAATCTCTTAAATGTTTCCTTCTCCATTAATTTCATCCTATTACTATTCACCCTGCATAGTGATGCCAAGTGATTTTTCTGAAGTATTTGATTAGCTCATTCCCTGACCATCAAGCATTTCATGTCTCTTCAGTTGCCCTCAGTATAAAATTTTAAACCTTTTTATAAGATGCATAAGTTACATGTTCTGGATCCTTACCTACTTCTTATACTCAAATTTGGTCTCCTAAACTTTGCCTTTGCAACTGATACTTCCCAATTACTCTGACAAGCTGGCTTTGTGTTAGGGTCAACCAATAAGCATTAGGAGGAGAGCAGATGATGAGAAGAATGAAGGAGACTTTATATTTCCAAGTTGCTGTCAGTATTCTTTTAGTGACAATGGTCCATTTCCATCAGTTTCCAGAGTTGTTTGCAGCCCTAGCCAGCATCACTAGGCTTACTCACTGGTACCAAGAGCATACAAGCCATGTCTTATTGTCAAGGTAGAATTTCATCCAAACCACTCTCCCAATCTGCTGAGAAACAGACTGGCTTGTCTGAGGTTCCAGCAGGCTATTTTCACATGGCAGAATCCCCTCCAAGACCTCTTTCTCTTCGGTAGAACAACTTAGAGGTCTAGGATTGCAGTGTCCCTCCAAGGACCCACCCCATTGCTCAGCTTCTTTCTGCCACTGGGTTCTCATTAACATCTCTTTTAAGTTTCCTACCAGTAGGGGGTTGGAACTTATTCTTGTAATTCCTGTTTTCTAGATAACCTCAAGGAAATCATTTTGCTCTTAGCTATCCAATACATGTTTAATCAATTCCATGTGTTAAACTTCATCTTCTCTAAATCCATAAATGTAGTGCTGTGATGGTAAATTTTTAACAACTGGCTCTCTGGTAAGGGGGCCAAAGGGATCCATGATTTTTATAATTTGCTCACTTCTAAGATGTGAATACTTCCCATCATGACAGATTTCAAGCTACCAATATGATGTCCCTCGATTGTGGAATTAGGAAGATAAATAAACAATGATTCATCATTATGGGCCTACTTCGCACAATGTGTTGTGTGCGTTGACTGTACTATGAATGAAACAATAATGGATACAGTAAGTTTTCAGGAAATAGACTCTCACAGGTGGGATTCGGAGATTGTCCTTGGCTCCATCCTGAGTTTCTTTAAAATGGAACAAGGTCTACTGGGAATATGGCATGCTTTGGCATCTGGATGAAATTACCATCCCTGGTCACTCAGGATGAAGTGCCTGAGAAAGATAAGGCTTTGGTGAGACATGTGACTGCTCCTGTAGGTGAGTGTCAGTGATGGCATCTGTGAATGAGTCAGGATGCTACATACCTGAACTGCAGAATTTACACAATGGGAAAGGACAAGCTCAGGGAATAAAACTTCCAACTTTCAAGTCACAGTGATAGAAACAGAGTTCTCCTGTGGCAGACCCTTGTACCTGTAAAGTACATGCAACTGAAAATTATACTCAAATATTTTTTTTTCCCCAAATACTTTTATGTTTTCAGTGTTACAAGATTCATTGTTCATGTACCACACCCAGTGCTCCATGCAATACCGTGCCCTCCTCAATATCCACCACCAGGCTCGCCCCACCTTGGTTTTGGAGGGGTGAGGGTGGGGGATTGGGTGAAAATTATACTCAAATATAATTAAGTATTTTGCAGAATTACAATGTAACCTGAAGCCAGAGATTTATCAAGTATTTAGTGTAAATACTAGCACTCTTTTGTAAAGAAGTGAGTTCATGACTTAAATGGATTCAAATGATTCTACATGTCATCCAAGGCTTCATTGTCAATGGAAGCAACCCATTTTTTTATCTTAAAAAGATTGTAAAAGAGGGGCCCCTGGGTGGTTCAGTCAGTTAAGTGTCTGACTCTTTGTTTCAGCTCAGGTCATGGTCTCAGCGTCTTGAGATCTAGCCCCACTTGGGGCTCTGCACTCAGCAGTGAATTGGCTTAAGATTCTCTCTCTCCCTTTCCTTCTTCCCCAATCCCGCTCAAGCGTGTGTGTTCTTTCTCAAATCTGGGGCGGGGGGGAAAAAGATTGTAAAAGAGAATGTTTATTCTTCTGAAGATCCACTACTTCAAATTGCCATCTCATTTATAATTAGAATCATAATATACTGCGGGAATTCAAGTGTGACATGTGGCACAGGAAAAGATAGTGTTTTTTGCTAATTCGTATTTATGGAGGCTTAAGGGGAAAATGTGTAAAATTGGATTTTAAAGATGCTAGGATAAGGAGGATAAAATATAATGATGGGAGAAATTTATCTTTACAGGTAACTTATCAGATCTGGGTTTTATGTATTTAAGTAGTTGGAAGTGACTCAAAGAACTTGTGGTGGGCTGAATGAAAGCTGAACTCAATAGTGGCTGCTCCTCACTGAGTTTAGGGTCTCATATTCTCTGTCGTCATGTAAAGGGATGAATGAAATGGAAATTCAGTGGAAAATAAGTGTATTTTTTATGAAAGACCTGCACATATACATACTGGCACATACTCAAGACTCAGAATATCCCTTATTAAATACTTGAGAAATGTGTTAGTGGCTGAGGACCAGCTTCCAAATAAAGCTCTGTGATTGCTGAACCCTTTAGGAGGGGCTAATGCCAGGAGATGCTACTATGAAAATAATAGCCCTAATTTCAGTGGTAATTTTGGGGTGAGGGAGGCTTTCTTGCTGTCTTTAATCTCTAGCAATAAAGGGGGTAAAATTATTATATTTGGAAGCAGGGATAAGAGGATAAAGAACGATTTAAACTGCAGAGATTTTAGTGGTGATTAAATGATTCCAAGTTTACTAAGACATGAAATGTATAAACAATGTACCAAAGTATTTGATTAAATAAATGCATAATTTCTAAATCTCAGGGCAGAAATCTGACTTAAATTTAGAGTAGAATAACTCAAGAACATTTGAAATTGTAAATCCTGTAAGCTATGTTTATTAGAAACTGTAGCTACTTCTAAGAACTTTACTGACATAAAACTATCCAAAAATTAAAAAATAAATAAGTAAAACTGTTTGTGTTTTAATAGACATAAGTTTTGAGTTATGAGTCCCTGGGCACTCAGTATGTGACTGTGGACCACCAATCAAAGTGGCATTTTATAGGCCTCAATTAAGTTTGAGTGGAAATCTTGCACATGGAAAGGCCATTTGGTTCATGGAACTAATTGTCAATAGTATAGATGGAATAAATTTATGGTAATCCCATATTGGCTTTCCAACAAATGGATTGACAGCTGTTAGAGTAGGGAGTACTATGCGGAAGCCCTTTGGTAGTCTTTTTTTTTTTTAAAACCAGTCTGATAAAAAATATTGTATCTTTGGTAGATTCAATAAATGCTATTAAAAAAAACAACTTTGAAAAGGATTGTGGTTTGTCACATTCTTACCTGACACATTAAGTCTATTTGGTGTATTTATTAATCTCCAAGAATGGCTATAGATTATAATGAAATTTTACTTGGTCCTTATTTCAGTTGCAATTTTAAGTGTGATATCCTTACTGGAACAAGGTCTGCATGAGTTAAGCCCCTGATCTGGCAATCGCTCTTTGCATTATACTAATTAAGAAGGACTACTAGAAGTAATATCTTTTACCTGAGAGGAAAACAATACATTTTCATGGTCTGCCTCAAGTCTGTATTAATCTTGTCTGAAGAGAGTAGTGGAAAGATCTTGAGTTTCTTTACATGATGCAGAGTACAACACGGATTATCTATTGATGACAGCATGCTCATGAGTCTTGAGAGGGAGGGAGCAAATCAGTTAGGACACATACCTGCTGAAAGGGTAGGGAATCTTGTGAAAAGTCAGGGTCCTTCCACTTCAATGAAATTTACAAGATTCTAATAGTCTAAAAAATTAGCCATGGTATGCTCTTCATATTGGGACACAGGTTGCTATTACATATACAACCTAACACTAAAGACCTTAAAAGCTTGGTTGGTCCCCTTAAAGATTAGGGGCAGCATTCATTCCATTCAAGCAATTCATGAGGCTGCAGAGTTTGAGAAGGACTCTGAGCCAGAAAATGTTCTGCACCAATTCCAGGGTAGAATGCAAAATTCTCTCCGTGACTGGTTTCTCTAACCCAGTAGATGCAGTTGTACTTTAGTAAATAGGAATGCCATATTAAACCTCTGAAAAACCCCAGAAGAAGAGTCACAAAGGAGATCCCTAGGCTTTTGGGTTCTTCAGATGCCTGAAAGACTCTCCATAGCTAGCTGTCAGGCTTTAGAATCTAATAGCTGTCCTTGGGACATAAGGCACTCATATCGCCTGATGTGCCATTATAAATTGTAAGTAATCTATCACATCATAGGTTTTGGTGTAGTAACAATACTTTGGTAAGTTGAAAATGGCATATATGCTCCTGACTGAGCAAGAGCAGTTCCTCAGGCACAAATGTTGTAAATGTTTGAAACACTTCTGTAGTATTCATTCCTAGCTTCTGGCCTTTCTCCTCAATCCACATCTATTTTCTCACAGGAGTTTTTGTTTTTCGTTTTTTGCTTTTTTAAATATTTCTCCTTTTTTCTAAGAAGTCTGAATTCTACCCAGTATTTTTTTAAAGATTTTACTTATTTAGAGAAGGGGGTGTGTGGAGGGGCAGAGGGAGAAGAGAGAGTGAGAATCCCAAGCAGACTCCCCATTGAGCACAGAGACCAACACAGGGCTTGATCCCAGGACCCTGAGATGGTGACCTGAGCTGAAATCAAGAGCCTGACGCTCAACTTACTGAGCCACCCAGGCACCCCCTACCCAGTATTTTTATTTCAAGGGGCAACAGGCTGCAGGAACATCAAAAGCATCCCTAGGATACGAGCATAGTCATCAATACATGTGTTTGTTCACTGAATGTGAAGAAGTCAAATATATACCTTTCCGTTTATGATCAGAAATTAAGGGTTTGGCTGGATAGTCAGAAATGGGGTAATAATAGGTTGGTAATTTCTCTGACAAAGATGCCTGGGGTTTTGGGTTGACATTCTGGAATAGGAATAGAATTACTATATGTTGATACTATGTTTATATACTACGCACATGTATGTGCTATATAGGATTTGTGTGCATATGCATAAATATGCCACAAACACATATATGTGGGCATATATAGGGATACTATGTATCACATACATTCATAGTATGTTCTAATTAATATTTATGCTGATACTTATCTAAGACTATATTTTTTAGTCAATAAAACAACTCTTTCCACCGTGTCTACTCTTATCTTTGTTATGTCAGAATGAAGGCTAGAATAGTTATAAATTTATTTTGATCCTGGAATAATTTGTTTCATTGCCTGAGGGAATTTTAAATTTACTTGAGATATTGTATTTAAAATTACAAAACTATACATATGTATATATTTGTATTTTCGTACATACATATACATGTATAGGTTTTCATGTGTTTATATGCATATGTATGTGTATATATAAATAATATTAAATAATATGCTGTGGAATATGTGAAGGAACGTATAGGATATAAAAATGATGTATTTGTAGTTCACTCATTTCATTTCACTTTGACTTCCTTGAATAGCTTTTTCTTGACCACTCTGTGGGTAATAACAACCTTCCCCAACAACTTTTTTCTTAACCTGCGTATATCTTAGTTTATGCATATAAAACATATAGTTATTTCTTTAATTGCTTATTTCCTGTATCCATCTGGCAAATGTGAGTTATACAGTTATAGTCCGTGACTTTGTTCTTAGCAGATAGAAGAGCACCTGTTTCAAAAATCTTGTTGGATGAACTTAGAGGTAGGGAGATCATTAAGTTGCATTGTCACAGGTATGGTTACTGGCTTTGTCACCAAATAGTCATTAGCTTTTTTGGCATTCTTAGTGTCACTGCATTTCAGTTTTATCACTTGCAAAATGGGAGTAATAAAGGTATCTTCCCAGAAAGATGATTTGTTTGTATCAAGTGACATACTGTAAAAGAAAGCATGACTACTACTTATTATTTACGTAAAGATTCTAGCAGAATCTTCATTCCCAATCACTTTAGACATTGTGTGCCAGTGCTGATTTGAATGTTTGCACCAAATGATAAATGTTCACTTAAGAATAAATCTTCATATTATCAGTAATGTATTGTACAGGTAATATGTTTAGAGGTATTTGGAAAATGATAAAACAGCTATAATTCAAAATTCTCTTCTATCATTTTATCTCAATTTCCCACATTAACATAGTTTATTTCTTTATTATTTTTCTATGCATTGAATTTCTGTATTTAAACTAGATGGGACATCAAGCTGCGTTTTCAATTAATTCAAAAAAATCTCTTTCCATTTGCAACAGCAAGGAGTCCCATCACAGAGGGTAATATCAGCAATCTGTTTTTCATCTTATAATTACACAAAAAAATCTTCTAACAATGGAATGCTTACAGGAGATACAATCCAGTATCATCAAATGTAGATCAGCTAAAATGTCTTTCTTTATGTGATCTTCATTTTTTAAAATACCTTGCTTCTCCTCTTTGCAGATTTGACCCAAAGGCAAATAAGCATTTAAGAAACATGTATAATTTCTTCATCTTGAGTTGTGCGTTTTGTTTTTGTTTTCCTTAGTTGATAGATTTCCTTTTCTGTTAAATTTTCTTCTTTATATAATGTAGTAGTTACATGTACTACCTTCTGGAGCTTAAATTTGTATCTTGTATTAATTTATTATCAACTGTATGCACTTAAGCAAATTACTCAATATTTGCAGCTTATAATTTCATCTTTAAAATGGAATAATAGTAGCACCTTTTTGAATTGGTATAATTCTTAAACTAATTGACTAAAACAGGTAAAACATTTCAGAAAAACATTTGTTTTTCTTATGTATTCCCTTTATTCAAGCATATGAACTTCCAGGTGCTTTCTGAAAATCTGACCAATTGACTTAAGAGCTTTTTGTAACCTGAAGCAAACTTCTTAGCTTGGCAAAAGGTCTTTGATCATTCGTATATTGCCTTTCTGTCCATTCTCTGCATAGCTTCTTCTTTGGTAATTTCTTTGGCAAGAAGGTCAGGAGACAGTGTCCCTAAAACACCATATTTATTCTTTGTGATGTTTTTGTTTAGGATGAACTAAAATTTTTGTTTGGAAAATCGTTTTCCTTCTTCAAGCTTCAGTAACATTATAATGTTCTCTAAGATGTTAAATAAGAGCTAAATATAGAGTTAAATAAGTTATATAAGTTATATAGCTAAATAAGAGTTAAATTTCTATGTCTTGCAATCTGCCATTTACCTATATTATACATTAATCTGCTTCATTAACAGTCTCTTTCACTAAGTTATGTAAATGATACTGATGCTGTTTGCATTTATGTATCTCCAGTTTTTACTGTGGTAGTAAGCATATTAAATAGGTATTTGTTAAATGAATGGGGGAAATGTGTTGCTTTGAAATTCATTTTTGGAATTCAGTTCTTAGGTTTTGGGGAGGTATGGGAGACAGTAGTGGGGTTTTAACAGATCTTCCTTTTTGATGGGTGTGTGTGCAAAATAAATTTTCATTCTATGAAATTTCTTGTCTTCATACTTAAAAGTCTTCTTAACTTTACAGTGTTATTACTAATATGAAGTCAAAGAGTGAGTCTAAAATGGTTAATGCATACACAATGAAAGTCAAACAGGAAAAGGGAGAGGAAAGAAAAGAAATGCAAACAACTCTTTTGTGCTCAAACTATTGGAAGAGAAATTAAGTACTGAGATACTGTATTAAATAAAAAAAAATGAAGTCGTATACTTGTCTAATAGAAGGATGTAAAAAAAGAGTTATTTTACATGGGAAGGAGTAGGTTTCAGTTAAAGTAGGTTTCAATATGAGAACTATATAAAACTTTTTAAGATGGAATTTAAAGAGTTTTTCTTAAAGCTTTCTTAGAATCAGACTTTAACTTTGTAGAAAGGGACAAGAGTGAAATAAATTGAAAGTGTATAATTAATATCAATGAAAATATTAAAATTTTTAAAATTGACAGATATGTCTGGCTTAAGGGTTCTTGCTCTTTCCCCCCTTCTTATTCAAAATATTTCTTGTATATCATAGAGAATATGTAAAGCACTACATATACAGAGTGTACTGAAATACAAAGTCTTTTAATTTCGGGCCTGGGATATAGAGGAAGAGCAGGTTAATAACCAGTATTCAGTGTCGTGTATAAGAATATACCAATAAAAGAACATGTCTGAAGACATAGAGTTTAGAGGAAACAAGGAATGTTAATAAGTGTGAAGGAAGTTTGGTATGCTTTGATTATAATAGGTGAAGTAGGGGGTAGAAATTAGTCTAGAGAGAAGAGCCAAAATCAAGATATGTAAGCACTTGTAGAATTTTTGTTGTTTGGGCATTATCTGAAGAGGGATGACTAACTACCAAAGGATTTTAATTAGGTGGATGATATTTTCAAATACGAATTTAAGGGAAAAAAATTACTCTTCCTACAGTAAGGGAGGAGAATGATTAAAGGCTGGGAAAGTGGTTATGATGTTATTGTAGAAGTGTTCAGTCAGAGAGATAATAGCTATCTGCAACAGTAAGACAGTGGAGATGGAGAGAACCAGATTGATATGAATATTATTTCAGGATTTTGATTAAAAATAGGATCAGACAATAGGATCAGACTTAAAGATGATGCTGTAGAGGCTAGCATTGGCAAATGGATGAATATTGTGCAGATTAAGCTAGAGACCAATTAAATCTATTGAAAACGATTTGACAGAGAAAATAAATTCCAATTCTGGACACACTGAGGTAAAAGTCTTATAAATTTGCAAGTAGAAATCAGCAATCAGTTGCTGACTTAATTTGAGAGATTTAGGCTGAAGTTTTAAATTTGAAAAATATGAAAGTTAATTGAATTCATTAGACTGTGAAGATTAAGACAGGGTCAATTGCAGACTTAGAGAAGATTCAAAATGCACAATTAGAGAAAAAGATTGAAAAGTTTGGGGTGGAAATAGATATTACTCCCCTCTCCCCCAAAAAAGAAAGACCAGGTCAATATGCAAAGTAATTGAAGAGGAAGTTTAGACTCGTTTGGAGTTGCTGAATATTGCCAAGTAGTCAAGGTTTTTTTGTTTTAGAAATAAGGGATTATGGGGCGCCTGGGTGGCTCAGTGGGTTAAGGCCTCTGCCTTTGGCTCAGGTCATGATCTCAGGGTCCTGGGATCTAGCCCCGGATAGGGCTCTCTGCTCAGCAGGGATCCTGCTTCCCCCTCTCTCTCTGCCTGCCTCTCTGCCTACTCGTGATCTCTCTCCTCTCTGTCAAATAAATAAATAAAATCTTTAAAAAAAAAAGTAAAAGAAGGGATTAGTCTTCCTTGAGGAAATGTTTACTGTAGTGGTAAGAAGAAAGTCTATAGATGACATAGGAGAGGGGAAAAGATTGTGGGAGAGGTGAAAACAGGGAACGGTTGCACAGGTCTGTTTCATCAAATAATGGGAATGGGGAGGTTTTTAGAAGAGTGTCATAAGAATTGATATTTGTCTAACGTATGAGGACCCTCAGACCCTCAGTCATATTGTGATACTAGCAGTAAGTGTGTGATGGCATGTGTAAATTAAAATTTCAGCATATTAGGGGAAAACAAAAAACAAAAAACAAAAAAACAGCGTATTAGGAAAAGGACTCCCTGGCAGCAAGAGATTGAGGAAAAGGGAAAAGCATGAAGAGTAGAGAGCTGGAGAAAGAAAGTCGCTAAATCTGTTATATATATATTCCTATCTGAAAAAGGGAGCAAAAAAAACCTTTAAAGACATTTTAGGACAATATCAAAAGGTCTTATATTCATATTTTGGAGTCTCTGAAGTAAAGGGTAAATGCTAGTCAAGAAAAAATATATTTATGGCTTAAAACTTTCCATGTTTAAAGAAATAATTTACACATTGAAGACTCTTGGACAATTTCAAATAAATTCAAAGAGTGCCATAGCTAGATGCATTGTGACAAAATGGGTAAAAATTTAAGGTGTAAAGATAATACTTAAAGGAAAACCAAGATTTCAACACATTATAAATAAACATTGATACAGATGATTTCATATTTCTCATCCAAAAAAATCAGGATATAGTATAACAATACTTTAAAATATTGAAAATAAATGATGGTCAACTTCAGCATCCTATCCAGCAAATATATCCTTTTGGAAGAAAGATAATGGAAAAGACATTCTAAAATTTAAACATAAAGCAAACAACGACAACAGAAAAATAGATGAATTAATCAGTAGCAAAACTGTTTTAGTAGAAATGCTGAATGAAGTTCTTCAGGCAGAGGGAAGTAATATTGTAGGAAAACTTGGAACTTCAGAATTAAAAGCAACAGGGCGCCTGGGTGGCTCAGTGGGTTAAAGCCTCTGCCTTCGGCTCAGGTCATGGTCTCAGGGTCCTGGGATGGAGCCCTGCATTGGGCTCTCTGCTCAGCGGGGAGCCTGCTTCCCCCTCTCTCTCTGCTTGCCTCTCTACCTACTTGTGATCGCTCTCTCTCTGTCAAATGAATAAATAAAATCTTTAAAAAAAAAAATAAAAGCAACAATGATGATGTCTCATAAATGTAATAGACTATGTTTTCTTTTTAAAAATGATTGTTGAAAGCAAAATTATTACCTTATCTGAAAGACGTTGAATGTATAAGAATGTACATATGACAACTACAATTTAAGGTAAGATACTTAAAGGATTATAGTGCATAAAGTTTCTATGCTTCACTTGACATTGTAAAATGCTAGGTTTAAGTAGACTCAGTAGTTGGACATACGTATTTTAATCCCTATATCACCACTAAAAACACAATTCAAAAAAATATAGTAAAAAAATAGCCATATTAAATGAGATTTAAAAGAATAATTGAAAAGAGGCGGGAAAAATGGAACAGAAGAATGAATACAGTGGAGATTTAGAAAACAAAGTAAAACTGAAATCCAGCCATACCAACAATAAAATGAAAATTACCTAAGCACAACACACGGACACTGTCAATGGGCTTATATATTGTTCCCAAGACCCCACTTTGAATATAATTTAGGATTGCTGAAGAGTAAAGGAATGGAAAATGATATGTACAGGCTAAAGAAATCTTGAATGTATTTATCATCAGGTAAATTGAACTTCAAAGTAAGGAAAATATCCGAGGTAGAAGGAGGTATGTTAAACAGTGAAAACAGGGTTAATTCACCAAAAAGACATATCAGTCCTAAATGTATATGCAACTAAGAAATAGCTTCAAACTACAAAAAACAAAAACTAGCAGAATTGAGAAACCATGTTTAACTGTACCGACCAACATTACTCAACTGGTATTTTATAAAATACATAACCCCAGAAGAGTCAAATATATATTCTCTTGAAGTGCATATGGAACACCACAAAATAGACCCTATATTGGGTTCTAAAGCAAACTACCAAATTAAAGACAATTGAAATCATACAAAATATATGCTTTGACCATAATGGAATAAACTAGGAATCAGTAAGAAAGTGTGTATCAAAAACCTGCAAATATTTAGACACTAAATTATACATTTTTAAATCACATTGAAAAGGAATGAACATTTTAAACTCAATGAAAAAATACAACATATCAAAATATGTGAGTTGAAGTTAAAGCAGTAGCTGGAGAAAAAGCAACAGTAAGACTACTCTTTGATACCTTTACACAATAAAGATGTGTCACTTGAGTAAAAGTAGATAGGATTTGTTTGTTGTCTAATGCATTTTCTAAACATCAATCACCTGAGCTATGTTGAAATGACACCACACATCCAATACAATCAGTCAAATTGACTTACCTTGAGTCAGGACTCTATGCACCCAGATGGTTGACTAAAGTATTGATAACTTTGGTGTATTTTATATTGCAAGGGCACTCAGGTGATAATGTTTAGGTATTATATGCAGTAGTAATATTACCAATAAATATGAGAGTGCTTCGGAGGAATGATTTTTTTAAGTATTCCTAATTTTAGGATCTACCAGTAGTTTAAAAACTCAAGTTCATAGAATGAAATGATTAAGGAAATTTAAGGCACTTTTTTTTCCCTAGAATATGTATTTTTTTCCCAGTGATAAGAAATTTTAAGTAGTTTTTGGAATAATATGCCTTTAAAATGAATAAATGAAGTAGCATCTTGGAACAAGTTCCTCTTTCTGTTCTCAAAGTGCTTAAAAAAAATAAAACTGAAGACTATATAAGTGATTCTTTTACTATTCCAATATGTAGGAAGATTCCAGAAATTACTGCATTATTCTGTGTTTCATAGGCTTCAGGATATTTTGCCTCTCTCATCCACAACAGTCATTCATGCATGATTAAATGGAATTTTCAGGACATCAGATAATGGTGACAGTTGCAAAGGTTTTTCTATAATGTACCTTTAAACTGTGCATTGCCTAAATAATATATAGATATGCTTTACTTTTGGATCACTGATGGAAGGCAAATGATACTAATTGCCTGAATTGTCCTCAGTCCAAGATCTGAGCTTGCTCTCTGAGTGGCTTTTTCTGCATCATTTGGCAGTCCTCCTGGAGAAGTAGTAGGTATGACTTTATTTCCAGGCTAAAATTCATCCCATGATAAAATGTTATAATCTGAACCTACTTGAAATTCTGATTTATTTTGTCTTGGATGCATAGGGTCATTTTTTTTTTTTTTTTATTCCCTGTGGGGAGCTATACATATCAATAAAGCATCGAAAAGTGTTCAAGCTAGGGTTTGAATCATATGGTCATGAAAGCTGATGTGAAAGTTGTCTGAGACAGCAACTTCAAACATGCTGCAAGTAGAACTAGTGAAACTCATTAAAGGACACTTTGAACTTTTGTCTGAAATCTTCAGATGCGTGAAGCCATCAGTGTTAGAGCTCTATAAAGCATAGAAAATAGTTTCTCTATGAGAGCTATAATACTATGTGGTAATTATAATTTTGGCTGAAAGTTACCAATGAACAAAGTAGACAAAATAAAAAGTATTCCTTTCATAATTGTTTTGGTAATTTAAACAGATGCAGGATTTTTGATAGCAAACACATTTATTTTTATTACTGAGTTTCTATAATGGAAAATGTACCAAGTAAGTAACTTTAAATAAATTAGGTCATATCATAATTTATGTATTGTAATAAAGTTCTGTTCTTCTAGCATATTTTGCTTTCCATCTTGGCATCCTCAGACTTCCTGGTTGATTTTTAATTTGCATAAAGTAAACCCTAATTTTGTATATTTTTACTCTTTAAGAAAAATGCATCGTATCATGTATATACCAACACAGTACCATCCAGATTGTTTCCACCACTCTAAAAAGTCCCTGATATCCCCCAGTTGAACACGCCCCACTCCCAACACTCAACTGTCATCTGTATTTCTAATTTCATATTTCCAGATCCCATGTCAGGGGATCTGCATATTATGTAATTGTTCTGATCTAACTTCTTTCATTTAGCATGGTATCGTTAGGACTCATCTGTGGCTCTTTCATCTTTCATTATTGATTAACATTCCAATGTGTAGGTGTACCACAGTTTCTTTAGCCATTTTCCTTCTGAAGGACATTGTGGTTGCTTCCACTTTTTAGCAATTGTGAATACAGTTGCACCAAACATTCATGTTTTGTGTGGACCTAAGTTTTCAAGTCAGTGGGATGAAATATGTGGGAGCATAATTGCTGGGTCCTATGTTAAATACAATTGGCTCTTGAACAATGTGATCATTAGGGGCGCCCAACCCCTCCACCTGTACAGTTGAAAATCCATGTTATAACTGACCCCTCCCAAAACTTAATAGCCTACTGTTAAACAGAAGTCTTAGCAATTAACATAAACAATTGACTAAAACATTTTGTGTCTTCTGTGTATTATATACTGTATTTCTACAATAAAAGTAAGCTAGAGAAAAAATATTAAGAAATCATAGGGAAGAGAAAATGCATTTACACTACTGAAATTTATTGAATTCAAATTCAAAATTTATTGAATTTATTTTTATTAAATTAAAAATTTATTGAAAAAAATTTGCTTGTAAGTGGACCCATGCAGTTCAAGCTCATATCGTTCAAGAGTCAACTGTTTATTAAAAGGGCTTCTTACAAAGTGCTGCACTTTGTGTTCCTACCAGCAGCAAGTGAGAGTTCTTGCTCTGCATCTTTATCAGCATTTTGTATTGACATCATTGGAATTATAGCCATTTAAATACATGTTTTAATTTGCTTTTCCCTAATGACCAAAGATGTTGAGCATCCTTTCATATGCTTATTTGCCATCTATGTATCTTCTTTGGTTCCTGTTTAGCCAAGTGTTTTTAAGAAAACTTGTTTTTATTTTCTGAGGATATTAAAATTCTACCCACCTTCTTTTAAATCACTGTGAATTTTTAATTGGCAATCCTCCTGGGATAATTTCTAGCAAAAGCTCACAAAGAGGACATGACCACAAACATGTTGCCATTCTAATTGTCCTAAAGCAGATGTTTACTTCACTGAAATAACTGGTATTTCTGCTGGAAAATGTTTGCCAAAACAACATTTTATTTTGACCAATAAACTATGATTGTTACCAAATAAAAGATTTGTTGAGAAAAACATATGTTCAATTGTGAAAAACGGAAGCCAACTTCCAATATTATGCTATTACACTGACAGCCTGAATGAAACTATATAAAGTTAC
>CM052883.1:18368033-18444387 GCA_028534135.1 Potos flavus | reverse complement strand
TAAGGTCCCTATTGATTAGGTACCTGGCAGTCAGTACTGCCTCTTATTCTTTTTTTTTTTTTTTTTTTTTTGAGGTGAGTTTTTCTGTTTTGTCATTTTGTCGAGAGAAGAATAAATGAATCAGAGAACAAAATGCTAAAAGGGTAACAATGGCCCCAGAAAAATGTACACTAAAGAAATCAGAAGAAACCTGAAACTGGGGGAAAAGAAAAAAAAAAAAAATGTATGACCAGGCTGGTGAATAGAACAGAGCCACACACTAGATTTTTGGTATATTTTGGTCTGTTAGAAGAAACTGCCTCCCAAAATTTTAAAGAAAGAAAAATTTATGTATATACAAAAATAAGTGTAAAAATGATGAAAGGCTGAATATGACTGTAGAGATGAAAATTTAAAAAGATTGTAAAAAAGGAATTGGTAAGATAAGTTGGTTGGAAAAAGAAAGGGGGAAAAAAAAAAGAGAGAGAGAGCATGTGATCAGGTGGGAGAGTAGAACAAAGCCATACACTAGATTTAGAGTATATTTTGGTCTGTTAGAAGAAACTGTATCCCAAAATTTTAAACAAAGAAAAATGCATATACAAAAAATAAGGTTAAATACAATGAAGGGATAGAATATGAATGTTAAAATTAAAATTAAAAAAGATTTTAAAAAAAGAATTGATAAGATGTTTGTTGAACAGGTAAAGAAGAAAAAATTTTAAAAAGTAGCAAAAGAAAAAAAATAAAATTAAAAAAATTAACTTTGAAAGACTAAAGAATAATGGGAAAAAAGGCATGAATTCTATGTGCTGTATTCCCCTAGTGCTGGAGTTTTGCATTTCTCATCGATCAGTAAACTTGGGCTTGGCTGGTAGTTCTTGCTGATCTTCTGGGGGAGGGGCCTGTTGCAGTGATTCTCAAATGTCTTTGCCAGAGGTAGAATTGCACTGCCCTTGCTGGGGGCCATGCTAAATAATCTGCTCAGGTTTGCTCTTGGTACCTTTTGTTCCCTGAAAACTTTCTGTATACCTTTGGAGGATGAGAATGAAAATGGCTACCTCCCAGTCTCCTGAGAGCTTGGGACCCCACTCTTCAGTGAGCCCTCAGAGAAAAACAGTCAATCACTCCTGTCTCCATGGTCTCCAGATGTACTCTGTGCTCACCTGGCCTGTGACCAAGCATTTCTATCTCTGGCACATGACCCCATTCGGAGTTTCCAAACCCAGCAGATTCCTGTGGTGTGCTCCTGTGCCACTCCTCCCGGGGGATTAAGAGGAGTCTCTCTGGATCTGCTGCTTGTTGGGTTCCTGCTCAAAGAGTAGTGGCCCAGCTGTGCTGCGGATCATGGTTTATGGCAACCCCAAGCTGAGAGCCCACTCCTTGGCTCCACCTTTGTAGCCCACTTACCCACTCCATTACTGGGGAGCTCTACGGCACTCAGGCACCCCTGATCTTTCTGTGACCCCGAGAGTCCTTAAACCACACTGTCCTAGTGAGGATTCCACCCCCAGCATAGCCATTGGAGTGATGTGTCTCAGCAGAGCAGACTTCTTAAAGTTCTGATGTTGTGCTCCACTGTTCTATCATGTGCTGGTACCCAGCTGATAGAGGCTCCCTCTCCCCGCTGTCTATCTTCCCAAATATCTCCTTGGATTCACTTCTTTGCACATCCTACCTTCCACAATGTGGTCGTTTTTCTGTTCATAGAATTGCTGCTCTTCTTTTTTTCGATCTCCTGTTGAGTTTGTAGGTGTTCAGAATGGTTTGATAGTTATCTAGCTAAATTCCTTGGACCAGACGAAATTTAGGTCTCCTACTACTCCTCCATCTTGCTTCTCCCCCTCAAGTTAGGGTTATTCTTGAAAGTAGCACCATTCATTTACACAGTGAAATAAAATATTTCATAATAGGTAGCACTTAGCTCTGAAATACAGATTTGTGTTTATTTGATTGACTACATGCACTTTCCTCTTTACTATTTATAACCTGAAGATATATTTTAAAACTAGTGCTTAAACACCTTTGTAGTGGATAAAACAAGATGGTTGCCCAAGATGAGTGAGAATATTCAGTATATCTACCAAACCATAGCAGTTTAAAAACAACGACAAAAAAAAATCCTTTATTATCAATTTTGTAGGTCAAAAGTCTGAGCCCAGTGTGACACAGCTACTTTCTTTGCTCCAGGTCCACAGGATCAAAATCTAGGTGTCAACAAGTTTGGGTTCCTTCCTTTAGGCTCTGGGGAAAGTGTGCTTCCAAATTTCTTTAGGTTGTTAGCAGAATTTGATTACTTGTGGTTGTAGGACTGAGATAGTTGTTTCCCATCTAGATGTCAGCCAGGAAACACCCTATCTACTACAGACCTCTCTTATAAGTGTGCCATGAGAATGGGACTGTCTTAAAACCTGCAGTGGTATGTCAAACATTTCTCCCTCTTGGAATCATTCTACCTTCCTCTTCTCCATCTCTTCTGATTCTTGTAAAGCATCTTTCTGACTCCTGCCAGAGAAAGTTGCTTTTAAAATCTCATTAGGTTGGACCCACCTTAGATAATCCATATTCTTCCTAATTTAAATTCTTAAAATTAATGTAATCTTTAAAGTTCCTTTTGCTATGAAACATAACACATTCAAAGGCTCCAGGGATTAGGATGTGTACTTCCTTGGGTGACCATTTTACCTACAACATTTAAACACTAGACTAAATTTACTGAAAAGTAATAGATGCCAGATGTTAAAGATTTTGAATGCTTCCATCTAAAATTGGCTTCTTATCAATTAAAGAAAACCTGGTTGAATAAATCACTAAGCACTTAATTATACTTATGTTGACTGAATAGTAAACATTAAAAGCATTATATACTGTGAGTTATATATTTGACTTACCATATTTGCATTTAAAAGTGGCTTAAGGATAAGCAATAAAATTATAACTGGATACAATCTACAAATATGAAAAAAATGCGTTTGGCAGACACCCTACAGTTGGGTAATTTTTAATAAAATATAATTTTTTATCTTTGATGCATATACATATGAAAATGGGGGAGATAGATACTATCATTGTGATATACAAGTTATTTTATACAGCTTTAATTGCTTAAGTTAGACCAAATGTATGTTGCTTTATTTAGCAATAATTGTTAGTGATTTAAGTGAGTGAAAATAAACGGACAGTTTTTGTAATAGTAAAATTTCTACCTGTAGTAAAAACTAAATGTGAATTAAGGAAAAGCATTCTGGTACTTTATTCAGACCAAACCCCAAAGTTCAATCTGCAGCCGAGTCATTGAGATAGTTCAATCATGATCATGATGAAAATCATGGAAACTCTACCGTTTATAGTGGGAACAATTTGATTGCAATCAAGCTTCTGACCAAAGATATTGAAAATTAAATATATTTGATACTGTCTGTAATACGTGGTATTCCCATTTCTCCTTCTAAATTATATCTCCCTAAACTACTTTAAAGAAAATTCTTCAAGAGTCAAGGGAAGAATGGTATTATGATTTTTAAATTTATCTGAGAACTTTTCTCTGAGTTCATGCAGTTTTTTATACTTTAGTACCCTCTATCATCTTGACAATTTAGCAGTAGACAATCTTCTGTTCTTGGGTAGGTATGCCTTCTCAATCTGAAAATAATCATGGTTGGGAAGGGAAGCAAATGGGAGCAGCTTTCTTCTAGAGTATTTGATGCACTGTCCTAGGGTGTTCATAAGAAGTGTCATTCTACCAAATAAATAATACAGCATTTTATTGTGCTCAGCAATTCCTGTTGGATTTCTGAGCATTGCATTTACTTGAGGACATCAACTACAGAGTGGAATAGGCTATATGTCAGATAGCTCTCAAAAGAAATGAGGAAACCAGCCATTCAAATGAGACAGTTTAGGAGGTGTATAAGTTATGGCATTTAATGTTAGCTTGTCCAAAACTCCAGTGTTCAAAATTAAAAAGGTTATTTCTCATCCATAATATCCCTAGTGGCTCAGAATTTCATAGTCTTCATTTCATGATGCTGACAATTTAAACATGTCATATGGGCCATTTTTTGCTCACAGTCCATTTATTTATAACTCAAACACGTGAACTCAGAGGGAAGGCTGGAAAACAGTTTTTCCCTTGTGTCTGAGAATATTGAAGTACTTGGTCAACACTCAGCATATTTCTGTCACAGGAAATTAGAGGCATTGATATAAAGAGATACTAAGCCATAAAAGAATAAATAAGCGGGAAATCAGTAAAATATATAAAATGATAGAGTGTGATCGGAGATACAGAAAGATGAGAAAATAAGACTCAAGGAAAAAAGCTCCACTCAAGGCTTCTGTGTGGTTGTGTGTAGATTAAGAACAGAACATGCTGGTTATTCTAAATTTCTTCCAGACATTTCCATTATCTGGCATTCCTTGCCATATTCTGTGCCCCCAAAAGACCAATCTCTCTGGTATCCATTTGGGTTTGACCTTTGAGTTGTACGGGGAGGAGATGGGGGTGGATGAGAGGACTCTCTGCTTCAGGGCCATTTGTCTGGTTCTGGTGCCTCCGTCTAAACTGTCATGACTGTAGCTTCTCTTGAGTGGGTCTTCATCAGTCGTTATCACTCTCATTGGCTCTCAGCAGCACTTTTACCTCATCCCTTTTACCTCAGTTTTGTAGGTGAGGATAATGGTTTCCTGAGGTGGTTGATATTTGCCTGTTCTTGTTTTGTCATAACTCTACCTGGATCTATGTAAGTAATCCTTGTGTTAAAATTTCTCACTAAGATCTTGGACCTGTCTCGTTGCTACTATGTTCACATCCAATATATTTGAAACTGTGGTATTGTTTTATTGGTTTCCAAAGGACATCAGGGGATATACATTTGTAGGTTTGTATATACATAATTTCTGTAGTTGATCCAAATTTTAACGTATTTCAAAGATATAACTTGATAGGAATAAGCTATAATTTTTCCCCCAAAGGAATGTTTTTATAGTTATACGCCAGTATAAATTACTTTTCTGTTATTATCTCAAATATAGTTTTATGAAGGGAAAAGGTCAACTATCTGTATGAAGGACTAAAAGAATATTATTTAGAGCTTTCTTATTGAAGAAAAATCTAGGCTTTTAATTCAAGTATAAACAACCACAAATTTTTTTTTTTCTATCTACCTAATGAAGATATTTGGGTTGTTTTCAGCTTTAGGTTTTTACTAATAAAACTGCCAGAAGTTTGTGTATAGGTTTTTGTTGTTGATATTATTTTAAGCTCTCAAAAACCCTGTAAAAATGAGTAATTATATAGTGTAACTATTTTTTTGTTTTGTTTTGTTTTGTTTTATATTAGTGTAACTATTATAGTAATTAGTATATTCTAATCTAGGCCAGGATTATACTTCAAAACCAAATTTGACAACCACCTAGTGATACTTTCTGATATTTCCTACATCAATGTTTCAGGACTCCCAGTAACAACTAATGAATAGGATCTTAACAACTGAGAAGGTAGTTAAGTACTTGGTATTATTTATGAAATGTTTGCTTCATTCCAGTGAGCACTACAAAATAGATGTTCTTTGTGGTGAACATAATGATAGCTGCTCTAACTAGAGTGATCCTAGCCCTATGTCTGTATGTTCTATTCCTTCTCAGATAAATGAGCTCCATGCTTAATTAGTGGAAAAACATTAAAAATTTCTTTTTGATTGGCTTGGTTATTTCCTCATTAAAGAATGAACGGAGCATCTCTTTTCTGTTTATTCAGTTCCATTGAATTTTTGTGGAATATCATTAAATATTCCTAGACCTCCGGACAACTCTGGGCAATTTATATTTGATAACCTTACATCAATATTGTGAAGCTAATGGAGATTAAAAGATTTTGTGCATGATAAAGTATGTGGTAGGCAGAATAATGGCCTCCCAAAACATCCATGTCCTAAATACCTAAAATCTGTGAATATGATATGTAACAAAGAATTAAAGTTGTCAGTGAAACTAAGGTTGCCAGTAAACTGATCTTAAATAGATGATCCTAGATTACTGTGGTAATGTTAAAATAGCTAGGATTGTTCATATATAGAGAGAGAGAGAGAGAGAGAGATATAGATATATTTTCAGTGGATTTCATTTTTATGTTGATTTACTGAGATCTTTCAAAGATATACTCAATAAAAATGCTACACTGATGGATCAAGTGTTTTCCATCACAGCTTCAACTACAAATTCTATTTGATGAACAAGGTAATGAACCAACTTTAACATGGAAAATTTTTCATCAGCAGTGCAATCTTTTTTTTTTCCCTTTTTTTGGTTTTCTTCATCTTTGATTTACTGATTCCTAGTCTAGTGTATTAAATGCATCTTCTCATATATCTTTGAGGATGATAAAAATTGTGGGCTGCATTGTCTGTTACTTCTTTGTTTTTAAATTCTGTATTTTAACCATCACTGAAATAAGTATTATAACTCACTAAAATTAATAACACACCTGTACATATGAATCTGATGATAGTGAATACCCTTAAGAAAATAGATTTTCTCCTTTTACATTTCTAAATTTCTTTGTCATTTTTCAAAAATGGTGATTACAAATGTTGAAAATACTTTCAAAGAGGCAAAAAACTCTATATTTTCATATTTTATTAAATCTTTCATTAATTCAAAATTATTCTGAATTCTAAATAACCAGATAATTATCAATATATTAAGCAATCTGATTCATTTAGTAACAAAAAATTACAAAATTTGAATTATTTCTTTCAATCAATATTACAATGATACTGAATAATAATAAAACTCATAAATCAGTTGTAATTCAACCAAATGAGGAATGTTCAGTCAGTCCACCTAATTTGAATTAAAACTAAAAATAATTTTAGCCTTAGTGATTATGATTATAGCTGTAATAGATAAAGCCTCCTAAAGTATACCTTCATCCCCAGGTGGAATTAGAAACTTTAGTTTTGTATGTTCTAGGACTTACAGCACATATTTCCAATTCATGTACTTATCACATTTTCTTGTAATTAATATTTTATCATCAGTGTTCTTCACTAGGCTGTGATCTCCTTGAGGGCAGGTCTGTCATATATCTATCTGTCTATCTATAGATATTTATATAGATATATATATATATAGATATATAGATAGACAGATATATGACATATATAGATAGATATATGACATCTATCTATCTATATATATATATTAATATATATATATTAATCCAAATGACTTGTTCAATGTCAAGTCATTATTCTACAAATATTCATTAAATGATTGGATATATAAGCTAATTTATTGTCTTTTTAGAATAATCTTTATTGGAGGTAATGAGCATTTCAATCTCAGATCTACTGGAGGAACTGTATTAAATTTTCTATTAAAATAGTTGACTAAATTCATTGGCCTTTGAGTCATAGAGACTTGTGTTTGAATCCCAGTTCACTTGCTTAATTGCTGTATCAAATTGCACTCATGGTTTACATGATCGTATAAGTTATGTGCATTTTAATTCAGAGAATCAACCTTTCTCACTCTGCATAGTGTCTGGACAAAATAAGCACCTTTTCATCCCTTCTTCCAAGGGACTTAATTCTTTATTAAGCATTCATTAACCTCTCTTTTAGTGCTAGACAATGTACCATCACACACGTACATATACACAAAAGAAAAAAGAAATGTGGAAGATAGATCTTGAAAAATTTATATTATTGAGGTGACAAAATACACAAAAACACAGGAAAGAGAGATATATCTGTTTCGATACCACTTTTAAAATATTTGAGAGCACTATCAGTCTGTATTAAAGTTCAGAGAAAGAGTGGTTGGTGAATACGCCAAGGAGAAAATCAGAGTGACAAGGAATCTTGAAGAAAAGGTTGAGTTATAAGTAAACATGTTTCATATTAGGTATCCTCGAAGCAGACATTAGGCGACATTTTTTTGTACAAGTGATTTATTAAAGTGTTCCCAGGAGTATGAGGGAAAAGGAACAGAAAGGACGGAAAAGGAGATTTTGATCTTGGGTAAAATCACATAGTGCTTTCAGCCTCATCTGCAGAGGAACTCTGGGGTTTCTGTTGTAATCCAGAGTTGCTGGACTGGGACGAAGATCAGGGACTTTCAGTCAATCACCCATCAGAGTTGAGATAAAAGGTATATGTGAACATACATGTCGTTGGAAGGGAAGAGATATGATAAAATTACAAGACCCTTCTTGCTCTCTCTACGTGAGGAAAACGTGAGATACTGGTCTGAAGGCCATGTTTGCTAAAAAGAGTGTCTGCTAAAATAAATAGAGGAAAAGGTGAACCAAAGCATCTTTATAGAGTGCAATCATTGCCTAGTATGTGTATGGTTCAGGTAGAAAGGGGTTTCTGACAATTTATAGGAAAAACAAAGGATAACCCTAAATGGGGGGAAAGACTGTTCCTTGAAACATGACACTGTTGACCTGCAATTCTTCCTATCCAACTACTCTTCCAGGGCAAAAGTGAAATTCTACTCACAATGGTTTTGGGAAGTTATTTTTCAGCCTTTGCTTTAAATTTCTAGAAAGAACTGAGTGTTTCTGGGGTTAGCTACTCTTAGAATGAATTAGTGTCCTTTTGGTGTGTTCAGATTATTGGGCTCTTATTCATGCCCATGTTCACAGGTTATGAGGGATTCCAGTTACCACCTAGAATGCTTTCAAATTTTTTTTTCTTCAAAAGAGAGACTCCTATAGTTGCACGTCTTTATGCTCCCCTCCCCTTTTGGCTCTAAGAACCAAAACAACAAGCAGTCGCGCCACAAGCTATGAAAATTTTACTAGCTTGCATTTTATTACAGATCACTAAGTCTTCTACTCTGATACTTCGGACTCCACAGTGCACTTAATTTTTATTTAAGTTGTCTTTAAGCCCAAGCATTTCAAAGATGACCTGAGGCCATTGAATATTCTTGTTTATCTTGCTAGTTCTCCCTGCACTTGCAGGTAAGTAGAAACGTTGTTCATCATATCTACAGTCCCACTGTTGTGAACCTAAGTAAAGGAAGACCATAGAATAGAGTTCCTTATTCTTTCTTAGTGAACTTTTCCTGCCATGACTGTTCCACTTATTTATTTATTTTTTTTCTTTTCATTCAGTGCGGAGGTGGGGAAATGGAAAAGGAATTTGGGAAACATTGAATTCTTTAGGAAAAGAACTGGCATCTCTGAATTTAGTTATATTTAGTTCACATATAAGATTCTAAATGCTAAGTAATGACATGGATTGCTTTTTATATATACCAATGAGATTGGATTTAAAAAGGTTTAGATGTACTGACCTTGGGAAATATCTAATATTCTATGAATTTTCAATTTTACATCCTATTTTTTCTGAGATTGCTTTTACTAACTCAAAACGATGTTCAGTGAGTATTGAGGTTGTGTATATTTTCTATTTTGTCTTATTAACACATTTCTGAGTTTCTCCTGTGATTATTAAAGTGCTTGTTCACTTTCTAAGGAACACATGCAGGTTTTAACCTCTGCATATGTATCCATCTTAGCTCTTATCACAGATACATTATCTGGATTATGAACTCTTTATTTCCAGCTAATGACTATCAGTTCTGAAAACTTTTACTCATGGTAATTGCTGGAAACTGAAACTTTTATAACAAAGAGGAAAAAAATCTGTTTAAGGAGGCTCCTCAAAATTTTCCCACAGAAGGGTAGAGATTTACTGATCAAATAACATAGTATATTTATGAAAATGACCCATTTCTGTTTTTTCTAATAGACTGTAATTCCAAAATGGCAGATCAAGGTTATAGTCACTCGTCTATATTATGCCTTAGTGTCTGTCACATATTAAATGGTCAGTAGTTAGGCAGTAAACAGAGGCATTAATTTTGTTCAAGATCGTGCTAAGGCAGTTTTCTTATATAGTTAAATATTTATGACTCAGTTGTATATATTTTTGACATTGTCTTAAAATTGTTTTATCAATTGTATGCTAGAATTGTTTAAAATATTCTAATTCTTGCCCAGCCATTCCCTAAATCCTGGTTTAAATGGTGTCGCTTGAATGGGTTTGTTTATATTCTGTTCCCATAATTAGTATTAACAGCAACCTGGGACTCTTTTCAACCCAGAGAGTATCATATTTCTTTATTACTGTATTTAAATTAATCTCTGGGAAATAATATGTAATGGGATATTATATGACTTAAGTCTGATTACACCCAAAAGCATATGATTAGAATTTAAAATTTATTCCTAAAATAAAAAGAATCAGTTGTTAAGAGCCTATGTAGCTTCCTAACTCCATTTTTGTTTGAGTGTTTAATGGTCATTTCCAGTGTCCGAAGTACAATTTGAAGCATAATTTATGGATTTGCAGTAAAGGTGCTTATATAGAAAGAAGGAAGCAAGGGTGCTATGAGGCAGAAATATACTCCAGAATTGGTCCAAAGCAGATTCTATTTAAGCCAATGTATTAAATGTAGAATAGAGCCTGTTGTAAATCTAAATTCTTCCTCCAACTCCTGGGGAAATATACACTAAATGCATATATTTTCTTAAGTATTATATTGTATTTCCATTGTTGTCATCAAATATTTTGGCCATACTTTATTTGTATTAGAGAAAATATGTGATCTTTATAATCTCTAGAAGTTGAAAAATATATGGGTATTATATTTAAAATTGAAATATTAGAAGTTTTAAGTACCTGTGATGTGATTATTTTTAGCATGTTTTCATTGAGGAGGGGACATAGAGTGCTTTTGTTCAGTGCTCTTTTCCAACCTGAGAATATTTCTACAGAAATGATGAAAGATACAGAAGAACTAAATGAATAAAGGCATAAATATTCAAAGATGTGATGAGATAGCTTGTATTCATTTTTGTGTAGAACTTGCATTCAGATTATGTGTATGCAGCTCTAAGTAGCTCAGATCCATAGTTCTTTTCTTGCAAGGAAGTTCCAGGGAGAAGAAAGAGCATTGGTGACCATCTTCTTCCTAGAATTATCAGAATTATTTCCTGATGATAGGTTTCTTTTTATGTGGGTGAAGCACGAGTGGTTAGTACCAGTCCTGACTCAGAGCAGCTGCTCAATGAGTATCTACCGAGTGAATGAATGAATGTACATACCCTATTGAGGTTTTCTTTAGGCTTCATGAATAGAGTCAGTATTCACACATTATGAAGCAAGGGCTTTGTGATTTCAACAATCGGTAATATTGAATTTTATCATTTCACTTTAGTATTAAGTTATAAGCATTCAGTAATAAAATATATTTGTAATTTTTCAGACATTTTAAAAACAGTGTTTCAAAAGATAGTGCATAGTAAAGAGGGAACAGAAAATTGAAGGAAAAAATGTCCAGAGTTATCAAAAGACTGAGTATCTGGAGACTTCAAGTGTAAAAAGTAGGAAATTATCATATGATACAGTTGTGGGAACTCAGTGGAGTAGAAGTCTTTGTGCGTAATGAAATAAACTTAAAATTATTTGATTTTCATTTGCTTCCCTTTAATTCAATCATTATTCACCCTCAGCTTATCCTCTGAAGAATAATTTGCTAGATGTGGTGGAGAATAGCTTTTGATAGAGTAAGAAAAATAAAGTATGTGGGAGATAATATTCCTGTAAAAACTTTACGAGTACCACGGTGTTGCTTTATAAATATTTTAGCTTCTACCTCATATGTTATTTCATAAAGAAACCTGATAGTCATCCCAATACTTTATTGGAAACTTTCAAAAAACAAGGAGATCAATAATAGTAAAGACAACAGAGTTGCTACAAAGAATATCCTTGGCTATTTATTGAAATCTAGTTTGAATCATTATGGGATTGAAAACGTTTGACAGAGCTGATGTACCAGATATGGTTCTAAAAATAAGAGTGTACTAGAAACATGAGACCTTTAAATTCAATGATGGTAACAGGTGCAGCTTTAATGAAATACATTAGCATGTTAAAATAAACAAAGCTAAACCTAGTCAGATGGATAATGATCAACATCTTTATTTACTGAATTCCACAGCAAAGACTAAAGACATCAGAGAAACATACCTTTAAAATGAGATGTGCAATCTCAGGGAACCTATTTTAGATTTTGCAGATTTTAAAACATAGTTGCTCTGTTTTTTCCTGTCTGCACAGTTAGAATATAAAGAGCTAGTAAAATTATTTATATGCTTCAATAAAATTTTCAAAGTCACTGAGTAATGCAAAGTTCCTCTTATGAGTATAGACCCAGAGAGACCAGACCACAAACACAGGAAGTTCTCCTGTGTAGTTTCTAACAAATAACCAGATGAAACCCCTTCCCCAAGTTCAATTTCAAAAGTTTTCTTATGAAGAACATTAAGAAATTTTCTCTAGGGAGACTATTCTTGGCATGTAGAGTACTCTCCAATGTTTGGAGAGACCTGGCTATATCGTGATGTGAGTGAATTCTCTATCTTTCCTTGAAAGTTTTAGGAACAAAGTGAATGTTCATGAAGACTCTGATGATCTGAGGGTGGTATGGAATGAAAACCCTTGAAACATATGATTTGAAAGGTGAGACTGATAGTGCCAGTGGATTGCCAAAGGCCATGTGTGTGGAGCTTGTATAGCCTGGAGAAAATACAAGGGGACTGAAAACCTTGATGGTGTAAAAAAGGAAATTTTTCTTTCCCAGGCTACTTGCTTGGGTTAGGCAAAAAGAAATTGCATTTTCCTGTGACAAAAAGGAATATGCTGACCCACATGTTTCAGAAGACAATAACTGTATTGTTTCTGGCCAACTTAAAACAATCGCACATTCTCACAATTTTTTTAGTATCCTGATGGGCCAAATGAATTTCTGCCATTAGCAGATTCTATATCTGTGATTTAGAAGGTAAAGAAAGCACTTTTTTTTTCTTGCAGGATAGAGTGCTGTAAAAATAACAAGATGATTTACAAGTGAGCATAACAAAATTGATAGAACAGACATGAAATAGTTAAGTCACAATCTCAGGTAATTTAGAATCCTACCTTTGAAGAAAGGCTTCAAACTTTAGCAACAGTTTAAAAAAAAAAAAAAAAAGGATTGGGAATCTACAATAAGAAA
This sequence comes from Potos flavus, assembly GCA_028534135.1. NCBI lineage: Eukaryota > Metazoa > Chordata > Mammalia > Carnivora > Procyonidae > Potos > Potos flavus. Next base: position 18,431,328 of record CM052883.1, on the reverse strand, counting down.
GATATTCAAGTTCATTTAGAAAAAGCTGGATGGCAGTTTTTGTATTGAATTATAATTGACCAACAACATTATATTAGTTTCATGTGCAAACATAGTGATTAGATATTTTTATACACTACTCAATATAGTATAGTATACATTACTCAGTATAGCTCACCAGGATAGGTCTAGTTACTATCTGTCGTTATACAAAGTGATAAGATTGACTCTTTACTGTGCTCTACATTACAATCCTGTTGTCTTATAACTAAAGTTTGTGCTGTTAATCCCCTCCACCTATTTTTCCGATCCCACCACCTTCCTCCCCTCTGTCAGACACCAGTTCTCTGTATCTGAGTCTATTTCTGATTTGTTTTGCTTTGTTTTTTTAGATTCCACATATAAATGAAATCATATGGTATTTGGCTTTCTTTATTTCACTTAGCCTAATACCTTCTAGGTCTATCCATGTTGTCACAAATGTCAGGAGCTCATCCTGTTTTATGGCTGTGTGATATTTCATTGTGTGTCTGTATACCATGCCTTTTTTATCCATGCATCTGCCAAGGAACACTTAGTTGTTTTCATATTTTGGTTATTAGAAATAATTCTGCAATGAAAGTCGGGGTACTTTTTCAAATTAGTGTTTTTATTTTTATTTTTTTCAGATAAATACTCAGAAAATGGAATTCCCAGATGGTATAGTTCTGTATTTTTTTTTGAGGAGCCTCCATGCTGGTTTACATAGTGGCTACCTCAATTTACATTCCCACCAACACTACATGAAGTTTCCCTTTTTTCCACATTCTTGCCAACATCTATTTCTTGTCTTTTGATAATAGCCATTCTACCTGATGTGAGAGGGAATCTCATAGGGGTTTTGATTTGTGTTTCCCTGACAGTTGGTGATACTGAGCATCTTTTCATGTGCCTGTTGGCCTTCTTTATGCCTTGTTTGGAAAAATGTTTATTCAGGTCCTCTATTTTTTTTTTAAAGTTTTTATTTAAATTCCATTTAGTTGATGCTGTGTAATATTAGTTTCAGGTATACAGTTTAGTGATTTAACAATTGCGTACAACACCTGGTGCTCATCACAGTTAAGTGCCCATTTTAATTCCCATCACCTATTTAACCCCTCCACCCCCCTCTCCTCTGGTAACCTCAGTTTGTTCTATATAGTTAAGTGTCTGTTTCCTGGTTTGCCTCTCTCTTTCTTTTTTCCCTATGCTCATTCTTTAAATTCTACATGAGTGAAATCATATGACATTTGTCTTTCTCTGACTTACTTCGCTTAGCATAATACTTTCTAGCTCTATCCAAGTCATTGGGAATAGTAAGATTTCATTCTTTTTTATAGCTGAGTAATATTCCATTATATATGTTTTTTAAATGGGATTATTTTTGTTGTTTTTTGAATTCTTTATCTGTTTTGTATACCAACTTATTTATCATTTGCATGTATCTTTTCCCATTTAGTAGGTTGTCCTTACATTTTATTGATTTTCTTTGCTGTGCAAAAGCCTTTTAGTTTTTTTTTTGTTTTTTTTTTTAAAGATTTTATTTATTTATTTGACAGAGATCACAAGTAGGCAGAGAGGCAGGCAGAGAGAGAGGGGGAAGCAGGCTCCCTGTCGAGCAGAGAGCCTGATGCGGGGCTTGATCCCAGGACCCTGAGATCATGACCTGAGCCGAAGGCAGTGGCTTTAACCCACTGAGCCACCCAGGTGCCCCAAAAGCCTTTTAGTTTAATGTAGTCCCATTTATTTTTACTTTTATTGCCCTTGCCTGAGGAGACATAGCTAAATATATACATATATATGTGTGTATATATATATACACACACACACATATATGTATATATATGTGTATATATATTGCTGAGAACAATGTCAAAGTGCTTACTACCTATGTTTTCTCCTAGGGATTTTAGGTTTCAGGTCTTACATTTAAGTCTTTAATCCGTTTCGAGTTTATTTTTGTATATGTTGTAAGAAAATGGTCCAGTTTGCTTTTGCACGTAGCTGTCCAGTTTGGTTTTTTTTTCATCTTCATTTAATCAAGAGTTGATCTTTTCCCCATTTTATGTTTTGCCTCCTTTGTTTAGATGAATTGCTCATGTAAGCATGGGTTTATTTTGGGGCTGTCTTTTCCATTGATAGATGTGTCCACTTTTGCCAGTACCATATTGTTTTGATCACTATATATTTTTTAAAGATTTTATTTATTTGAGAGAGAGAGAGAGAACAAGCAGTGGGGAGGGGCAAAGGGGGAGAGAAAGAGAGACAGAAAAGCAGACCCCCTGCTGAGCAGGAAGCCTAATGTGGAGCTTGATCCCAGGACCCTGAGGTCATGACCTGAGCCAAAGGCAGACACTTAACCTATTGAGCCATCCGGGTGCCCCTGATTACTGTAGTTTTGTCCTATAGCTTGAAATCAGGGAGAGCACTGCCTCCAGCTTAGTGCTTTTTTTTTTTTTTCTTTAAGATTTCTTTGGCTATTTGGGGTCTTTTGTGGTTCCATATAAATTATAGTATCATTAGCTCTACTTGTGTGAAAAAATGCCGTTGGTATTTTGATAGGGATTGCGTTGAATCTGTAGATTGCTGTAGATGTAGTATGGACATCTTAACAGTATTTTTCCAGTCCATGAGCATGATACATCTTTCTATTTATTTGTGTCATCTTCAGTTTCTTTCATGAATGTCTTATACCTCTCAGAGTACAGTTTCATTTTCTTGTATAATTTATTCCTAAGTATTTTATTCTTTCTGATGCAACTATAAATGGGATTGTTTTCCTGATTTCTCTTTCTGATAGTTATTAGTATATAGAAATTCAATAGATTTCTCTATACTGTATCCTGCAAATTTACTGAATTCTCATTTATTTGCTGGAGCCTTTAGTGTTTTTTAGTATATAGTATTGTATCATCTCCAAATGATGACAGTTTTACTTCTTTTCATTTTGGATGCCTTTTTTCTTTTTCTTGCCTAATTGCTGTTCCTAGGCGTCCAATACTGTGTTGAATAAAAGTGGGAATTGTAGGCATCTTTGTCTTGTTTCTGATCTTACAGAGAAGATGTTAGCTTTTCTTTTTTTCTTTTTTTTTAAGTTTTTACTTTTTTATTTGAGAGAGAGCACAAGTGGGGTACGGAGCAGAGGGAGAAGCAGACTCTCCACTGAGCAGGGAGCCTGATGTGGGGTCGATCCTGGGACTCCAGGATCATGACCTGAGCTAAAGGCAGATGCTTAACCAACTGAGCCCCACAGGCACTAAAAGATGTTAGCTTTTCACCATTGAATATGATGTTAGCTCTAGGATTGTCATATTATGGCCTTCATTATGTGGAAGTACATTTCCTCTATACCTGCTTTGTTGAGGTTTTATCTTAAGTGGATGTTGAATTTTGTCAAATATTTTTTCTGTGTCTATTGAGGTGATCATGTGATTTTTAGCCTTCATTTTGTTAATGTGGTATATCAAGTTAATTAGCAAATATTAAACCATCCTGGTATTCCTGGAGTAAATCCCACTTGGTTATGGTATACGATCCTTTTAATGTATTGTTGGATTCAGATTGCTAATATTTTGTTGAGGATTTTTGCATCTATGTTCATTAGAGGTATTTACTTGTAATTTGTGTGTGTGTTGGGGGGTATCTGTCTGGTTTTGGGGTTAGGGTAATGCTGGCCTTATAGAGGAGAGTTTGAAGTGTTCCTTCCTCTTTAATTTTTTGGAATAGTTTGAGGACAGGTATTAACTCTTATTTGAATAGTTGGTAGAATTCACCTGTGGAACTACCTGGACCTGAATTTCTGTTTGTTTGGAGGTGTTTTTGTTTTTGTTTTTGTTTTGTTTTGTTTTGTTTTTTGGTTACTGACATAATTACATTACTAGCAGTTGGTCTATTCAGATTTTCTATTTCTTCATGATTAAGTCATGGAAGATTGTATGTTTTTAGGAATTTATCTATTTCTTTTAGGTTGTCTAATTTGGTGTGTAATTGTTCATAGAATATCTTATGATTCTTTGTATTTCTGTAGTATCAGTTGTAATTTCTGTTCTTCCACTTTTAATTTTATTTATTTTAGCTTTTTTGATGAATGATTAAATATTTGTCAATTTTCTTTTCAAATAACAAGCTCTTAGTTTCATTAAACTTATTTATTTAGTCTTTATTTCCATTCTGGTCTTTATTATGTCCTTTTTTCTACTAACTTTGGGCTTTGTTCTAATCCTAGTTTCTTCTAATGTAAATTTAGATGGTTTGAGATTTTTGTTTCTTGAAGTAGGTCCTTTATCACTATGAACCTCCTTCTTAGAACTGCTTTTGCTATGTCCCACAGGTTTTAGACATTGTTTCATTTTCATTTGTCTAAGGTATTTTTTGATTTTCTCTTTGATGTTTTAGATCACCCGTTGGGTGTTTAATAGCATGGTGTTTAGTATCTACATGTTTGTATTTTTAACAATTTTCTTTTATTTCTTGTAATTGACTTTTAGTTTCATACTATTGTGGTTGGAAAACATCCTTGGTATGATATCAGTCTTCTTCAACTTACTGAGACTTGTCTCGTGGCCTAACATGATCTATCCTGAAGAAGGTTCCAAGTACACTTGAAAGCAATGTGTATTCTACTGTTTTTGAATGGAATGCTCTGTATATGTCTATTAATTCATGTAGTCTACTATGTTGTTATAGGCTAATATTTTCTTACTGATTTTCTATCACAGAAGTCTATCCATTGATGTAAGTAGGGTATTAAAGTCCCCTACTATTATTGTATTCCTGTTTATTTTCCCATATTTCTGTTAATATTTGCTTTATATGTTTAGGTAGTCCTGTGTTGGGCACATAGATGTTTACAAAATATTACATCCTCTTATTGAATTAAGCCCTTTGATTCTGTAATTTTATTACAGGTTTTTTTTTTTTTTTTGAAGTTGTATTTTGTCTGATAGAAATATTGCTATTCCACCTTTCTGTTTGGTTCTGTTGACATAGCATATCTTTCCATTCCTTCACTTTCCGTCCGTGAGCGTCTTTAGTTTTGAAGTGAGTCTATTGTAGGCAGCATATAATAGGGTCTTGTTTTTTCTTTCTTTCTTTTTTTTTTTAATCCAGCCACATTTTGTCTTTCGATTGAAGAATTTGGTCCATTTATATGTAAAATAATTGATAGGTAGGTACTTATTGCCATTTTGTTAATTATTTTCTGGCTGTTTTTATGGATTGTCTGTTCTCTTTCTTATGGTTTTCTTTGGTATTATGTTTAGATTCCTTTGTTTTTATTTTGTGAATTTGCTATAAGTTTTTTCTTTCTGGTTATTGTGAAGTTCATATATAACATGTATATAATACCCTTTTTTAACTTAACAGTAACTTAATTTTGAACATATTCCAAAGCCTTATATTTCTACCTTCCCTCCCCCAAGATTTTATATTTTTGATGATACATTTTACATCTATTTATTTTATGATTTTTTTAGCTAATTATTGTATTTTTAATTTCACTTGTTTTGCCCTTTACCTTTCATATTTGTTACTGGTTGATCCACTGCCTTTATTATTCGTTTGCCTTTTCTGGTAAGGTTTTTCCTTTCACATTTTCTTATTATTAGTGCCTATTTTAATTAGCTTAAGGAGGTCTCATTAACATTTCTTGGAAGGCCAGTTTAGTGGTGATGAACTCTTTCAGCTTTTGCTTATCTGGAAAACTCCTCTCTTCTTCAATTCTGAATGATAACTTTGCTTGGTTAAGAATTCTTTATTGGCAGGTTTTTTGTTTGTTTTATTTTTTGTTGTTGTTGTTGTTTTTCCATTCAGCTCTTTAAATATGTCATGCCAGGGGTGCCTGGGTGGCTCAGTCGTTGAGCGGCTACCTTCGGCTCAGGTCATGATCCCAGGGTGCCTGGGTGGCTCAGTCGTTGAGCGGCTGCCTTCGGCTCAGGTCATGATCCCAGGGTCCTGGGATCGAGCTCCGCATCGGTCTCTCTGCTCGGCGGGAAGCCTGCTTCTCCCTTTCCCACTCCCCCTGCTTGTGTTCCCTGTCTCGCTGTGTCTCTCTCTATCAAATAAATAAATAAAATCTTTAAGAAAATAAATAAATAAATAAAAAATAAATAAATATGTCATGCCACTTCATTCTGGCCTATAAATTTTCTGATAAACAGTGTGCTGATTTATGGGGGTTTTCTTGTACATAGTATGTTGCTTTTGTTTTACTGCTTGTAAGATTCTCTCTTCATCCTTAACATTTACCATTTTAATTATAATGTGTCTCAGTGTGTTTCTCTTTGGGTTCATCTTATTTGTAATTCTCTGGATTTCCTTAACCTCGATGTCTGTTTCCTTTCCCAGATAAGGGAAGTGTTCAGCACTTATTCCTTCAAACAAACTTTCTGTCCTTTTCTCCTTTCCTGAATGTTATTTCACTGGATCTTGTTTCAGAGCTCCTTTCAGGTATCCTCATTTCTTTTTTCTCTCTCTCTTTATTTTTTAATTTAATTTTTTATTTTGCTGCTCTATCTGGGTGTTTTCTGTTGCTTTGTCTTCCAACTCATTGATTGGTGCTGCCTTTTCATTCATTCTACTGTTTTAACCCCTCTATGTATTTTTCAGTTCAGTTACAACTTTTGTTTGGTACTTTATATTTTGGTATCTATTTGTTCAAATTTTTGCCATGTTGTCAATTCTTCTCCTGAGATCAGTGAGCATTATTTATTCAGGTTTTTTTTTTTTTTTTTTTTTTTTTTAGATTTACCTTGTTTGTTGATTTGGAGCATATCCTGTCTTCTCATTTGCCTGTCTCTGTATGTCTGCATTTATTAGGCAAAATAGCTGCTTTTCTCAGTTTTGAAGAAATGGTCTTGAGTAGGAGCTGGTCTTTGTGGCCCAGAAGTGCAGTTTTCCCTGGCCACCAGAGTTCTGTACTCTAATGTACATTCCCTATATGGGCTGTGTAGGGCTGAGGCTGCTGTATGGGGAAGGCAGGGCTTGAGGTACTTGCCCGGAGTGGTTGAGGATCAGTCTCTTTGCATGGTGGTGAGGGCTTGGGGCACTTGCCTGGCCGTGCACAGAGGATGGGGCTCAGGGCATTTTGCCTATCTTGGCTCTGAGTGGAACACAGGGCATTCACCCAGGTTGCTTATGGCATGAGGTAAACAGACTATGCCCTCTGGGGCTAGCATGCTAGAGGGAGGGTAGAAAAAATGGTGCCCATGAGCTTCATCACCAGCAAGTTAGGATGAAATTGCAAAAATGACCTCTGCCAGTGGTTCTGTCCCAGATAAAGTCCCTGCAGATTCCTGCCTCTTAAGCAGCCACTTTAAGTGGGTCTCCCTTGCTATGGTTCAGGCATTTTTCAATCTGTTGGTTTTGTGCTGGTTCTTAGGGCTAGTGGATTTTTGTGCCAGTCCTTAAAAGGCACAAACTATTATTACCTATAGTTCTAGGATTCTCATAGTTTTAATCATTGTTGAGTGTCAAAACCAGATAATTTGGGGGCTTGTCTTCCTGGTACTGACTCATAGGGTTATAGCATGGGAATTTCTGTTTCTGCGATCTGTCTCCATTGTGGGTCATTGCTTCTGGAATGGAATCCTTGGTGAGACCATGTCTTTGCCCCTTCCACCTTGCCTTCTACACCCTTAGAAAGTGTGTATGTATGATCAAAAACTAATGACATACTGTATGGTGACTAACATAACATTATACAAAACAATAATAATAAAAAAGAAAGTATATATGTATGTATGTTTCTGTAAACAGACACATATATTGGAGTCTAAGATATCCCCAAGATTTTCTACCTCTCTTATGTTCACTCTGCATAATTTTGGAGGCTATGAAACTAATGAGCTATTCCAGTGGTGTTTATATAGCACAGTTGACTTTAGCAAAATTATCTGGGTGACCTAATCAAATGTTACCTTTCAAAGAGAAGTTTTCTGTGGTCAGAAAAGATGAATTCAGAGAAATTCAGGTGTAAGAAAAGTTTTTAGTTGGAAAATGGCATATGACAAGGGAATGTTAGGGCCCTCTAAGAGCTGAGAGTGGTCCTAGCTATCAACCAGCAAGAAACATAGATCTTAGTCTTAAAATCCCAAGTTACTGAGTCCTGCCAAAATAAGAATGAGGTTGGTTTTTTCTAGAATCTTTAGGTGAGAAATCTGTTTGTCAAGTTCCTTGCTTTTAGCCTTATGATACCCTCATCACAGAAGCAAGTTATGCTGTGTTGTACTTCTGACCTACAGACTCTGAGATAAAAAAAATTGTATTGCTTTAAAGCAATGAATTTGTAATTCATTAAGCAGAATGTAAAATTAATAAATGCATAAGCATATGTATGTATATCATAAGTAGACAGCTTTTATTGGTCATTAGACAACACCTATATTTTAACAACTCTATTGATAAATCAATATAAAATCAATTATAAAATCTATGCACATATAAAATATATAGTTTGGTGAGTTTTGATATGTACACACAGCCATTGAATCTCCAACATAATGAAGATTCAAACATTTTCATCAACACACAAACATTTTCATCACCCACAAATATTTTCCACTATCTTTTTTGTATGCTTCCTTTTTTCCAGAAACAACTCCTATTAACACTGATCTATTTTCTATCAAGATAAATTACTTTTTGTATAAATATGTATACATATGTATGTATGAATTGTATCATACATGTACTCTTCTTGGTCTGGCATTTATTAGCATAAATACTTTGAGGTTGATCTCTGTTGAGTGTATCAATATTGATACACCACATTTTATTTGTCTATGGATAGATATTCTTAATTTAAACCTTTTTTTTTTTAAAGATTTATTTATTTATTTGACAGAGAGAAAGAGATCACAAGTAGGCAGAGAGGCAGGCAGGGAGAGAGGGGGAAGCAGGCTCCCCACTGAGCAGAGAGCCCGATGTGGGGCTCGATCCCAGGACCCTGAGATCATGACCTGAGCCGAAGGCAGAGGCTTTAACCCACTGAGCCACCCAGGCGCCCCTAAACCTTTTTTTTTTTTTTTCTGGGTAAAGCAGCCAGGAGCATTTGGTTTTAAAAGTCTTTATACATTTTAATTTTTTTTCTAAATACTTAGGAGTTGAATATCTGGGATGTATGATAAGTTTATGTGTAACTTTCTAACAGACTCTTAAGTATTTCCCAGGGTTAGTATTGTATGGCTGTAAATTTTTATAATCTGGCTAGAATTAATGTTGTACACTTTATGAAAACCTAAAAACATAAGATTCTTCTTATCTTCCTCTTATTCTTTATACTGTATTGGTTTTAGTTGTAGCGATGATATAAACTCCACCTGACAATGTTTTGATTTATGCTTTGAGGTGTAATACGAATTATGAAGTAAAAGGTCAAAAAATATTTATACAGATACTTAACATTTATGATGGCCTATATTTCTTTATGTCCAAATTTCATTCTAATATTTCCCTTCCACCTGAAGAAACTTTAATGAGCACTTATAGCCATGGAAGATTTAAGACAGTGAATCTATTAGTTTTCCTTTATATGAAAAGTCTTTATTTTGCCTTACTTCCTAAAGGATATTCCCAATAAATCTAAAATCCTGCATTGACAGCCATTTTGATTTTTTAAGAAATTTAAAAACATTATTTCATTCGCTTTTGAATGCCATAGTTTCTGATGAGAAAGTTGTCCATCAGTTTGCTGTTGGCTCTGTTACTTAAAGTCACTTTACTCTTTTAACTTTCTAGATTTTCTCTTTCCCTCTAGATTTCAGTATTTAAACAATTATATGTTTGTGCGTGGTCTCCTTTGTATGTGTCCAGGACAGGATTCATTGAGCATCTTGAAATACTAAATTTAAGCCTTTGTAAGATTTGACCATTTTTTTTTCTATCACATTCTCTTCTCTCAGTCTGGAAATAGAATTGCTGATAGGTTGGACTTCTTTGTATTATTAGATTTCTTTGTATATTTCGGTGCCTAAAGTTCTGTTGTTTTTCCAAACTCTCTTTCCTTTGTGTTCAGATGCATAATTTCATTATCTTGTTCACTGTTTTCTCATCTTTATATTGCTAACAAACTCCCAAATTCTTTGTCTCATATATATTATTTTAGGGGTGCCTGGATGGCTCAGTCAGTTAAATGTCTGCCTTCAGCTCAGGTCATGATCTAGGGGTCCTGGGATGGAGCCCAGCCAGCATCAGGCTCTCTGCTCAGTGGGGACTCGGCTTCTCCCTCTCTCTGTGCATCTCCTCTGCTTGTGCTCTCTCTCTCTTTCTCAAATAAATAAATAAAATCTTTAAAAAAAAGGTATTTCAACAGCTCTTAATTTTCTTCGATATATTTTCTTCCCTGTTAAGATTTCCTAAATTTTCATTTATGATATGTGTTTTTACTTCACGTCACTAAGTTGTAAGTAGAATAACTGTTTTTAAAATCCTCTTCTCCAAAATCAGGGCCATATCAGAACCACATTTCAGTTTTATATTATTCCTTAAAAATGACCCATGTTTACCTGAATCTTTGTATTTCATGCATTTTGGAATGTACCCTGAACATTGTAAATATTGGGTTTTAAGGACTCTGGGTTCTGTTACATTTTTCAAAAGATTCTGAAGAATGTTGATTTAAAAAAAAAAAAAAAAACTTGTTTAAGTTCAAACTGGAAAACATCAGCATTAGTTTGATTTTCAATTAAATCTGTTACCCTACTTCTCTTTCTGACCAGATCTCTAGCAATCATGGTTACTCCATCTCCTGGTTTTTCACTTGAAAAAGGCAGCAGACTACCAGTTGGAGGTTTGGTCACACAACTGCAGCTTTTCCTCAGGTCAAAGCCACCACTATGGCACTCCCTTCATGGTCCTAACTCTCCCTTCAAAACTCACGACTTTTTTCCATGTTCCATAGCCATTGAAAAATTGATTTTTATTTTGTATTTTACAGTGTTTATGGCTGTGAGATGATTACTTTATTGAGAGCTTATACCAATATTTCAGAATTAGAATCTAGGCATCTGCTTTATTATCTTGAATTGTCAAAGTGTATCATTTATATTACAGCCAATTCAGAGTTTACATAGGATGTAAGTACTAGAGTGTATGCTGAGACCTGTGTATCCCCTATTTCCCTATTGATACTTAGCTATAACTCAGTATATTCTAAATCACATGTTTTTTGATTTCCTCTTACTGGCACAGCATGGATGATTTATTCATTCTGCAAACCCAATAAAACATAAATAAAAGAAACCATTAAGATAATAATACTGGGATTTGGTTATAATATTTTTATGCAATGGATTAGAAATGGATATTCTATGAGAGCAGAAATATTTCTTTTTTAAACACATATATTCACAATACTAAAATTACTAAATTAAACAGAAATCTGATAATATTTTTTGAATAAATGAAGGATGAGGTGAAATTTCTTAAGAGATAAATGTTGTACTCTTTCAAATAAAGGAGAATGAAATAGATCAAAGTTCAGATTAGTAAGTCAAATATGGGGCAGCTGGGTGGCTCAGTCGGTTAAGTGTCTGCCTTCAGCTCAGATTGATCCCAGCATGGTGGGACTGAGTCCCTTGAGGGGCTCCCTGCTCAAGCTGGAGCCTGCACTCCCTCTGCCTGCTGCTGCCCCTGCTTGTGCTAGCACACTCTCTCCCTCTGTCAAATAAATAAAATCTTAAAAAAAAAGATTAAGTCAAATATTTCAGGGCTTAGATATAATAAGAAAAACAAAAATGCGTATCTGTATGAGAATAACCAGGAAATACATCACTTGTGTAGAAAGACATGGAGTCAAGAAAAGAGAAATACATTTAGTTCTATTCTTTTGGCCTCATTAACTGTCACATGGTTTTGCTTGCATATCTCATATAGATATGATAAATACAAACTGCAGAATAACTGCTATACACTTGAATTTCTAAATTCAAACTTCCCATTTCCTTTGCAACTATCAGTAGCCTATATTCTCAAATGTTTGCCAGTTAAAAATATTTTGAAAGTACACATTTTTATTAGAAAAAACATACTACAGTTGACCCTTGAGCAATTTGTCGACTAAGGATGCTGAGCTGCCACCATGTAGCAAAAATCCATGTACTTTTGACTCCCTTAAAGCTTCACATAAGCTGTTGCTTAGCACATATTTTGTATATTATATATATTATGTACTATATTCTTACAATAAAGTAAGATAGAGCAAAGAAAGTACATTTATAGTACTGTACTATGTTTATTGATATAGCAAGTTCATATCCCCCATTTATAAGATGAATTTTCTGTCAGTACCTACTTCAATATTGTCTTATTATGGGATACAAAATACTGTAGATGTTATAGATATTACTAGCAGTAGACATCAAAAATGAAAAGATGAAAAAAGAAAATTCATATTTATAGGTATAATGATTTATGCATTGTTAACAAGCAGCAATAGAATTGCTTTTTCGTAGCCTAATATAATATGATTGATACTGTGAGTCAGTTAACCTATATGCTAATGAATGAATCATAAAATTTTTTATGGCATACAGTATTATAGTCATGTTCATAATCAGTATTGGAAACATTTTTACATTTTTAAAAAACTGCTTACCTGTGATGATAAGCTGATAGGCAGTTTCTCTGTGAGTGAAAGAGGCATATGGTGATGTAATTCTTTGAAAGCAAAGTTATAAAATAGAAAACTAACACATTAATTTTATATTAAATATCACTTTATGCCTGTGTAAAGATAGGCTATCTAGTTCTGTACAAGTTTTGTACGTGATGTTCTATATAATGAGTACTTAGGCAATGATGATGACAAAGTCATCTTACGGTTCTTGCCGTACAGTTACTACATTTTCACCTGATGACGCACAACATAATTAACTGTACAGCATAATGATTATTTGCTATTCATTAAGTGAAAGCAGATCATCATAAAGGTGTTCATCCTCATTGTCTTCACATTGAATAGGCTGAGGAGAAAAAGGAGGGATTAGTCTTGCTGTATCAAAGGTGGAAGAGGGCACAAGAGAGGCAGGCACACTTGGTGTAACTTTATGGAAATACAGCCTAAGTTCTGCCTGACTCTGCTTTTACATTTCTCTAAAAATGTTTCTGTATGGTGCTGATCCTTCCACTATTTGCTTTAGTTTCAGTGTCCATATCATAGAAGGGTCCATGTTATAACAAGAAGTCGAAAGCAGCCTTGAATAATTAGAGTCCTTCTGCCAAATTGTCTAATGTCCATTTGTTTTCTGGCCTTGCTTCTTCAGCATCTTCCTCATTGTCTGGCACGGGTTCGGAAGCACTCCTTTCCATGAGGTCATTTGTTAATTCTTCTGGTGTGCTATTAGCTCTTGAATTTCTCTGAGATCCTTTGTCTAGAAACCCTTCACACCGCCCTCTGCCTTCTTTTGCTGTATCCACAATCTTTCATATTTTTCTTGATTGGTTTTGGTGTAAATCCTATGAAGTCATGCACAATATGTAGACAGTTTTCACCAGCAGGAATTTGTTTCAGGCTTGATGGCTTTCATGTCTTTTTCTATAGCCATGATTGCCCTTAAGTGTTGTAATTTTTCCATATGTCCTCTATATTAGGGTTCTCTTTCATAGCATTGATAATCCTGTTCATAGAGTACTCTGTATAATGAACCTTAAAGGTCCTTATGACCCTCTGATATAAAGGTTGTATTAGGGACATTGTATTAGGGGCATTTGGACCACTTCAGTGCTTTTGATATTGAACTCATGGGGTTCTGGGTGGTCAGGGCCAATGTCCAATATGAAAAGAACTTTAAAAGGCAGCTTCTTACTAGCAAGGTACTTCTGGACTTCAGGGACAAAGCATAAATGGAACGAACCAATCTACAACAAAGGGTGGTTGTCCAGTCTGTGTTGTACAACCAAAAGACTGGTAGCTGGTGTTTATCTCTTCCCTTCAAGATTCGGGGGTTAGCAGCTTTATACTTAAGGACACTCCTGATTGTAAACCTGATTGCATTTATACAAAACAGAATTTGCTTAATCCCTTCCAGCCTTAAATTCTGGTGTTTGCTTCTATTCCTTACTAATCGAGTCCTTTGGGGCATTTTTTTTTTTTCTTTTTATTCCCAGACTACGGTATTTTCATCTACATTAAAAACCTTTCAGGTAGATATTCTTTTTCCTCAATGATTTTCTTAATGGCCTCTTGGAACTCAACCGCTGCCTCTTGGTCAGCGGAAGGTACTTCGGCTAGAAATTTTTAAGGCTAAACCTTTTTCTAAAATGATCAAACCATCTTTTGCTGGCATTAAATTTTCCAGCTTTAGGTCCTTCACCTGCCTTTTGTTTTAAATTGTCATATAATGACTTCGACTTCACTTTTTGTCAAATTATATTAGTCCATAGGTATGCATTCCTTACAGCAGTCCTGCACCCACATAAAAGCTGCATTTTCAATGAGATAAAATGGTATTTTTTATTTTTTTGAGATAAAATGGTATTTTGTAAAAAGTGCCAGGTATTCGTGCCTCCTGGTGTAGTTACATTGACAGCTTTACAGATTTATTTTTTAAACCGTGGTCCTTATGCTAGATTCATTTATCTTGAAATGGTGGACAACCGCAGCTATAGACCTCAGTCTTCGGTACCTATCAAGCAAGTCAGCATTTTCTTGTAATGTCATGATTTTTCGCTGCTTCTTAGAAGCACTTCCAACATCACTACTGGTACTTCATATGGATCCCATGGTGCTATTGGAGGTTTATGGTATTTGGCTAAATATGATGAAGAATACATGAGAACCATGAGAGATCACTTTTAACTGTAATATGCAGTTTACTGGAGAGATGAGCTGCTCATGTGGAGATGATTCATGTCACATGTCATTTTAAAGGAATACTCCCAACACTTGGGCATTCTGAAGTTGAAATAGGAGGTGGCTACAAATTTATGATAGTAGTACAGTATGTATTGTAATTTTATGATTTAATATTAGCATTATTACGTGTGTTTACATTTCTCTCAACTGTGATTGCCATCATCACATATGTCTGTAAGCTTTTGTGTAAGTTTTGATAATAGATTCTGTGTATATTAATACTATTATTTAAAACACTGGTTTTGTGGGGTTTTTTTTTTTTAAAGATTTTATTTGAGAGAGAGAATGAGCACACAGCAGGGGCAGAGGCAGAGGGAGAGGGAGAAGCCGACTCCCCTGCTGAGCAGGTAACCTGATGTGGGGCTCGATTCCCAGGACCCTGGGTTCATGACCTGAGCCAAAGGCAAATGCTTAACTGACTGATCCACACAGGTGCCCCTGATTCTGTGTATATTTGTAATATTTATAATAGATTCATGTATATTTTATGATAGTAAATGTAGAACAGTATCTACGTATATTTTATGTACTCATGGCATACCTACCTTTTCCAGTATTTTAGGGTTCAAGATTTGTTAGTGTTATTAAATTGTTGCAGATCTCTAAAACATTTTCCAACGTGTTTATTGAAAAAAAATCCGTGTATAAGTGGACCCGTGCAGTTCAAACCCCCTATTTTCAAGGGTCAGCTGTAGTGTCTAGCAGGATACCAATGATTTATATCACTAACAATGCAGACTGTGAGCTCACCAGTTGATTAGCTAATTGTATGAAAATATACTAATTAGGTGATAATTGTACAATTCAGGAATATAAATTAATGTATAAAGTATTGCAAATTATCTTACAGTTTAGTGGAAAAAATAAGGTAAGATAAATGATAAATGAATACTGAGTGCTATTATAGAAGAGTATTACAAGTTTTGCGAGTTCAGAAATGGGTACATTTACTTTTTAAGTATGATGGTGGAGGGGCTATCAGGCTAGGTAACTGAGAATCCAGGAAAGCTGCATTACATAAGTTATGTTTGAGATTAATCTAAGAAAAAAATATCAGAATGCCATGTTTATTGTTCTAAAATGTTCTCTATCTCTTAGCCCCTCTTTTGACCTTATTGTCACCTAACTCTTCTGTTGGCGTTTTCGATTGAGCAGATGCTGAAATAGTGAGATAAAAATATCCTTAGTTATGATATCTTTCTTTAGTACTGCTTTATTATTCTTTCTTTACCTTGCTTTTTTTATTTTCCTCCCTGGTACAAAGTGTGGTTATAGTAACAAGTTTTAGGAAGCTTTAACTCTGTTCTTATGCTTCCTTATCTGCCAGTCTCTATATTTGCTTCAGACATTAGCTAAAATTTCAGTGCTTCTAGAATGCCTTTCTTCCAGTACCACCACCTTTTTGGATCAAGGCTCCTTCTACATATAAGCTTATAGTTTTGTGAGATTCCTCTACATTTAACATTTAGCCTAAGGACTAGGACCAAAATATGTCTATTAAATATTCTTAATACATATGTACTCTGTGTTTCTGTGTATAATTATTTCAGACACAGGAGTTTATAGTCCACCCTGAATTTTCTATAATTAGGGTCCAAAATATGCATGTGCTCAACATGTGTTGTAAA
This sequence comes from Potos flavus, assembly GCA_028534135.1. NCBI lineage: Eukaryota > Metazoa > Chordata > Mammalia > Carnivora > Procyonidae > Potos > Potos flavus. The sequence goes on along the minus strand of CM052883.1, from coordinate 18,414,852 downwards.
GGAATGAATAAATTCATAATATCTGAAAGGGAAAGTGTGCATACATAAGAAACTACAATAAAATAAGTACAGTAATAAAATAAGTACATGAATTTAGTAACAACTTACAGTTCAGTTGTGTGAAGACGAGTGTTCAGATCAGGGCTGATTGGGTCAGATTGAGTCCAAGATTATTTTCTTCTAGATTATGAAGGAAAAGTTTCAGTGAAGGTGATGGCCCGTTCTTTAAAGTCCATGCCATGTTTAAGTTTGTTTGTTTTTTAAAATAGCTTTATTGAGGGTCACCTGGGTGGCTTGCTGGATTAAGCATCCAACTCTTGGTTTCGGGTGGGGTCATGGTCTAAGGATCATGGAGTCCAGCTCTGAATCAGACTCGTGCTCAGTGGTGAGTCTGCATGGGATTCTCTGTCTCTCTCTTCCCCACCCCCACCCCCGTGCTTCTCTCTCTCTCTCCCAAATCTTTAAAATAAATAATACAGCTTTATTGAACTATATACAAAAGAAGTATACATATTTAATGTGTATGGTTTGATGAGTGTTGACTTATGCAAGTGCCTGTAATACCATTACCATATTTAAGGAATAGACAATTCTTGTATCTCCCAAGTTTCCTTGTGTCACCTTTTATTTTGTTGTGGCAGAATGCTTAACATGGGATCTACACTCTTAAATTTTGAAATGCACAATGCCACATTAGCTACAAGCACTGTGTTGTAGAGAAGATCTCTAGAATTTACTCATCTAGAATAACTGAAATTTTATGTCCATTGGATACTTCCTATTTCCCTCAGCCCTTGGCAATAACTGTTGTATTTTCTACTTGCATGAGTTTGACTAATTAGGTGCTATGTATGAGTGGAATCATACCATATTTGTCTGTGACTGGCTTATTTTACTTAGCATAATGTCCTCCAGGTTCACCTATATATTGCAAATGGCAGGATTTCCTTCCTTTGGAGGTTGAATAATACTCTATTGTGCATTTATACCACATTTGCTTTATCCATGCATCTGCCAATGGATACTTGGTTTGTTTTCAGAATTTGTCTGTTGCGAACAATGTAATAATGAACTTGCTTCTATACACCTCTGCAGCTGTATCTTCAAGATATTTATTTTGGAGGCACCTGGGTGGCTCAGTCCCTTAAACGTCTGCCTTTGGCTCAGGTCATGATCCCAGGGTCCTGGGATTGAGCGGTGCATTGGGCTCCCTGCTCAGCACAGAGTCTGCTTCTCTCTCTCCCTCTGTCCCTCTCCCTGCTTGGGCTTACTCTCTTTGTCTCCTCTCAAATAAATAAAAAAAATAAAAATTTTAAAAAAAGATACTTATTTTGTTTCCTTCAGGTATCTATCCAGAACTAGAATTGCTAGGTCATGCGATGGTTCTATTTTAATTTTTCGAGTAATCTCCATGCCGTTTCCCGTAATGGCTGTACCAGTTTACATTTCCACCAACAGTGTAGCAGGGGTCTCTTCACATCCTCACCAGCACTTGTTACCTATTGTCTTTTTGATAATAGTCAGCCTAACAGATGTTAAGTGATATTTCAATGTTGGTTTGATTTACATTTCCCTGGTAATTAGTGATTTTGGGCACCTTACATGTACCTGTTGACCATTTGTATGTCTTTTTTGGAAAAATGTCTATTCAAATCCTCTGCTCTTTTTCAATTTGATTGTTTTTGGCTATTGAGTTGTGTATTATTTATATATTTTGGAAATTAACCCCTTGTCAAATACATAGTTCGTAAATGTTTTCTCCCATTTATAAATTGTCTTTCATTCTGTGGATTATTTCCTTTGGTGTAAAGAGGCTTCTCAGTTTGATAATCCCACTTACCTATTTTTGCTTTCGTTGCCTATGTCTTTGGAGTCCTAGAAACCAATTAGACCAAGATCTCTTTCTCCCTATATTATCTTCTAAGAGTTTTACAACTTCAGGTCATATGTTTAAATCTTTTATTGATTTTGAGTTGATTTATGTGCATGGTATAAAATAGGGGCATGGCTTAATTTTTTTTTACATGTGTATCTAATTTTCCTATACTATTTGTGGAAGACCTGTCTTTTCCTTGTTGTGTATTCTTGAAATACTTGTCAAAGATTAGTTAACTGTATGTATGTGGGTTTATTTCTGGACTCTTTATTCTGTTCTATTAGTATATAGGTCTGTCTTTATGCCAATATCATACTATTTTAATTACCATAGCCTTGTAATACATATTGAAATCAGAATTGTGTTACTTCAACATTTGCTTTCCTTTCTCAAGTAGCTTTGTCTATTCTGAATCTTTTGTGGTTTCATATGAATTTTAGATGGTTTTTCTGTTTCTGTAAAGCCTGGCATTCAGATTTTGATGAGGATGACATAAATTTGTTGATCACTTTGAATAGTATGGAAATTTTTAGTATGGAAATTTTTAACAATTCTTCCAATCCATGAAGACAAGATGTCTTCATTCAACTGTGCTTTAATTTCATTTATAGTTTTGTGTAAGTCTCTCATCTCCTTGGTTAAGTTTGTTCTTAAGTATTGTTCTTTTAGATGTTATTGTTGATGGGATTGCTTTGTTAATTTTCTTTTAGGATGGATAGTTAGTATATAGAAATAAACTGATTTTTATGTTGATTTTCTATCCAACAACTTTATTGAATTTATTCTAACAGGTGTTTTTTGGTAGAATCTTTAGGATTTTCTCCATATAAGATCATGCCGCCCACAAACACGATTTTGCTTCTTCCTTTTCGGTTTGGCTTCCTTTTATTTCTTTTCTGTCTAATTGCTCTAGTAAGGGCTTCCAGTACTATGTTGATAGAAGTGGTGGCGAGAAGAGGCATTTTTATATTGTTCCCAAACTTAAAGGAAACACTTCGTTTTCACAGTTCACTATGTTGTTAGTTGTAGGCTTTTCTTATATGGCCTTTATTATATTGCGATACATTCCTTCCATACTTAGTTTTTTGGGTGTTTTTATCATGAAAGAGTACTGAATTTTGTCAGATGCTTGTTCTGTGTATGACATCATGTAATTTTTATCCTTCATTCCGTTAACATGTGTCACAGCTATTAATTTGCATATGTTGAACCATTCTTACATCCTAGAGGTAATTCCAATCTTTAAATTACAGAGATTAAATTTTTGAATTTAAGTGTGAATTTTATTATTTATTGCATTTATAAAGAGTTTATACGAGATTCACATAATAGTTTAAAAGAAGCATATATAGGCAGTGACTGAAGATTGTATGTTGAAATGACTGATTGGGGTAAGGAAACCAGTGATAAAAAAATAACCTCAGACACTTTGCTTTGTGGATAGGATTCGGTGGTGGCCCCAGTGTTTACATTAATATAAATGAAAATCTCCAAAAAATACTTTAGTAGGGTCTGGAGGTAGATAAGTGCCAAAAAAGGAAGGGTAACAAAAAAAAAATAATAAAATAAAAATAGACAGTCCACTCCTAAAGAATAGATGTAACACTGATAGACGGTTTCTGGGAATATGTGTCAAAATATATTTTGTGTGTAAAACAGATCTATGTATTTTTAGAATTTTAGTTTTAAGTTTTGTTTTATCCCATTTCTCCAGCATTTACTATTATTTCAAATCATAAAACCTAGTAGGATAAGATCTTGAGCATTCTCTTGCATTTTATAATAGAAAAGAAAAAATAGTAAGATGGAATTTTTTTGAGAAGTTTTACGTAACAGTTTAAGAAAAAATGGAAACATTGAAAATAATCATCCAGTTTCATTAAAGAATAAGGAAAAGCACATGTCATAATACATTTGTCAGATTGACTATTTTAGTAATGGTACACAATTTTTGTTGAAGAAGCTGTTATTTGGAAGAAATATCACCCTACCTACTGTGAGAATGGAAAAGGAAAAAGTACAATGTATAAATTATCCCATTAGATAAGAGATAGGTTCAGGAGACACAGTTGTTTCAGTAACTCCAGATTCATTTTTTTGCCACATTCTCCTAACATATAATTAGGAGAAATATACCCCATAGAAATGTGGGACACTTAATGAAGCCATATATTATTTTTAATTACACATTTAGATAAACATAATAGCTAATGTCACTTTGGACTAAATTAAATTTTCCTTTTTTTTTACTTTGTATTGGCAATATTTTAACTGCCTTGATTATGTACCTGATATCCCATCCTTTATCACTGTTAAGAAAATACATCATAAATAATAAATATATTTTCTAGTTACAGTTGTGTGTTTGCGATTCATTAAAAGTGTATTGGCCTGGATAGTACAAATATAATAGGCTAAATTTATCATTTTTAGATGAAAACAATCACCACAAGAAGATAGGAAGATACAGAAAATGATTTAGAGGTAGACTGAATAGTTCACCTTAAATTTATAGGACTCTCATTTTGGTTTTACAGAGAATGTTTTGTTTTCTTTTCCATTTCATTTTAATTAGTTGCATTATTCTGTCAAGTGGTGCTGTATTGGTGGTTGACAGATTTGTAAATATGAAGTGGCTTCAAGAACATTCAGTTATTTCTTTAGTTAATATTTTTAAGCTCTCTGTCATAGAATTAAGCTTCCCTGAGATGTAACCACGTGATGCATGCACAAATGGCTGGTTTTTCAAATCTCAGACAATTTATATAATGCTATAAAAAATGCTGTCATTGAGATAGCCCTCTCCCTAGGAAAATAGTGTCCTTGTATTCATCACTTAAAATTATATACTTCTTTGAATATTTATAATAATTGTAACTTTAAAACTCTGTGTTAAGAGTATATAACTTATATGACTACATGTATATGCAAACATGTGACGATAGCAAGTCATCATATTTTCCTCCATTAATACCTGACTCAAAATATTTTTAGAAAAACTCAGACATCATCAAAAAGTGAGTAGAAACATCAACTCATGTGCAGCTATTACAATTTATACATAATCTAATGCACCAGGGAGATACACTTTCTAAAATTAGTAAAACACCAAATACCATACTGTGGTCAAAAATTTCATTGCGCAGTAGTCTCTTGTTAGGGAATGCATTCTAAAACCCTTAGTGGATGCTTGAAACCATAGGTGGTACCCAATACCATATGTATTACATTTTTTCCTTTGCATACATACCCATGACATAGTTTAACTTATAAATTAAGCACAGTAAAAGCTTAATAACAAAATAGAGAAATATAACAATATACTGTAATAAAAAGTTATGTGAATATGGTCTCAAATCTTAGAATACTATACTGTCCTTCTTGTAAACATGTGAGAGGATAAAATGCCTACATGATGAGATGAAGTGAGATGAGTGACATAGACATTGTGTTATAGTGTTAGGCTACTGTTGATTTGATGATTATTCGTCAGAGGATCATCTGCTTAAGGACCATGGATGACAGTAACTGAAACCTTGCAAAGCAGAACTGCAGTTAAGGGGGGACTACTGTATTGGCTAATTTTAATTTAGAAAAATGATTGTATTTCCCTAAGCAAAGACCAAGAAAAGCTATATTTAAATTGGTGAATCTAAAATTTTGGCTATGTGAGAAGCATTAAGGATCTTATTAAAGATGCATAAATGCCTATATAGTAGAATTCATGATGTCTGAGATAGGGCTGGCCTTCTCAATTTTTATAAATATATTCTATAATTAAAATCTATAAATAACAATGCATTTACAAGTGATGTATCTATCATCCCAATGAAACAAATGAAACTTTACTAATAGAATCAAATCATTTGTATAGTAATGATTGTTTGCTCTTGGGCATTTCCCTTCTTCTGTTTCCTCAGGGGTAACCATGTTCCTCAACCCATGCTAATAAAGATAGGAGAAAATATCAAAAGCCTTCTGGATATAAAATATATTAGACCAAAAGGAAATAGAACAAAGTTGTAGCTTCATAATGTTTTCTCTCTAACTCTATAGGCAGAGAACAATTTTCCCATAAGCAGAGAAACTATAAACCTACATAGAAGGTTTTTCCTTATATACAACTTGATGTCTCCAATCTGTGTAATCCACACAATACTTGTTCTTTTGGGTTAAAAATGTAAATAACTCTCAGAAGCTATTACCTCAAGAATAAGATGAGTCATTCACATTTTTATGTTAATTAATTTAGCTTGCTGTATTTTAAATTTCAAATAATGGTCCTACTTTGAAGATTAGGTGCTACCTAAGGAGCATTTGGCTGGGTAGCATAGAGGGGAACTTCTGTTACTTGGAAGGCAACAGTGAATATCATGTCCTCAGAGAAAGGAGGAGAGAAGAATACTGCAAGAGACTGGGGAGAAACTATAAAGGAAATATTTAATATTTTACATTTTTACATGAAAATTATGACTGTTTTCTGTCTGCATGGATAAGGAAGGATAATCTACATGCCAGCTCTTGCAAAGATGCTTAGCAGCTGGTTAGGTGTCCTTAGTGGCTTGGGAGACCTAATCTGATTCTCTGGAAGGCATTGACCTCCTGTGTTTATTTCATTACATAACCAATTTGTAAAAATCTTCACCCTCTGGGAAAATGAAGAATGCAAACCACCTTATGCGCTTGTTTTGATTTTCTTCTAAATGTAACTGTTACTAAGGATTTGCCTGAAAATACATTACTAAAAGCTGAGACTTTGCTGATGTTACATAGGCTTGAGTCTGTCGTTAAAACTTCTGATCATTGGTACTACCAGTAATATATTCCTGCCCAGGTTTTTTAAAGCCTATATATTTGAGGTTAGGATTTAGACTAGAAATGGTTTGATACCAGCAATGTATGTATTTTGCATAGCTTTATTCATATTATCCCATAGTTGCAAAGACCAGCCATAATGGATTTTGAAAAAACAGTTCTATTTTTTAAATGCATAATGGTAGTATATGGTCATACATGCTTCTGGATTTGCTTCATTTGGGGCTCTTAGAATAAAGCGTGTGCATACCAACAGAAAACATACCTGCAAGGCAAATAATACAAAGAATTAATAATATGCAGGCACACACACAGACATTCATGAATGCAATGATTAGTTTATCCATGTATCTCAAAAATGTTTCATTTTCATTTTAACATAAAATGGAGTTTTAGTACACAAAAAATATTTATTCCTACGTAAAAACAGATTAATATGTCTTACCTGCAGTACAAAGATAGGGAAAGCAGAAAGATTCTCAAACATTATTTATTCCCAAGAGTAACCTATGAATGTAAAAGAAAAAAAAAAAAACATAAAATAAATCTTGGCTGTTTAGCCATGTACATAATCCAGATTTTCAGACAGTTGCAGCATTAACCAATTTGTTTGAGCTTCATCTCAGAGAACTAGAACTTCTTAGAATGTGTAAAAACAAACAAAAACCTTCATATAAAAAGTAGTAGGCAATAATAGTAGTGTTTTACAAATCAGTAAATTAGTGTAATTTCAGGGAAGTAATACAAAATTACTGGAAAATGCCTGATTTGCTTTCTTTTAGTGTCTTAAACGAGGATCAGAGTAGGGGTTAGAAAGACAAACTGCTTTCCCAAATTTCTCTAGATGATTTTAAATTCATTAAAAATTTTTCTGATTTAAAAAAGAAAAAAAAAGTTTTTTTCTGATTTAACTGTATACTTCCAGAAGTTAAGTCATAGTGATGACACATACGTGTAGCATATGGCCTTACTATTACATGCCATCCTATAAGTTTTGGACAAATAATTTCTGTATTTTATTTACTATAATTAATAAAGTAATAAATAATGTATGTACCAGTTTAAAAATGGTTTAGGTAGATTTTATGACCAATGATAGTGTGAGAGGTTGGGAGAAAAACGACTGAGGCAGGTAGAGGAACGTAATTTAAGAAAAAGGAGGGCGTTCATAAATTTACAAAAGGGAGGGGAAAATACTTGTTTCAGGAAATAGGTTTAAAATAGTTTTAAAGGTTGTGCCACACACAAGTTGAATAGGGATATATGACACATAATCTTCATCAGAGGAAGAAGATTCCAGAGTGGGAATTGGAGACACAGGGTTGAGTGTCACTTAAATACTTGAATGTTAGGGCTTCTCAGATGTAATTAAACTGAGGTAGAAAAGGCATTGGCTATGGGAAAGACAAATGAATTCTGTGGATAAGAGATAAGTAATAAATATAATACACTTTTGAACCTAGATATTTTAGTCACCATTATTTGCTATTAAGTAATAACTAAGATTATACCAATGCCATAATTAATTATACATGTATTAACTATTATGCGATTTGCCTATCTGTATAGGTAAATTTGCTACCTGAACATTTTCTAGGGAGAAATGAACATTTCCTCACCTTTGCAGCTGCAGTATGCTGCTAACTATATTATGTAGTATATATTAGCATAGCCATTTAATAAGTTTGACACAGGTACCTACCTGGAAATCCTGTCATATTAGGAACTGGTTCCTTTTCTATTTTGTTCCTCGCATATTGTCCGTGGTATGTTGAAGTTTTGCCATTTAAAGTAAATTTGTCATATTCCTTTCCTATTTTTTTTTAAAGATTTTATTTATTTATTTGACAGAGAGGGAGAAATCACAAGTAGGCAGAGAGGCAGGCAGAGAGAGAGGGGGAAGCAGGCTCCCTGCTGAGCAGAGAGCCCAATGCGGGACTCGATCCCAGGACCCTGAGATCACGACCTGAGCCGAAGGCAGAGGCTTAACCCACTGAGCCACCCAGGCACACCTCCTTTCCTATTTTTCTATAAGGAGTTGAATCTCAAACTTCTGGGTCTACTTACCCTATACAAAAGTTCTATTTTGAAAGAGGATACCAAATTTTCACACATACCAAAATTTCAGATTATGAGGGGAATTTGTCAGGAATTTCTTTCCTTTTTATTTTTTTTAAGATTTTATTTATTTGAGAGAGAGAAAGAGAGAGAGCAAGGAGGAGTCGGTGGGGGAGGGACGGGGGGGGAGACACAGACTCCCTGCTGAGTGGGGAGCCTGACTCCAGGCTCCATCCCAGGACCCTGAGATCATGCCCTGAGCCAAAGGCAGCTGTTTAACTGACTGAGCCACCCAGGTGTCCCAAGTATTTCTTCACTTTTTAAAATGTCTATTCTGAGTGGTTTTATGCTACCCAACTTTTTTTTTTTCATTTGTCACATTTATTACTGAACATTTCAAAAAATTATAATTTTCAAGTTAATCTGTACAATTTAATGTCCATGAAAGTCCAAAAGTAACTTTAGGGAATGTATTTGTTTCTGATTTTGATACATGAATCATTTTAGAACTAGAAAAGCATAATTATATACAACATAAGATATCTTTTCTAGTACTGAACAGACCTTAAGTCACTTAAAATATTCATCTAAGTGAAATCTTGTAGCATTTGTTTTTTTGACTTATTTCACTTAGTATAATACCCTGTAGGTCTGTCCATGTTGTTGCAAACGTTAAAATTCATCCTTTTTATGACTAATATTCTAGTGTGTGTATGTCTTCTTTATTCATTCTCTGTTTATGGACACTTGAGTTGCTTCCATATCTTGGTCATTGTAAATAATGTTGCAATAAACAAAGTGAAACATATGTATTTTTTGAATTAGTGTTTTGTTTTCTTGAGTAAATACCCAGAAGTGGAATTACTGGATCATGTAGCATTTCTATTTTTAGTTTGAAGAATCTCCATACTGTTTTCTGCAGTACTTGTACCAATTTACATTCCCACTAACAGTGCATAAGGGTTCCCTTTTCTTCACATGCTCACCGACAGTTATTTCTTGTCTTTTTGAGACTAACCAATCTGACTGGTGTGAGGTGATAACTCATCGTAGATTTCCCTCATGTTTAGTGATGTTGAGCATCTTTTCATGTGTCGGTTGTCCATCTGAGTTGATGTTTTGGCATGTTAATTAAGGTGCACTTTTAGATTAAATGATTTTGTATTATTTAACCTTTATTTATAAATTAAGCTCATAAATGTCTATTCTACCTAAAATATAGAACTGTATATGCAGAGGACAGAATGGAGAAAATATATCATTTGAATTTTGATTAATGTATTTTTTTTAAGATTTTGTTTATTTATTTAAGAGAGAGCACACACACTCCTGAGTACGAGCAGGAGGGAGAGGGAGAAGCAGGCTCCCAGCAGAGCAGGAAGCACCACATGGGGCTCAAACACAGGACCCTGGGATCATGACCTGAGCTGAAGGCAGATGCTTAACCGACTGAGCCACCCAGGTGCCCCTGATTAATGTATATGGATGAGTTCTGTCACTATTTTTTATTCCAGCATTTCCCTATGACCGCAGTGCCCCAACAAGTTAGTCAAATGTTTTATCTTCGAGACTTATACAGAATTTTTCTGTCGGTAAAAAACAACTATATCAATATACTAGGCCTCAAACATCTAAAAGCTGGGAGAGTTGGAATCCAGGAAGGTGATATAATTTTGTTGTACCAAAAAAAATTTTCACAGTGATTATTTATAATCCAACCTTTAAAATAAAATTTCATATTATCTACCAACCCAAGATTTTCTCTTAAAATTATACTTATAATTTAGTATTTATTTTGATTATTGTCTTTATTTTAGCCTATATTATGATTGATGAGCAAACTTTATCTGAGTGATTTATCAGTTCAAACATCCTTTTTCAGCATTAATAAAAAGGACCTTGATTGCTGATATCTCAAGAATATAAACCATATTCATCTCCAAGTATCTTGCTAGCATCTTATTTAGAAAATGGATCAGTTAGACTTTTTAGGTTCTGAAAACAGTATATAAAATTTGTATATGAAATGACAAATTAGTTGATAAGTAAAGCATTGGGAATTTTAGCAAAAATTCTATAATTTTGAAAGCTTAATCATGATACATGAATGGACATTAATGGAAAGTTAGATGATGTAGTTTTAATATTAAATCAAAGACCTCTTTATGAAATACATTCTACATGTTTTGCTGTGCACACAATATAAAATATAGATACACAATATAAATATAAATATAAATACAAATACATAAATATAGATATGAATCATACTGCAGGGAGAGATTAGTGACCAAATGAATAGTGCCAATGTAGGGGCTTTCTCATGTAGAAGTTTACCGCTGTGACATATAAGATTGACTCTGGACTTTAGGCTTTCAAACACTCAGAAATCGAGTGAAATTTTAGGGGCGCCTGGGTTCCTCAGTCAGTTGAGCATCAGACTCTTTATTTTTTAAGATTTTATTTATTTATTTGACAGAGAGAAAGAGAACACAAGTAGGCAGAGAGGCAGGCAGAGAGAGGAGGAAGCAGGCTCCCTGCTGAGCAGAGAGCCAGATGCGGGGCTCAATCCCAGGACCCTGAGATCATGAACTGAGCTGAAGGCAGAGGCTTTAACTCACTGAGCCACCCAGGCGCCCCTGAGCATCAGACTCTTGACTTTGACTCGGGCCATGATCTCAGGGTCCTGGGATTGAGCCTGGTGTTGGGGGAGCGTGGGGGGTTGTCCATGCTCAGTGGGAAGTCTGCTTCAGATTCTTTCCCTCTCCCTCTGACCCTCCCCCGCTGGCAAGCTCTCTCTAAATAAATAAATAAGTCTTGAAGAAATCGAGTGAAATTTTTATAAGGAAATTAGTGTGAATAATTAAATTCTTTATTCAAGAAATATTTTTTTTCTATTTGAAAACAAAATAATCCTCTGAATACAAGCACCATGAGAAGAATTTTTCTGTCATTCTTTCCACTCACTGGCACATCCTCAGTATTCATCAGTTTGTGACACATAGAATTCGCTCAGTATTTACTGAAGAAATAAATACACGTGTTGCCAAATTTGACAAAGTATTTTTATGTTCTATTAATAAAAGGAATAGCATAGAAACCATTTCCTAGTATTACAGTATTTTTAATTACTCCTTTGGTATGAAAAATCCTTTTGTGATCTCACACTCTCCTGAAGCAACAAAGGTCTGTTGACTACCTATTTGTGCCAGCCACTGTGTTGTCATCTGAGAAGCAAGTCAAGCCTGTTCCATGGTGGCAGTGGCACACTGGCTTGCGTATTGGCACACTGGGAAGATGGGACTCAGGTGTAAACATGCCCTCCTAACTGAAGTTTTACCCTTCATAAGTGTAGGGAAATGTAGGAATTTTCATGTTCCTTTTATTCGTTGTTTATTCTCTTCTCTTTGTCTAAAATATAAAGGTGAATGTGTCCAGAATTGTTGTGCAAACTGTTATACATGGTATAAATATTAGTGTTTGTTGTTGCTGTTGCTATGAACCTAGAAAATTATACCCTGTTTCCATACATCATTCGGACATGATGGTATCTTCTAAGAATATCCCCTTTAATGTCTCTCTTCATGTAATCACTGCCTGTCTTGGGTTTTCGTGAGTTAGATGCTCTCTCCTCATCACAGAGGGCTAGATTGTCTTCTGCTTCATTATCAGGGAAGGTTTTACAGCTTGGTTTTTCTTACTGTCTTATATATCCCCAGGAGCACAAAAAAATACATCACATAATAGTCTTTGTAATAAAGCAAACTTGGAGCTCTTTTAAGGTAAAATTGTATCCCTTCACTGAGAATACAGGTTATTGTCTCTGTCAGAAAATCTGTGAGAATAATGACAAAAAAATATGTATCAGGACTAAGCTAACTGATGCTATTTTTGTCAAGTGTTCTTATCATTTATCAGTGGGCCTCTAAATCCATGACAGCAGATTTTAGGAAAAGCCCTGGGTGATGGCAGGATTTATTGGCGAGCTCCACAGCTAACACAGCTGGAATTATCAAATGACCTAGAGCCTGTAGAATCATCAACTCCCTGGTTTGCACATTCAGACAATTCAGGTCAACAAGGCTGCTGTATGTGAGCCTCATGAGTCCATGTGCAGACATTGTAATATTGCATCATTAAGGTGTTGTTATGATGTACGTCTGATTTAGCAGAATTTAGCCTATAGCTAGATTTAAGTAACCCTCAGACATTTGAACTTAATTTCTCACACCCACATAATATCTAAAAAACAGAAAATGTCCTCTATGAATTAGAAGTGGGCATACCAAAACAACCAGGATGCATTACTTCTGCTTGCTCAAATAAAAAAAAAAAATCGTACTACAAATATGAATATCTACAACAGAATGTTTGACCCAAGAAACTGAAGTTAGGTGTTCTGAAATGAGAATTTTAGTCAGCACAATAACAAAAGCAATTTACTTTCTAAATTGCCTTTAACAATTTTCTTTCTTGAGTTGGTTGTAGGGTTTGGCAAAAAACAATATTTAACATTTTATAATAACACTTCGGGAAACTTTCAGTATTTTCAAAAGGATACTTCTGTTCAGAGAAGAAACTTGAGATTGCACAAATGAAATGTTGGCACTTGAGACATATTTGGAAGGGTTTTTCCACGGGATATTTTGCAGTTTAGTTAATTGAGCAAGGGAGGAGCATATGTGATGGGGAAAGTGCCATGCTTGGTAGGTACTGTGAGGATACCAAGATGGGTCAAATATCCTTGCTATCCAGAGTCTCAAAGCATGTTTGGAGACTTTGAAGTCCAATAAATATGGTAACTGGCCAAAATATGCAAAGCCTTATTTTTAAAGAGATGAAAAAGAGATTGAAGCTAAGAAAAGCAAATTTGAAGGAATGGGTATGAATTTTGTCTCAAACATTGATAAGGCACTTAAAAGCAATACTTGCTAAGTTTTAAAGTTGTTTTTTTTTTTTTTTTTAATTTTATTTATTTATTTGACAGGGACACAGTGAGAGAGGGAACAAAAGCAGGGAGAGCGGGAGACGGAGAAACAGGCTTCCCCCTGAGCAGGGAACCCAATGTGGGGCTTGATCTCAGGGTCCTGGGATCATGACCTGATCAGAAGGGCTCATAATGACTGAGCCACTCCAATTTAAAGTTCTAAATGAGGTTTAGAGGAGGGAGGATGAAAAGGAATCACAAGAATAGTAAATTGATCAGCTTTCTAGGAGATGGTGGAGGGTGGAGTAGTGTAACAAAATTTCAGAAGTGAAGTTCCTTAGGGAATATTTGGAATTTGCATATTCCAGTACTAACTACAGTATTATTAAAGACAATGACAGAAACATAAAATCAAGTATGGTAATATACTCTTTATATTTTGGGGTTTCCAGTTTATATAGCCCTGCCCCTGGACCTTTCACAATAGGTACTGTGGAGAAATTGTCTGTGTAGGAGGTCTTCAAAATTCAGAGTAAGAGGGTTCTCTTATTTGTTCCTGTGCTCACAAAAAAAACAATTTCAAGGTTTTAAATGTGATTTGTCCTTGTACAGCTAGAGATAATGACCTTGTTTATGAAAAAGATAATAAAAAGTTTGGACTTTGGACCCATTTCTATTTTTTAAATCAAGATGATATTTTCATATATAAAGTACAAAATATACTCAAAAGTGAAATGTTACATTCTGTACAGTAAACATATGATAAAAATAGCATACCAAAAGGGTAAAAAGCACCTCTATGTTTATGAAAACATTATATTTTTAACTTTTCATATAGTGAATTTTACTTTTCTGGCAGCTATTTCCTTTTGTTTTTCTTTTTTGCTTTGCTTACACTGTCAAAGTTACCTTTTACATATGATTTTAAGGAGTTGGAGCTTTATTTCTCATAACTTATTTAAACAGTTTTAGATTGTAGATACCAGTGAAATAGAAAAATATTAATGTTGAGTCAGCCCAACTTCCAAAACTGCCCTTTTTATTCTAAGCTAGGATCCTATATTCCCATCACAACAACCTGCACGCCACATTGCTTCAAAAAAAGCAATACACTCAGACCAGTGTTGGATTCAACTTGACATGTGGATCTGTCTATAGAAAGGACAGTGACTATCTCAACTTCCTGCTCTGTGGTGGTCATCTTTTAAAAATTTTGTTTGTTTGGTTTGTTTTTCTTATATTTGGTATTAAAGCCATTGCGGTTGTTTTTTCACATGGACACCCATCTGTTTAAATATTTTCATTTAAGGGCACCTGGGTGACTCAGTTGGTTAAGCACCTGCCTTGAGTTCAGGATGATCCCAGGGTCCTAGGGATCAAGCCCTGCATCGGGCTCTCCGCCTAGTGGTAGTCTGCTTCTCTCTTTCCCTCTCTGCCTGCCGCTCCCCCTGCGTGTGCTCCCATGGGCATGCTCTCTCTCTGTCAAATAAAATCTTTAAAAAATAAAATATTTTCATTTATTTTGACCTTTGCCACCTTCACTGAAATATTTTATAAAGTTCATATCAAATATTAACTGAAAATATCCTATAAAATAAGGTTCCTAAGAAAACCGTTAGTAGCTTATATAAAATTCCTACCCATAGGCATTGCAAAACATGACTACAGACCACCAAAAAAATAAAAAAGTAAGAAAAATCAATATGCAAAAGGGTGGCCTTATATTCTGTATAGGTCAAGATTGCACATGTGTTTTAGAGATGGGAGGAAAGCTTAAAAATACATTTATGGTGAGAATTATCAGTATTTTTCTCTCTGAAAAAGCTGAATAAATTCTGCTAGAAAAAAAAAAAACAGTATACAAACATGTTATGGATAGGAGGTCAATTTTATTTTTCCTAGTATAGATGAAAAGTCCAGAAGTTCTTCGTGTGTGTGTGTGTTTGTGTATTATATCCCATTCATATTTGTTATAAAAATATTTTTAGGGACCTCCAAACTAAAAAATGTGGAGCAGAGAGGAGGGGTTAGTAACTGGCCTGCAATCCATTTTCCTTGCCCTCATAAATTCTCACGAAGAAATAAAAAGGCAATGATGTGGTCTGACCTTCTTGTAAACAAGCAGATCTTACCTCCAGATGTTATTTACTAGTGGAAACAATGTAGAGTTTTTATCAAATACTATACCTTGTCTCTCTAAATGGCTTATAAACCTCAAAATTGTGGATGTATAGGGCATAGACTGCCAGCAAATGTCAGCGACAGCTTGTAATTATCACAGTATAAATGAAGATACTGTATGACTAAAATAACTCCATTTCTGTAGATGATACCCTGATGCATCTCTTGGGAACTCGTATATTAAATTTGAATAAGAGCTTGCTCTAATGTGGGAATGAAAGGATCTGGAAAGCTTCAGGGCTGGTCTCAGATGTTGCCAAGTTTCTTAACCTGTGATTTGTGATTGTTTGCATCTTTTGAACTATTAGTAAAACTTGGCTTAGGGTAAAAGATATCCTTTCTGTGAGTTGACATTTATTTTATCTCCGTATACTATCAGTTTTTGATTTGTGAATACATATTACTCAAAGACACGAACAATCCTGTACTCAAGTAGTTTTGCTACTCAGAATACACATATGACAGTTTGTGAAAGTGTAGGGAGAAGTTTTTAAGAAGTAATTCCTTGCAATTACCATATAACCCAGAAACTGCATTTTTTGCCATTTATCTCAGAGCACTGTTGACATGTTCACACAAAAACATATACAGTTAACCCTTGAAGTAGATAAGGGTTTGGGCATTGACCCTGTGCACAGCTGAAAATTAAAATCTGTGCCTAACTTTTAATTCCCCTCAAACTTAAATAATAGCCTACTGTTGACTGGAAGCCTTATCAATAACATAAACAGTCGGTTAATACCTTTTTTGTGTTATATGTATTATATACTCTATCCTTGCAGTAAAATACAGTAGCAGAGAATGTTAAAATCATAAAGAGGAAATAAATTAACAGAACTGTCACTTATATTTATTGAAATGCCATGTAGATATAGGCCAGGCCAACTGGGACATGGGCTGTGGCAGCAGTAGGCCTGGCTCAGGGATGGTGATGTTCTGCAACCCGGTGACTTCAGCCCCTCAGTGATAGCTTCAGGGTGAGCCCACAGGCAGCAAAGCTCTTTATGTGCCTAGAAGTGGACCACCAGGTCAAGACCATCAGCAGCTGCAGCCACACAGTGGGGTGGTGTCTGAGAGGCCACAGGACCAGGGCCCAAGGCCACACCAAGACAGCCTCAGAGCCCGGTGGGCTGAGGACTTGGGGAGGGAGGCACATTCCTCCATTTTAGCCCAGCATCCCTACCCACCAGCCCTGGGTGCTTCACCAGCCATCCCACAGACACAAGGGGCAACCTCCAGCCCTGCCTAGTCACCTTCAGTTTGGCCTCGTGGATTCTAGGGTGGGCAGATGTAAATAAATGCTTTCTGTTTTTTGCTGTCAATTCTTAAAAACCTGCATGTAAGTCATCCATGCAGTTCAAACCTGTGTTGTTCAAGGGACACTTGTATATGAGTGTTCGTAACATCATTATTCGGAATAGCCCTAAATTGGAAATAGTCCAGATATCCGTTCAAGGAATGAATGGTTAAACTCTGATACACAAATACACCCACACCCATCCATTGACTCCATGGAATATTCATCAATAAAAAGAAAGAACTATTGATTTTTACAACATAATTTCAGGGAATTATGCATGTACAAGGCAGTTTTAAAAGGTTGCATACTGTATGATTTCATTTATGTAACATTTTTTAAAAGGTTTTATGTATTGGAGAGAGACAGCAGGAGCAGGGTGAGGGTCAGAGTGAGGAGACAGAAAAGCAGACCCCCTGCTGAGCATGGAGCCTGACACAGGGCTTGATCACAGGACTCTGAGATCATAACCTGAGCCAAAGTCGGACACTTAACTGACTGAGCCACCAGGCACCCCTCATTTACATAACATTTTTGAAATGATGAAATTTTAGAAGGAGAGCAAATTAGTGACTGCTAAGGGGTTAGTGGTGAAGGTCAGGGGAGGTTGGAGGAAATGGGCATGGCTATCAGGGAATACAAAGGATAGTTATGTTGAACTGTTCTTCATCTTGGCTGTGATAATGGATAAATGAAACTACACTGGGTAAAATTTTATAAAAATATATACATGTATACAAATGAATGAAAGAACACTTATTTTATTTTATTTATTTTATTTTATTTTTTAAGAACACTTATTTTAATAAGATCAGTGGCTTTTTTAAAATCAATGTTAATATCCTCAATGTACATCATGGTTTTGTAAAACGTTGCCATTGGGGGGAAGTGGCAAATGTACAGTGATCTCTGTATTCTTTGTTATGTGTGCATGTGACTGTATAATTCTCTTAATTAAAATTTCAGTTCAATATTTACATTTTGCCTTAAAAAATTCAACCGTACTTAAATATTAGAAAAACAGGACTTGTGCTCCAGATTGAATGTTTGCCCCCAAAATTCATATGTTACCCTAATTCCCAATGTGATAGTATTAGGAGGTTGGGTCTTCGGTAGATGATAAAAACATGAGGTCAGAGTCCTTATCAATGGCATAAAGTATCCTTATAAAAGAGAAATCAGAGGGCTCCTTCACCCTTCTGCCTTGTTGAGGACACAGTAAGCAGGTACCTGTATGAACCAGGAAGCATGTCCTCACCAGATGCAGAATCTGGCAGTGCCCTGGTCTTGGAATTCCCAGCCCCCTGAACTGTGAGAAATTTGTTCATAAGCCATCAAGTCTATGTTGTTTTGCTATAGCAACCCGAACAGACTAAGACATCTTGAACAGAAAATAAAAAGCTATTTATTTTACTTACTATAGAAAAGAGAAATACATGTAGAAGATACTATACAATCACATATAGAAACAGGCGAACAGAGCAGACTCCACTTTGCTCACATAAAGGCATGATGTGGTGACAGTTTAGAAAGATCAATTTGATAGAGCAGAGTTTGTTCCACTAAATTAGAGCAGCTCATCCATGGGGTGCACCGTCTTTTTAAATTGTACTTATCCGTAGTACGCAAGTGGAAAATGCCTGGATATCTGGTGGGTGAGTAGAGTTGAGAGTCAAAAACTTATTAATTTTGGACAAGATAATACTAATTTTGGACAAGATAATTTGAACAAGATAATTCAAGTAATACAATTTGAATTGCTTTGATTTTATTGATCAGATTATTTGTGAGATTCTTTATTAAATACTTTTTCATTTCCTACGCAATTTCGAGCACTATGCTGGGTACTGGAATTAAACTGGAGAGCAAAATTAAAGGTCTTGCTTCCCTGGAGTTCACAGTCTGATGGATTAGGGAAACCTTAATTGAATAAGCACATGAATAATGGTCACATTAAAACCAACTGGCAACTCTAGTAAGTGCTATAAAAGTAAAGTAAAAGGTGCACTATTAAGGGGGGGTGGGAAATGATATAATCCTAATTTTCCTTGAAATATTATTAGACCTGAGGTCTGAACAAATGTTAACCTTTCAAAGAGGAAACATCCTGTAGTAGGATGAGTGGCAATGGAAGGAAGAAACAGAATGGTCAAGGTACCATGAAGAAAAGATGTGTGAGGCGGGGATCCTTACAGACTATCCTGTAAGGGTGAGTTTGAAGATAAGAAGTAGCTTGTTGGGGCGCCTGGGTGGCTCAGTGGGTTAAGCCTCTGCCTTTGGCTCAGGTCCTGATCTTATGGTTCAGGGATCGAGTTCCGCATCAGGCTCCCTGCTCAGCGGGGAGCCTGCTTCCACCTCTCTCTCTGCCTGCCTCTCTGCCTACTTGTGATCTCTCTTTCTCTGTCAAATAAATAAATAAAATCTTAAAAAAAAAAACAAAAAAACAGCTTGTCTATTCAGGGTTTAAACATTTTCCCCCAAGTTCCCCAAATTTAGTCTTGAGCATGTTGTTTAAAAGGAAACAATTATATTTGAGAAAGAAACTAATGCAAGGAGAATTTATTATATTGCATACTAATACTATCGCTCTGCCTACATTGTGGAGGCTAGAAATTGAAAAAAAAAAAGATTTACTAATGGATATAATTAGGTAAGATTGTTCTGTTATTTGAAGTAAATGATAGCTTGGACTAGAAAGAAGAGACTTAAACATTTGAGTTTGAGATGTCTTGACATTGTGTATTTTAATGTGTGTTTAAAATGGACATGTCATGGAGGCAGTCGGCAGAAGGAAAGAAGATATGAAGATGACAGATATATTTAGGTTTATTAAGTTTAAATATGTTTGTTTTCTTGGTTATACAACTTGAATGAGTTGTCATGGTATTCGTTGGCCTTTGTGACAATGGAAGAAAAAAGATATAATTAACAGGATGGCTTTAGTGTGTTTTTGTACAGTAGAACACATGAATCTGGAGTACATAGTTCAGAGAGAAGATTGCTGATCATGGACACAACTATAGGTAGATAGTCCTTGTTGAGTCACCTTCTCTCTAACCTGAGAGAAGAGAGTGGCATTTCAGTTTTGAAGAATGGCATCCATTAGAAGCTATGTAAAGATGGGGAAAATATATATATAAGGTAATGGCTGGATTATTTATTGTCTGAGTTAAGATAGACATTTCAAAGGGGTAGTATTATTTGAGAAAGATGTTTTGAACAAAATAAGCTTGAAGGATAATAAATTATGTAACCTTCTTAAATCAAAGGCATGGCTCTAGTATAAGTTTTGTCCTTTAGTTAGATGTTGGACAGTTGTCATATTATAAAAGGAAGAACGAGGAGAAGGGGTGCCTGTAGCTGCAGGTAAGTTGATGTAAGGGACACAAAGGTTGAGAGACAACTGTCTTGTGGTTTCTATTTTTCTACAAACCAGAAGCAATTTTAAGACTAAGGGGATGGAACAGATGGAAGAGAAGTAAATGGTTGGACAAAGTAAGGAAAATTTGAAATTGTTACTTTGGAAATCTGAGCATTCAACAGAGAAATAAAACATGATGGGCCAGCCTGAGAGTCCACCTGAGACTTGTGGCTTTTTTATTGTGGCAATAATCACCCCTCCTTTTAAAATTTCTATAGCATTGTTAGGGTGTTTAGTGGCAGACCTGGAGAAATCAAATTCTTGAGTTCTTCTAGGATTGAAACTCTTAGAACTTGTGGCAAATACTACTTATTGAGCATTATTCTTTTCATTGTTACAAAATTGGGTGACTTACTCCTCCTCCCTTGCATCTGGACTGACTAGTGCTTGATTTCCAGCCAAGGGAATGTGAGTGAAATTTATCTTAGGCATATTCAGGCCTGCCACCTCAGATATTCCCATGTAGTCTTCTGTGATCTTTCTTTCATCTAGGATAAACACAGCAAGGCAGTCTTGAAAGCCACATGCTGTAGATGACGGAACAACCACCAGAAAGTTCCCTCAATGACCACATGGAAGAAAGACACCCAGTGAATCTTAGGACAAACCAAGACTTTTTTGTGAGCAGAAAACAAGTTTCAATTGTGTCAGGCAGTTGTAGTTTTGTTGTTGTTGTTTTGTTTTGTTTTGTTTTGTTTTCCATAAAACCAGAGAGAAAACCATTTTTGCTTTGTGGGCTAATAAGTTCTCTGTAACAACTATTCAGTTGTGAACCTGTAATGCAAAGGCAGACCTGGACAATACATAAAGAAAGAAGCATTTCTGTGTTCTGTAAAACTTTGTTTACTAAAACAGGCCATGGGTTAAATCACCTAGAATGTGCTGTCATTGGTATTAAACATTTATAACTTCAGTAACCTGTCCAAACTAATACCAATGCATTATAAAAACGGATAGGCACAAGGAGATTTAATGTGTTTTAGAGTGTACTTTTACAGTAACAAAGCATAGAAACAACTGAAAGAAAGAAATGAAGAAAGAGGATAATGACAAAATGACAATGTCAAAACTGGGACATCACAATAAACTGAAGAATGGTGCTAATGGGAATGATTTGACAGGCAAACTGGAAATAATTTTGATTTAGTCACATAGGAGTGTGACTTAACCTTAATCCAAACAATTTGTGCCTATGTGTGGTACCTATAGTATCTTATTACGCCAGTTCATCAATATGAAAAACCAAGGGTCAATTAAGGTTGAAAGCTTATGTAATGATAATGATTTGAATGCCATAGTTATGTATATGTATACACACACACACACACAGGCATCAATATCTCTTATTGGTAGGACATCAACAGAGATGCAAATTAACACATACATTATATATCATAAACATAGATGTGTATAAAAAGAAATAAGATAGACCTACAAGAAACATAAGTACAGAGGTAGGTATAGATGGTTGGCTGTACAGTCTTTGCTACTTAGATGCCAAACCGACCATCCATTTCAGATTTGCATGATGCCAGATTTTCTCAACCCAAGTATAAAAGGTGTTATTCCCGAGTATATTACAAAATAAAGTAGAATTTAATCAGAATTAAATGGCTTCTGCGTGAAGAAAAGCCATCTCTGAAGTAGTCTAAAATAGTGTGAGGAGCACAGAAGAGAATCTATTTAATTGTCACTCTAAATAACTACAACAGCTTTGTAAGAAAACAGAAAAAAGTGTGTTTTAAATGATTATACTAAAACATAAGTAGAATATTGTATTCATTTAGGTTTTCTGATACACGAGGTGATTTATGGCAGATTTAGAACATTTATAACAATACACTTGCTGACACTGAACTATATTAGGTCATTGAAAAATGTAGCATCAATTCATATTACCACAAATAAGGTAAACCATTTCCTTCTTCTCTATAAAATAATTCCTAAATAAGTAGCTCATTTATTATGCATAAACTCCTTTTAGCCAAGTTCATTAACTGAGATTATACGTGCTAACATATCAAAACTATGATTAGCCAAATTACTTAAAATATTTTGCCCGAACAAGAGTGGAATAATCATAGCATTATTTTCTTAATTACTAAGAAGCCTAGTTGCAATATTTGCTGAGATTTGTGATGCAATAAAAATGTTTAGATTGAAACATGACTTCAGGTGGAATGATAGCGTCTGTAGTGGGAGTTCTCAGAGCTTTGTTCTGGCTTTCAGCAAACACTATCAAGTACAGAAACAGATTGTGTCCTTACATTTTCTATTAAAACTTTTTGTTACAAGATAAGACTTTTGTTAAAGTTATTTTTTCCCTAGAGAATTCAAATTCTCGCCACCTGATATATCTTGTTTGAAATGTCATTTACATGTAGTTTAAGTGTAACTGAATACTAAGTGTCTTCCTGCTGGAAAGATTCTTATTCTACTGGAAGAATAAGGGAAAAATAAGATTCAAGTCACTATTTCACTATTTCCCATTCACTGTGGACAACAGAGTAGCACCTTTTCTTGGAGAAATTAAGATTTTGGAATCTTCACCCTTTGGGGTATCCAGATTTTATAGTTACTTGAAGTCACTGGGTGCAGTGAAAACCGAGGTAGAATTAGCTCTGCTATTAAAAAGGAGGGAGGAAGGAGAGGAGAAAAGCGTACTTACACTGCCACCTGGCAACAAATTTCTACTTGCCTTTTCACACAATGTCTAGGATGCATATACCAGATTTTTGTCCCACCTACACATGAGTAAATGGCTTTATTTTTCATGTAAATACATTTTTTGTATCTGAGTTTATGCCTCTTATTAAACCCTGGATGTTGATCTCTCTACATTGAGTCTGGAAACAGATTCATGTTTAATGTTCAGGTGCATTTCATATGTCACCTCATTGCTCCAACGTCATCCCCTTCTGAGTTTTTACTTTCCACCTCACTAATTATTCATTATGTAGGAGGGTGTAGTCTTAGACTCTGTTTCTTCGTATTTCACTGACTTTATTGCTTAACTGTTTTTGTGGCCATTATATGTTGGATTTAAGAAAAGAGGAAGACAGGCATTGATTGAATACTTTTTCTTTTAATTTAAGGAATTCAAGTATGGTATAGAGTCAACTGACGATAGAACTTTGTCAGGAAACGTGTTTGACCATTAAAATCCATTTGAGAGGCAGGGCGGGGATTTGTGGGGGGGAAGGGTGGGAAAAATGAAACAAGATGGGACCTGGGAGGGAGACAAACTGAAAGGGACTCTTAATCTCAGAAAACAAACTGAGGGTTGCTGGGGGGTAGAGGGAGAGGGATAGGGTGGCTAGGTTATGGACATTGGGGAGGGTATGTGCTATGGTGAGTGCTATGAATTGTGTAAGACTGATGATTCACAGACCTGTACCCCTGAAACAAATAATGCATTATAAGTTAAAAAAAAAAAATCCATTTCCTAGACTTCTGTTCACTTTCACTACCTGGGAAGGGAAAAGGTAGTGTTTTCTCTAGTTTTACCTTGCACAATCTAGGTGTCCAGAGGAGATTGCCCAAAAGTTCCACCCTAAATGAGAAGCAGTAGTCAAAACCTTCACTTCTGGACCAAGTACTTAAGATTATTAATCTCAGAGGTAAAAAAGATTCTATAGTAGGTACTCAATCTTACTTATACGTAGGCCATCTTGCTCAATTCGTGGTGAAACCAAAATGTCAGTTGTAGAGAATCTTACTTCTGCATAATCAGCATCCATAGATGATTTCTCTACACTGACTCAGATATTGTGACTCAGGCGAAGAAATCCCAGCTCTTCATTAGTAGCTGATTGTCAGTTTTACATAGAGCTAGGAGAAAATCTTTCATAAGTAACAGTTGTAATAACAAAGGAGGTGTAATCTCTGTTTTCCTCATCTTTGAAAGATGATAAAAATAATAGGAATGAAAAGAATGATATTTGTAGATTGAATTTTGTACCTAGTAAACAACATATTTAAAAGAATATGTCACATTGCCTAAAACATTAAAAGATACGTAATATTTGATTGAAGAAGAAATAAAACAATGCATGGGGCTTTAGACTGCCTTTTAGGCTGTCATCACTACTCTCCAAATGGATTGGTAGAGTGCAGATTTTTGTACTTGTCTAATATATTAAGCTGCTTTAATGCATAAAATGTTATCCTACTGGCCTGAAAAAGTTGTGGCAGCTTCCGGAAGTCCCTGTTCACCATTAAAGAGCTTATGTAATAGGTATATGCAGTTTAATCTGTATATTAATATGGTTACTTAGAATGGAATCATGGATTATACCAGCACAGTGGCTAGATTGACAGATATATCCTGTTTATACTTTCCACATCTGTTTACATGGCATGATGCCCATTCATAAGTTAATCAAACCTTTTCTGAGAGGGGCTGCTGCCAAACAGACATTGCTTTGGAAGGGCAACTGGAAATTTTGGAAAAGCAAAGGCAATATAAGGAAACCAGTTTAAATTAATATGTTGAAAATTACAAAAATCTTGAACATTATATATGATTTCTGAAGAAAAGGGAGGTTTGGGGACCAAAAAACTTACATAGATTGCATAACTTTTTAAGAATACTCATTTAAAAATTGAGAAATTAGTATAATATGATTACAAATTTTAGAATCTTGTGTCAAGTAGACAATTCTAGATAAGAATATCGTTGAAATGATACATTTAGATACCTGTAATTTTCTTTTTTTGAAAAAGGTTGTTGGGACACCTGGGTGGCTCAGTCAGTTAAGCTTCTGCCTTCATCTCAGGTCATGATCCCAGCGTCCTAGGGTCAAGCCCCACATCTGGCTCTGTGCTCAGTAGAGGGTCTGCTTCTCCTTTTCCTTCTCCCCCTGCTTGTGCTCTCTCTCAAGTAAATAAATAAAAATCTTTTAAACAATTTTTAAAAAATTAAATCAAAAAAGCTGTCTTAAACAACAGCAACAACAAGAACAACAACAACAGAAACGAAAGAAAAAAATTGGCAAGATATTTTTCCCTTTGGCAGAAAAAAACTTTCCATGAATTTGACAGCTTTTCCCTTCCCGAAAGAAAACAAATGACTAAGTGATGTTTTTCTCATTTAGTAATAAGGGATTATGTTTTGAAACTGTGTACTTTTTACTCATAATATTCTGTACCTTTAATTCTATTGTCTAGTCTCTAATATCTCGTATTTTTCTGATGAATTTTTATGCATATTCTATATATATACTGAAAGATAGTCTGTTCAACTCAAAGATGTCTAAAAGCTGCTTATGCTGAAGGAATTTTATTTCAATTTACAAGGGGCCTTTTACAAATCAAGACCTCTTATGATAAATAATTATATACATTTAGAAATTTCTCCATAAAATAAGGTTATAGGTATTATTTTTAGTCTGCATTCAAATGCAGATGTGAATGTCACATTATATGTTAACACCTCAGGTTTTACTAATAAGTGAATTTGTCTGGTAATGGTGGCTTTTGGAAAAGCTTCAGGAAAGCAATAGCATTTGCACTAGACCTTGAAAAATGAGTAGGCATTAAGCCAATTTGTGTTGTATAGCACTAGTGTGCTAAACAGGAAGTGGTCGGCACTTTTTATTGCCAGCAGAGAAAGTGATTTATATGGTAGAGGTCAGGAATTCAGAATAAGAGAGATGTACGATGCTCTGACATATATTAAGGGGAAATTACTTAAAACCCTAATATTCCATGCTTCAATTTTAAACATTTCTTGGAAATAATTGTTCCTAATTTAAACACTCATGCTGTTGTAATGTTTAAATTAAGGAAGTCTAGTGTCTCTCCATTTGATTCTCATGCGTAATTTCCATTAATGCTAATAAAAACCACTAATGTTTAATTGATGTTATTATGTATTTCATATTCATGCCAATAGGAGAGCCAATAGAATTTCCAGCAATGATCCCAAGGTATCTATATTTTTCTATGTAAGTCACTTTGTAGCCAAATTAACAAATGTCAGAATGTGTGATGCAAATAAGATCATAAATGCTCTTTTAAAAATCTAAAAAAAATGGAAAAAGTTATAGTTGAATGTATATGTGGTAAAATTCTAATTACAATAAATCACTAAAATATCACCCACTCTTAAGTTGAAAAGAACCCAGATGTATGCATTTGTTAAATGTGTCATTATTCTGATTGTGGTTCATCAGATTTCATTATGACAAAGACACTCATTCCTTGCCAAAAAATTTGATAGAAGTGAATAGTTATTAGATAAAAAGAATAAAACAGAAACAAATTAGAATTTATTTTGAAGGAAAAAACAGTACTAAAAAGTGTCAAATAAAAATACTTCCATTGACTGTTATTTTTAACCACAATGAAAATTCTAGTTATTCCACTTAAAGGGATAACCTGAATTATAAGTACCCAGAGATTCAGAGTATTCATTGTACTTCCAATTCTTTTGTAAATTCAGCCTTAAAAAGAAATCATATTGCTATTTATATAAATTTTCAAAATCCTAATTAACATCACATTCATATAGTAAATCATAGTGTTGGCCTTTTAACTTTAAAAATTGAAACTGTGCAAATATAAAAAGACAACTGTAATCGGCTTTTGAATGAGTTTTAAATATTTACATAAAACATGATTATTTTCTGAAAAATAACTTAGGGCATCTATTAATTCCCTAAATTTTCATCAGTGTCATACAGTAAATATATTGCTACCATTATATGTAAACACTGAAAAAGACACCTATCTTAAGATATGTGTAAATGCATTTTAGATATAGGGATGGGGTGGCTAGAATAACTTAATGCACTTGACTAACTTGCTCATATCCCCTCATGCCCAGCATAATAAAGTCGGAATATGGAATATGGATTTTGTAAACAGGGAATATAACTTTAATTAACTTTATCACCAAGATAAAAGCACTCTAAGATTCTTAAGTATCAGGGATAAATATAATTATAGAGATCATCTTTGGAATTTTAAATTTAAATATTGAGTACAATTTAATGAATAAACTAAGGATAAGAAAATAAATTAATTTCCATAGTTTATATATTATTGTAGGTTAACAACTCAACAGATACCGAACTGGATTTTTTTTTTTTTTAAAGATTTTATTTATTTATTTGACACAGAGAGAGAGATTACAAGTAGGCAGAGAGGCAGGCAGAGAGAGAGGGAAGCGGGCTCCCCGCTGAGCAGAGAGCCCGATGCGGGTCTCGATTCCAGGACCCTAAGATCATGACCTGAGCCAAAGGCAGAGGCTTTAACCCACTGAGCCACCCAGGCACCCCAATGAGCTGGATTTTTTTTTTTTAACATTGACTAAATTTATGCTAATGATGAATTAATCACTAAAAATATTTCAGGAAATAGAGTAGAACTATTTTTTTTTTAATATAATAGAGGGTGAACATGAATAGAAAAGCAAAACATGGGGCGCCTGGGTGGCTCAGTGGGTTAGGGCCTCTGCCTTCGGCTCAGGTCATGATCTCAGGGTCCTGGGATCAAGCCCCGCATCGGGCTCTCTGCTTGGCGGGGAGCCTGCTTCCCCCTCTCCCTCTGCCTGCCTCTCTGCCTACTTGTGATCTCTCTCTCTCTCTGTCAAATAAATAAATAAAATCTTTAAAAAAAAAAAAAAAGCAAAACAAAATACAACTATCAGGAGGAAAGAGAAGAATTTGAGAGTAAGTTGAGGAGGCAGAGAAACTCCTGTACATTCTGATGAAATGATTATGAAACTGTATGGTACCTCTTTGGGGTTTTTTGGTTTTGTTTTGTTTTGGTTTGATTTGGTTTTTTTTTTGTTTTGTTTTTGTTTTTATTTTTTTAATTAATTTATTTTTTTAATGTATGTAGGGGCCTCTGTTACCTTCTACTCATGGATTTAAAAAAAACAAAACAAAAAAAATCATCAGAGAGCTGAGAGCATTTCAAAGAAAAAAACAAAACAAAACATATTTTCAATATTGTGCAATCAAACTTCCAGAAGGGATTTCTGTAACTTGACAAGTTCACACTAATATCATACAGAAGAGGAAAGCATCAATGATAGCCAAGAAGAAAAAATAGGAACACGGCTAGATAATTTGCCTTAAAACATAGAGATTTATGACCATATCAATATTGTGTTCCATTGGTATAGGGAAAGGAATAAAAAACATCGAAAAGGCAAAATGACCTCAAAATAGATATATAAATATACGTAGTTGATTTATTGCAGAACTGGCCTTATAAATGACTGAGAAAATTAGGTTTGATTTTTACTGTACATCATTCACAAAACTTAATTCCATGGCGGGGTTAGTGAAAATTATGTTTTAGAAGGATGTATTATTATTTTTTTAAAATTTATTTATTTATTAGGGAAAGAGCAGGTGAGCACATGGAGAGAGAGAAGCAGACTCCTCACTGAACGAGGAGCCTAATGCAGAGCTCAATCCCAGAATCCTGGGATCATGACCTGAGCCAAAGGCAAACTCTTAACTGGGTGCCCCAGTAGTATGTATTATGACACAAAACTTGTCAACATGGGGAAATTTTAACATATGTGAATATCTAAGAATTTGTACATAAAAGATACATGAAATGAAAGAGATGAGAAATAAAATATTGCAAAAAAGAAAGCTATTGCAATAAGGTAATAGTAGCCAGAATATAAAGAATATCCAAATTAGCAATATATTAAAAGTGACTATAAATAGAAAAAGGTCAACAACAGGCATTCCACAGAAGATCAGTAAGTGACCAAGAAACATATGAGTAAGTGACTGTGGTACGGGCAAATACTAATAAAATGTGCTGCCATGACAGTTGGTAAGATCTTGAGGGTCGTGGCCTGACTACAACTTCCCCTTCTCATTCTTCTCTCATGGTTCCTTTGCTAAAAAGCCCTTAATACCAAATGCAGCAAGTTTATATCCTGTTTATCCCTGGGTGACAGGTTTGTTCCTCACCAGCCCTCAGAACTTTGGAACCGACCGGTCACATCTTCCAGCAGGACCCAGTGGGTATGCACCTCCTGATGCTATGAACTCTGTCCTCCAGAGCCCCTGACTTTTCACTATGATCCTAAGTGCAGTACCCATCTACGTGACCCTGCATGACATGCTGTGATTCCCACAGCTAGGCTCTGAATTCATGTGATAAACTAATGAACTAAAAAACTAGTCTTGATATCTTCTTTCTAATGTCCAGTGTCATGAGTTAGACTCTATCTTCATCACCCCAGGGTGGAATCTCTCCCTCACCAAAAGGATGGACAAAAGGTAATGGAAACAGTGACACCTAGAGCCACAATAAATATCATAAAAAAATTTTGGTAAACCTTGGAAAAGCTGGACAATAATAACTATCGGGTAGGTGAGAAATGGTATCCTTTACTATAGGTAAAATTACGAATCACAAGACTTACGAGATGAAGTTGCCTGTATGGGGAGGGTGTGTGTTTATGTGTGAGAGACTTTTAAAAATGTGTAACAGCAAACAATTACAGAATGCTTACATGTTCAAGATTAGATACTTAAAACTGAAAACCAAATACCCACTGATAGCGGTATAAATAATTCTAGGCATGTTCATAAAATGTTGGTAAAATGTTTGTAGAATATTCTATATCATTGAAAATAATCGACTAGAGCTCAGTTTTTACCACATGAAGGAATTGTAAAACATGTCATGTTGAACATAAAGATCAAGAGATAGCAGAACATGTACTCTAAGGTTTCCTTAATAACATGTAGAAACAGCGACATACAAATGTGTGAGCATGACATGCCTATACATGTAGTAAAACTATAAAGAAAAGCAAGGATAATGTCTCACACAAAAAACAAATTAGGAAAGAGGTTCTGTCTGGATGAGACAGAGGTGGGTGTTTGAGATAAGCTCAGGATCACATAAGGCTGGATTAAGTACTATCAATATTGCATACGCCTAGTTGTATGGATGAAAGGTATTCATTTTAAATTTTGCAAATGCATTGTCAACTCTTTTTGCATGTGGCATATCACAAAAAAAAGAGTCTTGTGACATATATGAGGATATTTACTTGTCTTTCAAGTGTGCAAATACTGAAGCTTTATTAATTTTTATTGAGTAATATATAGCATTATATTAATTCCAGGCACTGTAGTGTAAATCCTGTTTTTTTTTTCTTTTTTGTAATGCAAGTTAAGTGCCTGACTTTAGTTTTCAATGCTGAAGCATCCGCTTCAAAGAGGGTTATCTCTAATAAACATATGGCCAGCTATAAGACTAGATAAAAAGCCAGGCTGCCTTCCCCGACTGAGGCACCTTTGTTTTAGAGATCTTGGTTGACTTCTATAGCTGACCATTTTGGCCCCTTGTTTTCCTCTTCCCATGCTTTAAATTCCTGTTCTTATGTTTAAATTCACCAATAAAGAGTGAAAGCACAAAACCATAAGCCCCCACTTTCGACCCCAATGAAAACAGAACCATTAGGTACTTTCGCATGCTGTTTCTCTCTACCTTTGACCTCACTTTGTAGCCTTGATATGATGTATAGTTTCTAGGTCTCTTAAGTAATGACCATTTGTTTTTCAAAGTTTCCTGATTGTTACGGCTGAAGGGCATCTTGCAATAAGGAGAACTGGAAAGGCTGGTCCAACCACAGCATTGCTTATTGATAGGCTGAGACTAGCACAAAACAGGTGTACAGTATAATGATTTGACATTCGTATATGCTGAAACATGATCGTAGTTGTAAGTCTAGTTAACATCAGTCATTAAAGTTACAAAGAATTTTTTCTTGCAATGAACACTTTTATGATGTACTCTTTTAGCAACTTTCAAATATGCAGTACTATATTAACTATAGTCACAATGCTATATATTGCATTACATTCCCATGACTTATTTATAACTCTTGACCCAATCACTATTTCACCCACCCTCCAAACCCTCTCTCATCAGGCAACCACCAATCTGTTCTCTACATCTGTGAGTTTTGTTTTGTCATTTGTCTTGTTAGATTCTGCATATAAGTGAAACCATGTGGTATTTGTCTTTGACTTATTTTAGTTAGCATTAGTATCCTCAAGGTCCATTCATGTTGTTATGGCACATGGCACGATTTCATATGTAACATTCCATTGCATTCATATATGTGTATGTATACACACACTCAACAATCTTCTTTATGCATTCATCCATGAATGGACACTCAGGTTGTTCCATATCTTGGCTATTATAAAAAATGTTGCAGTGGACATAGGGATCAATGTATCTTTTTCAATTAGTGTTTTTGTTTTTTAGGGGATAAATAACCAGAAGTGGAATTTCTGGGTCATATGGTATTTCTTTATTTAGTTTTTTGAGGAACCTCCATATTGTTTTACATGGTGGCTACACTCATTTGCATACCCATCAACAGTGTCTAATGATTTCGTTTTCTCCACATCCTTGCCCACACTTTTTGTCTTTTTGATATTAGCTATTCTAGCAGACATGAAGCGATGTTTCATTTTAGTTTTGATTTGCATTTCCTAGATGATTAGTAATGTTGATCGTCTTTTCATGTGCATGTTAGCCATCTGTGTGCCTTCTTTGAAACAGAAAATATTCTCTCATTCAGTTGGTTGTCTTTTTGTTTTGTTAATGGTTTCCTTTGCTGTGCAGAAGCTTTTTAGTTTTATGTAGTCCTACTTGTTTATTTTTGTTTTTGTTACCTTTGCTTTTACAATCCAAAAAATCATCACCAAGACTAACTAACCTCAATGAGCTCTCCGCCTATGTTTTCTTCTAGGACTTTCATAGATTCAGGTCTTATATTCAAGTCCTTAATCCATTTGGAGTATATGGTGTAAGATCGTAGTCTAATTTTATTCTTTTGTATGTGGCTGTCAAGTTTTCCTAACAACATTTATGAATGGGAGTCTTCTTTCCCCATTGTATGTTCTTGCCTCCTTCCTTTGTTGTAAATTAATTGGCCATATGTGTGTGTGTGTTTACTTCTGGGTTCTCGATTCTGTCTCATTGATATATGTGTCTGTTTTTATGCCAGTACCATACTCTCTACATTCCATTGATTTTGCATCTCTGGAGAATTTTAATACATGATGCTTAGAAAACTGTAAATAAAATAATTTACCGCTTAAAATGACACAAATTAAGAATTTTTAAAGCATGGTGAGAGATAAATTTGTTTGAAGTGTTAATCAGGCATTGGTTTATAAACCATATTTTGTATTTTCGATTCTGCTTCAATACTCAAACTAACAATTCTGCCTAGCAGCTTCATGAAAGGAATATAATACTGTGTTTTGAGGATACTTTTTTGTGTGTGTTTTCAAAACAATTAGATATTTTTAAAGTAGTTTTAGATTTACAGGAAAATTTATTAAAAAGCACAGGGAATTATCCTATATATCCTTGCACTACCCTTTACCCCCAATTTCTACTATAATGAACATCTTGCATTAGTGCGGTACATTTTTTACAATTAATGAGCCAACATGTATATATTATTTTTAATTAAAATTAATAGCTTATATTAGGGTTCACTCTATTATACATTCTGTGGGTTTTGACAAATGTATAATGACAGATGTCCACCATTAGAGTATCATAAAAAATAATTGCCCTAAAAATCTGCGTTGTGCCTATTCATCTCACTTTCCCTTCCCCCAACATCTGTAAACCATTGACCTTTTTACTGTCTACTTAGTTTGACCTTTTGCAGAATTTCATTATAGGTGGAATGTGTATGTAGCCTTTTCAAACTAACTTCTTTCAAGTAACAATATGCATTTAAGGTTTCTTTGTATCTTTTTTTGTGCCTTGATAGCTCATTTCTTTCGATCACTAAATAATATACCACTGTATGGATATACCACAGAATATTTATCCATTTATGTATTAAGAGGCATCTTGATTGCTTCCCAGTTTTGACAGTAATAAATCTTATATAAATATTCGTGTACAGGTTTTTGTATGTAAGTTTTCAACTCCTTTGGTGCCATCTTTTGTGGATGTAAGTTTCCAACTTCTTTGATTACTGCATTGTTATGGTAAGAGTATGAGGAATTTGTATGAGCCAAACTATTTTCCAAAGTGGTTGTTCCATTTTTGCATTTCTACCAGCAATGAATGAGAGTGGCTGTTGATGTACAACATTGCCAGCATTTGGTGTTGTCAGTGTCCTGGAGTTTGGTCACTGTCATTAGCACGTAGAGGTAGCTCAGTGTTCTAATTTGCAATTCCCTAATGACATCAAACTGATTTTTAAAAATGTGATCCTAAAAAAAAAAAAAAAAAGTGATCCTGCTTCTTTTGTTATTCCTGCAACGAGAATTGGTCTAGTATAAAGCTGTTTATTATAGCCAAAAGTAGAAATCTGTCTGTATTAGCTTAAGAACGTTCTTGCTATATTTGGAGCTATTTTAGGTCTCTCAATTTGTCTAAAGTGACTATTCTAGTTCTCATTGTGCTAGATTGAATGCAGTAAGATTAACCTTTTGAGTCAGGTAGGTCAAGTTAGATTTACTTAAGGACCTTCTTCGATTTTCTGCTAATTTTCTCCTAAGGCAAACTGGAAATAATAAGCTTGATTACATTTGCTAAGCTCTTTGTTAAATGTGTACTAAATTATAGTAACATTTTAAGTTTTCTGAATTGACAACTTAAGACCATGGTTTCTGTTGGTCATGATAGGACCTCTTTAAAAGGAATATATATCAAGTTGGGTGAGATTTTCATAACCTTATAATTTGAATTTTGTGTCCTATGTAATTTTTACTGAGAAGAATTAAAGTTGTACGATATTTTTTTCTTTGTGGTAAAACTAAGAATATATTTTGGATAAAATCTCTAAGGAAAATAGCAGTATATTATTTTTATAACTAGATTATAGGAAGATAGAAAGTTGGAAATAAATTCCTGAGGGAGCATCAAACTCTTAAGAATAAATTTTGCCCACACAAGGGAATATCACTGGCTTTTAACAGATATTGGAGTCTAAAGATACCTACTTAAGAGAAAATTAAAT
Source organism: Potos flavus (assembly GCA_028534135.1). Lineage (NCBI taxonomy): Eukaryota > Metazoa > Chordata > Mammalia > Carnivora > Procyonidae > Potos > Potos flavus. The sequence goes on along the minus strand of CM052883.1, from coordinate 18,380,281 downwards.
ACATTAAAATTTTTCCTTAGGTGGAAATATTTTTTTACTTATAATGGAATGCAAATGTAAAATAGGGAAACTACTGTAGTATTTGAAAACCATATACATCACTAGCGCTTAAATTGGGCTGTTAATGTTATTGTCATTGCTGGTTACTGAACTAAAGTCTGAAGCATAGCATATCCTAACCACATCAGGTACTGAACTGACCATTAAATATTCTGTAAGGTCATTTATAAGTAATCCAGACATAAAGATAATACATAGACATTAAATACATGCAATATATTCTATTAGATATTAATTTTATACTTTTGTGTTCTTATAATGTATTTTAATTGCTTCTTTGGCTTCTGTTTTCTTAAGTGACAAGTGTAGATTTGCACATAAGTAAATAAATTGAAATTTAATTCAAGAATGTTTCATTATAATCAATTCTTTTTATTTTTATTATAAGAAATATTGCTTTAAATTTATTTACCTATGAATATTTCTCACATATAAAAATACTGTATGTTATTAAATACATATATGGTTTAGCATATTACTGTATAATATATAATAATATATACTTTTTTTTATAAAAGATTTTGTTTATTTATTTGACAGAGAGGAGAGAGATCACAAGTAGGCAGAGAGGCAGGCAGAGAGAGAGGGGGAAGCAGGTTCCCTGCTGAGCAGAGAGCCCGATGTGGGGCTCAATCCCAGGACACTGAGATCATGACCTGAGCTGAAGGCGGAGACTTTTTAAACTGCTGAGCCACCCAGGTGCCCCTATATACTTTTTTTTTTAGTTGCCTGCTATTATTAGATTTCCCTACTTGGATATTTATCTGAACTATAATGGCATGCAAAAGCATTTATAAATATAGAGTTTGGATTTGGAGAGAAAAGCAAATAATTATGAAATATTCAGGGAAGATTAACAACAGAAAGAGAAAATTCTAGAGCTAGAGACTGGTATGTTCTAATTCATTCATATTTGAAAATTATTTTAGTTGCCTACTCAAAAATGTGATCTCATCCTTTATCTCAGTCTGCACTGATTATTTTCATGCACTGAAATTACAGTATTTTCTAACTTCATTTGCAGCTAAATCTAGCCATGATACTAAGTTTTGGACTATGGCGTAAGTATGAATACACGTGTATTACTTCTTCCATTGGAACTTCAGCTGCTACTTTAAGCTGTAAAGGCAAGCTCTATGCCTTAGCTCTTGGGTAGCAAGAGCCTGGGAACTGAAAAATACCGTGGAGTTGCCATACCAAACCTAGACTGACAGTATTTAAGTCATATGTATTCTAGAAACAATTTGTTCTTTTATTTAAAGTCCAGCTATTTGGATTTTTAATGTGCCACTGGACAGCCTGATAGATGACTTTTAAAAATATGTTTGAATATTCCAAAGCTTCAGTTTCTATACCTGTTAAACTTGGAGTAGAAGTATCTCCATTGCTTAATTTATAATACTGTTATGAAAATAAAATAAATACTACATAATTAATAAAATAGAAAACTGCACAGCTTGTAAAGAGATCATTTAGCAATTGGCGTTTGCCAGAATTACCCTAGACAAGTCAGGTGGTATAGACGAGTCAAGTAATTCATGTCGGATTTAGGCTGATGGTACTAAATAGGCTTCCTGACAGATACATGCCTTTCAATTATATTGATATTGTTTTCTACTAATAGATCTTACAGTGCTCTTTCAATTAAATCTAAGAAGGAATGTGGAATGAGGTTAGAGGAAAATAATTTGAAGGTGAGAGTGTGTTTATTTACTAAGAAGATGCACACACACAGTCTTTATATATAATTGTAGTGGCATTTTAGAAATAAGTCAAGAAAATATACTTCATAAGTACAGATAAGACTTTCAGTATAATCTGATTCCTTCTTAAATATGTGAGATTTTTGGAATAATATGACTTTGGAGAAATTGGTATGGGATTTTTAGAGGATTACCTTTGATTTTTTACCTTGAAAAGAAAAATGCTATTTTGAATGTGGATGACAATTTAAGTTTTGAGTGAAACTGAAAATGAATATGTAAGGTCTACTAGGTTAGAAGCATCAGGTTTGAATTGAGACTAAAATACCACTTACAATAGAACACCCTCTTTGGAAGCTCGTTTTTTTTAGTGACTTATAAATTAAAGAGGATTGTCAATGTATGTTGCACGCTCTGTTTCATGAAAACATTTGAAATGTCACTGGTATTATACATTAAACGTGCCCCTTAGTTCTTTTCATGAAGACTTACAGGCACTTGTGCAGTCACTGTCTCTTAAGAAGTGTTGGAGATATTTTTAAGTCACTTGACATGAGGACTTTGGTAATGGTTTCTTTTACTTTTTATTTATTTATTTTTTAAGATTTTATTTATTTATTTGACAGAGAGAGAGAGATCACAAGTAGGCAGAGAGGCAGGCAGAGAGAGAAGGGGAAGCAGGCTCCCTGCTGAGCAGAGACCGGATGTGGAGCTGGATCCCAGAACCCTGAGACCATGACCTGAGCTGAAGGCAGAGGCTTTAACCCATTGAGCCACCCAGCCTCCCCAGTAAAGGTTTCTTTTAAACAAATATCTGATCCAAACACATTTCCTGGAAAGGCTGCAGAAGATGAAGCTCAAAAGTAGATATTATATCTTGATGAAAAAAATCAAAGATGCAGTCAGAGTCGTCAGTGAAGACTGAGCTCATCTGCCTCTGTATTCATGGGCCTCCAGGTGAATCGGTGGCACAGAAGGAATTGGTGCCAGTGAGTATTCAGGGAACATGCTTACCTGCTGAGAAAAGCCTGGAGACACCTTTATACTTCTCCACCTCCAACTGATAGATCTATAGAAATCAGGCTTATAAAGGGCAAAGAGACTTAAACTGTTTTATGAGCAGTGGTTTGAATTTTAATAGCATCATTAGGCCATGGTGTGTGACTTATTGTCACTTTAAAATGTGCATTATAAAAAAAATCAAAAGCTAATAAAAGTGTTAGTTAGGTGATAACTTCATCCATAGAAGGTCAGATATAAGAGTATAGCAAATTGGCAGGTTAATTGTTCTCAGTAAGCATACAGGTTATCTTAAATTTGTATTATTAATATAACCTTCAGAGGAAAAATGTCCTGAGCATCTTAACAGCCACCTACTCCATGGTTTTTTGTTTTGTTTTGTTTTGTTTTTTTTAATTGTTGCTTTAGAGGGTGCCTGGGTGAATCAGTGGGTTAAAGTCTCTGCCTTTGGCTCAGGTCATGATCTCAGGGTCCTGGGATAGAGCCCCGCATAGGGCTCTCTGCTCAGCAGGGAGCCTGCTTCCCTCTCTCTCTCTGCCTGCCTCTCTGCCTACTTGTGATCTCTCTCCTCTCTGTCAAATAAATAAAGAAAATCTTAAAAAATAAATAAATAAATAAATAAATAAATAAATAAATAAATAAATTGTTGCTTTAGTCTTTCAGATTATCATGTGAACAAACCCGGAAGAAAATGTGTTTGATGTTTTATTCAGGTGTTCTATGGGATAAAATAATTGCAAGTGCTGTTGAAAATAGGTACTAAGGTAATGTTTATGGAGCCAAGGAGTTGAGTAAAACACACAAAACCCTTAGGAATTGTAGGATTGAGAAGCAAGGATGAAAATAAACTGATGGTTAAGAGCAATGAGAAGTTAACATCAAAAGGTAACTATTCTTTCCTGGAAGAAAAGAATCATAAGAACATGGATAGAAAATTTGCTGCATATGTTTAATAGAGTCAAAGCGCTGGGCTTTGATGTACACTGCTAATGAGATGTATTTTGTAAGCACTGCAGCAAAAGAGGTTTTTTTGGAATATGTAATGGGCTCTAAAAAAAAAAAAAAGGCTATTTGAATGATGGACACTAGATCTAAATTAAATCTTTCTCTGTAGAAGAAATTGCTCTCTTTTTCACATTGGTGCTGAGATGACGGAGCCCAGTGCTGGCACGAGAATATTCTTGTGGAGTCCATCTCCTATTTTCACAGCCCAGATGAGCTACTAGTTGCTCCTGTTGACAATGCCTGTGGGTTCTGATTAAGCCAGCTCATCTGACTTAACTTAGCCTCCCTCTGGCTAACCTACAGCGCCCTGGTTAATTGCTCAGAGGTTTGGAAATGCCAGACAGTAATAGGAAGAAAAATGCTTTCTCAGAACTCTCTTGTTAGACATTGATTTATACCTTTTTTCTAAGCCCTGTTGTTTTGTGATAAAAAGACAAACAGAAATGTATAGGAGAAAGAATGGGATCATGTTAGAGGCAAAAAAAAAAAAAAATTCCAGGCATGTAGATGGAGACGTCTCCTGTAAGTAACCAGAGACAATAAAGGTATCCCAAAGATGGTGAGTGAAGTCTTAGGCCCGAGATGTAAAACTGTCAAAGTTTGACTTTTATAAGTAATTGGTAAAATAAAAATTTAATGAATATCTTTTTAATAAATAGAAAATAATTTTATATAAAATCTAAAAATGTATCTTTGTATTTCTAGTAACATTATCATTATTTTTCAGAGCATCTTATATTTAATAATGAAAGTTTAATAGAAGTTACATAGATTTGGATATCGTAATGTATCAAGGCTTTACTCCCATATAGTTTTTCTTCTTTGTTTTGTGTTTAGTTTAAATCACAAAGTTCATCAGAAGACTATTTGGGGAAGTGAATTAGGAGGTTGTGTTTTTACCCTCGGGGCATCTGTGTAAGGACTTTTTTGGTAATGTAGATTTAGTTAAAGTCTCTGTTCCTCTTTCTACATTTGCAAAATAAAGGGGTAAAGAATATGCGATCTACTGACCACATAAAAGGGCATTCCATTCCATTATTTCATGGATACTTTCAATTAAAATTATGAGGGTGAGGGGCGCCTGGGTGGCTCAGTGGGTTAGAGCCTCTGCCTTCGGCTCAGGTCATGATCCCAGGGTCCTGGGATCAAGCCCCGCATCGGGCTCTCTGCTCAGCAGGGAGCCTGCTTCCCCCTCTCTCTTTACCTGCTTCTCTGCCTACTTGTGATCTCTCCCTCTCTGTCAAATAAATAAATAAAATTAAAAAAAAATATATGAGAAAAAAAAATGAGGGTGAGTCCTATTAGTTTTATTTTAAATAAGAAAAAAGTTATATTCAAAGATGTTACCTAATTTGCCTGTAGGCTTAAGGTCTAGCTCCAATGTGACTCCAAAGATTACTACTTTTATATCTCCAGAATGGTTATGTTAGAACAAGGAGAGGATCTTTTCTAGTTCAAAATGCTCAAATATTAGTGATCTGTGCTCAACTGCGACTGATGATTAGATCTGATTTACATTTACTGGTGAGTCTGAGATCCTTTTAACATACCTGATGTAACATGTTAAATCCAAAAGATCTTTTTTGCTAATGGGAACGTATAAATTGGATAAATGCCAAACCAAAATAGCTAAAAAATAACTGTCAAGACCAAGCTGGGGGCATAACTGAAGCTGTCAAACACTGACGACATTGCCTATTAAAGTTGTGGTACAGATTGTGTAATCAGTTATCCCATAATTCCATGTGCACCAAGAGACATGTGCAAAAATGGTCAAAACAGAGGTGCCTGGATGGCTCAGTGTTAAGCTTCTGACTCTTGATTTCGTCTCAGGTCATGATCTCAGGGTTGTGAGATCTAGCCCCATGCGGGGCTCCTCGTGGGGATTTGTGTGGGGCTCTGTGGTGGGGTAGGTGTGTGGTTGAGATTCTCTGTCCCTCTCCCTCAGCCCCTGGCCCACCCACCTTCCTCCCTTAAAAAAAAAAAATAGAACGGATCAATAAATTAGACCATATTCACACTATATAGGCTATTCTAGTTCAATTAAAGTAATGCACTACATCTGTGTGCAACAGCATGGATTAGCTTTACAGACTTAATTTGGACCCAAGTCATATATAGAGCATTCTGTATGATTCTGGTTAAGAGCAAAATCAGACAATTCTGAAATATAGTGTTAGAATGGTAGTTGCCCTGAGTAGGTAATGGATATTGATTGAAGATGAAAAAAGGCGGTTTCTGGGTTCCTGGCCATGCACTTTTTCTTCTTGAGTAGTGGTCGAACACGGGTTCACTTTATGATAATTAATTGATATCAGCGTTTATGAATCATTCATCTTTGTACACAGGTCATAATTTATAAGCTAAAAATAAGTCAGTAAGTAAAAATAAATAAAAAGTTAAATGAAACAACGACAGTTACTTAGTAAACCTACGATAAAGATCACCAAGCAGCACTATTTAGTACCAAAATTCTGCATGAATTACGTGACTTGTCTCTACCATCTGACCTGTCTGGAGTAATTTTGGCAAATGTCAATTACTCAAGGATCCCCTCAGGCTTTGACTCATTGAGCTTTAATTTAGTGGAGACTTTTTATTTACTTCATAAATCTTAAGTTATTTTGACAATGACTACCTGGAATTCAGGTTAAAAAAAAGTATCTTATTAAGTATGTGTTTTTTTTAATGTAGTTCCTCTATTTGAAGAAGGACCTTATATTGTGTTACATCTTGAAGGGAGTTTAAGTTTGTGTGATTGCATGTCACAAAAATACCATTTTCATTAGAAAAGTATATCTTTATAGAAAAAATGTTCTTCAACCTTTGCTTTTTTAAAGTTCAGTTTCAATACTCTCTGCTCCAGACTATTACCATTTTGTATTTCTTTGTCACGCTATTCTCTCACCCAGGTTTCTTTGATCTGATACCCCTAGTGTCCCTTTATATTTTTTGTCATTAGTTATCTATCTTCACTATTTTCACCTCTTCAAAATTTTCTCTCACCTTTCCTTTGCCAACAAATTTTGCTTTTCTCCATTTCTTTCTCTGTCATTCACCTACCAAATTAACCTATTTTTTCTTTCATTGACTAGACTCTCACCCCTGGCTATACATGCCACAGATATTATCAATGGTGCTGAAAACAATAGGGAATTTTTAGGTAAAAGACTTCACATTTCTGCAATTGTAGCACTGTATGTTTCCTGCCTTTCTTTCCAAATTTTAGCTTATTGACAGCAGGTTCAATTTTTCTCCTGTTTTACTGATTCTTTTCTAGGATCATTGTAGACATTTTTCCCTTGTCCTTAAATGTTGGTGTTTCTTATTGTGACTCTCTTTGTACCTGTATGATTTACCAAGTCTCCATAAGCAGTATCTTCCAAGTTCATGATTGTAATGTAACTATATGCTGATGGCATTCATCTTTTTTGGAGTCCCCTGAGATATTGATTTGGGTGCTAGTGTTTTACATGTGAAAGGATCTCAAGAAAGAGTGGGGAGTGTAAAATGAGATAAGGAGGGGAAAGATGGAAGGCAAAAAGTGCATTATCAGATGTTACTACTATGAGCAACTGGAAAAAATTCTGTGCGCTAATAGAGTCACAGTAGAATGTACGATTCAGTTATGTAACTAGAGCTGCAAGAAAGTAGGTGTATTTACCCACCAGTAGGTGATTTCTAAAGTTGTTAATGCCCCATACTTATGGCCTATTTGCAGACAGAGAGGAGTATAATGTCAAGACAAATTTCAGTCAAAAACACCTAAGTGTTGGTAGCTGGAAGGTGAGGCCAGTATTTATGGAAAGAAGTGGAGGGGATATGGATGGGTCAGATGCAGGATCTGCTACAGTCCATCTACTACAGTCAGTCTACAGAGCTTGTCAGGTACCACATGCTAAGTTTATAGTGTACTATTGCTGATTCCCTAGGTAGTGGGTATTAATAACTTAGAAAAGTTTATTGAACCAATTAACATTTCCTGTTAATTGATGAAGTTGGTCCCAAGTCAGTAATCAGCAGCCATCATCTTCCTTTACCACCTATTCTAGAATCTTTACTCTCAGCAGCATACCTGCTGGTCTGCATCTCTTGCTCAGTAGGAAACCTAAATCTTTATCCCTGGGGATCTGAGCCCCCAACTACAATGTTATGTCAGGTCATCACTGCTGCAGTTGCATATTCAAGTACACATTCGTGGAATCCACTACATTTAAGAAATACTCTCACCATCACATTTTGTGGCAGAAACACTTCTTTATAATAATAAAGGTCATTTCTCTTGATTGTAAAGTAACTCCTTTTTTTTTTTTTTAAGATTTTATTTATTTTTGAGAGAGAGAAGAGCGATCATGAGCACAAGAGGTGGGGGAGGAGCAGAGGGGGAAGCAGACTCCTGGCTGAGCAGGGAGCCAGATGCAGGACTCCATCCCAGGAAGCTGGGATCATGATCTGAGCCAAAGGCAGATACCCAATCAACTGAGCCACCCAGGCACCTAGTAACCCCTTTCTTTATGTACATACCTGCTTTGGAAGAGCCCAAAATGAGCATTAGCAGTAGTAGCTTTAATTTTAATGTGGGCTGCATGCTCTGTCCAGTGGTATGTGGTCCATCCCATTTCTGGGAACCAGGAGCTTTAGATTTGCAGAAACTAAAGTTAGAGACAAGAAACAAATTTCTCAAGTGAGTAGTGACTGTGAGTGATGGTAAGGAGGTCACCTCTAATTCTGTCCTCTGTTTCCAGTGATCATCTAGGTCACCTGTATAATGTGAAAATTCTGATTCAGATGCAGTAGTTTTAAGGTAAGATCTATGACTCCGAATCCCTAGTAAGCCTCCAGGTGAAAGCTGTGTTGCCAGTTCAGGAACCGCACTTTAAGTAGCAAAACTGTAGAACATCTGTAAGACTTATCTCTTATTTCTAGCAGTATGATCCTTGCCATTTGGGAAATGATCTAAATAATTACAGAATGCCTTCCTGAAAATTTGCTTTTTGGGGGCCATGATAGAATTCTTTCTTATTCTGCTCAACTTTCCATTCCCAGCTGCCAGGGCCATGGGTCCATGTCTTCTTTCTGAAGAAGAGAATCATGAAAGCCATACTCTCAGTTTCAAAGGGGAAAAAACACTTTATTGATACTATAAAAATCTAATAGAAACAGAAGAAAAGGGAAATCTGTGCATAGATGAGGGCAATAGTAAGCAGTAAAGGAGAATAAGACCCAGTTACATCAAATCGAGTACAATCTCCAACCTCATTAGCTGAGATAGCCCAGTGGAGACAGCCAGGCTGGAGTCCCAATGGAGAGCCCTGGGCAAAGATCCTCCACTTTGGTGCGACTTCCCACTGACCATCCACAGAAGGGCCGTATTTATAGGGCAAATAAATGGGGGTTTGAAGTTAAACATGTTTGCCTGTGTGCAGTTTGGAGTGAGCCGCATTCCTATATTATCCTGTCCTTACAAATTCAAGGAGCCTGGGCTAGGTGGGCTTGCCTCCCCTCCTGGATTCCATTCTAGGGGGTCAGCCCAGCCTGGAGCCCGAAGGAATGTAAGGTAAAATTTACAGCTCTTGGTGTCCAGACTAGAAGGGCCAATTCTGACCTGGAGGCCAGCTAATGTCAACTAATCAGACTCCCGAGGTCATTTGTGCAGCGCAAGTCTCATAAACAACATTCCTTAGCCTGCATGCGTGCAGGTGGGGGTGGTCGGTTATGCAGGACAGATCACAGAAACCTCTTATCCATACAATACGGTATTTTAACTCCAAGTTTTAGTTTTGAACATTGTCATTTCTTTACTGGGTTTTGCCACAGCAACTAAATTTGCTTCTTGCCTCACTATTGTCATAGTGCAATCTGTTTTTTGCATTGCATATAGTCGTATCTTTCTGAATTATAATTTTCATCATATTCCTGATTAATACACACTAAAAGATGAATTACTTGCCCACTGGAAAATGTCAGACTGTTCCTCATGGCTGACAAAAACCCTGTGTTTCTACTTCCCAGTCTCCTTGTATTTTACAATCTCTAGAATTCATTTCTGCTCATAGTTTTTGTTAGTCATTGATTCTAGAAAGAGGTGTATTTATGAATGATTATACAGAATCTCTAAGAAAAAAATACGGTACGAAATGAATAAATTTAATGTAAATTTATCTTGTTAAAATTAACAGGAACACTTCCTATTCAATTCACATTGTTTCTTTTGGGATACATGAGTAAAATCTAAATGTTATTTCTATTCTATAAGAAAAAAGGGACTAATAGTTAATGAACTTAAATGATCCTTACTTTCATAGACTAAAAAATATAAGGAAGTTAAATCATTTCCAGTGAGTGATAGATTTTTTTTTTTTAAGATTTAATTATTAGAGAAAGAGAGCACATGCATGAGGGGAGGGACAAAAGGAGAGGGAGAGAGAGAATCTTAAGCAGACTCCACACTGAGCAATGTGAGTCTTGATTTCAGGACCCTGAGATCATGACCTTAGCTGAAACCAAGAGTTGGATACTCAACCAACTGAGCCACCCAAGTGCCTCAAATAATAGATTATTAAAAAAAAAAAAAAAAAATCCTCTCAGGCTATATATTCACTTTCTTTTGCAAAGTTGTTTCTTTTAGATGCAAATGATACAATTAAGAGAGTCGTTTGCCTTATATATTGCCATAATATTAGACAGTGTCTGAGCCAGCACAAACATCAGATGCTTACACTTCTAATCAAGATTCTTTCTACTGAACATTGCAACCTCAAGTTTTAGCCATGACCTAGTTTATTATACCCTTGATCTATTTAGTATATGTACTAAATTATACATTTTCAGAAAAAAAAATATTACATTAGCTTTATATTTTCTTGGTTTCCTGTGTTTTCAGTTCCATACCTGTGTACTATTCTTACACATCTATTCAGGTTCTGCATCTCAGAACATTTCTCTGAAAACAAATCTTCCAAACAAGGCAGGTGTTTATTATGGAATGTATATGCAAAATTGTATGAGTAAGATTACTTCCTTTAAATAGATCCCTATTCATTTGCTGGTTCTTCCTATTGGTTTTTTGTTGTTGTTGTTTTTTTTTTTTTTTTCATTGCTCTGGATGTTCTTTACCTCCTGAAGATTTCTTGGTTACTGATTCTTAGTTTTTTAATCTCTTCAGTGGCTCTTCTTTCTAGTCTTCGTTTCAGATTTGGTCATTTATATTTTTCCAAATGTTGCATACTTAATTTTCATGAATATTATTCATGATATATGATAAGAAGTGGTGAAAATGGGGTTGGACATTACCTACAGGGCAGATGGATGATTTTAAAAGGATATTAGTCAGGAAGTAATAGAAATATAATCTAGAAAGTTTTGTTGGCACTGTGGAAAATGGATTGGCAGGTGACAGTGGTGGAGGGAAGAGACAAGTTGGGAATGTAGGTTTGTTGACCTGAGTATTGGAATGCACAGAACATTGTTCATTTTATGCAAGTCTCATTGAGCCATGACTTTGGGGCCCATTCTGAAACAATCACAGATCTGCTTCAACAACCTCTTCTGTGTTCCTAATCTGACAATAGCTCTTACATTAACAACTATTTGTTCTTTGTGAAATATGCTGCCATCAGTGTTATACCAAAGAAAACAGAGTCTCTTTAAACTAGAAACCAGACAAAAACAGAACCTCCTAACATTTAAGGAATGAAAGAGAATAGATGTGAATTATCTTATAAAGGGTTTATGGCAGATAGAGCTAATTTCCTGAACCAATGCTCATTTTCAAAGCTTCCCTGTTGCTCCTTTCTATCAAAAAAAAAAAAAAAAAAAAAATAGTATAAGTGAAATATAGGCTTCCACTTAACAGCAGTGACCCATTCTGGAAATCAGATATTCTGCTTGAAAACAATAACTTAAAGCCTATATCATAGGCAAAATTAAAAACTTACATATTTCAACTCAAAATCACCAATCAACCTCTCAAACACGAAATAAGAATAACAGTCTCACATCTGTAAAAGCCACAGAAAATCAAGTTTGCTCTTATATTAAGGCAAGAGGATTTCTGAGTGATGCAGGCTATTTAGTAGAAAATTACCAGAATGTAGTATTCAAACTCAGACATAAGAAAATACAATCCAGGGGCACCTGGGTGGCTCAGTGGGTTAAGCCTCTGCCTTCGGCTCAGGTCATGATCTCAGGGTCCTGGGATCGAGCCCCGCATTGGGCTCTCTGCTCAGCAGGGAGCCTGCTTCCCCCTCTCTCTCTGCCTGCCTCTCTGCCTAGTTGTGATCTCTCTCTCTCTGGCAAATAAATACATAAAATATTAAAAAAAAAAAAAGAAAATACAATCCATTGGGGGTGCCTGGGTGGCTCAGTGCGTTAAAGCCTTCTGCTTTCGACTCTGGTCATGATCTCAGGGTCCTGGGATCCAGCCCCACGTCGGGCTCTCTGCTCAGCGGGGAGTCTGCT
>CM052883.1:18174916-18367933 GCA_028534135.1 Potos flavus | reverse complement strand
GGAAAGAAACAGTTACAATTGAAGAGAATCTTGAAATCCAGACAACATGAAAACTATAAAATAAGGGAGCTTTGGGCTGTTAGGTTAGTTGGAGATTGTGGAAAGTGCTTTGAAATATTTCTTAGGATAATTCAACTCAAGTTTCCTTTAGATGCTCTGCTCAGTATTCAAGTTCCTGGGAGAGTTGAGCCTTTTTTGTATTATTTCATGTATTTACCCTTCCCGATAGCAGAAGCAATTCCTTATATGGATAAATGCTGAAGAAATAAAATCATAATTTAAAAAAAACTTTCCCTACATTCTACCCCTTGGTTGTCAAATAAATGCGTATGTACATACCTGCACATATACACTGTTAAATAATTCTCAGAAATGCTCACAGGGGCACCTGGCTGACTCGGTTAAGCATCAGACTCTTGGTTTCAGCTCAGGCCATGATCTCATGGGTCATGAGATTGAGCCCTTTGTAAAACGGCTCTGCGCTCTGCGTGGAGTCTGCTTGAAAGATTCTCTTCCTTCTACCCTTTCCCCAACTCGTGCACTTGCGCTTTCTCTCTCTCTCTCTCTCTCTCTCTCTCAAATCTTTCAAAAAAATAAATAAAAAATTAAAAAAGGACTATGTAATGTCTCCTTCGTAGGACAGGGTACAAAGTCACAACCAGAGGTACTTTTATGGGTTCACTGACCTCTAATGATATAGTCTTCAACTGGCCTCTGTCCTCCTGTGATTTCATCACAAGAGTAGGGAAAAGAGAGAGAAAAGTAAAAAGTAAAATGTACATCATATATAATAAATGCTTGGTGTTGTGCATTGTGCATGTGTGTCTAGCAAGCAAGGAAAAACAGGATACTTTTTATAGGCTTCCACTTAACATCAGTGGCCTCATTCTTTCTGAAACTGATCTTTGTGACTCCCATGTTCATTCCTTACTACCTTTATTCCTGCCTTCAAGTGGACCTTCAGCTGGATTGGAAACTGCTACACTGACTAAGCCAAAATTTTCATTCCTAAGAGTTGTCTAAGGTTAGTTAACTCAGTCAACATCTCAAAGTTTGACTGTTTGCCTCATTTATGCTAGGCAGCAGTATCAACTTCTAATTAAGTGGGAATATTATTGTGTGCTGGCTAAAATGTCCCTGCTTATTCTGAAAACTTTTACATGTGAATAGAAATATTCTCATTAAATACAGAAATTAAAAGCATTTATCATATATATGGTGTGAATACTGATTATCAATAGAGGCAGTAGGAGTTGAGTGTATCTCAACTCCTAATGCAGCTTGTTGGTTCCTAGACCAATATGTTATGATTTTGTTAGAAAGGCACCATGGATTAAACACTTGTTCAAATAAAGTTACACAGACCATGACAGCACATAATTTTTCTTTAAACTGATCCCTTAGCCAATTGTTCAGTGCATCATTCTACTTTAAGAACCACCTCTTCTGTGTAAATCAAGTACAAAATTAGATGAATAAACCCTTTGGTGTAAGACTGTTGACTTATATATGTTATCTTTTCCAGTGAACTATAATTGTTAAAGAACAATGTGTGGGCTATGATGATGAAGTATCAGGGTTTCAGAAAATTCCTAGATGTGTTGCGAATAGACACCTGAGAAAGCAGAGATGTAAGATCATATTCATAATAAGTACATTTCTCGTGTGAAATAACTCAGCTCTGTTGACAGTGGAAGGAAACAAATATAATCTGTATTAGGTTTAAAAAAAATCTTAAAAAATGCTGAAACTGCAGGAGCAAATTACTTGTAATCCAAAGACATATTTTCTACCACATTGTCGTCCTCATCAATCCCAACCTGATTTTAAACGAGTTCTTCATGGTCAGTTAAGGCATCTGGATCACAAGTGACCTTTTGTGATACGCAGAGAAGGAATAGTATAAACAATCATGCCTACATGTCTACGTGGCGAACATCTGCATTTACCTCCGGAATGCCATTTTAAAATATATTTAAGCTTTAACAGAAAGGAACTCTAGGGGTTTCATATGGAGACTTCAAGAATAAGAGGAAATAGCGATGGAATTTACATTGTCTTTAAGGATCATTAAAATTAGATTCTGAAAATTTGGGGAAATAAGCATAGGTTCTGTGAGGAGTCACTACAGTTGATAGGAAATGTACTTGAGTCAAAACTTAATTGGGTTTGCTTCGGTGATGGCTATTTTAATTATACTTCAGAAATTTGTTTAATGGTTAAGTCTTTAAGTGGGAGTTCCTTTTCAAGATTACCTTCAAATTCACAAGATTCATGACTTCTGAAAAGATAGGCTTATTGAATTCTATCAGTTTTCACATAAATGCAATTAACCAAAGTGACGTTAATTGCTCCTTGTTTCAGTTTCAGTCTAATTGTAATGGCTAAGTGGCAAAAAGTAACTCTAAATAGATCTGGGGTTTCGTTTTATTGAAATAGCCTAAATAAAATAAATTTCCCTATTTGATCAATGTTACCCTTGGCAGCAGAAATAAGTAGTGAAAATCACTAGTAGTGATTAAAATCATTAGTAGTGAAAATTTACATATTGCTTAGTACATGTAAGTGCTCAATACATCATTAATTATTGGTATCATTAATATTCCAAATATTTTGGGTGACTCAGCAGGAATTCTTTTGAATTCTGACTAGAATTCTAAACATAAATCTTGGCCTTCTAAATTGGGGCATTTTTCTGACCAAGATGGCTAATTACCACATGTAGATTTGTTATATTTATGTCAGCTGCAATCTATAAGATGAATTCTTGTTCTCCATGATGAGGGCAAAAAGCATGTATAATAGTTTTCTCCCTAGATGAGAAGACTTTTTAGTGTGTCAACTTAATGTGTCTGGAGACTGGTTGAGAGGCTGGTGTAGCTGGTATCTAATCTCAGATTTTAAAAAGAAGCAATTATTTGTTTTGTATCCACTTACTGCTCCAAAATGCAAGTAATTACACCCCAGTGATGGCTTCTAAAATTTAGGATGAAGTAGTTGAGTGTATTGTCATTTGTAGAGTAACACTCCACAATTGTGGAATTACCTGAAATTTAATCTTGGTTTTCAAAATCCACTACAGAAAACCGTTAGACATTTCCAGTAATTAACATGTTTAAATCCACAGACATTTTCAGTTGGACCTTCTATTTCATTAAACTTTTACCCAATTTTATGTACATAATATATGTTCCCAACAAAATAAACTTGAAGAATGCATTGTATGTAAGTCATCTTAAACAATCAGCAATTCAGCAATTTATCAAATTTACTAGTACATTCTCTTTCCTCTTGAAAATAAATTTTATATAAATTTTAACAGTATATATATTTAGGTTTAACTAATATATAAATAATTGTATATATTTAGTATGTACAGTTTGGTGAGTTTAGGCATATGCAAGCACCCTCAATACCACCACCACAATAGAAGGTAATAGTCTAGATGCAGTTTTGTTGATTTTCACTACTAATTTCTGCTGCCAAAGGCAACACTGATCAAATAAGGAAATTTATTTTATTTATGCTATTGCAATAAGAGGGAAACCCCGATCAAATATCAAAGAGTCTGAGCAGAGTAGTTTTGCTTTATACTTTTATAGAGAGAATTAAGTTATAACTGGGTGATGTATGTTTTGGATTTTTTTGTGATCATGAGAAGTCTCAGTCAATCAGCTTGATAGGAAATATTTGTGCACCTAGCTAGTTTCACCTTAGGTGAAATAGTTCACCTAATATTTCATGAGCTAAAAAATAGAGTAGGTTCTCTATGTCTGGCTTGTCATTATGTTCAGGTGAAAGGGAAATGTCTGTGTATGGCCAGATTGCAAGTAAACAAATCATTTCTGAGTCTTACAGGAATCATGAGGAGCAACAGATAGCCAGTATTACTGAAATCATATGGGGCAGGTTGCTTTTGGTTTTAATCCATTTCCCAGAACACAGAAGGGTGGAGGGACTTGCTCTTTTCCAGGACCTTGTATCAGATAAAATTCAACATTTTGTCACCATTCTAATCTTTATTATTTTCTTCCTTTTATGTGCTTTTTATTCAATTTGCTCATATTTTTCAGTTAAAGGGAAAGGTTAACTTATTGATTTAAATTCTTTTTAAAAATTTACTTACAGTTACACTCTTTCCTATAAACACTGCTTTAGTTGTATCTTATAAGTTTAGTTGTATGTCATCTCGAAGAACAAAATGTCTTTTGTTCATGATGATTATCGCTCATCACTGAAAAACTTGGAACCAGTGATAAACCTCCTGAGTAGGGTTAATCTGGGCCTAAGAAATAATCTCTTGAAAACACCAAAATCAGTTGAAACCTATTGAGGCATGATGGAAAACATCATTTGATTTAAGCCCTGGAGATCAGGTCACTTAAAAAAGGGATACCTGAAAAAGAGAAATAATTAATATAAAAGTTGTGTTAAAGAGCCAGGAGATGAATTCTGAGATTCTTCAGTCCAGCATACTCCAAGAGGCTGATGGACGAAAGTCTTCCTATTGTGCTTCATTCCTCATTAAATAGGACATCTTTTTAATTTTTTATTATTATTTTTTATTAACATATAATGTATTATTTGTTTCAGGGGTATAGGTCTATGATTCGTCAGTCTTACACAATTCACAGTGCTCACCATAGCACGTACCCTCACCAATGTCCATCACCCAGACACCCTGTCCGTCCCACCCCCTTCCACTCTAGCAACCCTTAGTTTGTTTCCTGAGGTTAAGAGTCTCTAGTGGCTTCTCTCCCTCTCTGGTTTCATCTTGTTTCTTTTTAAATTTATTTTTATTTTTGGGGCACTTGGGTGGCTCAGTCATTAAGCATCTGCCTTCGGCTCAGGTCATGATCCCAGGGTTCTGGAGTGGAGCCCTGGGTCAATCTCCCTTCTCAGTGGGAAGCCTCCTTCTCCCTCTCCCACTCCCCCTGCTTGTGTTCCCTCTGTCACTGTCTCTCTCTCTCTGCCAAATAAATGAATAAAAAATCTTAAAAAAAAAAATTCCAAGTGACAGCTAAAAATATATTTTAAAAATTATTTTTATTTTTTTTTAAATATGACGCCTTTTTAAAAAATAAGGTGTCAGTGTTCTTGATGATATTATCCAAAGTATTGATTACCTTTTGTATAAAAGCATGCATGACCCAAGCATTTCTTTAGACATACTTTATGGTCCAGAAATTGGCTTGCTTGTTCAGGGAGAAATCCAGCCTGTACTTGGTCTGATGCACTGATGAGTCCTTTGATGAACATGTGAATTTGTTAGGCTTTTGCTGACAGCATTTCTTCAGATCTTTGGGGGGAAACCAGATATGTGTCAATCTAAAGTCTTGATAAGAATCTGAGCATTCAGGTTTTAGTTCTTGGGACTAAATTGGAAATGTTAGTTTGAAGAGTTAGAGCTGATATTAAAGAACTTGCAAATGTTCATAACAAATATTTCTGGTTATGTCCTGCTAACATGTCAGACACTTATTGAGTCTATACAAACATATTGCCATGAGGATAAGAATACTCAATAAAAGTTTCCAAATTTTGAAGGTTACAGCAAAGAGAAATAAATATTTGTTTGTAAAACGATAGTCTGCTAAATTATTTTGAGTTATATATAACTTAAAAGAGAAAGTGGTTCCATATATCTAGGAAATATGATACTAAAATATCAACAATATTCCAAACAAAACTTGTAGTCATTCAGTCCTATGTATTTAATTCTTAATCTGTTTGGGGATACCTAGGTGGCTCAGTCAGTTAAGTGACTATCTTTGGCTTGGGTCATGATCTCAGGGTCCTGGGATTGAGTCCCCTATTGGACTCCTTGCTTGACAGGAAGCCTGCTTCTTACTGTGCCTGCCACTCCCCTTGCTTGTGCTCTTTCTCTCTCTCTGCTGAAATAAATAAATAACATCTTTAAGAAAAAATAAATTCTTATTCTGTTTGATCTTGGTTTAGCAATCTCCTGATCGCATCTGCTTCTCCACTATAATTATGGAATTCCTGATTTATTCTATGTGGTCTTAAACTTATTTATGAAATCCCTTCAGGAATCTATGCCCAAGACTACTTGACTGGTCATTTTCTAAGGGTTTCTGAGTCACTTTTTGTTAAAGAACTTTGCTATAGCTGATTTGCAAATCCTTTCAGAAAAGCATCAGGGAAAACAACTATCTGTTGGTGAAAAAAATCTAAAATCACTATGGTTGACTTACTAATGACAAATTTCAACTTTCAAATGACAGATCTGATGAGATTTTATTGTAGGAATAATATAACTAACAAGACAATTTTCTTGTTCTTGTGACATGCAAAGTAAACTAAAGTCAATCAAAAGTTGTAGATGAAATATCTAAATGAATGTCTCTGTTTTCAAAGAACAGGATATTTATGAAAATAGTTGAATATAATCTCATTAGAAAAAAAGTCTTCTGATGTGTAATAACCCAAGACCTAATGTATCATAGTATACTAAGAATATATCAAGATTATCAAGTAAATAGATTTAGTAAGCCAGGGCATCTGGGTGGCTCAGTGGGGTGCTACATGGCTCAGTCAGTTAAGCATCTGCCTTGGGCTCAGTTCATGATCCCAGAGTCCTGGGATCAAGTCCTGCATCTGCTCCCTGCTCAGCAGGGAGCCTGCTTCTCTCTCTCTCCCTCTGCCACTCCCCTTGGCTGTGCTCTTTCACTCACTGTATTTCAGATAAATAACAAAATAAATAAAATATTAAAAAAAAAAGATTTAGTAAGCCTGAGAAAGGTACCAAACACCTGTATATTAATTTCATAAGTGATATGAATCTCCATGTGAAAACCACTAGAATACACTGGATTCAATAAGTAAAATGGTGACCAATCAGTATTTTAATAGCAACTGGAATTATGACAGATCACACTAAACTCTCGTGGTCTAATATCAGGCAAGTTAACACCAGGAGACTGATAATCAGATAGAAATATAGCCAGTGCAGTGACATATCTATAGAAAAATCTCATAGGATTTCTGCAGTATTTATATTAATAACATTTTACTCACATTTAACTCAGGGAAGTGTTATCTGTTTTCTGAGTTGACAACACTTTCCTCATAACTCCTATCAAATACACCAAGTTATTTCTGCCATCTATCTTTATACAAGGTGAAAGAACCCTTTAGGATGTTCCCAGGAGCTCCGTTTGCATGATGAATGCTTTGCCATCCCTTTACTTTCAATCTGCATCTGTCTTTAGGTCTGAAAGAGGAGTCTCTTATAGGCAGCATATAGATGGGTCTTTTTTTTTTTTTTAATCCATTTGTCACCCTGTGTATTTGATTGGAGTGTTTATTCCATTTACATTCAAAATAGTCATTGACAGGTATGTAAATGTTGCCATTTTGTTACTTATTTTGTTGTTTTATAATTCTTCTGTTCCTCTCTTTCTCTCTATTCTCAGAGTTTGCTGTCTTTCTTTAGTGTTATATTTGGATTCCTTTCTTTTTACTATTAATTTTATAAATAACATCTTCTGCATATAGCAATTTATATGAAGTTGATGGTCACATAACTTTGAATGCATTCTTTAGTCCTCCCCCCCACCACATTTTAGGAATGTGGTCTGATACTTTACATTCTTTTATTTTGTGAATCCCTTGACTGATTTATATACATATACTTAATTTACTGCTTTTCTACTTTCTACTTTTCTTACTCCTACTTATGGTCTTTCCACTCAGAGTCCCCTTCAACATTTTTTATAGGGCTGGTTACTGGTCATGAATTCCTTTAACTTTTGTCTGGGAACTTCTTTATTCCTCTTTCTGTTCTGAATGATAACCTTGCTGGATAGAATATGGTTGCAGGTTTTCCTTTCAGCACTGAATATATCATGCCACTCTCTTCTGGCCGGCAAAGTTTCTACTGAAAATTCAGCTGTTAGTCTTATGGGGTTTCCCTTATAACTGTTTTTTCTCTTACTGCTTTTAAACTTCTTTATCACTACTTTATCCCATTTTAGTTACAATGTGTCTTGGTGTGGACTTACTTAGGTTGATTTTGCTGGGGGATCTCTATACCTCCTGGATTTGGATTTGTTTCTCTTTACTGATTCAGGAAATTTTCAGCTATTACTTCTCCAAATATATTTTCTGCTTCCTTTTCTTTCTCTTTTTCTTCTGAGATCCCTATAATGCAAGTGTTATTTGATGGTGTATTTGATGTTACTTAATGGTGTTGCTGAGTTCCCTAAATTGATTTTCCTTTATTATTTTTCTCTCTCCTGTTCAGCCTGATTACTTTCCATTGCTTTGTCTTTCAGGTTGCTGATCTGTTCTGTTTTCTCTAGTCTAGTATTTATTCCATCTAGTATATTTTTAATTTCAGTTCCCGAGTTCTTCATCTCTGATTGGTTCTTTTGTTGTTGTTGTTAATGTCTTTGTTGGAAATATCACTGAGATTCTCCACTCTTCTCTCAAGTCCAATAAGTATCTTTATGACTATCACTTTAAATTCTCTATCTGGCATAGTATCGCCATTTCATTTAGGTCTCTTGCTGTGATTTTAGCCTTGCTTCCATTTGGGACATATTCCTTTTTCATTTCGTTTAACTCTCTGTGTCTGTTTCTATGTATTAGGAAAGTCAGCTATGCCTCCTGCTCTTGAAAGTAGTGGACTTATGAGGAAGGCGTCTTGTAGTACCCTGCAGTGCAATGTCCCTGTTCACCAGAACCTGGAGCTTCAGGGGTGTATCCTATGTGTGTTGCCTGTGCCCTACTATTGTGACTAAACCGCATTGGTCTTCAGTCTAGTCATCTTCAGTAGCTCATTTTGATTGTTGTGAGCAGATTTGCTCCCTATGTTGTTAATGGTTCAATGTAGAGACTCCCTGGGCATGAGCTGGGTCAGACTAGGCATTTTCCAGAGCTATGGTAGTGCTCAACTACAGCGTGCTTTCTTATTGTTTCCCATAAGGAGCTTTTGTTGGTGAGTGGAGCCTGCAGTCAGACCAAATGCCTAATCCCCCTCAGCCCACTGTTGGGGTCACAGTAAGACTACCGTGTGTGGTTTTCTTCCCCTCTCCCTATGGCAGGAGTCATTTTGGAATGGTGCTGCCCCCTGTCTAAGCTTCTTGCACACTGCCAGGTTTGTGGCACTGCTTTGGATGGCCTCTGGCCTCCGCTTATTGGAAGGGGTGGGTCTGCAGGAGAACTCCAGGTCAGTCTGAGGTTTTACCAAGGTTTTTGCAGGTCTGTTGTGGGAGAGGATCTACAGCTGCCTGGGGAAAAAAGCCTGCTGGATTGAAGGGGGGTGGATCTACAGAAGAATGCATAGGCAGGGCTTAAGATATTAGCAAGGTTTGCTCATGTCTGCTGTGGGAGGAGACCTGAAGCTGAGGCCTGGCTGGAGGGCATGTGTCTTCAGGAGAAGGTGGTGGTGCAGTATGTTGTGAGCAAGTTAAGGGGAAAGTGTTGGTGCTGTGCTGGTTCCCGCAGGTGTCTGTGTCTGGGCTGGAGTTTGGGGGGAAAAATGGTGCCCACCAGCAACATTTTTCCTAGAGAAGTCTCCTAAAGATCCCTGTTCCTCCAGCATACACTTTGAGTTTAAATAAATCTCCATTTCATATATCCCACGTGTTTTTCAAACTGCTACTTCTATGGTATATTTCAGCAAGGCTGTTTGTTGTACTGTCTTTGTAAGGGTGGGGACTCAGTTTCCTATTGCCATACTTCTGGCTGTCCCAGAGCCCAGCCTGATGATTTTTAAAGTTTCTGGTGTTACTCAAAAACCAAAAAATCCAGTCAAGAAATGGGTAGAACTCATGAACAGACATTTCTCCAAAGAAGATATACAGATGGCTAACAGTCACATGAAAAAACACTCAATATCACTCAGCATCAAGGAAATACAAATCAAAACCACAATGAGATGCCACCTTATACTGGTCAGAATGGCTAAAATTAACAACTCAGGAAACAATAGATGTTGGTGAGAATGTGGAGAAAGGGGAACCCTCTTACACTCTTGGTGGGAAAACAAAATGGTATAGCCACTCTGGAAAACAGTATGGAGGTTCCTTAAAAAGATAAAAATAGAACAACCTACGCCAGCAGTATTTATCCAGAGGATACAAACATAGTGACTCGAAGAGACACATGCATCCCAATGTTTATAGCAGCAATATCCATGATACCCAAAATATATCCATTGACAGATGAATGGATAAAGATGATTATATATATATATACATACATATATATATATATATATATATATATATATATATATATATATATATGATGGAATATTACTCAACCATCAAAAATAATGAAATCTAGCCATTTGCAAGGACATGGATGGAACTAGAGGTATTATGCTAAGTGACATAAGTTAGTCAAGAGAAAGACAAATACTATATGATTTTGTCATATGTGGAATTTAGGGAACAAAACAGATAAACATAAGAGAAGGAAAGGAAAATAAAATAAGGTAAAAACAGAGAGGGAGGAAAACCATAAGAGACTGTTAACTATAGGGAACAAACTGAGGTTGCTGGAAGGGAGGTAGGTGGGGAAATGGGGTAATTGGGTGAGAGGCATCAAAAAGGCACTTGATGTAATGAGCACTGGGTGTTATATGCAACTGATAAATCCCTAAATTCTACTGAAACAAATAATACACTGTATGTTAACTAAATTGAATTAAGGAAAAAGTAAATAAATAAATAAATAGTAAGAACTGGTAAAATTAGGTCCCCAATTTTTTCAAAGCCAAATGTTATAGGGACTTGTCTTTCCATGATGGCTTCCCATTTCCTGGGGTGCCTGGTGTGGGGGTCTGTTTCTCTCCCCTCTCTGAGCCCACAGCATCTCACCCTCCTGGGTCCCTTTAGCCTCTAACCTTCCCTTTAGCTCCAACCTTTTTGCCCTCTTCTCTGTAGCCTCTTCTCTGCATTTAACTTTGGATAGTCTATTCTGACAGTCTTCTGGTCATTTTTTGGGTTATTTACACTGTAATGGGTGTTACGTTGTTGTATCCATGAGATGAAGTGAGCTTAGGATCTTCCTACTCAGCTGTCTCCTTGTTTTTTTGTTTTTTGTTTTTTTTTTTTTTAAACAGAGAAAATCAATCTTTAGTTTTGCCTAGTTGTGATGTTTAAAACTGTAGATATTAAAACTCTCACATTTTGGCTAGCTTTGAACATGACAAATAAAATTCCCTTTTTGTAAGCTTTCTGTAACTTTTTATATCCATTCATATTTTATCTTTTATGGTTCTCATTCTGAAAACAACCAATCATTTTACTTTAGGACAAACTACTCTTTTTTTCTTAATAAAATGTAACCTGCATACTTACATAAACAGTTGTTTTTTTTTGCCACATTGGTCCTAGCAGAATCTTATTCATATATATTAATTGTGGCTAACCACAATAACTTCCTTTTCATAAAGAAATCAAGGATGTGGGTCATTTGAATTGTTGACAATAAACAAGCATTTTGCAGACTTGCAGAACTTATGAACGTGTCACAATTTTTTATAGCCACATACTTCCTTAAAGTACAAATTCTCAAATGTAGCAAAAAATGAACACATTAACATATGCTTCTTTATACCCTATAAAAATAAGAGCCACAAGAGCACAAACTTAATATTATGCTTGTTAATTACTATTCAATGTTCTGTCTTAGAAATTATGTAGTTAATATGCATTTAGTAAAAGTGTAAGATTTTAGGTTATCAAAACAAGCTGACATATTATAAAATATAATTACTGTTGGAATAAAGTTTGTCATGATTCAATTTGATTAAACATGAATTTACATCTTTTATAATCTTATGCATCTAGTAGATATAATAGCAATTCAATCAGCAGACCTACAGAAATTTAGAAATAATATGCATAGGTGAATAAAAAATGTATACTTATATTATAGTTAATACCAGTAACTTAGAAAACGTATCTCTTATTGCCTGATAAATACTTTAATCTCGTTTGCCTATGATTTGTCTAAATTATGGAATTTTAATTATTAAACCTTTTAGGTTAGTTTCTATAAGAACTTTTTTGATACATTGATAGATTAATTTTCTTATCTGGAAATTTCAGGACTATTCAACTTATGTAATCACTTATATATCCATTTTTCTATGAGATCAAATCTGCTGAGTCTTCCTAGTGAATTCCTTTTATTTCAGTTGTACTTTTTAACTCTAAAATTTCCATTTGGTTCTTTTTTTATTATTTTTGTCTCTGTTGATTTTCTTTATTTGACGAGATATTGTCATGCTTTTCTTTTAAAACTACTTTTCTTTGGTTTGACTTCTTTGTCTCTTAAATCTAACATCTGGTCCTGCTCACAGGAGGTATCACAAGACTGTCTTGTTTATTATGTATGGTAATGTATGTAGCCACTTAAAATATTGATTCCCACCCTCCACTCCAGTTCTTATGTTGCTTATTTATTTGTTAAGTGCCTTGGCTGGACTATTCTCATGAAATCTATTTTCCCTTTAGTGTTAATCTCTGATGTCACTCACATAGGATGCAGCCTTGTGCTTATTCCCAATCATCCTTGGATGACAGGTTTTAGCAGAACTGTCTCTTCTTTGGTCTCTCTGGTAAACCACTTGCCTCTGTTGGTATCACACTTAGATTTCAGGCTCCACTGTTCATCAGGTGATTATTCTGTTCTCAAAGACTCCCTGTGTCTCAAAGTACTTCACCATCTGACCTAATTTAGCTTCAGCTCCTTTGCAGAGGTAGTTTTCTTAGGCCAGTGTTTGAGGCTTTTTCCTGACCCAAAACTTGTCATATCTTTCTTTTCCTGAGTCTCCTCTGTTAAACTAGTTTTTAGTTTAGGTATTACTCTTAATTATTTACCACCAAAATCACCATCATTTTGATAACTCTCTAAAGTTTGAACTTGCCAGCGTTGTTTCAAATAGTCAGTTGCTTGGGGAGAACTTTAGAGTTCCCTGCTTTAATGGAGTGCCTCTCTTCCTGGACACAATCTCAGAGCCCTTGCTTAGGAGCTAGGGGTGGGGACATTGACTGCCTCTTTTTTATGAGCAGGGCACTGGATTGGAAAAAATAGCCTCTGGTTTTCTCAGCTAGACTTTCTCAACATGGATCCTCTACTTCACAAACATTTAGGTCCTGATATTCTCAGTCTGCCATCCCTGGGGTCAGGCTTCCACCCTTTCAGTGTGGGTTGGGTGGGGGAAGGAAGCATCTAATATCTCAGTAACAGTTGCCAGGAATTTACTCTGCAATTTGGAGCTAGTGGTTTGAGATATGCTGGCAGCCTGCTTCTCTTGGGGAGGTACCATGTTTCTTTGCTAGGAGCAGAGAGAAGGAACCCTGTTGATTTGTCCACCCTTACCCAGATTGAATCTTCTGTCATTGTGGTTGGATTGGGATGGGAGGGGGGGAGATTGGATAATGGCTCAAGTACCAGAGACTCTCCTTTTCTGTATAGAGATTTAGTAAATTTTCTTGAATAAAAGTTTCTTCATACACTGTATGCCCTTAGGACAATTCCAGAGATTTTAAGTGGTTGATTTTTCTTCATTTTCACGTTTTCATGTTTTTTCAGGGACCAATCTACATAGCTCTTCACATTGCCAATCTAAAAGTAGAAATCTAACAGAGTTTTCTATATTTTCTCTAATGGCAATTTAGGTGGGACTCTTTTTCCTTTTAAGAGTTAATTTAATTGCAAATGGAAGACCTCCCTATTCAGGCCATGTAATTATAGCTAAACTCACTGGAGTCCAAATAAATTGGACCACTCCTCAAGTCAACATGTCTCTCTCATACAGTGTGTCTTAAGATACTAATTTATCATTATTCACTTTCTCTAACATTCTGGGGGATTTTTATTGTTTCAGTCTAGCTAAAATAGAGTTATGGTTCCCATACTTCCTTTCCTTCAGAGTTCCCAGTCATCCTAGACGAAAAGAAACTAAGATTTAGAAGGCAGAAGTAAACCAGCAGCCACATTATTTTTATAGTCAGATGATCACAGCAAGTGCAGCATACATTGTTTTAGTTCACACCTGCGTTCTCTTAATCTGGTGGCTGGGTCTTTTGGTGCGGGGCCACAACAGAGCTGTAGTTCATACATCTCCTTCCACAGTGGCATTTAGCATTTGAGATTGCTGGACCATGTGCATTCTTCACTCTGTGATGAGAGGTACAAGCCTCCCCTGCAGGACACCAACGTCATTGGAGTTGGAGGCTTAAGTAAGGTGTTGAAATACCAGTATGGGTTTCAGTCTGTCCTTTCTGGGTTATAGCTTGATCTTGTAGGGTCTAGTTTGTCCTTGCTTTCCCTACTTCACATCCATCCTCCCTCCTCTTCTGCCTGTCTGCCTGTAGACCTTAGGCTGTAACTCCCCAGGTGCAAAGACAGTAGCCTTACATGTAGAACAGAGACTTTATAATAATCTCGGGTAATAATCTAAGGTCAAGTCCTATCACACATATATAGTATAATGTATGCAATATATTATAATATGATAATATATAATGCAGAAATATGAAAAATAAATATTTCCACTCAGTACCTTTTGTTTCTCTGATCAAACTGTGCTAATAAACATGCATAAATTTGAAGGGCAAAAATCATAGAGTGAATGGAACCAGTTTCATTATGGGAAAGCTTGACCTCTCCTTTAGGTTTATTTGTTTTACCTTCTCAGAATATAGCATTTGTAGTTAAATTTGTAAAATTTAACTAAAATTTGTAAGATTATCAGATTACCCCTAGTATGTTGACCAGATAAATTAACATTTGCAAATTTTAAAAACTCAATGTAAAGTCAATATAAATTGAAAATTCCTCACTCTTGGACACATTTTACCTGCAGAAAACTGTTATGTATTTGCATGTGGTTTTACATTTATTACAATATGTAGAGATAAGCTTCTTTTACTATGAGAATAAATGCCTCCCAAACCAAGAAATCACCTCTGTGGCAGATTCATAATGGTCCACTGTCATTTATATGAACTCATGTTTAGTTTCCTCCTCCTATTTTTTTTCAGTATGTAGCAATGATATCAAGGCAAAGAATATTTTGAGCATACTCTAGCCATTGATGACAATAGCAGTGTACTTTTTTATATATTTGGATTACCATTCAGAAGTTTGAAATCTTTTCTCTCTGCTTTTCCTTGTCTCATAAACACAGATTTTGAAGAGAAACCATAATGTGTTTAATGGATCTGGATACTTAAGAAAGCTCCTATTTGCCTGTTCATTCTTCTCAAGTTCTTTTTTCTTTTTTCCTGTACCTAAAATATTACTTGTGCAACATTCTTTACTTCTTAATGGTATAGTTTTGTAATGGTAGACAACTCTCCCTAGTTTGGTGAGAAAAATCTATAGTCTTTCTCGTGGCTCCATGTTGCAAGCTTACCTTTTATCTTTTGTCTGAGTATATTTTGATTTATCTGTATATGACCTATAAAATGATTTGGTTCTCAAATATTTGGTTCCTAATCATTACTTATAGTTTCATTTGTCTCCAAATCTGTGAAAAAATACTGTTTATAAGTAACAAAAAATCTTAATAGCAAATGTCTACCAGCAGGAGAATGCATAGATGTATTGTTCAATTTTAACACATCAGACTATTTTTCAGTCATGAAAAGGATTAAGCCTCAGTTGAAATCTGAATTGGTAAATATCACAAATCTACAATCCTAAATATAATGTTGAATATAAAGATATGTTGGACAAAAGTTCACATAGTATGATTACACTTATATAAAGAAATATTTGTATCTCTGATTAAGAAAGAAAAGGTATACAAACAAGCAAAAATTCAGGATAAAATGTACTTCTTTAGGGAAATAGAGAGTCTGAAACTAAAGATGTACATAATGTACATACAGTGATTACGAAGGTTTGGTATGGTTCTATTTCTTAATCTAATTTAGAGTAGTCATATTTTCATCTTACTTGCAAACCTCACATAAATATTACATGTATTCTATATTTGATTTATTTCATAATAAAATAATATGCTATATCATACCACTTAATGGGGAGAAATGTGATCATTTGGTAATATCAGGAGCTTATAGGAATTCGGTGAATATAAATACTTATGCACTTTTAAAAATGTAAGTAAATTGGTTCATTGTGGACTGTAATTAGAAATTTTAGTAAAGGTAAAAATGTTCAGTTATTTTCCTGAATCTTCTTTCTCATGTTTGTGGACCTATTCATATGGATTACTCCAAACACTGTTATTTTCTAAACAAGTTGTTAGGGAAACTGTATTTTGACTATATTAAAGTCATAGTGGGGCTTTTCTCAATGGTCTGATTCCATCTCTAACTGGGATAAGTTCATATTAAGTTGACTTTTGATCAAGATTTCTGTATATCCTTTACTCCTTCCTTTTCTTTAACCAACTTCCTGTTTCCTGCTTTAGGGTTATGCCCTATATAAGCAAGATCTTATATGTGACATTTATATGTGATCTTTTATGTGACACTACTATCAATGGGTGATAACATTGTTAGCATGAAACAAAATAATATCAGTGGCCTATCAGGCTTTGTGACATGCATTTGAGAAAAAAAATTATTTATTTTTTTTAAATCAGTGTGAGTAGAGAGCTTGTATTTTCATCTTCAAAATTTTGTTTGGAAATTTTAGAAGCATATTGATGTTCCGTAGATTTTCTGTTTCTCTTTTCTATTGGCAGATGTCTGTTATTAAAGATTTTATTAAATAGTATATTACATGTCAAAGTCAAATTGTATTGCAAATAGACATATTAATCATATTAAAATATCAATCTCAAAGTCGTTTATTAAGACACACAGATACAAACATATGCCAAGACAGTGAATGGCCAGCTACTCTGTTTGGAACCTGTGCTTCTGGAAGTTAACATTATCCTCAGTACACAAATCATGTGATAAGAAAAGGGAACTAGATACTTCAAATGGTACGATTCTTATTTAAGCACATTGGTGAAATCTAAGGGACTGAAAACATTTAAATACACAGATAAAGAATTGGGTTTTGAAAAGAATTGTAATATAAAAAATTATCCAGTTCTTTTGCATAGAATAGAGTAGAATTTTGGATTACCAATGAACAAATTAGTGCCTAAGAAAACATTTGGAGGGTCATAGTTTAGAGAAAAATGGAAACAGTTATCCAGACAATTAATGAAAAACAAATTGTTTCTTCTTAAAAACTAAGAATTTATAAAGAATCTATCTACATTGATTAAAGTCAGTGGATAAATGTTCAATTGTCCATTTTACTTTGCTTGTATAGACAGAAGGTACGAATAGGTCATGTCATCTGGGTGAGAGGAATTGAACTTGACAGAGGACAGGGAATGGGGTCACTATATTGTAAATTGCCTCTTCAAGTGCAATTATCTATTCATGACATAAATCCAATACAATTCTACGAGTCTTGGGTTTTATCCTATATACCTCTTCTTTTCCTCATTGCCTTGTTGATAACGGTATTTTATTTTGCTTATACCAAAATCTCTTTTGGTTCAGTTCTAGTAGATGTTTTCTTTGAAAACTGATGGGGTTTCTCTAGTGGATGCTGAATGGTTAGAGAAACACTGTTATATAGTATCAACCTTTATACTATAAAACTTTTTCTTGATGAAAATGAAGAGTATATTGTAGTAAATATGTTTACACTTGAAATTTGATATTAATATTTTTAGTTACTTTAAATTTTATTTTTAGTAGCCATTTAAAATACAGCTAAAAAGGGGGCGCCTGGGTGGCTCAGTGGGTTAAAGCCTCTGCCTTCGGCTCGGGTCATGATCTCAGGGTCCTGGGATGGAGCCCCGCATCGGGCTCTCTGCTCAGCGGGGAGCCTGCTTCCCCCTCTCTCTCTCCCTGCCTCTCTGCCTACCTGTGATCTCTCTCTCTGTCAAGTAAATAAATAAAATCTTTAAAAAATAAAAAATAAAATAAAATAAAATAAAATACACCTAAAAAAAAAAGTTCTACATTTCCAACTCCCTTCAGATTAAAGTCAGCCCCGTTGCCTACCCCAATGACAAACACTCAATAATGAAGCCAATATAGCCATTATTGCACTTGTATGGAAGCTGTGTTTCAATATAACAATACAGGCTAAATTATAATTTTTTGGTTTTCCAGTTTTATTGATAAGTAATAAAATAATTATTACAATATGGGGCACCCTGGTGGCTCAGTCAGTTAAGCCATCCCACTTTTGATTTCAGTTCAGGTCGTGATCTCAGGGTCATGGTATTGAGCCCCATGTCTGGCTCTGGGCTCAGCAGGGAGTCTACTTGAGATTCTCTCTCCCCCTCTCTGTCTGCCCCTACCCCCTCTAAAATAAAATCTTAAAAAAAATATTACAATATATACTATATACTATATATACTTAATACTATAATACTTAAAATACTATGCATTAATATATAATGCATACTATATAGTATATATCACACTATGGTATATATATACTATAGTATATAGCATAAATTATTATAAGATATGCTATATATACTTAATACTCTTAATATTTAAAATACTATATAGTTAACACATTTCTTTTAGTAATTTTCTTTAATTATAAAAATTATCCCTATGCAATAAAATCTTGTATAATTCACTAAAAACATTACTATTACATTATTTTTAATTATGTATACAAATATAGGACTTAGTGAAAGGGAAACTTTTATGTACCAATTAATATCAGTTTTGAGGGAAAAATATTTTTAATGATTTATCTAGGTTGCTTAAATTGCACAATTGCACATTGACATAAGGACAACATTAAAGGCAAGTTGAAAATAATGTCAGATTTTTTCAGGTTATATGACATTTCAAGTACATAGGCTATTTCCTGTGCCAGCCTTATACAAATAATTTTTATCTCACACCACTAAAAATCATGAATGAGTTGGAGGCACCAAAATTATTGTTATATCCTATTGAGATTGCTGAGAATTTGAAAAAAATCAGAAATTTCTAAAGAACTTTAAATATCATGGTAACAGGTATCAGTGTTCCACTCAAGATTAATTCTGATGCTTTTACCTTTTTCATGTACTTGGTCCTTGTGTGTGCTTTCATTCTCAACCACCAGCATCTGCATCTCTTTATCAAGAACCTGTCCTAGTTTTTCAGATCACATTGTGCCCCTGTGTACTGAGAGGCTTAAGTGCTAGGGAATTCATATTCCCCAGGGAAAACAAAAACAAAAACAAGAACAAAACCACCTTAAACAACGATTACTAGATGGGATATAAATATTCTACCTTCCTTGCTCGCGATTAGTACAAATTTATGTAAGGTCTACATTGTCACTAAAATTCTAATGCAGAGTTGAATGATGGTAACCTTCTGTGGAATTTTACTGGCTATGGAACAATTTACTTGAGCTCCTTAGCTTCTAAGTTTCCATTCCCCACCCTCCTAGTACCCAGTCTTCTGGGACATTTTCTGTGCACTGCCACATAAATTGGTATTTCATTGTTTGTTTCTTGAATCTAGAGAAAGGCCTCTTGAAATTTCCCCCCAGCCCAAGACTGTAAATTAAAAGCAATACCATACAATAGTAAAAAGTTAGAGATTACTGTCTCTTTCAAAGGTGTACAGGATAAAGAGTTGGTTGTCCCTGTCATGTCCCTGTTTATTTCACAGTTTAGCTCCCTGGGGGTGATGGCAGGGAGCAGGGGTGGGGTGGAGGAGAAGGCAATTCATGATAGGTGACAGTACACCATTACAAATGTAAGTGTTTACCCATTTTCTGTGCTTGATGAGGTATCTTTACTAGAAGAGATCAATACAACCTCTATTCTGGCACATCATACAGTATATACTCCTGGCATACACATTCATTTCAAAATGCATTAGGACAAAAAATACTCACTTCAAATGGACAGTACTTCACATGGCAAGTCTTTTCTCCATGGCTATACTTACTCATCTGCTCTTTGCTACAGTATATTCCAGAGGGACCTAAAGTCTGGACAATCCTTAGAAGTCTATTGATCACATCATGTTAATTGGACCTGAAGAACAGAAAGTAGTAATTACTGCGGATGCTTTTGTAAGACACAGAAAGCCTAAAGAATGGAAAATTAACTCTGAAGATTTAAGGGCCTTCTATATGACAGAAACTTTTAGGATTAAAGTGGTAAGGAGCTTGACAAGAGGTATTTTCCAAGTCGAAAGAATAGTTTTTTATGCACTGCGGTTTCTATCACTACCACTCGGTGCTTGGTAGGTCAGATTGGACTTTGGCTTATTTGGGAATATTGCTCTGAATACTTGTAGGGTAATTTCAAAGGCTGTTTATTGTGAGAGTGTGCAGTCACGGTTTCTCTTTAGTTGTGCACCCTAACCCATGTAGTGGTGCTACTAGAGATTGGTGGTAGATAACATGTCATTTGGGAACTTCAAAAGCTTTAATAGGGATTTGCAGTATAGACACATAGGATTTAAGAGCAAGGTCATGCTGTCTGTAACAACAACTATACATCATTTGCAAAGTTGAATAGGCACAGAAGCTCTCTGCCATGTAAAAATAATGTAAATCTGGGATAGAGATTTTGCCCTCTGCATACATATCCAGAGGACAAAAAAGTTATGTGAAAAGGTAGCCACGGCTCCAAGTTAAATACACATGTTAGACTTAGTTAATGATGCTCCATCAGCTTACAATTATGTCCTAATAGAGGTTCCTTAGGATCCACCGGTGGAAGAAAAATAAAGTCTTGGTTTGTAGAGAGCTTAGCTCAATATGTTTTTGTGAGCTGAAAATAATTGCTACCAGAAAACAGCAATGCCAAGTATGGCGGTCCCTGGAGGACAAGGGTAAGTGGAAGTCTTCCCAGGGGCAGAGCTTTGGAGACATGCCTAGCCACTGTGTGAAAAAAGACAAAGTACTTGAGGAAAAATATCTGAACTCCTAGACAGTGGCTAATAGCTTAGCTTGTTGGTTAGGGATCTGAAAGGAGAAGTATTGAAAGAATGGGATTAGGAGGCCTGGAGAAAAGACATGTGGATGTACCAGTAGAAGTGGGACAAAAGTGTGAGCAATGTTGACTCTCAGGTTGATGCATAAACTGGATGATCCATTAAATACCCAGGGGACGGAAATACCACAGAGAGATCAGCCAGCCTCTATATTTAGTGATTGAGCAATAAACTCCAAATTGGGTAGGCATAGGGCTATAGATGGTCCCAACAACATAGTCTCCTCCTTACCAACACCATTGCCATTACTGAAAATCCAAATTGTGAGCTGCAGTATCCAATCCAGTATCTCAATATGAGCTTTAAA
This sequence comes from Potos flavus, assembly GCA_028534135.1. Taxonomy (NCBI): domain Eukaryota; kingdom Metazoa; phylum Chordata; class Mammalia; order Carnivora; family Procyonidae; genus Potos; species Potos flavus. Next base: position 18,346,627 of record CM052883.1, on the reverse strand, counting down.
GAAATCCACTGGAAATTGTAATGTTGATTAGAGCTCTTCAGACTTTTAAAGGATAGTAATTCATTGTGCTCCTTGTGAACAGGACCAACATGCATTTGTGCTTTTCCCACCACAGTGCCTTCCAATAGCACCATTATCCAGGGGCTAAGAATACCTGATTACTAACGTGGGATCCCATATAACTCTGTCCCTGCATTGTCCAAGGGATGTGCTTTTCAGTGAGGAGTGTAATAGCATGATCATGGGACTCACTGGTCATACCTCGTGGTCAATGACTAGAGCTGATCTTTTTATAGAACACTGGAAAGATCTCTTAAGGGCAATACTGAAGTATCCGTGAGATTAGGATACTGTTCTTCAAGGTACAGCACATACCAGGATTCATTGACCATTATGTGATTCAGTGTCTCTGAGAAAAGGAATAAAATTGTCTAGAAGTCCAGGGTTGGACATAAATAAGAGTTTCTCCCCTCATCTTCAAGCTATGGGAGTTAATTGGAAAACGTGTACTTTCTGTCCTCACAACTTAAAAGTTCATATATCTAGAGATCCAGGAAAACACCAGGAGACAAATTAAGACTTCCATTGAAAATAGATCTATTGCGGCCACGTGGTCATTTTTAGATGCTTATTACAGTAAGCGAGTAGGCAAGAAATGGAATAAATAATCATAGTAAAATGTAGGATATCAGGTACTTAATATGGGTAGGGAGTGATACTGTGGGTGACACTGTTTATGGACAATAACAGCAGATTTCTGTTGGAAGTCTTGCCAATATATGTAGGTCTAGAAACCCAGGGAATCCACCGAGCATCTCTTCCTGCTCCCACGTACGATTTAAATGTGAATAAACAAGTCACAGACAAGTGAAGGGTAATCTGGGGTTGGGGTTGTCAGGAATAGGCCCAGCGTTGGGGTAAACAACCATGGGGGTATAGGCAGTGCTTTCACCTTTGAAAGGGCAGTGACCTTGACGAACCAGGATTCAAATATTTTGTGGCAATTACAGCCCTGGCAGCAACTTCAGCAGCTGGGACTACAGCTCATCACAGTGATTGTCCTTTCGTACTTTCTGTTCCTTTCTGGACTCATGATTAGTAACAACTCCGAAGAATCAGTATAGAGAATCTTGTGTGAAGCATGAGTGTATATAAGGCTACCCCAGAGGCTCGTGTTGCTTTTTTGTGCCTTGCCACACCCACTCGTCAGTTTGATGCTCGCTGCTCTCCAGCTGCAGTTTTTACAGCGACTAGCCCTGGGTGCCTTTGTGGGAGGGCTCCCCTTCCTCTCCCAGAAGGAGGTTTTACCCTTTAATCCTAACAGTTAGAAGTACCTGGGACTTTACATTGCCTCAGGGGCATTCCAGCACTAATGTCTGATTGGCATGGGACTGCTGATTTGGACTTCACTGAGCTATATGTGCTATAGTGTGTTCTGTGATGAGTGGAACTTAATATCACCAACTTAACTTGCCCTTCTTCCCTCTCCAGGCCCACTCTCCCACTGTATACTGGTCTTTCCTGGAAACACTGTTCCCTCTCTAATAAACCATCTCCCTAACATTTCTAGTCTTAGTTTGCTTCTGGGGAATTCGGTCTATGAAAAACACCGGGTATAATCTATTAAAATCAGCTCATTGTAAACATTACGTTCCACCTATTTACATTGAGATTAACCACAAGTTAGAGTAAAATGAGTTTAAACACAGTAAAAAAGACAAATACATAAATATGCTTTCATTAGTGATTATTCACCTGTTTATCTTTTCCCATGCCTTCTTCCAGCAATGCTTAATGATTTTTTAAAAAATTTTTTGACCATATTAGTTAATGAAAAAAGACGTTTCTCTTGACAGTTTTCTTTGACCTGACTATAACATTCATAGACAGAACACATCCACTTTACAAAACTGTAAATGAAGCTGGCTGAATGTAAAATTGAGGTAAGTGCTCTTTGACATGTTTTTCCACAAATCTGTGAAATACAGTCATGCAAAGACTAAATGTCTTGTATTCCTCGATTTAAAATTTTACTACAAATCCTTATTATGTACACAGAGGTGAACAGAAAATTTCAAACTGTGACCCTCAAGAAATTAAACATTATTGATATGAGTATAATTGAAACACCCCTAAGGTAACTTCCTTCCTCCTATATTTTACTTTTTCAGTTTTGTTGAGGAATTCTTCAAATACAACAAACTGCATCTATCCAAAATGTGTAATCTGGTGAGTTTTGAGTGTTGCAGAAACCTGTGAAATTGGTAACAAAATCGAGATACAGAAAGTTTCAGTCACCCTGAGTTTTCTCATGTTGTTTTTCAATCTGTATCTCTCTCTGGCCCAGGCTTGTGCAGCCATTGATTGGCTTTCCGTTACTATAATTAGAATTTTTATTTGAATGGAATCATAACATATGCAATTTTTTGGTGACTGGCTTCTTTCCTTTGACATGATTTTAAGATGCGTCTATGTTGTTTGGTGTTGCAGTAGTCATCCTTATCACCTAGAGGCCACGTGAATGTTTCACCCAGCTTTTTCCCTGGGGGATGCCTTTGTTAACCTGAAGATAGAGGTGCAATGAGAAGCAAACAGCTTTATTAGGGATCAAAATATTGCAAGTCAGGAAGCATGGATTCTAGCAGAAATGCAGACGCAAATAGTGTACCGCTTGTAGGGCGAGAGCAAAGTGTTTTTATGAGGAAGAGGAAGGGGGGCATGACGTGAGTTGTAGGAAGAAAACAGAGTTTTCTGTGGGGATGAATAGGCTAAGTTACTCTGCGTCATACATTGATTGACCACTGACTCAATCTTCAGAAAGTCCTTAACTGTCAGTCTTGTGATCAGGATGTCTGTTCTCCTGCTGACTTCTCAAGTAGTTGCCTGAAACAGTTGCCATTTTGCCCAGGCCAGAGGTTTGGGCCCAGTTCAGACAAAGGCAGGTAAGGCAGTTTCTCTGTAGTGGCTTCTCCAATCATGTCAATTTTTCATACATGGCATAACTGTAGTAGGATATAAAAATATGACATGATATGTTTAAGTGGACTACACACCTTATTCAGTTTTCATCATTTCTTTACATGTGTTCATGTAAGTGTGTGTGTGGAGTTCTCTGTGGTTCCACCCAGTGTATAGATTTGTGTAACCACTAATAAAATCGAGATATAGAATTATTCTATCACCATAAAGAAATCTTCTGTGCTACTCCTTTATGGTGTCACCCTGTCCCCAACCCCTACTATCCGTGTCCCCTGGTGACTACTCTTTTATTCTCTTTTTCTATAATTTTGTCATTTCAGTAATATTACATAAATGGAATCAAGGAGTATGTAATCTTTTAAGATTGACTCTTTTTCACTGAACCTAATGCTTTGAGATCCATCCTGGTGCTTTAATGTATCAACAGTCCATTCCGTTTACTACTGAGTAGTGCCCTATCATATACATACAGTATATTTTGTTGACTTCTCTATGGACACTTGTAGTATTTGCAAATTTGGCCATAATGATTAAAGGTATTATGAATATCCATGTATAGGTATTTGAGTAGAATATATTTTCATTTCTTTTCGTTAAATGTCTTGGAGTGGGATTTCTAGTTTTTACTTATTTTTTTTAAAGACTTTATTTATTTATTTGACACAGAGAGAAAGATCCCAAGTAGGCAGGCAGAGAGAGGGGGGGAGCAGGCTCCCCACTGAGCAGAGAGCCCAACGCTTGATCCCAGGACCCTGAGATCATGACCTGAGCTGAAGGCAGAGGCTTAACCCACTTAGCCACCCAGGTGCCCTGATTTCTAGTTTTTAAATGCTTGCTAACTTTATAAGAAACTGCTAAACTTTTCCAAAGTGAAAGTACAGCCTTACTTTCAATAAGTAATGGTTTGTTGGTCTTATTACTGAGTTATATTGAGTTGCAGTACTTTCTTCCTCTATATGGTTTACGTTTTCTCTGTTAGTGGTAACATCATAAAACCATTTTTTTCATTTTCAAAAAGCTCAAATTGTGTATTTTTCTTCACTTTATGATTTACTGTGTCTTACATGAGAAACCCATGTATCAGAAAGACTTTTCTGATGTTTTCTTTTAGGATATTTTAGTTTCAACTTTCATATTTAGGGTTATGATTAAATTAGGAAAAAAATTCAGCATAAGCTGTGTCAACGGTTTCTTTTTTCCCATAGTACTCTGCTCTGAAAGTGTTTCTTCACGTGTTGAATTAAGTGGTAACTTGGTCAAAGAACAATTGAACATTTATGTGTGGCTCTATTGCTAGACTCTCATCAATTTCATTGATCTATGTTTATAATTATTATTGCTTTATATAAATCTTGAAATTAGATGGAATAAGTACTTTAATTTTACTTACTCAAATTTGCTTTGGCAGTTATATTTTCATAAAAACTGAAACATCAACTTGTCAGTTTAAGTCAGAATGCCTCCGGGATTTATATGGAGTTTACCTGAAAGTATTGATCACTTTTTAAAGTTGAAATCTTAGAATATTCCCAACTATGGATATTGTGTCTCTTTAGTCAATTAGGTCTTTAATGTATGTCAGCATTCTGTAATTTGCAATATGTGCATTAAAAAATATTCATAAGTATTTCATGTTCTTTGACACTAGTGTGGATCAAATTGTTGTTTTATTTCATTTACCTAATTTTTTATTTCATAAAAGAATACAAATGAGTTTTATATGTGAACCTTGTAACTTGACATTCCAAAATTTATTAGTTCTGTTGTTTTGTAGAATCCAGTAAATTTCATTCAAAAAAGATCAGATACAAATAGAAAGTTCGAACTTTCAATTTTTATTGCCCCTTCTCCTTTGCTTCCTTCCTCCCTCCCTTCCTTCCTTCTACCCACCATATCTGAAAGGCTAATGATGGTCATATAATGGAGTGTAGAAGTGAATGGACGTTCTTATTTATACACAGTCTTAGTAGGAGAGCAGCAAATTATTTTGTGATAGTTTTTGTGTATGACCTTTATTAGATGAAAGGAATTCCATTCCACTATTTTATGAGAACTTTCATCATTAATGTGTGAGATTTTATCAAATCCTTTACTATGCCTTTAGAAATGATGATGTGATTTGTCTCTTTTTCTGTTAATAGATTATTACACAATGTGATTTTTGCCTATTAAATCAACCTTGCATTCCTGAGATAAACCCCACTTATTCATGTTGCTTTATTCTAATAGTTAAATTTTGTTAAAGGTTATTCATTTATACTCTTGAGGGATATTGGTTAGAAATTTTGTCTTGTTTTGCTTTTCTTGACATGTCTTTGTTAACATAATGTTGATTTTATAAAATGACCTAAAACACATTAGTTTTATATAGTTCGAAATATTTTCTATTTTTTTTTTAGAGTTAGAGATAAATAGTGGTTAGAATTAGAGAAAGTTGAAGGAGAAGCACATAATGTTAGAGGAAGCATGCTTCCAGTAGTTAGTTATGCTTCTGTGCTGTCAAAGAAGCAAAACTACTTTCCTCCCAGCAGTGGACATAACTATGGGTAAATTACTCCTTGGAGACTGTTATATTTTTTTCCTACCCATGCATTATTCAAAGTATGAAGAATAATTTCCAAACATTTGAAATTTTACCAGATTCCTTATTTTTAACTGACTACTTCTGTATAACATCCAACCTTTTACATTTTCCAAGTCTTTTTCTTTTTTTATTGTTGTTTTTTGTTTTTCTTTTTGTCCACCATGTTTATCTTGGTGAGTATGCCATGTGTACTTTATAAGAATATTCTGCCTTTGTTGTTTATAGAGTGGTATATGTATCAATCAGATCAAGACAGTTGATAGCATTGCTCAGATACTCTGTATTTTTCTAATTCTTTGACTATTTATGCTTTTAACTGCTGAGGGAGGAGTGTTAAAATCTCCCCTATGTTCACTTATTTATTTCTCCCATTGGTTCTTCCAGTTTTTGCCTTTTTTAAATGATCATGGTCTTTAATTAGGTGTATACATATTTATGATATATCTTGCTGACAGAAGTGACTATTTATTTGTTTATTTATTTATTTATTTATTTATTTATTTATTTATTTTAAGGAGGGGTGGGGGTAGAGGGAGAGAGAGAATCTTGAAGCACACTCCCTTTGGGCACAGAGCCTGACACAGGGCTTGATACCACGATCCCAAGATCATGACCTGAGCTGAAACCAAGAGTTGGCTGCTCAACCGACTGAGCCACCTATGCGCCCTGAGAAGTGATTCTTTTAATCTTAGGAAATTGTTCTTTATTTTTAGTACTCTTTGTCATCAAGTTTATTTCATCTGATGTTACTCTAGCCATTTAAGCAGTTCTATGCTTAAGGTTTGCATTCTATGTACATGTTTTCCATTCTAATATTTTTAGTTTATATCTTAATATTTAAAATGAATTTATTCTAGACACCATATACTTGGGTCTTATGTTTTATCTATTTTATATCTGTTATTTATTTTTGTTAACTTTTTAAAGGAAATGTCATCATAAAATTCTTACAACCTTTTTGACAATATTTATTTTATTGAGGTATAGTTGACACACAATTTATATTAGTTTCAGGTGTATAACATAGTGATTCAACATATGTCTACCTTTTAACTGCACGATTTGGTTAATTAACATTTAACATAATTATGGATATGATTGAATTTATATTTATACCATTTAGTATTTGCTGAATATTCTGTTTTCATATTGTCATGTTTTAAAGTATGTAACTATACTTTAATTTAGTTTATATAATGGCACATTCAGTGATACAGATTTATAATTTAATAATTACTCTAGGGAGTACAATATTATACCTAAATGTTCGGTTTATCAGAGTTACCTCACATAAAATATAGAAACCTTGCAATCATCTGAGTCCTTCCCTCTGCAATCCTCTATGCTGTATATGACATAAGCGTTACATCTACATCTATTCCACACCATCCCATAATAACATTCCATGATTTTTGTTTTTGACAGTCATATCTATTTTTAATAAAGAAAAAATAGAACATTTTACACATATTTTTACCATTTACAATATTTTCACACAGTCTTGAATTGTAGTTTCCTTCTAATTTCACTTCACTTCAAATTGAAAAACTTCTTTTAGCATTTCTTATACTAGTATGGAACAAGATGTTACTTTACTTTTCTTTTATTTGAATATGCCTGTCCTTGACCTTATCTTGAAGTACATTATTGCCAGAACTAGAAAAAGCAGAGTTTTTTATTTTTAAGCATCTCAAAAATATTGCATCACAGACTTTTGATCTCCATTTTTTCTGATCAGAAGCATAATTGATATTTGTCATTTTGTCATTTTTCTCTGACTTCTGTCAAGATTTTTTCTTTATCTTTGGTTTCCAGATGTTACCTTTGATTTATCTAGATGACATCTTCTTCAAATTTATCCTATTGAGCTTTGCTGAGCTCTTGGATATATAAAGCTAGGTCTTTCTAAACTTCAGGGAAGTTTTTGTTCATTGTTTTATCATTTATATTTTTTGTCTTCTTTTCTCTCTCATGTTCAATGTGATATTATCCCAAAGCCCATGAGGCTATCTTTATATTTCATCAATCTTTATTTTTCTTACTCAATTTGGATACTTTATATTTATCTGTCTTTCCTTTCTGTGACTTTTTTCTTTCATCTTAATTCTATTTTATTTCAGAAATGTTTTCAATTCTAAAATTTCCTTTTCCATCCTATATTACTGTGCTGACATTCTTAGATTTACATTCACTAAAATTGCATATTACTTTACCACACTGAGCACAGTTATAATAGCTACTTTAAATGTTTTTCTTATCTATATTATTTTAGGATTGATATCTGTTGATTGTCTTGAAACTTAAGAATAAATTATGGTTCCTGGGTCTTTATACTTTGAGCCTTGCATTATTGTGTCTTTGATATAAGTGATATATTGTGGAGATGTGGAATTATCTTAGTTGCTCCAAATAGTATCAATTTAAAAAAAATCATTGTTGGTAGAAATTAACTTGTTTTAATTCGAATTATAGACTCTCATGCCTGAATTGAAACGTGGCTCAGAATTCACTTCAGTTGTTTCAGCTATATTTGCAAGATACTTAGTCTTTTTCACACATGGTGTATCAATGCATTTATTAGGTCTGTTTTAATTTCTCTAAGCAATATTTACTTTTCAAATATTACAAATCTTGCACAACATTTATCAGATTTATCCCAAAATAATTTATATTTTGATGCCCATCATAAATGGCATGTCAAAAATTTGTAATTTCCAATTGTTTGTTCCTAGTATATAGTAATGAAATTGAATTTTGAATAGTGATCTCGTACTCTGCATACAAGCTGAACTCACTTAATAGTTCTTGTAACTTATTTATGAAGTTCATCAGATTATTAACATAGACAGTTATGCCATTTATAAATAGTTTAACTTCTTTCTTTACAATTGAGATGATATTTATTTATTTATTTAGACTATTACACTGACTGAAAACTCTAATGCGATGATAAATGGTGAAAATAGGCATTATTATTTTGTTCTTGATATTAGAGGCAAAAATTAGAGCCTCTCAACATTATGTATGATCTTTGCTCTAGAACTTGTGTAGATGCTCTGTATTGAGGATGTTTCCATTTATTTTGATTTTGCTGAGAGGTTTTTTTGTTTGTTCGTTTGTTTTAGTAATCTCCATACCCAATCTCCATACCCAATGTGGGGCTCAAATTTACAACCCAAGATCAGGAGTCTCATGCTCCACTGATTGAGCCACGCAGGTGTCCCTTGCTGAGAGTTTTATTAGGAATGAATGTTAAATTTTGTCAATGCTTTTTATGCATCTACTGCGATGCACTCCTTTTTGTGATTATTAATATGGTGAATTAGATGGATGGATTTTTTTTTACTGTTAAACCAACCTTTCATTTTTGGGGTAAAATATGTTTGACTATGATATTTTATCACTTTTATATATTGCTAGCTTTGGTTTGCTATTTTTTTAAAAGAATTTCTGCATCTTTCTTCTTGAGAGATACTCATATGAAATTTTGTTACCGTCCTGTTTTGGTATCGTGAAATAGGGGCCTTTGTAGAGTAATGTGGGAATTATTCATTTACTTTCAGTTTTATTACACAGGTAGTAAACAGTTTACATTATTTCATCATTAAATATTTCATAGTTTTCAACAGTGAAGATATCAGGATCTGAAACATGTTTTGTGTGCACGTAGTTAAGTGCACATTAAATTTCTTTAATAAATACAGGATTTCTCAGGCTGTCTAATTTTTTTTTATTAAATGAAATTTAAGTGTGCATCTTTCAAGCAATTTGTTTATCTAATCTAAGTTCTATAATATCATAAAGTTATTCATTATATTTTCTTATTTTTTTAAGATTTTATTTATTAGAGAGAGAGCACAGGAGACCACATGAGGGGGACGGGAAGGGCAAAGGGAGAAAAAGGCTCCCTGCTGAGAAGGGAACCCAGTAAGAGGCTCGAACCCAGGATCCAAGGATCATGACCTAAGCCCCAAAGGCAGATACTTAACATACTGAGACACCCAGGCACCCCTGTATTTTTTCTTTCTTTCTTTCTTTCCTTCCTTTCTTTCTTCCTTTCTTTCTTCCTTTCTTTCTTCCTTCCTTCCTTCTTTCTTACTTTCTTTCTTTCTTTCTTCTTTCTTTCTTTCTTTCTTTCTTTCTTTCTTTCTTTCTTTCTTTCTTTCTTTCTTTCTTCTTTCAGATTTTCTTTATTTGACAGAGAGATAGCAAGAAAGGGAATACAAGCAGGGGGAGTGGGAGAGGGAGAAGCAGGCTTCCACTGAGCAGGGAGCCCGATGTGGGGCTTGATCTCAGGACCCTAGGATCATGACCTAAACCCAAGGCAGACGCCTAACGACTGAGCCACCCAGGCAGTCTTGTATTTTCTTACTTAAAAATATCTGTTCAGTTTTACTCCTGTGGTCTCTATAAATTCTGACAACACTAATTTTTTTTCTCTTTTTTCTGACATGTATCATTGAACAATGTATTTGATAGTCTTAGCTACTTTTTCGTTTCACTGATTTCACCATTGTTTTTTGACTTCTATGTTAATCTGAATTATTTCCTCCTATTTTGGGTTTAATTTGCTTTTGTTTTCCTAGTTTCCTAAGGTAGAAAATGAAGCCAGCTGACAAAGCAGATTTCAGACCTCTCTTCTTGTATAGTTTTTTTTTTTTTTTTTTAATTAAAAAGGATACACCTTGTTTAAGGGTACATACCAAGTAGTAAGTCTAAAATGAAAAGCAAGAGGATATGATTATCACAAAATTCAGGATAGTAGTTCTCTCTGGGAAGGTAAGTAGGAAGGAGGTATAGTCAAAGTGGGATCATCAGAGCGGCATTGGGGGGAGGTGTCTACTGTAGTTGGATATGTTTTTTATGCTAGATATAAATTTAATGGTATTTTTAAATAATATGTAGTGTTTTCCTTTTTAGTAAGTACAATTTATAATTTTCTTTTGATTTCTTTTGTGACCTATGAACTATTTAGATATGTTAGTTTCCAAATGAATTTATCTTTCTGTTACTGAATTTTATTTTAATATTGTTGTGGTCATAGAACATACTTCGTATGATATAAATCTTTTAATGAAATTGCAATTTGTATTATAGCTCAGACTATGGTGTAATTTTCAGATTTTCTGTGCATTTGAAACCTATATATATTAATTTCCTTTTGGATAAAGTTTTCTGTAATGTCTATTAGTTTAAATTGCTTTTTAGAGTTGTTCAGATCTATATACTTACAGATTTTCTGTCTAATTCTATCAGTTACTGACACTGAACATAATGGAAAAAATATTTATGTCAGTTGGTTCTTTGTTTACATAAAATGTTACATATGCACATATGAAATATTTACATGAAAAGGAGGTAGAATAATTGTTTTAAAGTGTTAAGACAGATACCTGGAAGTAAAATTAGCTCTGCCACTTATTAGCTCTTGAGACTTGAGATATTTATTTCTTATTTATTAATTGACAGTAAAAAAAATGTAAAAAAAGTAAAAAAAAAAGAGTTTGGGGGAATAGAAAAAGAGACAAGTATCTCATATATAGTATGCACTGAATGTATTCTAGTTTAATATAGGGCCATTTTGCTTTCCAATGTAATGTAAAGTTTTATTATTTATTCATATTCTACACAATAATAATGTCTTCTAAATCTCATAATATTAGGATATATTATTTTATACCTGTAATTCAAGTGATAAAATTGAAGTGCAATAAGATTAAATGACTTGCCTAAGATTAGGTAGTTACTAAGATGAGAAATGATTAATAGAACTCTGGGTCCCAACTGCAAAGTATATTTTAGCTGAAGCTTTTCTAGGTATAAATATACTCCTTAGTTAAAAAAGATTAAATTAATATATTTACATCTTTTAAAAATTAACAAAATATAAAGGGATCTGGATGGCTCTGTAGGTTGAGTGTCTGATCTTGGTTTTGGCTCAGGTCATGATCTCAGGGTTGTGAGATTCAGCCACCATGTCTGGCTTTGGGCTCAGCACAGATTCTGCTTGGCATTCTTTCCCCCTTCTCCCCGCCCCGCTCACTCTCTCTTTCTCAAATAAATAAAATCTTTAAAGAAAAAAAAATTACAAGATAGAGACAAAGATAGTCTCAGTATCTAAGGTTTCTGTTAAGTCTCTACAACCCAATACAGTCATACCAATTGTTAAATTACTTAGATTCATCCCCATGCAAGTTGTAAAATAAAACTGCTTCAGTTCCCACATTGCCCTTCTCTCATTAATCTGTCTCGACCCTGTAGACCCCCAGGAGGTCCTTGTAAACATTTGTTACCACAGAATACTTATAGGAGTCTCTTTCAATGTATAGGCAATAATGGGTAATATTATTGGCCTGTTTCTGACCATTATCATTAAATATTTTCAGTATCATTCAGTTTACAAATGGGTATAGGGACAGATGGATACATTTTTGTGTTATCATGCTGGAAATTCCTGCAAAATAAGCTGATTTAGATGGAGGGTTTCCTATAGCCAGTATTGAGCAGTTAACATGTGCCAAGCAGTTTACTAGGTGTTTCAACATACATTCCTGGGGAAAATGATGACTAATAGTTTTCCAGGGCCAAAAGGGGAAACTTATTAAATATAGTTCAGTTCTCTTTTAGGGATGTCAGTTATACTCTGTATCTGCTGATTTAGAAAGTCAACTCAAGAAATATGTGCATAGTTGTATATTGTGCTAGTCATTTTCAACTGCAACATAAAAATCAGAATTTCCGAGTCTATCTACATCTATAAATAGTGTTTCCTTCTCCAGCAGTCAATGCACTGTGCCTTTATACAATGTATTAATAGTAGAGGGAAAAAAATTGCTAAAAAAAAAAAAGTATTGCTTTTATAGCTAAGCAAAGTAATTTGTTTATATAGGTAGATATATGAGGAGCTAGGAAGGAGTTTTTCTCCCTACTTTTCTTCTTTTTTAAGGCACTTACACACGTGATCATGAATATAGCTATATTTAATGTGTGGGATGAGGTGGAGGGGGCAGGATAGTGTCCGTGTAATAAGGAGTAAATGCTGTTCCAGCTGAGATTGCTACTGCACAACTGACTATCACAGATTTTAAGCAAATCTAGATGTAGGAAATGACTTTAGCTAATTGGAAGTTGTATAGTTTGTTAATCAGAGAGGATATCTTTATCTTTCTCATCTTCAAATATACAATCATGTGTGAATTGAAGAGATATGTGATATTTTTAGATAAAAAATATAGATAGAAACTAAGATCTGGAGGGTGTACCCATAGAAAAAGGATGAGATGAACATCTGAAAGTCATATGGAAGAAAAGTACATAAACTCTCCTCTTTGACTCCTTCCCCCTCCCTCATCCCTCCCTACCCCTCTCTTCTTCTTCCCTCCCTCTTTCTCCTATCTCTCTCTCCCCTTCCTCTCTCTCCCCCCTTACCTTCTCTCTCTCTCCCCCTTTCTTCTCTCCCCCCTTCTTCTCTCTCTCCCTTTCTTCTTCTCTCCCCCTTTCTCTCTCTCTCTCCCCCTTCCTCGCTCCCCCACCTCCCTTCCTTCCTCTTTCCTTGTACCTGTCCCCTCCTTCTCCCCCTCCTTCCCTTCTCTCCCTCTCTTCTCCTTCATGTCTCCCTATCTTCCACAGGTTCTTTCTCCCTTCTCTCTCCATTTAAATACATCCCTTTATTTCTGTCAATTATGAACTCTCAACTGTCAATTATGAACTGTCAAATTATGCATCCCTGATAAATTTATAAGTGAATTTTTAAAAAGTCTTTAAACCTAGAAATAAGAAAATATATAAATATAAATAAGTTCTCAGTTCTCTTGACAAAAAGAACAGTATAAATTTTGAGGGGATATGAGATGTTCACACCTCAGAGGAGTGCTTATAGATAGAGCTGTGTCTTGTGAAGTACATGAAGGTATAACACATGAATACATACTCTTTGTACTCAATTTTCAATTTTGTACTTTAAATTTGTACTTTACCGTAGCATTTTTAGTATCTTCTTTTCTCAAATACTGCATTCTACCTAACCCTAGCTTCTTTAAATTTTATTATTAATTACTAATTCAAGTTTTACTTTATTTTCTCCAGTATTTTCTAATTTGAATGTATTTTCCAAATAAATGTAATTTGTTCCTCTTACTGGATTTCTTTTATTTTTATTTTACTGATGAAAACTCTCTATCGAATATCTTAGCTTTGAGATGTTGTGGAATTTATTTTTTAAATGTGCTAATAGGTTATAATCTTTAAATGTAAGAGTTTTCAGCCACCTAGGAAGAATGGATATTATTATGTGGAAAAGATCCAATCAATTTATATTTTGGACAAATAAAATCTTAAAATTGGAGATTTGGCTTAGCATAATACCCTCTACGCTAAGCAAAAGAAGTCAGTCAGAGAAAGACAATTATCATAGGAGCTCACCGATATGAGGAATTTGAGAAACAAGACAGAGGATCATAGGGGAGGGGAGGGAAAAATGAAACAAGATGAAACCAGAGAGGGAGACAAATCATAAGAGACTCTTAATCTCAGGAAACAAACGGAGGGCTGGTGGAGGGGAGGGGGGTTGGAGGATGGGGTGGCTGGGTGATGGACATTGGGGAGGGTATGTGTTGTGGTGAGCGCTGTGTATTGTGTAAGACTGATGAATCACAAACCTGTACTCGTGAAACAAATAGTACATTATATGTTAATAAAAAAATTGGAGATTTGGACAAAGGAATACAAGAATGGGGATGATAACAATAACTGAATATATTTATTTTTTCTCCAAAATGTCCATTGTCATTCTTAACCACAATTTTTGGAAAAGATGAGTTTTATGAGCATAAAAAGGGACAGTGACATTTAAAGATACCTGAAGCTGAAAACTCAGTGTACATGGAAAACTTTTCTTAATTCACATATAGCCTTGCCTGAGATAGCTGGATTCATTTGAGCCATTTCAAGTAGGATTCTGTGCACATCGTGATCTCAGAATTGCTCTATTAAAAGTGTATAACAGCTCCATGACTACTGCTGACAGAGGTTGTCTTTCATTACTAGTTTGTGAGGACCTTTTGACAGGATGTGAGCAGGGTGGCTGTGACACCTCATTGATCCATTTACAGTCTATCCCTAGTTGTTCTGTAACAGCTATGAATTGGTTTCCTTCCCATGCTTTCTAAATAATTGGTCTACGGACTTTCTGAGAAAGTTTTGGGTCTGATTAAAATCTGAGTGGCGATTTTGAGAATATTGTAAACTACATGGGAAATCTGTGAATTTAAAGACATTAGATAAGCAGTTCTTTACTCATGTACTTTGTAAATAAAGTTAATAGAGGTTAAATTTTAGAGAAAATTAATACTGACCTTGAAATACAGTGTATTGCTCTTTATAAGTAACATTAAAATTTTTTTTAAAGATTTTATTTATTTATTTGACAGAGAAAAAAGAGATCAAAGTAGGCAGAGAAGCAGAGGGGAAAGCAGGCTCCCCGCCAAGCAGAGAGCCTGATGTGGGGCTTGATCCCAGGACCCTGAGATCATGACCTGAGCTGAAGGCAGAGGCCTAACCCACTGAGCCACCCAGGTGCCCCAAGTAACATTGAATTTTTTAAATGATTCCATGTCTCAATTGTATCTTTGCAAAATGGGAATAGCAACATGATTATTATTCTTAGGATGTGTTACTTGAAAAAATATTAAATTATCATTAAATAATGGCCAGAATAAGTGTAATAATATACATAGTAGGGTTGATAGAGGTACACTGGTGAGTTCCTAAACAAAAGCCACTGTTAAGGCTGAATATAATGCATAGCTGTTTGTTAATTGCTTCTTGCAGTCCAAAATTTGTCATCAGATGAATTCTGTTTTTGCTACATAGATTTTAAAGAAAAGTTTGAATTTGGATATTATACACACTAAATTATGAAACAAAAACTATTTTAATGAGTTTTAACCATTATGAATTTTTTCCAATGGTTTAAAATAAATTGCATTACAGAATACAAATTAATATCAAATAATTTTAATTGTAATAATAAGAAGCATTGAGATTTTTATGTTGGGAATAAAACATTCTTGAAAGGAAGACAGGCAACACTCTTGATTTTTGTGTTGGATATATTATTTATTGTCACATAGGCAGAGAACCCACTAATTAGTAACATTATCAAATGATAGCATTGAGTAGACTTAACTTTCAGAACTGAGACATTTGTTCATATGATTCTGTGTTATAATTTTAAATTAATATATCTCATACATCATATATCCATCAATTATCTTGAAAACAGGAAATAAATATGATTTGGCTGATTAGCAATAAGAAATTCAAAGAAATAATAACATCCAAATCTGAGTAGTTACTTCATTCCAGTGTATCAATTCACCCTGTGACTTGTATCATTCTGCTATTGGCTGAGGTTCATTTCTCAGTCTCTGTATTCAGTACAAAACTGGTTCATGTCCTACAGGGCAATGCAATCATAACTGTCGGAGCTGTCTTTTCTGCTGAACAAAAATCTCCAGGCTAACACATAACTTCACAATTACAGGGATCTAATCAAATAGTAAATAGCAAAGTCAGACATAGGTAAATACTCAAAAGAATTAATTCATCTATAGGTAGGCTTGTTAAATAATGCCCCAGTTTGACACTGCAAGGCTATTCTATAGTCTTGATTTTCAAGTTAGAGAACTATTAATACATTCAAACAACATGATTGAACCTGTGTTTTGTGTGAGGCATCAAATACTACGTTAGGCAAAGATAAGCCGCATTAACATACAAATTGCAATATATATTAGTTTCCGTTTTAAAATTATGTTCTAGCACTTATGGGAGAACATATAAGGAAACTACAAACATTGCCTCAGCAGCTTAAGGATTCACCAGATAGGAGACCCTCAATCAAATTTTTTATAGGAGGAGCAGGAGTTATCAAAAGTAGAAGAGAGCATGACAGGCTGAAAGAAAAACCTGAGTAAAAAATGAGAGATCTAATGGGACAGGTCTCTTTTGGTATAATTCATGCAGTTTAGATTGCCTGAAGATCTTTTTGTTGTTGTTGTTACTGGTATGAGACAAAAACATACACTAGCAGCAAATCATAGAGTACTTACAAACTTTTCTAAGAAATTAATTTTTAGCCTGTAGGAAATGGGAAGAGAAGCAATTTAAGTAGAGCAGTGACAATCCTATTTGTGTTTAATGAAGAGGCCTTTACAGAATTGTGGGTGATTGAGAAAGTAGTGAACAGACTGGAGCGCTGAAGACTAGCAGCATGTTAGTATCATAATTTGCACTCGAGATAGTATGGCCATAGGACAATCCCAGTCGAATTGGAGAGAATTGGAGAGAGGAGACTTATGTCTGAGAAGGAGAGAGAAAAAATACATGGAATGATTCCCAAGAAATTGCCTTGGGCAATGGTGAGTGACAGTGTTATTAAACAAGATAAGATACATAGTAGGTTCAAGTGAAAAAAAGTGATGATTTATGTTTTGGACAAAATGAGTTCAAAATACCTATGGGGTATCCAAGGGATAATATCCAGTAGGCACTGGAAATCTGGCAGTTGAACCTAGGAAATAGGAAAAGATGTCTGAAACATGCTGATTCTAAAGCCATTAATATATTAGTGAATCCTGTACAGATGACTAGTAATACAATGCAAGTGGGACCAACTTTTGGAACTTGCATCCTTGAAGCTACGATTGCAATTAAGACAATCATCCCAAGTGTATGAAAAAAGGAGACTGTGGACAAAAATTTAAGAAACTCGGAGAGATAAAAGGACAAAGCACCACTTGGACTCTGACTGTACTCTGTGTAGAACAATGCACTACAACCAGAATGAATTTTCAAATAGCTCATCTTACTCCTTGTGTGCTATCCAGTTGACAGACATTCACTAGGTACTTGATAGATCACAGACACTGTACACTTCATAACATACAACGCTAAGTTACAAAATTAAAAGCATGCTACTAGCCCCAGCATGTATAATCACACAGGAAGAGGCAATTCTGGAGCTCATGATAACTTATTTTATAAATTACTCATTTGAAACTCCTGGTTGGGAAAAGTCACGAGGGCTTCAGAGGCTCAGAAAGAGGCAAACTAGACTAGATTACCTGGCTTGATGCCTGATTCAAAAACCCTCTTCTATTAATTTCACTTAAATCTTTAAGAAAGTCTTAATCTAGGAGTTTAAGAAAAAATTCTTTCCTTTTTCAAACTATTTAAAGTTTATTGTATGTGAGATATTATTTTTTCCACCTTATACAATACTAGCTCATTCCACCTTTACAAACAAATATGGTGTGGAATACGTGCCATCATTTTTCCTAATTCACAGAATGGGAAGTGGAAAATGTCTTGGAAAAGGAAATAATGCCCATGATGATATAGGTATTATTCTTATATTACCTTAGTTTCCTGCGTAAGACATAATCTTTGCTCATCTTAGGCTGAGGACCAAGTTCTCCACTAAAATACAAGGATATCCAAGGCATGATTTTTTTTTTTTTAATGTTTGAATCCTAAGCACATAGTTACACAGTAGATACAGTAAGTTACCAGAAGCACAGCTCAGTTAGGGCCAGAACACATAAGTCAGGTTTGAACAGCATATGATGAATAGACACATGGAAAAAAAATCAACATTTATTGTACAGTTACCTTGTGCTAAATAAACGTTCTGTTAGAAGCGTAGAGAAAACTCTTACCTAAGCTTTAGAAGGGAAAGTATAACCAGTTCTAATTAATGGATAAATAGACAATGTGTCAGATTGATTACCTGACTTACTCATTGTTAGAGATGTCGTCATGGATCCAAAGCTCATTTTCTTTCCACTGCACCTTGCCACAATGCCATTAGAACGCATTCTGTTGGTGCCGTATGTCCATTAAGAGCTAAAGTCTATTGATAACAAAGTAGAAGATATGTAATTTGATTTTCCTAATTAAGAAAGAGTTGTCTTAGTAATTACCACTCTCCATGCTCTCACCTCTGTTTTTTCTACTTGCGAGATCAAGACATATATCCATAGTTTACTTAGACCATCACTACTGGATGATGACTGTGATTTTAGATGGCTGGGTAGATATCCTAAACAGATCTATAGGAAGGAAAAATAGCCACTTATCCATAATGTGTATACACACACTTATTATATACATACAAATTTAAAAGTGTGCATTTATACACACACATATGTATGCACATCTATCAAAATGGAGAGAGAGAGGGAGGTGGAGGCAGAAACTTACCTTGGCTTACACTGAAAGGAAATGTGTGCCTATTTGTAATTTAGCAATAGTGCAGAAGAACAATTCTTCATGTGAATACTATGAACATATTGCTAAAGTCAGTTAGCCCCAAAGTGATTTTTTTAAAGATTTTTATTTATTTATTTGAGAGGGAGAGGGAAAAAGGAGAGAGAGAGATAATCTGAAGCAGATTCCACGCTGAGCACAGAGCCTGGTATGGGGCTTGATCTCACAATCCAAGATCATGACCCGAACTGAAAGCAAGAGTAGGATCCTTAACCAACTCAGCCACCCAGGTTCCACACTGAGGTGATTTTCTAAGAAAGTGCTGGTCATGTAAGTTAATACTGCTTGTGCACAGCTTCAACTTATGGATTAAACTTATTTTCAAGTTAAAAAGCATCTTCCTCAATGATCTGCATATCAAAACCCAGCATATAAAATAAATACCATTTCAGTGGTTGTGAAAGTAACATCAGTTTGACCTCCTTACCTGCACCATAGTGTTCTGAGCTGTGTCATTGGCTCAGGATTGGATAAAAGCAAGCTTCCAACCTAGTCAGGGCCAGCTATAATACAAGACAAGGGTGTTATAAGTCACAGTTCCTCAGCAATCCTTTTTCTATAGGTTTCTGTCCTATCAATACCAACATATCAGTCAGATTAGGGAAAGGAATCTCTCTTGTAGCTTCAATTCATTAAACTTACTTATCTGTAAATGAGACTCATTGCATTGAATTTTTTCCATGTGTTCGTTAATAAACACATCACAACATGACTCACAACATACTCTGAGAGGCATAATAGAAGGCTTTAACAGATGAACAACAAAAAAATTTGAGCTGCTGATTAACTATAAAGAAAGATCATTGAGCACAAGTCAACTTCATTATTTAACTCATTTGAAGGGCAAGAATAATCCTTAAGAAAATCTCTGGAGCAGAATTCTAAGAAAAGGACTGACTAGGTGACCTAGTAGATATTTTGTCTCTAACTTCTTAGATTTTATGACAAATGTATAATTAAAATTATGTATAATTACATAATGTACAGTATAATTCAAATTATGTATAATTACAATTACATGTGTATAATTACAATTATGTATAATTACCTAATTAAAATAACACTCATTTCTGAGACACACAGCAATGCAACTATATCAAATACTACTTTCTTTCATGGGTAAAGGAAAATATATCCTAAAATTTTTAAGATCATTTTCTATGCATAATAGTTGTTGAGTCAAGCAGTAGGAAGTGAAAGTTTAGGGGACTGGGGCGGTGGATTGTGATTAAAATGGAATATATTCCTTAATATATCCTAATCTAAATATTTCCAAATCATTATAGTATATCTACAAAAATATACATTTTTAAAATTCATAAACAATTTCGCTACTCTGTTTCCCATTTCCTATGTCTGACTTCCCTACTTCTATATACCTGGTTCAAATTATTGTCATGTTTTATGGCTTAAGTCTATCTGAAGGTTTGAAAGAAAAGGAAAAAAAATGTTAATAAATACTGCCTTTCATGATCTTGGGCAAATTGGGTGGCCTTGTTGCGTGTACTTTGCTGCTCAGACCTACACAGCCCTACACACCCATCTTATTCTTGTATGTGTGAATCTTTAAAGATCAGTATGTGACTATGTAATCCTAGAAAATAAGAATGATAAAGGCTGCCACTCTGGTCTTGGAAATATTGTTACCCCTCAAAAATGTGTTCCTATGTGCAGTAAAAATATGTATAAGTGTCATTATAGTTGAATTGTTTTTAATACACCCAAATGGAAAACAGTTTCAAAGGTCCATGTAGAGTAGAATATATAAATAAAAGATTCATAAGTGGGGTGCTATTAAGCATGGATAATTAATTACAAGTACAACGTGGTGTAATTGCAAGACAAATGTTGAGTGGAAGAAGCCAAAAATAGAATATATATTCTATGACTCCATTTTCATAATGTTCAAACAGGCAAAACATATTTAGGGTATAGTCAGGATGGTTGTTATTTTTGAGGACAAAGAGGGAGGTAATTGGGTGATGTTATGAGATGAGTTGGCTTTGTGGGATATTGATTACATTACTTTATTTTCAGAGGTATGTTTACTTTGTGATAATTCTCTGAGCAGTACAATATGAGTTTTTTATGAGGTGGATTATACTTCAAAAAAAAAGCTAAAAATGCAATAAGTAAAAAAATGCAATATCATAAAAATCCATAATCAATATTAAATCTCCCGTGGTCAACTGGTCATATACAGAAAAAAAAGGTCAAATTCTTATTTTGTTTCTAAGAAGAAAACATGTAATTTGAGAAAAATTTGATTCATGTTTTATGTGCTTTATCCGTCTTGATGTGGGATGCTCTAAATGTTATAGTTAAAATATTTAAATATATCTTTTACTACCAAGATCAAGTATAAGGAGATTAAAAAGAAAATAATTTAAAAATATTTTGGTAATTTCCTATAAGAAAAAAGAGGTAGAGTATAACTTGTATCCTAAGATTTATAAATACTTGTGCCTTCCTATTTTTTCTCTTTTGCTATAACGTAATCTCCTTGAAAGATCTATTTTCTTATTTATTAAGGGAACTCCACTTTTTAAAAACTATTAAAATGGTGGAAGTGAACTGGGATTGGTTCTCAGATTTAACACGAAGGTGGGAATTCAAGTGTCAGTATACTTTCTGCTTGTGTGGTGGGTTTCCAGGGTGTGCCATATTTCATGAAGGCAATTCTTCCTTCCTTTCACTGCTACTGCAGAGACAGAGAGAGGAAGTGGGGTCTGAAACCCAGCTCAGCACTATATCCCTCAGAGGGCTACCTTCTGCTAAGTTGAACAAAGATAGCCTACAGCTCAGCTTTGTTCATCTATCCCTTTGATCAGGCAGAGAATTATTTAAATCCCAGGAGTAGTTTCATCATTTTCGTGGTAACTATATCCACCACTCTCTTTCTGCAATGATTATTTTATGTCCTCTTGATTTTTCTCAAAACATTGCCAATCTTCTCACTCTGAACTGATTACTGGTAGCATGCAGGCTCTCATATTCAAAATACACCTTCCCATGGCCCCATCTAAAATTTTACCTGAATGGATAACTGTCTTTTCTCTTAAAGGAAAGGGCTCTCTGCACTGAAAAACCAACATTTCCATGCATTTAAAATCTAATTCCGTTGCCATTTTTCATGGAGCTCATTCTTCTGGTTAGCTTCTCTTTGACTATATCTTCAGCTTCTGCCTAGATTGTTACTCATGTTCAAACATGCCTTAGAAACATCTTTAGGGGAACCTGGGTGGCTCAGTAGGTTAAGCATCCAATTCCTTTTCAGCTAAGGTCATGATTGCAGGATCATGGGATTGAGCTCCTCATCAGGCACCATGTTCAGCCTTGGAGTCTGCTTGTCCCTCCCCCTCTGCCCACCCCCCTCAAATAAATAAAATCTTTAAAAAATAAACATCTTTATATATAAAGAGACAAGAATCTTTCTCTGACCCATATTTCTCTTTCATTATATAGTCATATATTCTTTCTCTTTTAATTGTATAGTAAAGTTTCTTGAAATCTGTATTATAATTCCTTGCAATGTGGTTTCACCCTCGAAATCTTCACTCAAAGATATTTTGCTAAAGTCCATAATGACTTCCATGTTGTCAGAACCAAAAGGTATATTTTTTTTTATTTCACATCATATTAGAGACTCATATTCTAGCTCATGTGAGAAATCCCTGTTTTCTCTTGGCTTTCATAGTACCAAGACCAGCCACATTATTTATGGAGCCCAGCAAAAAGTGAAAATGTGCCGTGCCTTGTTCATAAATTGTTAAAAATTTCAAAATGGTGACAACGAAGCATTAATTAAACCAAACACGAGGCCCTGTGTGATTGCAAATCGCATGTCCTCGAAACCAGCCTTAGGTGGCATTAAATCCTGAGTTTTCTCATTTCATTGGACACATGTCATTCTAACTTCTCAAACCTTTCTCTGGTGATTTTTAAATTGTTAAGATATTTAATGTCTAGAATCTAGGTGTCCACTTCATAATAACCTATTTCTTGCATTTCATATACCAACTGTAAGCTAATAATTGCAAAGTTTATAATACTCACCTGTACTTTATTTTAGGCCCACATATTTTACACTCTATTTGATCTTTTACTTTCTCACTAAATAATTTTAAAAAATAACAAACAATATGACCTAATCATACTCCAGCTATTCTACTGTTATTAAGTGGAAGCTCCATTCAATCAATTGCCTAAGGCAGAAATTTGTGCATGAATCGTAATACCTCCGTTTGAGTTTGAATTTTAAAAGAAGGTGTCAAGTAAGAGAAACGACCTATGATTATCTCTGTCTTCACTCTGGACTCACAAATATTGGAGTAATTTCATAAATTCTTTAAAAAATATAGTAGATGGGGGGCACCTGGGTGGCCCAATCAGTTAAATGTCCAATTCTTGGTTTTGGCTCAGGTCATGATCTCAGGTTCGTGGAATGGAGCTCCATGTCAGGGTTTGCACTCAGCGCAGAGTCTGCTTAAGTTTCTGTCTGCCTCTCTTTCTGCCCCTCCCCCTTGCTATCTCTCTCTCTCTCTCTCTCTAAAATAAATCAGTTTTTAAAAAATCTAGTAGATGGTAAGAATGCATTTGAAGCAAAATTGTGATGAAAATATATTCTGAAGGGGTGCCTGGGTGGCTCAGTGGGTTAAAGCCTCTGCCTTCGGCTCAGGTCATGATCTCAGGGTCCTGGGATCGAGCCCCGCATCGGGCTCTCTGTTCGGCGGGGAGCCTGCTTCCCCCTCTCCCTCTGCCTGCCTCTCTGCCTACTTGTGATCTCTCTCTCTGTCAAATAAATAAATAAAATCTTTAAAAAAAAAAAAGAAAATATATTCTGAAGATGTTTCTTTTGGGAATATTAACAGTTCAGCTATATAGAAACCTAACATATGAAACAACAAGAGTCTTTGCAGAAGATTTAAACATATTACTGCATGCATATAACTTTTGTATGTGTTTCATATAGGTTATAGTTTACAAATGCTGCACTATCTATAGTGTTCAGTTTTGCTGATTTTGCCCTTAGACCCAGAATACGTCCTGACTTTACTGTTTATGCAATGCTCTATTTAAAGAAATACTTCACTCTGAGATTTTTTAATCATCTTTTTTGTTTATCACCACTTCCATAAAATGACTGATGAAAATTAGTCATTGCTATAAGTAGCATTAGTGTCTGGAATACTCCAGTGTACTTCAAAATAAAAGTTGAGAATAATTACCAAACTCACATTGCTGGTTTCTCATTGATTATTCATAGGACATGGAAGAAAAATAATAGTCAAATGTCCTTTAGTATTTCAGTCCATGTATGCATATCTAAAATCTGTCTCCTCCAAAGTGTGGCAATAATAACATGACACATTCCTGCACTTGAATGCAGGAATAATGGATGCATTCATAAATAAAATTCATTTATGAATGAGCATCATTTTGCTTTAATATATTTAAATTGATTTATCTTAAACACTTATCCGTACTCATGATTTTACTATTCTTACACAATCAACAAGAAAATACCAATAGAAAATTGCCTGTATGTTGAAGAGGATATTTATTCATTTGCTTGAATATGACCATAATCCTACTTGCTATATGAATGTTGTTTCATTTTTTAATTTTTTTTCTACTGTTTCATTACTTAAGCAATTCAGATTCTTATCATACCACATTTATTTCAAATAAATGCCATTCTGCAAATCACCTACCAACTTTTTGATAATCTCCAACTTTTTTTTTTCTAACTGAAATTTTTCACAAAATAATCGTTGGAAAATTAAAATACAGATGGTTGCTCTTAAGTGGTACAAATAGTATATTGAAAATAAATTTTCTGACAGTGAAAATTATTTTGGTTGCAATTAATATATAGGAATCAATTCCATTCTGGAATAATGTAAAAATAGTGTTGTTTATGGCAGAGGAATGAATCCAAATGCCTTATCCTTCCTGCTTCAAAAGTGTGACTCTATAAACATTAAGAAAGATGCATTATGTTCATTGGCAAACAAAATAAGTGTCCTTGAAATTCTATATCCTTCACTGTAATTCAACTCACTTGACATACTGCTAACATATCAGATAATTAAATGGAAACATAAGTACCAAATGTTTAAAGCAACTTTGCGTAATAGATTATGTATAAAACACCAGGTTCATGAAGTAGAAAATAAACAGGTACTTCAAGGAGAAGAAGGAGAATTATGTGAAACATAAGGTGCTATCTGCCAAGTAATCTGCATTTTGTAGTCAGTTGTCAAATATGATTAATTGTGAGTTCAAGGGACAGCCAGAACACAGTGGCCTTCGTTAGATCCAGAAATTTCCTATGCCCTTCAGTAATACCTAGGATGAACCTGCTTAGCTATTTGATTTTCCTGCATTGCATATAGATTAAAAACCTCATACACGGAGACACAATGAGTTTAGTTATACTTCCCATGGGAAAGAAAAAAACAGGACAAGAGCAGGGGTTTAGAAACAGCCATTCACTTCCCCAGTGATCTCAGAATTATTTTCTAAGAGAATTCCAAATTGATTTAATAGTTTGAAAGAATATGCACCATGAAGCACTTTTTCTGCACAAAGAGTCAGAAAAGCAAGCTGCAGTGAGTCAGCAGGCAAGTACTAAAATAACTAGAAAACTCGCGTTGGAGGAAAACCTTAGTACTAAAGTTTAAGCATGCCCTTGATAAGAATACTGTTTGTTTTAATTTTCTTGTAGGTCAATGTGTATTCCTGGGTATGCTCTAAGATTTTAGGCGCAATTCATGAGCATCTGCTTTAACATTCTCCTATGATATTTGAAAATTACCATTCTTCAACTTATTAAAAATATATTTAAAATATCTGTGAGTGATTTCTGGGCAGTCTGGGTATGTGTGTAGTTGGAAAAGGAGAGAGATGGTGTTTCAAATGCATAGATGGAAACAGCGTTGCTGACGAGCACACGGACTTTGCTTTCCAGCTATCCCTTTTACTCTCTGTGCGATTTGGGGCAAATTACTTAAATGTTTGAATGCCTCTTTGGAAAAACAAAACAGAACTATAAGATGGACAGTATCTAGATCACAGATTGCTTTAGCAGCATAAGGATAGATTCTATATGATGGCTAGCATAGTTCTAGCTCTAAGCTCACAGTAAGTGTTATCCTTTCCAATTGTAATACTATTATTGTTATTTTAGTTTGGTCGTATTATTTAGAAAATGTCCCAGAGTCCATTTTCTAGATTCTCAGTAGCTTTTTTTTTTCTCTTTATAATAAAAATAATGAAAAGGATTTAAGAACAAGGCCAGAACATATGTTTGGTTGCCTCATGCACAAGCAGGTAGAACCAGTGGATTCCTTACTTGCCGACCCATTACTAACAACTCCTCAGGCAGCACACACTGTGCATTGTCAGTGTGACAGGATGCCAAAGGGGAGATGCACCAGGTCCCCTCCACCCTTCCCTACCAGGTATTCAGTCCCAGCAGTCCATTCCAATCAGGATCTCCTGCCCTGTTGCTTTCTGTTGGAGTCATGGCACGGGGGGGCCTAGGAGGGCACTAAATACAGAGACAAAGTGACATTGGTGGCATGTTTATTCCCTTCGCTCCCAACTTGCAAGGTCATCTTTATGTGGCTTGATCACTCAAGCAAAGGTCATTATGTTTTTCAAGGGGACTGACAGTATGAACTCAGAGTCTGTGGGCTCTAGTAGTTTTTCTCTTCCTTAGTCCCCCCTTAATTCTTGAAGTTCTCCTACACTTACCTTATTTAGAATCCTTCATTATTTTCCTATTGCTGCTGCAACAAGTTACTGCAAACTTAGTTGTTTAAATAATGTGAATTTATTATTTTATGGTTCTAGAAGACAGAAGTTTGAAAGTCCAGGTGTCAGTGGGGCGGCTGTCCTACTGGATATTCTAGGAGAGATTCTTTACGTTTTCACCTTCTAGAGACTATCTGCTATGTGCATTCCTTGGCCGATGGCCCTGGGTTACTCCGTTTGCTTCTGTCATCCTATCTCTCTGACTCTCTCACCTTCCTCTTTCTCTTACAAAAATCTGTGTAATTACATTTAACCTGTCTAGACAATCCAGAATAATTTTCCCACCTCCTAATCCTTGACTTAATCACATCAACAAAGTCTCCTTTTCTCTGTAAAGTAACATGTTCACTGGTTCTGGGGATTAGGACATGGACATTTGGTAGGGGTGGTAGGTATTCTTCTGCCTACCGTAAGTTTCCTTGTAAAGAAGTTCTCAAATTTTTTGGTTTCATGTGTGACTTATCTTTTTGATGGGACCCTCAGTGATATCAGGAGACCAGTTTCTCTACCATTGCCCCTTTTTCATTATTCTGCATAAGTAGAACTTGAGAGGCACCTACTACTACCAGTGCTTACTTCATACCTGTCCCTGCCATCATTGACAGAGTTTAAGCTTATAGTACCTTATTTTTATTGCAATATTCTCTCGTTATCGGGACTTATTCCCTCTTGTTATACTACATATATCTGTAAGTATAATATCCCCAAAGTGAAGCATTTTGCTAAAGATAAACCTAAATTCCACCATCATTGGGTTGATATTTAAACCAACTCATTTTAAATAACTATTCTTACACTATATATTCATACTATAGCCTACTTTGCCAATACCTTATAATTTAAATATTATAGCAAAGAGCAAATTATAATGGCTTTTGTCATAAGGTAGGTGTTTTATCCCATATACATTGCAATTTGATGACTTTCCAAAGTAGTCATTGACAAACTAGCACATGTGAAAAGAAGCTTACCCTTAAGACCTATGCTGCAATCAAAAGAACAGTTTTTTGTTTTTTTTTTAAAGAACACTTTTAACAAGGGAAGAATTAGTTTGAACAGCAGTGCTCTGTCTGGCGGGAATTCTAGTATTGCTTGTGAAGTATATTCAGGGAGACAGTTACAAAAACACAACAGGTTGACTGAAATTTGTAAATTAATTTAGCAGTTGCTGTAACAAAGCTACAGGCATGAGCTAGCTAATAAAATGTGTCAATCATGTAGCCTTTAAATAAAGGTGTAAGAGAGCAGTTACTGTAGACTTTAATGGTGTTGCAGTATTTAATCTTTTCTTTTGGACATGACCTTGTATAATAAATCCCAGGTTGTTTTCTGGGAAAGGAGAACTTATTGCAACTGAACAACTGTCATATTTCCAGTACTTTTCTTTCTCTTTTACTTTTATGTTAGATGTTTTCTGGATTTTTAAATTAAGTTAATATGATAATAAAACCATTAGGGTTTTGCAGAGAGAAGGAAATACACATGTTTAGACAGAAAAACAAAGTCTTAAATTTTCTACAAGCAATATTAAATACGGTTTCCTCTGGATATAGACAAGAATTAGATATCCACTTAGGGATATGGCAAACCATAAATAAAAATATGGATTAAATTCCCCAAAATATTGAGTTACCAATTTAACAAAACAAATATAAATATTTGCTTTGTTTCCATTTCAATAAAACCTATAAAAGTGACAAGTTATGACCTGATACTTTATTTCAATCTAAACTAAGCTTTCATATTTTTTACAGTAAATATTATAATTATAACACAGAAAAAAATGTAGCTGCCACCTGCAAATCATTATGCTTTAAAATAGAATCCTATCAAGATAAAAATAAACTATTTAGAATAGTTTTAACTATACCGAGTACTCATTCACACATGAACAGATACTCACACATAATCATGTATGTATATATACAAGAAACACACACTTAAGGAACAGTGTTGGAAAGTTTTTATTAGTAAAGAGAAGTAAGAGTGTTATAGAGACAATTTTTATATCAGAAGATATATCCTTCAGAAACAGTTTTATTTTTCAACTAAATCTCAGAATTTCAGGGTTTGAAAAGTAAATGCTTTTAATACCTTTTCTAAGTAAAGGTATTTAATCCAATTACATACCAAGTGCCTGGCTTATATTCACATAAGAAATCAATCTGTTGGGGTGCCCGGGTGGCTCAGTAGTTAAGCATCTGCCTTAGGCTCATGTCGTGATCCCAGGGTCCTAAGTTCCAGCCCCACAATGGGCTCCCCGCTCGGTGGGAAGCCTGCTTCTCCCTCTCCCTGTCCCACTCCCCCTGCTTGTGTTCCCTCTCTCGCTGTGTCTCTCTCTGTCAAATAAATAAAATCTTAAAAAAAAAAAAAAAATCTGTTTTTCCTGGTGCAGTGCATCCCAGGGCCACATGTTCTATCTTTATACAGGTCTAGGTGTTGAGCAACTTTCCCTTGAAATATGCCGCCTCCTCTACCTTCTTTATATTATTATCTGATCACAACTGCTGTTGAATGCCTGTTCTTATTATAGACAGTAAGCTGAAGACAGGTGGTATATATCCTAAGTTGCAGAGCTAGAACGCGAGACTGCTGTTTTGTGCTGTATTATCACCCATGTGCCATTTTAGTAGCTGTGATTGAAAAGTGTAATGGACATACACCTCTCTGGTCTGCTGAATTGGAATCTATGCATATATACATGTATACATATATATTTGTGTGTATGTATATTTCATATATGCATATATAGCATGCATATATATTTTATGTATATATATCTCATCCCTAATGCTTATTTTTTTCCTAAGGCTTATTTTTATTGATTTTTATTTAGTTCTAAGGATGTAGATGTAGTAAGAAAATAGGTAAATGACAATCAGCAGAGGAAGGAGTTTTCATCACCTAATGTCTAATGGTCTTAAAACTCTCATTAATGCTGCCTGTTTGTACTATGTTTTTCTTTTTTTAAGATTTTATTTATTTTTCAGAGAGGAGAAAGGAGAGAGCATGAGCACAAGCAGGGGGAGTAGCAAACAGAGGCAGAGCAAGACGCAGGCTCCCCACTGGGCAAGGGGCCTGAGGCAGGACTCCAACCCAGGACCCTGAGATCATGTCCTGAGCCAAAGGCAGATGCTTAACCCGCTGAGCCACCCAGGTGTCCCTGTGCTGTGTTTTTAATTCACTTTTATAAATGCAATTATGTAAAACAAAGACTACCAACTTAAGATATCATTTAACTTTAACAAAAAACATAGAGTCACATACCCCTCTTCTTTTCTTATTTGCCTGGTGAGGTTCACTGAATTCCCACCACACCCAACAAAGGCATGAAATATAAACTGTGAATGACACACTTGACTTTCTGTTTTTCCCCCACAGAGAGTAATATAGTGTAATAGTTTAACTTTTGCCCTCTATCTTTTTTTGTAGTTTCAACTTTTTATTTAAAGTCCAGTTAATTAACATTTAGTGTAATATTAGTTTCAGGAGTAGAATTTAGTGATTCATCACTTATGTACAACACCCAGTACTCATCACAAGTGTCCTCCTTAATGTCTATCATCCATTTAACCCATCCCTACCCACCCACCTCCCTTCCAGCAATCCTCAGATTGTCCTCCATAGTTAAGAGTCTGTTTTATGCTCTGCTTCTCTTTCCTCCCCATGTTCACATGTTTGATTTCTTAAGTTCCACGTATGAGTGAAACCATATGGTATTTGTCTTTCTCTGACTTATTTTGCTTAGCATAATATACTCAGCTCCATCCACATTGTTGCAAATGGCAAGATTTCATTCTTTTTGATGACTAATATCCCATTGTGTGTATATGTGTATGTATATATGTGTGTATATATATGTGTGCTTCTGTGTGTGTGTGTGTGTGTGTGTGTGTATTTATATATATATATATGCCACTTCTTTATTGATCCATCAGTTGATGGGCATTTGGGCTCTTTCCATAATTTGACTATTGTTGATATGCTGCTGTGAACATCAGAGTGCATGTAACCCTTTGAATCAGTATTTTGTGTCCTGTGGGTAAATACCTAGTAGTATAATTGCTGGATTTTAGGGTAGTTCTATTTTTAGCTTTGTGAGGAACATCCATACTGTTTTCCAGAGTGGCTGCACCAGGTTGCATTCCGACCAACAGTGTAAGAGGGCTCCCCTTTCTCTGCATCCTCGCCAACATCTGTTGTTTCCTATGTTGTTAATCTAAGCCATTCTGACAGGTATGAGGTGATATCTCATTGTAGTTTTGATTTGTATTTCCCTGATGATGAGTGATATTGAGTATCTTTTCATGTATCTGTTAGCCAACTGTATGTCTTCTTTGGAAAAATCTCTGTGCATGTCTTCTGCCCATTTTTTAATTGGATTATTTGGTTTTTGGATGTTGAGTTTGATAGGTTCTTTATAGATTTTGAATATTAACCCTTTATCAGATATTTCATTTGCAAATATCTTTTCCCATTCCTAAGGCTGCCTTTTAGTTTTATTGATTGTTTCCTTTGCTGTGCAGAAGCTGTTCATCTTTATGAAGTCCCAGTAGTTCACTTTTGCTTTTGTTTCCCTTGCCTCTGGAGAAGTGTCTGGTAAGAAGTTGCTATGGCCAGTGTCAAAAAGGTTACTGCCTTTGTCCTCCTCTAGGATTTTGATGGTTTCCTATCTCACATTTAGGTCTTTTCTCCATTTTAAATTTATTTTTGTGTATGGCGTAAGAGAGTGGTCCAGTCCTGACATGTTGCTGTCCCGTTTTCCCAACACCATTTGTTGAAGGGATGGTCTTTTTCCCATTGAATATTCTTTCCTGCTTTGTTGAAGATTAGTTGACCATATAATTGTAGATCTAGTTCTGGGTTTTCCATTCTGTTACATTGATCTATGCATCTGTTTTTGTGTCAGTACCATACTGTCTTGGTCACTTCAGCTTTGTAATATACCTTGGAAGTCCAGAATTATGATGCCTCCAGATTTGCCTTTCTTTTTCAAGATTGCTTTGGCTATTCAAAGTTTTTTGTGGTTCCATAGACATTTTTAGATTATTTGTTCTAGCTCTGTGAAAAATGCTGATGGTGTTTTGGTAGGGATTGCATTAAATATGTAGATTGCTTTGGGTAGTATAGACATTTTAACAATATTTGTTCTTCAAATCCATGACCATGGGATGTTTTTCAATTTTTGCATGTCATCTTCAGTTTCTTTCATAGTGTTCCATAGTTTTCAGAGTACAGGTCTTTTACCTCTTTGGTTAGGTTTATTCCTAGGTATCTTATGGTTTTGGATGCAATTGTAATTGGGACTGATTCCTTGATTTTTTTTTCTGCTGCTTCATTATTAGTGTACAGAAATGAAGCAGAGTTTTGTACATTGATTTTGTATCCTTTGAGTTTGCTGAATTTGATATCAGTTCTAGCAATTTTGGGGTGACGTCTTTAAGGTTTTCTACATGGAGTATCATATCATCTGCAAATAGTGGAAGTTTGACTTCTTTGTTGCCTATTTGGATTCCTTTTATCTCTTTTTGTTGTCTGCTTGCTGAGACTATGAAATCCAATACTATATTAAATAACAATGGTGAGAGTGGACATCCTTGTCTTGTTCCTGACTGTAAAGGAAAAGCTCTCAGTTTTTCGCCATTGAGGATGATTATTAGCTGTTGGTCTTTTGTATATGGCCTTTATGATGTTGAGGTATATTCCCTCTATCCCTGTTTATTGAGAGTTTTCATCAGGAATGAATATGGTGCTTTGTCAAATGCTTTTTATGCATCTATTGAGAGGATCATATGGTTCTTATCTGTTCTTTTATTAATGTGGTGTATCCGATTGACTTGTGATTGTTGAACCACCCTTGCAGCCCAGGAATAAATCCTACTTGATTGTGTTGAATAATTCTTTTAACGTACTGTTCAATTTGATTTCCTAGTATTTTATTAAGAATTTTTGCTCTCTAAAGTCATACTGTCTGCCTTCAAATTCTGGTTCTTAGGATCTATTATTCTTAACCTCACTGAGCCTCAGTTTCCTCTGCTATATAAAAAAAATAATGCTATATATACCTAATTCAGGGTCATTAATAAGGCAATATTAAATACTGAATATTGTAATCTCAGTAAACTTTGGGTTTTATCCTTCTTTGATTCATCTAATATTGATATTTTACTTTGTGGTTTTCAAGGAATTTCCTTAAGAGATAATAAAATATTATTCTGTGAGAGATGTATTCTATTTCTTTTTCACAAAGTAGGAGGTATCAAAATCACAGGAGATGAAGATAGGGATTGAAGAATGCTGCACAGGAAAAGGCATTTACATTTCATATCGATGAAAAAACAGAGATGTGCCAACTCATATAAAGAAAGCATGTCTGCTTCTCAGATATAATAATACAGTAAAAAAAAATCTCCCAAAAATCCACATCTAGCAAGTGGAACAAAAACCTGTACGTCCAATATATAGCGTTTCAAGTAATAACATAGCATATTAAAGGGAAAAACATGGAGGGACTGAGAAGCTACATTGCTTGTGTATATACTGGTTATACTGGCTCCTCTTTAGGCAGGTTGCGTGATTTGTGTGTGTGTGTGTGTGCGTGTGCGTACTTTATATAGTGAATCATGTATATCATATGATATGAAATAGTGAACTGTTTCAACTATAGGGAACTAGTGGGACTTCCATGACAACTGACATTTGTAAAGTACCTGGAATAGTGGCTAGCGTATCATAAATGTCATTTACGTTTTGTTAAATAAAATGAATAGGAAACAGGTTAAAAAAAAAGTGTTGAGATTAGTTTTCAATTTACAATTTGAGGCAAGGAATTTTTACTTCTGGATGAGAAGTTTTTGAACAAAATTTTTTCAATAATTTGTGTAAACCTAAGTTATGGGTGTATTAAACAATTCAGATGCCCACACTCTCCTCCATACATATTGTAATTCAAAGGATGGTGATCCGATTCAGGGATCTGCATATTAGCAAACACTAAATAGCTGTGGTCCAGGAGGTAAGTCTGATAGCACTTTGAGGAAATCTGATGTGGGATAGTGTGAACCAAGTTATACAAGCTTGAGTCACTGTTATTATCTCTGTAGTGTCCTCTCCTTCACGGCAACTAGGATATATTCTTCTAACAGGGAAGAGGAAAACTGGAACATTCTGGAAGCTGTAGAAAACACCTTCTCTTCGTTCTCTCTCTCTCCGTGTGATCAAGTAGTTTTAGCTCTGTGGATTTTTGCCAGCTGTGTTTAGCAGAGGGGTTATCTGACCATGAATGAAAAGGAGAAATACTTAGAAGGGCAGACTCCCTCTTCCACCCAAACTGAGAAATATAAATGTGACCTCTTCAAAGTTACACTTAAAGTGAAAAGTGGCTTTACGGCTTCACAACTGATGAAGAGCAAAAGGAAGTACAAGTGGACATGCTCCTGCAGACAGGGCAGCCCCTCGTCATGAGCAGCACAGGCTACCCCAAACTGGGCTGAGCCTCAAACAGCAGGCATATTTCTGAAAAAGAATTAATTCTGAGTATGAAAACCTGCCCCAATGTCTGTAGTACCTCCAGCTAAGCACGTTTTGTAAAAGTTCATAGAGATATATTTGCTTCTTGAACAACACTTAAGGAATTATTTGAAACGTAGGACAAACTCGTGTCACAAAATTATTTTAACATCCCAAAATATATTCACCTTCTCCATGTGCTGAATCTGGAATTAAGTGTCTTTCATGACTGAATTCTTACAGATTTGTTGTTGTGAGACCCCTACTAAATATGCTCATTTGTCTCTTCTCCAGGAAAGGTATCATTTCCCACAACAGCAAGTGTCCTAGGGACTTGCATTGCGATCTAATGAGTTCATAGTCAACACACTTCATCAAAAGCAAGTTATCAAGTCCATGTGTGTTTGCATATAAACCATGATTCTTCTTAAACTCTTCCCCATTCCAAAGAAGGGAATGGAGAGAGATTTAATCCATTTTTTAAAGATTTTATTTATTTATTTGAGAGATCCTTGAGAGAGAGAGAGGTCACAAGCAGGGGGGAGGAGTAGGGGGAGAAGCAGACTCCCTGCTGAGTAGGGAGCCCAGTGCAGGACTGGATCCCAGGACGCTGGGATCATGACCTGAGCCGAAGCCAGATGATTAACCAACTGAGCCACCCGGGTACCCTAATCCATTTTTTTCTGAAGATATATCTGCTCTTTCTCCTTTTTTTCAGAGTTGTTCATTGATTTCAACACACACACACAGGACACCATTGCCCTGTGCCACGTATTGATGTGGAGAACCAAACTTATATTTACAAGTTCACTTTCCAGGGTCACTTCCTTCCCAGGTTAGTTAGATCATCCTTTGGTGCCTTAGCTTCTTGGGTATCTAGCCCATCTCCATGTTAGTCCGCTGTCCTAATAGAAGTATTATAGTGTCAAAAACAAAACTGGTTCCTGTTTATTTCTGCTTGTCAAAATCTTAACCATCCTTTAATACCATGTTGATTGCTATATATTTATTCTTGAATACTTGGATCACTGAGCCAATTGTGTTCTTTCCCACAAAATATGGCAAATATTGCCATTTATCATCATCTTCTGGAAATATATGATCATCTATTTTTAATCTGCATTTTTCCTTTATGTAATTATTATTACCTCCTTTTCATCCCCAGTTTTGTCCATGTGTGCACATAGAACAGTAAGTGAATGTTTATTGGAATGTTTTAATTCATATATATATGTATACATATGTGTATGTGTATATATATATATATATATGCACATCTTGTTATTATTTTATTCATAGTAACTTCAGTTGTGTTCTCTAAAAAAGTATTCATATACTTGAAAATAAACCATGAATACCTGTAGAAATGTAAGATATGCAACTAATCATATGGAAAGTTAAATGAGAACAAACAATCATTATTAAGAATAGATATCCAATCATCCTGGACCTTGATTACAAATTTTATTTTGCTTCTGTGAATGAACAAAAAAGATTGTTCAGTTTACAGTAGTAGGGGTTGTGATTCCACAGTTATATACTTTCCACTTTGATATGTGAATCAACAGTGATCTGTGAACTATGGAAGAAAAAGATTCCCAATGTAGTTTATTATACTAATGCACTTGCTTATGGGTCTTTGTATAGCCACATACAAGGTATGC
The DNA here is from genome assembly GCA_028534135.1 of Potos flavus. Taxonomy (NCBI): domain Eukaryota; kingdom Metazoa; phylum Chordata; class Mammalia; order Carnivora; family Procyonidae; genus Potos; species Potos flavus. The sequence goes on along the minus strand of CM052883.1, from coordinate 18,310,741 downwards.
AATCTTGGGCAAGTTCTTTAAATAGTGCTTAAATGTTCTCCTTGGCTTAAAGAGGATAGCATAGTATCTAGTTCCTAAGAATATTTCGAGTGTTAAGTATTTTAATTCACTCTTAAAACACCACATGATATAGTTACAACCTGGGAAGAGTTAGCTAGTTACTAAAGGCTTACCATATACCAGTTATTGGCCAGGATGAAAACATGAATGTCCCAACAGTCCTGAAAGAGAGGTATTGCTTATTTAGTAAATGTTTAAATGCCTATTCTTTTTCTCATTTATTCAACAAATATTTCTTGAGCAGCTATTATGTGCCTAGTGGTATCATAGGTATAAAGTTGACAGGTGAATTCCCTGCCATTGTGCAACTTATATTCTACAGGTGGGGAGAGAAGAAAATGACTCTACCAATAAGCTAATTCCATACATTGGGTAAAGAAAGTCTATGAATTCAGTCAAAGGCATAAAAAGTGACCACAGACATCTGATAGACTGGGGGTCATTCACCCTGATTAGAAATAATGAGGAGGAGTTAGTTGTGGGGAGATTTAGGATTGGATTTTTCTAGAAGGAGGAAACAATAACAGATGCAGAGAACACAAAAAAGGAAATAAAAACTTTGGTGTATGTGAGTGTCAGAAGGAGGCCTACAGGCTGCAGGATGGTGTCTGGGGTGGCAGAAGTAGGAGGTGAGGTGGGGGAAGCAGGCAGTGGCCCCGCCAGTATTGCCTTCAAGCTGTAGGAAGAAGTTTGGATTTTATTTCAAGGCAATAGAATACCGCTCGAGGGTTTTTAAGAAAGAAAATAACATAATCTGATTTGTGTGGTAAAATTTCACGCTGACTGCTGTGTGGAGAATGGATTATAGGGGTGGAAATGAGAAGGCACAGACAAGCATTAAGAAGCAGTTCCAGTTATCCAGATGTAAGGGAGTGGTGGCTTGGTTAGGAAGTCAGAGAATATATTTGGGAACATTGATTTACTTAGAAACATCACTCCAGAAGAAAATCTCACCCTTCGTAATTTAATAAGTGCATGATACTAATTAATGGATTACAGCATGGTTCCCTGCATGGAATGAGAGGTTAGAAGGATAAGCAGAGCTTAAGATAGAATTTGACAGCTGGTATCAATAGATCAGACTATGGCTGTATGACACCATATCAAATATCTAAGATTTGAATGGCATAATGTACAGTATTTGATATATTTTTATCATTCACCACCCCCCTACAGCAAAATAATTTATTTTCACTGTTTAAACACGTGAATGGCATGTGCAACCAGTTTGAAAGTTTCAGCATTCCTGGGAGGAGTGGGGAAGTGGAACTTTTAGGAAATAAACTGAATAATTCGAGTACTGTCGCAAAGGTGGAAGGTTGTAGGGGAAGAAAACAGCCATTTCTTATAGGAACACTGGTTTGTTTACTGATGTTTAAATTATAAGTCTCAAAAAATAAATTAGAAGTCTCTAAGTGATATGCATTAAAATCCCGTTATATTAATTTGGGCATGATGCGAGGGGCAATTGATATTATTGTAAGTGAAAAAATATTCACTTACCTCTACATTACCTAGAAAACACCAGAACTGATAGCTCTGTTTGTTTACATGGACATTTATTGAGCATTTATTAAATACTAGCGCTAGACTGGAAAAACTCAAAGAGTTTTTCAGTTATTTGAAGGGACCCAGACATAACCTGATCTTTTGAATATAAGATGGAAAGTAGGGGAAAAAAAGAAAAAAAGAGGCACAGAAGGATACCCACAACACAGCAGTAAGGCATTTGTTCCATCTTCCACAATCAGGGTGGACTTGGTAGAAGAGATGGAGCCTGAGGTGACTCTTAATTAGTGAGAGTGTAGTAGGTGAAAAGAAAAGTGGTCAAGGGCTATCCTAGAAAAGGGAATAGTATGAGTAAAAGAATGGTGGCCTGAAAAGTATGATGAGTGAAACAAAATGACAAATACTTGCATATTGTAAGAACATAGTGGGGAGCTGTGAAATTTGATGATATTGGTGCATCTAAAGAAAATTTCATTGTGTTGATTGACTTTATTGACTTTATCTGTGATAGGGATTGGCTGAAGAGTTATAAACCAGTGCGATCTCAAGGATATTTTAGTATCTACCCACAAGGAAAATGAAAATGAAAATATCAGATTATCATTTAGTGCTTTTACATTAATATTAATTATACCTACCTCTACACAAAACTTGAAATATATGAATCTAATAGTAATGACTGAAATATATGTGCATATATATATAAATACATATATGTATATATACGTACACATGTATATATATATACACACACATGTATATACGTATATTACAAACACACATATGACTAACATTTAAGATTATAAATAGGTGCTAAACTCTGCCCTAAATACTTTACTATCTTATCTGATTTGTGTTTCCATATAACGTTGTAGTTGATGGTCTTTTTATACCGTTTTTAGCTGCCCATGCTTTTTCTTAGGTATGTATAAACCATCACCAAGGGTAATTCTAGCTAAAAAATTTTAGAGAGAGGACTCCTGCTCTTTCCAATCCACTCTTTCTAAATCTAGTGTTTGAAGCTCTCTGCCTTATTAATATACCAGACATTCAATGGGCACTACTTATCATAGTAGTTTACTAGGGTTGCTGTAACAATGTACCACAGATTGGGTGGCTCTGTCAATGAAAAATAGAATTGGACAGAGTTAAATAGGCAAGTGAGACTTTATCCAAGACTAATGCAATAAGGACGAGAGATTGAACTCAAGTTTGTTCAAACAAAACGCAGGAGAGTTTTTCAGCACTGGGATAAGCTACTGGAAAAGTACAAGACAATGGAGGATACATTGGTCAATGTGATTAGGTCATCCATGTTTTCCAGTTGTTGCTTAAAGAAGTCTCTCAACCTGAGGATATTGGGACCCTATTTTTCTTGATTATCTACATTTCAAAGGAATGTCTCCCAGGTCTTTGAGAAAAATTTTCTTGGTTTGTAAAACTGGCAAGAGGAGGGGAAAAGATTTACATCTCCAAGGGGTAGAGGAAAAAACATTATAATTGCAAATGTTCTAAAGTAAATGAGCTAAGATAAGGAAGCTCAGGGACAAAAGTCTGGAAGAAACCTGCCTAAAGTTTAGTCAAGCTGAGGGGAATATTAAGGCCTTCTCAGTCACCTTAAACAGAAATCTATTGTCTTGAAGTTGTGGTGGCTAGAAGTCTGAGATCAAGGTGTCACTAGGGTTGGTAAGTTCTGAGCGCCATAAAGGAGCTTCTCTTCAGGCCTCTCTCTTAGCTTCTGGTGGTTTGCTGGCAATCTTTGGCATTCCCTTGACTTCTGCTGCATCACCTTGATCTCTGCCTTCATCTTTGTATAGTGTTCTTCCTGTGTGCCTGTCAGTGTCCAAATATCCCCTTTTAATAAGGACACAGGTCTTATTGGATTAGGGGCCTATCTTACTCCAGTATGACCTCATCTTAACTAATGATATCTTCAACAATCCTATTTTCAAATAACGTCATGTTCTGAGATACTGGGGGTTAGGGCTTTCAATATATGAAGCAATCTAACCCATAACATGTAGTATTTATGAGTTAAAGGGCACATCTAATAACTCAGAGGGCTCCTGCACATTGGGAATTAATGCTTAAATGGATTCCCACTGAAACATAAGACTCTGAGTCATTGGTTTCATGTATAACGAAATGTAGCATTTATTATAATTAATGTTTTTAACATATATATTTGCTCTCTGATTAATAACACTTTAGTTTATTTTAGAGAGAATGACTACAAATAAATATTTAATAGTAACTGCTAGAGTAAAATTTTCTAGTTATGCCTAAAAATGAAGAGTAATTAATTTCTCCTGACATATATTTAATATCTGTATATTTAATATATGATATATATTTAATATCTCTATATTAAATATATATTATTAGGTGCTCCATGACTAGAACAGAACTCCATGACTGGATTTTTATAGGATTTTTACAGGATTTTGATTTACACAGTTAAATCTCAATTAATGTATATGAGGTACATTTCCAATTAAAAATGTAAAGTCAAGAAAGGAAAACAATGTGTCTAACTTTCTTAGATATATAGGTTTCTTAGTTTAATCAAAGTGATATTGACTAGAAAGATGTCTGTTATTTTAGTGTAAATCATTTTATCTCCATATCTCCAAAAAATCCATATTTTTGTGTTGTCCTTGTTATTTTAATTCAGACAGATTTTTTATAAAAGATGTGATTTGTACTATTGTGTTTAAACACAATGAAAAGTTGATGCCTAAGCCTGTTTTATTTTTTTTCTCTATTTCTAAGGGATACTCAGGTTCAATAGGAGATGACAGAAGAACAAGACGATGGAGCAGTGGCAAGCGGGACCGAGAGTGTGATTATGTCAACAACAAAAGTAAACTTGAAGAAAAAGAACAAAGCGAAGCAGTTGAAAATGTCTCAGTACATGGTAGGTGAAAACGGCGTAATAAAGGGTCAAACTTAGTGGGAAAAAAGGAAGTTTTATATATATATATATATATATATATATATATATATATATCTCAGAGAAAATAGTTTTCTCAAGTTTCTTAGAAACAAAGAGAAGTAAAATATCCTTTTGGAAGGAATTTGTGATATAGTGGTAATTGGATACTTTTTAAAATAGAAAGTAACAGTGATGTGGTAACCGTTTTTTTTTGTTTTGTTTTGTTTATTTTTGTTTTTTGTTTTTTTTTGCATAGGATAATGTGGTTATACCTAAATAAAGTTTCCTATAAATGATTTAATTTAAAATGACTGAAATGAGATTTACAGTCTTGGCTGAAAAACAGTTGGTATTGAAAGGAGAAGGAGTTTAATTTTGGATCCCTGTTTCAAGCTGTGAGTAGAAAGTGAATGGAAGGCACCTCTGGAGGGAGGAAATGTTGAGGCCAAAATGAAAGCCAGTGAATTTTTTTCACTCTTGTATTGAAGTTTCAGGTGTTTCAAGGATTGTAACTAAAGTCCTTTGTTGAAAAGAAATTAAAATGTAGGGGGAATAAAATCTAAAAAGCTGATTATTGGCCATGGCCTAACACTAACTTTCCTTAGACTGTGTCTTCTTTTTTGGCAATGTGGTTTTATGGTTTTCTTAAATTGTGATGTTTTGGTAATCATCGTACTGTAGTACTTTTTATATTTAAAGAGTTACATGGAATATTTTATACCACATTAGATTCTGTGCTTTCTGTCTGAAGTCTTGATTTTTCTGCATTTTATAAAATTAGAAAAAAATGTTATGTCATTTGTCATGGTTTTCGTGAATGAAGGTTTTGCTTCACTTTGGGACTATCTGGTCTGGATACATATGTGGAAATTGCTTAGCTAAGCAAATATTTGTAGTTAAAACTCAGGTGAGTGTTGGGGTGCCTGGGTGGCCCAGTCAGTTAACTGTCTGCCTTTGGCTCAGATTATGATCATGGAGTCCTGGGGTTGAGCCCTCCATCAGGCTCCCCACTCTGCTTGGAGACTGCTTCTCCCTCTCCCTTCCCCCGCTGGTGCTCACTTGCTCTCTCTCTCCTCTCTCAAATAAATAAATAAAATCTTAAAAAAAAAAAAATTCAGGTAAATGTTAATTAGTGAGTGATGTGAAATGACTGAGACCTTGAACAATTATGAAACAAGCAGCAGATGGAACTACTTAGGATTTACTCTAATAGGGTAAATCCTCCTTAGTAACTGAAGATCTGCAGAAGCTATTTCTGATTTATTCGTGATAATGTGAACTCTGTATAAAGGAGGAATTAGATGGCAATTTTTAGGTGTTGACCTATCTAGGCTACTAAGATGTTATATGTTGAATGTGTGACATTTATGGAAATTCATGTGTACTCTCAGTAGCATATTTTAAATAATGTTTGGTAGTTTGGATTCAAAATTCAGATCATGTGTGTAAATACCAGGATACAGTTGGAAAAGTATGGGAATGGAACAGTTTATCATAAATATGTACGTGATAAATTCATGTTGCAGGTGTCAATATCTTACTGATTTCTAGTTGATAATAATGATTTCATCTCACTGAAGCATGTGATGAATCACATTTGAAAAAGAAAAGGGGAAGAAATCCAAAGTCTTAACATTATGGGAGAAAATAGGAAATGTATATTTTAGAGATAAATTAACTCCATAAAGTCAGATACAGACTTTCCAAAGGTAGGATATATCTATATGCATGAGCCATATTTTACAGAGTAAGACATTAGGATTCTTCATAATAAGAAGATAGTATTCCAGGGCCTATAAAATTTTGATGACAAAGATTCCTGTTTTAATATGTGAGTCTTATGAAGCCCTCTTCCTCATCTCTCCAATGCTTTTATTTTATTTTTATGTCATTTCTCTTTAGTTGTATACTTTGCATAGTGAATACAGAACTTTGTGCTTGCTCACTTTTTGAACATTGATGCATAATTCTAAATATTATTTAAAGTGAGCATTTAAAAATTTCAAAGAGAATAAAGAATAAATTAAGAGGTTAGAGGATCATTTACAAAAGTCATGGCAATTTTATTTGTATGTTGAAAAATCTTAATGAAGACCATCAAACTATATAGCTTCCTGATTTCAAGCTATATTATAAAATTATGGCAGTTGAAATAGTATGTTACTGACATAAAAACAGATGTAGAACAATGGAACAGAATCAGGAGCCCAGAAATAAACCTATGCATATACAGTTAACTAGTATTTGACATTGGAGCCCAGAATACTCCAATGGAGAAAAGACAATCTCTTCAATAAATTGTGCTGAAAATATTGTATATTCATACATAAAAGAATGAAACTAGACTCTTATTTTATATCACTCATAAAAATAAACTAGAAATAGGGATACCTGGGTGGCTCAGTCATTTAACCATCCAGGTCTTGATTTCAGCTCAGATCATGATCTCAGAGTTGTGAGATCGAGCCTCATGTTGGACTGTGCACTGAGAGTGGAGCCTGCTGAAGATTCTCTCTCTCCCTTTCCTTATCCCACTTCCCCTGCTCTCTCTCCCTACTGTAAAACTCCAAGATGAAAACATAGGAAAAAAGCTCCTTGACATAGGTCTTGGCAATGATTTTTCAGATGTAACACCTAAAACACAAACAATAAAATAAATAATAAACAAGTGAGACTGCGTCAAACTAAAGATTTTCTGTGCAAAGAAATGATCACCAAAATGAAAAGACAACCTATGGAATTATAAGGAATACCTGCAAACCATGTATCTGATAAGGGACATGCATCTCAACAGCAAAACACACACACGCAAAACCAAATAATGCAACATAAAAATGGGCAAAGGACCTAAGTAGACAATTTTCCCAAAGAAAATATACAGATGGCTCTACGAATATATGGAAAGATGCTTAATATTACTAACCATCAGGGAGATGCGAATCAAAACCACAGTGAGATATCACTTCATGCCTATTAGGATAGTTCGTGTCAAAAAGATAAGAGAGAACAAATGCTGGTGAGGATGTAGAGAAGGGAACCCTTGTGCACTGGTGGTGGGATTGTAAATTGAAATAGCCACTAAGGAAAACAGAAATGAGGTTTATCAGAAAAGTAACAATAGAACAACCATGTGAGTCAGGAATTCCACTTGGAGTAATTTACCTGAAGAAAACAAAATTGCTGTGTTGAAGAAATATCTTCACCCCTACATTCATAGCATCATTATTTAGAAAAACCAAGACATGGGAACAACCTAAGTGTCCATTGGAAGATAAATGGATAAAGATGTGGTATATGTATATATGTGCAGTGAGCAGTTACCTGGGTATAAAACAAGAAGAAATCCTGTCATTTGAGACAATATGGGTAGATCTTGAAAACATAATGCTAAGTCAGACAGGGAAAGACAAATACCGTATGACCTCACTTATGTATGGAATCTCAAAAAGCAAGCAAGCAAACAAAAACAGCCTTCATAGAAAAAAGAGATCAGATTCATGATTACCAGAGGCAGGGGGTGAGGGTACGGAGAATTGGAGGAAGGTGATCAAAGGTACAAACTTCCAGTTATAATTAATTATCGGGATGTAATGTCTAACAAAATGACTATAGTTAACCATATTGTATAATACACACACACACACACGTGTATATATGTCATATATAAAAATGACAAATTAGAAAGTAAATTCTAAGAGTTCACATAAAAGGTAATTTGTTTTGTGTCTGTGTGAGCTGATGGTTGTTAACTAAACTTACTGTGTGTTAATCATCTCACAGTATATGAAATTCAGATCATTATGTTGTACATCTTAAACTTATACACACTGCTCTGTTATTATATCTTAATAAAACTGGAAAAATGAGTCATAGATGGGCAGGTATGATATAAAAAAGGCAATGAAATAATTCCTTGATGAAATATGACGTAATAACTTGTTATCCTCCCAAATGTTTGAAGTCCTATCTCCATTGAAATCATTCTGTACTATGTAAACTTTTTTTAATAATGTATAAGCAGTATAACAGAACTTAAAAAACAGTGTAATTTTTATTTTGATATGAAAGATGATGAAGGTATAATTGCCTTGCACTGTGCTTTCTTTTACCTTTAATTAACTTTAGTTGCGGTTTTTAAAAATGTTGACCTCATCTTCACCTTCAGACTCTTGACATTATTTTGCATTCCAAAAGAAATACCTGATAGTACTATTTTGGAATCAGACATTAAGGAGAAAATGAATGCAAATTTGACAGACGACATAACATTTTCAGCTAGGAGTGTTTGATATTACAATTATTATTAAAAACATTAAAAATGACTTTATTCTGCCTCTGAAATTGTCACATCACAGTAATGAAAATTTTCTTTTCTCAGAGAATGTGTATTTTCCATATTACTGAAAGCTAATTTAAGAGAATGGTCTTCATAGGGCTTTCAGGCTAACTTCTCATCTGCATTTGTACCCTTTTTTCAGTCCAAATGGCTATCTCATGTGCACACTCTTTTGACCTCTACTCAGCCACATAAGAATGGGCCTTGGGCCTGGAACACTTCCTTTCCAAGAGATAAAGAGCCCAGTCTGCTAGATTTATCACCTTGAGTGGGGACATCTTATTTCATGTTCAGCGAGTACTCTTTTGTCTTTTCTTAAATCATGTATGTTATGTAGCATTGAGAGAACCACACTGTTATATCTGTCTTCCCTAGGGAGAGGAGAATGTTCCTTCCGGGGTGGGATGAAAGAGGCGTGCATGTGTGCAAGAAAAATCAATAAGAAATCTCCTGGCCTTGGGGAACCCACCCACCTCTGTAGCTGATCTTGCTCTGTCTCTTCTCCATTTAAGTAAAGCATTGTTCCACCCAGTGCTTGACTGTGTTTTGTTTTCCTTGTGCAACTCGGATACCGAGATACAATAGACGGAAGTATTTATGGTCCTTCCCTGATATTGAAACAATGCAGGGTACTTTGACAGTCTTTCTCTGGAAAAGAAGGGGAGAAAAGTTGAGGGTGCAAAACTAGCAACCTTAAACATTCAGAAAAAACAAAGTAAAACAAAACAAATAAATATGTATTATATATATATATGAATATATATATAATATTTATATGAATATATATCCTAGAGTTATTTAGTAGCAAGTGTCATGAACTCAAAAGATCACAAAAGCTGAGGTATGGTTTCACGTTCTATTCTGTTAATTATTACTTGTGTAGTCTTTAATTGTCTAAAAAACTGAAATATTTGCCATTGCATTTTTATGAATAAAATTAACGTTTGTGGGACGCCTGGGTGACTCAGTCAGTTGAGCGTCTGCCTTCGGCTCAGGTCATGATCCCAGGGTCCTGAGATCGAGTCCTGCATTGGGCTCCTTGCTCGGCAGGGAGCCGGCTTCTGCCTCTGCCTGCTGTTTTCCCTGCTTGTGTTCACTCCCTTGTTCTCTCTGACAAATAAATAAAATCGTTAAATAAATAAATAAATAAATAAATAAATAAATAATGTTTGAGTGATTTGCAGTTTCCAAAGAAACCTACAAATGCATATATATTAAATATATAACAACATGGCAAGGTTTAGCCAAATAGACAGATACACATATCATGACTTATATTGTCCTCAACTTTTTTTAAAGGATTTCACAAATAATTTCTAGTGCCACTTGATGCTGATTAATGTTTCTCTTAATCTATTTTAATATTTCATAACTTCCAGAAATTTTAAATTAGGCTGTTAATTGTACCCTTTTTCTCTTCTCCAGTGTCATTATAGATAAAATTTTCAATATTTAAAATTTTCCTGGTAAGTAAATAAAATATAGGCCTGAGAAGTTCAGTGGCATTCTATTTGTGAAGAAAGAGGATGTATTTATCCAACAAATATGAATAAATCATTAAACTGTTATGGGTGTATGAGCAGAATGTGTGTCAGTTTCAATTTCTCCTGCAGTTGAACTGGGTTCAACTGGGTATATATATGTATGTATAAACTGGGTTGCTAATGTGGCAATAGGACCAGAGATAAAAGGAGAAAAAATCACCTGCTATTAACATACTGATAATTACAAAAATCATCATCTTTATACTCATTTGCAAGTGAATCTATATTGTGATTTGGTTTCCTGGTAAGTTTTCCTTTTTCATACTGTAAAGTTTTAAAGTAATGTAAACATCCTGTGATCTAATTAATAAATACTACAGGAGTGATAAGTTACAGAATAATTTTCAATAAGCAGATTTCATGATTCGAGAACTTCACCTTTGAGACACACATGAATTATCTAGCCACTACATTTTTTGCCAGACATTACTTAAAACTACATTTCAAGAGGGCACGTGGGTGGTTCAGTTGGTTAAGCATTTGCCTTTGCCTCCAGCTATGATCCCCGGGTCCTGGAATCGAGTTCTCCAATGGGCTCCCTGCTCAGCAGGGAGTCTGTTTCTCCCTCTTCTTCTCTGCCCCTCCCCCCACTCATGCTCTCTTGCTCTTTATCTCTCTCTCAATAAATAAAATCTTAAAAGAAACCCTACATTTCAAGAGAAGTGGGCATTTTATGCAGCATCTCATTTCTCTCTCTGGGCATTTTAATTCCCATAACATGAAGGAGCTACAACGTCCTTAATTGAAATGGCTGTAGGGAATTTCAGTGATGATTGAATCAAAAAGTGTATAAGCTAGGCAAGTTCCTTTGATATTAATAAGAATGGTATGACTATTCTCATGGAGTATTTGCTTTCATAGATATTTTGTAGTTTGACATTAATCATATCTTTTACTTTATCATCTGTGAATTTTTTACAACCAGGATATGATTCAATCAGATAACAATCTCTTGAGATGCCTTGTTGAGGACAGGAATCTCTGTGGTGGTGTGTATTTTTATGATTGGTCTGGTCATAGGCTTTGCTCCCATGTCAATACTGCTAAGTCTGTCTGGGAACAAAGCTTCTAATCATCCTATTGTTACAGGATTCTTGTCTCATGGAGTCGAAAAATGAATCTCATGGACACAAAATGGTGAAGTGAAAGTTTATTAAGTGAAGATGAGAACAGAGAGGAAAGAGAAAGCTTTAGAGTGAGAGGGGTCCTGAATGGCTTGCCACTGAGAGCTTTTAGTGGCAGTCTTTTATTGAGACTTGATGGGGAAGTTTGTGGCCTTGAGATTCTCGTGGCATCTTGGTTTGAGCAAGGACTATTGATAATACCCTTAATGACTTAATTCTTTGAGGTTTGGTCATTGTCTGTGATTACATGGTAACCATCAAAGAAAAATACTCCCTAGCATCCAGGGCCAGGTGGTCTGGTCTATTCCCTTATCTCTTGTTCATTCTTTCACAGCCTAGGGTAGGACCCCCTCTGTCTCTGCCAACACCTTAACCCTTTCCTTACTCACTATTATGATAGTCAAATACATCTTTTGGGTTCCTGCTTTTCTTCTTCTGTTCCAGTTATTCTTTCTGCTTCAAAACTACTGTTTTCCCTCTCAACCACACTCCACAGGTAAACTCATTCTTTCACCCATTAAAATTCTCTAAGGAATGTATTGATTGTTGAATGAACAAATGAAAAAAATAAATAAAAGAATTTCCTTCTTTCTCTGATCTAACACAAATCAATATGACTTCGATCCTGTCGCTGATAGAATTATAAATTTTAGTTAAAAATTGCTATTATATGATGGGAAATGAATATTCTTCACTTTTAACTACATTGATTGTTACTCTCTGCTTTAGTACACATGCAAACAGTTACCCTCTGTTAATTCATGTGTGTGAGAGAGAGCAGGTGTATATTCTCCAAGATGTATTAAGTCATATACTCTAGTACAAGATAAATTCACACAAACTTGCCATAGGCTTTCAAGATTATATATATATTTTTTAAGATTTTATTTATTTGAGGGGTCCCTGGATGGCTCAGTGGTGCCTCTGCCTTCAGCTCAAGTCATGATCTCAGGGTCCTGGGATCGAGCCCCACATCGGGCTCTCTGCTCGGCGGGGAGCCTGCTTCCCCCTCTCTCTCTGCCTGCCTCTCTGTCTATTTGTGATCTCTCTCTCTGTGTCAAATAAATAAAAATCTTAAAAAAAAGATTTTATTTATTTGAGAGAGAGAGCATGAGCAATGGGGAGAGGCAGAGGGAGAAGGAGAAGCATACTCCCAGCTGAACAGGGAGCCCGACATGGGGCACTATCCCAGGACCCTGTTTTTTTGTTCTGTTTTTTGTTTTGTTTTTAACATTTTAAAGAATTGTTAGCATCAGTAACAACTAAATTAACCTTTTGTTCCTTAGAAAGATTTTCATATATATATATATTTTATATATAATTAAAATGATGTAATTGAATAAGCATTCCCTTGATTTGTGAAACATTTTACAACTAAAAGTAAAAGCAAAACAAAGGTCCATTTCATATCTGTACTGCAGGTATCTAAGATGTCAGATTACAACTGAATATGTTTCTTTTCTAGTTATTTACAACAGAACAAGCAAAAAACTGAAAATGGAATCATATTGAATATAAACTTAATAGTGCAGGTTTCATTTTAAAGAGTTACTGTGACTAATCCTATCTTCAGTGATATGGTGTACCATGATTCCTGTGTCTAGATTCCATTACCTACAGCATTATATTGTATTGATATATTACACTGTCGGTGCCTCAGGCATTGCTTTTATTTTCATGACAGTCTATTACTTATGCCATTCTGTTTTTGAAAAACAGATTTTACCTGTGCATTTTATAATACAGTGTAATTTCTTTCACTTTGGATAATTTTGTATTTTCTAGGAAATTAGCAGTTTGCTGTTCATATTATTTTATTAAAATATTTATTAAAGATGAATATATTCACTTTTTCAATTACATAAGTATGTAATTTTAGATTGGATATAATGGAATGCATTTCCCAGAAGGCTTGAGATAGAAACTTAATTTTTTTTAAACCAAGTTTTAACTTAATATCATATTGGCAGTTGGCAAATTATATTAGAATCAAGTAAACGGCTGTTCAGTTTTTTAATAGGCTTCAGCCTAAGTTTGGATTATCTCTTGTGTGTTCCTGACTATAAATGAAAGGGCTTTTTAGATTTTTTTTATGAAGATATGTAAATATGTCTAAGCCATCCATGCTCAACTAAGTACAATATTTTTGCCGGGGCTTGGCATTTATCATATGTACTTTATCCACAGTTAGTATTTAGTTATCTAATCTGGATAATATACTAATCAGTAGGGAGTGCCTTTGTCAACTTTGTAAACTTAGTTTTTGTCTATGTAATAGATTGTCAATAGGTGCAAATTGTGTTGAATTAAATTTGTTGTATGACCTCAGCATTAAATAATTCTAAATTATAGCTGTATCAAAATGTGTATAGCATGGGTGAAGCACTGCAAAAAATACGAAGTATCAAGGTATATTACAAATGATTTGAAACTGGTCTAAAAGAAGCAAGAAAGGAAGAATATCTGAAAGTAACATCAAGGACAAATAGAAAGGAAAGGTGGTTGTTAAATCACCGAAGTTCCAGAGGTATATATAAATAATCAATAAGTATTGCTGGAGCCCAAGGAATGAGTTGCTAAACAAAGAAGACCAAAGATGAGAATTTAAATGTAACATGTCTTAATAAAATATTTACATATAGTATTAACTTCCTTAGGATTTTCAAGATATTAAACTTTAAAGAATAATCACATCTCAGAATACCATCACTCAGCTGAGGGTGGTGGATGTCCTAAACCTTCTGAAAGAGCTGGGGGAAATGACAGCAAGAAAAATATTAAGAGTATGCAGTGAAGGTTTTTTAATCATAACTAATTTTTCATTTATAAATTTTATATATAACTGAAGGTTTATCATTTCAAAATGCTTTTGTGCACTAATATTTTAGGTGATATGTTTTAATAAGATATAGTCTAAACACAAAAAGTTACTTACTTCGGGCATGGACAATCTCTCTATTCTGTGTATATTATTCTGTTTACATAAACCTTCATGATTTATGTATTTGTACACCAGTGGCTATGAAACTATATTTTTAGTGTGCTCTCAGGATTTCAGGGTTCCAACCAAGATTTAAAACCTTGTTATTCCTAAATTAATCTTGTTCTTTATAGAAACTCCCTGTAGTGCGTAATTCATAGTACCTTGAAAGGTAGCTTTGCACTACTGGGTGGAAAAACCATCCAGTGGGGAACTTTTTGTATCAGCACCCTAATACATATATAGTTAATTCATGATTTATCTGTAAGTGGTAACACAGATTGAAGATTTTCTTAGATTTTACACGGTTTCATTTTCTGTGGTTGTTGTCATTGATAATGTTGTCACAAGTCAGTCACAAAAAGCTGGCAGTGTCTAATAATTTTTCTGAACCCCAAAATAAGTCTTCATATTAACTAAGGAAGAGAGGTAAATAGGTTATAAAACAAACTACGGTGTATTTCAAATTTATATCAAATAATTAAACCCATTGAAAGTCATTTGTTTTATATAATATTCATATATTATATAACAAGTATATAGTACTTTTAAAACCCATGATTTTATGTAATCTTATACATTAGTGGAGAAAAAGACAAATCTATGGAACACTGGACAGAAACTTCAGATGGCATATCAGAAGAGGATAAATGAAATACATTATGGAAATGGGAAGACAATGATAAATAGGAAGACAGGTGAAAGATTAAAATTACTAATTGCTATATGTGAAGTTTATCTGTGTCATTACTATTAAATTGATGAATGTAAATTAAAACAAGGTAGTGCCTTAAAGCTGTCAATCTGTGAAATTTGTATATTAGATAATACACATGTAGATGATGTTGGCAGAGTGATACTATTATCCATCTCTGATAAGCATTTGTACTGGTACATATATTATGGAAAAATAATCTGGTATTCTTCAAGTAAACCAATATTCACATGCTTCAGGGCTGAAATTCCATTACTTGATTTAGGACAAGATTTTTATAATAGTGTTGTTTGTAGTAGAAGATATTTGCATGTAGTCTAAATGATCATTAATAGGAAAATGGATGTGTAACTAAATGTTTTAAAGAAAGAAAAAAGTGTGTGTTGCCTAAAAAAAGAGAAAATAGATGGTAATTTGTAACACAAAATCATTTTTGTAAAAAAAATAATTTTTTTACAAAAAAATCATTTATGAAAATTAAAAACAAATACATCAAATAAAACTGTTTCAGGACACATATATTTTAATGGATGTATTAAAATGTGGGATGAAAATAGGAGATCTGAAGAGAAAGATTAAAATTAAATGAAGAGGGGCACCTGGGTGGCTCAGTTGGTTGAACGTCTGTCTCTTGCTTTGGCTCAGGTCATGATCGTAGGGTCATGGGATCAGGCCCCATGTCAGGCTTTGCACTCAGCAGAGAGTCTGCTTCTCTCCCACTCCTCCCCTTCTGCTCCTTTCCCCATTCACACTCCCTCTTTCTCACTAAAATAAATAAATCTTTAAAAAAATAAAATGAAGAAAAATTGTTGCAGATATATCAGATAATAATGATCTCTGATATAGGAAATCTGACTTTTCCTCTCCCCCGTGGATCCGAAATAAAATTGGAAAAGCAGAAGTATTATTATAAGCATTATAAGTGGAAATATTATAAATGATTATTACACATAACAATGTATGGAATTTATTCAAAGGAAAACTGAAAATGAGTTGATATTGAGGAAACTTCACAGAGTAAAGAGGAACAAGAAAAATTTATATAAATGAAATAAAAGTTATAAAAAAAGACAGTATAAAAAATGTGGATATCTTCATTTTTTTTAAAATTTTATTTATTTGACAGAGAGAGAGTGAAAGAGCACAAGTAGGGGGAGCAGCAGGAAGAGGGAGAGGGAGAAGCAGGCTTCCTGCTGAGCAAGGAGCCCAAGGTGGGACTCAATTCCAGGACTCTGGATCTTGACCTGAGCCAAGGCAGATGCTTAACCAACTAAGCCTCCCACGTCCCCCTGATAACTGATATCTTTAAATTAGAGAGCAAAGAAAGGACACAGAAAAACACTCAAAATTGTGAACAGTGAAGGCTTGAATCTGTAGACTGATAAGTATCACCATTGTTTTAGGAAAATTTAATAAAATTAAATCAAAATATATCCTGGTGATATACTAAACCACAGAGCTAAAAAATAATATTGATACTGACACAAGGAAAGAAGGTTACATAGAGAATAAAATTCACAGAATCCTTACAGTCTTTATAGCCATTTTCAAAATCACAAAATAAAAAAAAAAAATCTTTCTGGGAAATATTTCCAAGGGAATAATGCAAAGCACCAAAAGAATATTCAATTTAAATAAAAAAAATATTTCTACTTTTTTTTTTTTAAGATTATTTATTTATTTATTTGACAGAGAGAGAGAGACAGCAAGAGAGGGGACAGAAGCAGGGGGAGTGGGAGAGGGAGAAGCAGGCTTCCCGCTGAGCAGGGAGCCTGATGCGGGGCTCAATGCGGGGCTCCATCCCAGGACCCTGGGATCATGACCTGAGCCGAAGGCAGACGCTTAAGGACTGAGCTACCCAGGCACCCCTCTACTCCTTAAGCCCTCTGAATGCCTTGCTTGTCTTTGCTGTAAGTTTAATTGGAACTTAAGGTAAGGCAAGTCACACTTTGTTCTGGTATGGATGCTACCAATTCTGTTATGGGAAACACATTTTAGATAAGTTTGTTTAATACCACAGAATAATTGGGAAGTGCTCTGGAAAAGGAATCACACTACCTATTGATTGAATACCAAAAATGATGCAAAATCTTTCTTCATAAGTGTGGGGCTCCATATCCTGAGAGATCAAGCATATTTATCAACTTTATTCATTTACTATTTAGTTATTTTAATAAATGTGCTTAATATGAAACAATTCATGCTTAGATTCAGATCCTGAATTTCAGGTTAAAATATTGCATAAATAATGTGTGTCCTTTTCAAGTTCCATCTGTTTTTTTTTTTCGTGATTTTAAGTTTGGTCACCTGGTCAAGGTATTCTCTGGCTTCCCCACTGTATGTTCTCCTTGTAAATGACAAGCAGTCTGTAGGAAGACTTTTAAGATAATGGAAATATTCTACTCCTTATATCATCTGTCCACTCTCCCCATTAATTTATCATTTATTATTTTTGCCTGGAGCATCATTCTATGATGCTTATATTTAGTTATAATTTTCCAAATTCATTTTTCTATAAAGTGATCAGTCACCATTTTCCTGTAATGAAGATATCTACCTTCTCCATCAAGTATTTATGTATATTGAGTCCCTCCCTCCCTTCCTAGTCTTCTTTCAGAATTTATTACTGTTTTTATTAAAGATTTTATTTATTTATTTGAGAGAGAGATAGAGAGAGAGAGCATGCTCAGGAGCAGAGGGAGAGGGAGAAGCAGGATCCCTGCTGAGCAGAGAGCCTGACATGGGGCTCCATTTAAGGACCCTGGGATCATGACCTGAGCCAAAGGTAGAGGCTCAACTGACTGAGTCACCCCAGTGCCCCTATTACTGTTTTTAATTGTATAATGTTCAGATTGTCCCAGATTTAGCTAGAGGAAGCCCTTTAACTTGGTCCCTGTCCCCTTTTAACATTGCCCATTAAAATTTTATTTCGTAAGAGAAGGACTTTTTTTTACTCTCAGAAATATAAGATACTGAATGCTCATCTCTGAAATCTTAAAAAGCATTCGTATTTGTACTTCTAATTTCATTCTATGCCACTCGTTTTTTTGAGTTTAGACATTCCACATTTGTATCTTCCTCATTCCACAGTGGTAACACAGTATATCAAGAATATAATCACATTTGCTTATTTGTTCATTATTCTTTTCCATTATCCTTATACAGTAGTGGTGATAATTAGATCACTGACTGTAATTCTTGAAATTATTTTGCCTGAAATTATTTGCCTGAAAGGAGGTAGCATTAAAAGATCCACAAATGTATATGTACACGTGACTGTATTCTTTCTCCATGTTTTATGTGTGTATATGCTATGTTTTATAATAAGTAAAATTCAATGAAATCAGAGGACATTTTAGTTGAGATTTGTTTGCCAGAAATATCAGAGTGCATGCTTTAAAAAAGAAAGATGCTTTGAAATATTTAATAAGTAGATTATAGTATTTTAGAATATCTCTATCTTGCAGTGTTTTCTTACTACTTTTAAGGATTTTTTTTGTCTTGTCTCTTAGTAGTTTGGTTATAATGTGCTTTGATGTGAGTCTCTTTGGATTTATCTGGCTCATATTTCTTGAGCTTCTTGAATTTGTATACCCATCTCTTTCCTCAGATCTGGGAAGCTTTCCAGCCATTATTTCTTCAAATTGCTGTCCCTTTTTTCTCTTTCTTCTCTTTTCGAGACTCCCATTAAGCATGTATTGGTCTACTTGATAATGTCCCATAATTCCCTTAGGCTGTCTTCATTTTCATTTTTTCTTTCTCTTGCTTCACTTGATGATTTCAGAAGACCTGTTTTCAAATTAACTGATTCTGTCTTCTGCCTATTCAAGTTTGCTGTTCAACCCATCTAGTGAATTTCTGCATTCATTGTATTTTTCAGCTTCAGAATTTCTGTTTGGTTCTTTCAGATAACTTCTCTTTGTTGATAATATAAATTTGTCTATGCATCTATTTTTTTCTGATTTCATTTGTTATCTGTGTTCTTTTAGTTCAAAGAACATGTTTAAGATAGTTATTTTTAATTCGTTGTAAGGCAGCTCATAAATTTACATTTCTTTAGGATTGGTATCTGGAGCTTCATTTTATTTCTTTGATTGGTTCATGTTTTCCTTTTTCTGTGCCTTGTGATTTGTATTGAGACTTCAGCATTTGAAAAAAAACGAAAAACAAACAAACAAAAAACAACTATCTTTCCCGGTATTTATGGGTTGTCTTAGTGTAGAGCAGATGACCTTCATAATTCAGCACAACTAGAGGTCTAGGACCTCTCAAACCTTTTCTGATGATGTATCTTTGAGTGCGTGCATTTGCTTTTAGTTCTCTCAAATTACCCAAATAATTTATCGGTGCTTTTCATAAGCTCACCATCTCTTGTTCCACCTGATGCATGCCTGCGAAACTGCACCTTTAACATGCTGCAGTGATAGAGCCTGTTTTCAGGAGCTTCCAAAAAATGCCGCCGGTGGTCCTCTCAGTGCTTTGAGTCAGGTGGCATGGATTCCAGTCCTAGCCCCAGACGAGCCAGGAACATTGAACTTTTGATGCACTCTTTAGTTTATGTCCTAAAGGAGGATCCCCAGTGTGACGGGTTTCCTCCTAGTTTCATCACTTAAGTCAGATAATGCAAGGGCATAGTAAGAGTACACAAAATGCCAAAAATTTTCCTACTTCTTTTTCTGGAATAATTTCTTGGTTTTATATTGGTCTGTGTGCTATATATAGCTTCTCAGCTGGTCTCTAGAGTCTCACAGATGTATTATGGTCATTATATTGTTGCCGACTTGGTCCGTATGTGAGAGAAGGGGGGCCTGAATCTTCCTAGTCCACAGCCTTGCTTATATCACTCTTCAAAGTTTAAATTTTACATGCCTTGATTTATTTGTTGCCATGATTTAATATCATTCACGTAACATAGACCCTGTCCCATTTTCACAGATCACTATCCTAATGGGAATAGTTTAAGTGGTTCTGCCTCACAAACCAGGGATATTATCCTTCTGTTTTAATTTAATCTTTGAGATGTACTTGACATACATACTAGAAAACACTACTAACAACTTACATTCACCTTAAACATAAATCAAAACCAGACAAAAAATATTTGGCAGTCTGACACTGAAAATCATCCTACACCTTTATTTTAATAATTCATATTGTAATGGATAAAACACTCTGCTATCCCACCTTGACAAATATGAGAAAGGTGAAAATTTAAATAAAAATCTTCATGTTAAATGAGTCAGATAGTGATTAAGCCAAAGACAAATAGGTAGAATTGTTTTCTTTTCAAAAATATGAACAGATTTGAACAAATGAAGGAGAAAACTCAAACTCTAAAGATCCTTCAACATTATTCACATTATATATCTGGGAGAAAATTTGGTCAAAACAATGAATTAAATCATTTTGTTCAGGTTTTCATTTTCCTAGAAAAATGCATATTAATTTATAAGGTGATTAAATTTTATATAGTGCTATGTTCACAAAAACTTTTTTTTTTTAACTTTACTATTATGGTAAAATGCACATAACATAAAATTAACTACTTTAAACATTTTAAAGTGTACGGTTCAATAGCATTTAATACAATCACCATTATTTAGTTCCAGAATTTTTCTTTACCCCAAAAGAAAACCATACCTATAAAATTGTATGCCTATTTTTAGTTCTTCTCCCAAATTCTGAGAATGATTATTCTACTGTCTGTCTCTTTGTATTTGCCTTTTCTGGATATTTCATATAAGTGGAATATGCGACTTTTGGTCTGGCTTTCTTCACATAGCATAATGTTTCCAGGGATCATCTGTGTTGTGCATATATTATTACTTAGCTTATTTGTGGGTGAATAATATGCCATTGTTTGAATCTACCATATTTTGTCCATTAGGTAGCAGACATTTGAGTTGTTTTCTAACATTTGACTATTGTGAATAGAATAATGCTGCTATGAATATTTGTGTGCAAGTTTCTGTTTTAAAACCTGTCTTCAATTGTTAAGGGGATCTTGAACTGCAATACCTGGGTTAATGAGGTATTTAACTCATTTGACTTATTTAACTTATTGAGGACCTGCTGAACTGTTTTTCATAGCAGCTATGCCATTTTACATTCCCACTTGCAATATATAAGGGTACTAATTTCTCCACATTCTTGCCAACACTGACTTTTTTGATTTTTGTTATCTCAGTTGGTAGGAAGTGGTTTCTCATTGTATTTTGACTTATGAGAATTAATGATGCTTAACATATTTTAATATGCTTGTTTTTTATTTATATTTTATCTTTGGAGAAATGTTCATTGGAGTCCTTTTGTCCCTTCAGTAAAATTTTTGATACTTTATTGAGATATAATTAACATATTATCCAAATCACCAATTTAAGATACATAATTCAATGTTTTATAGTATATTATAGACTTGTGCAGCCCCCACAATTTTAAAACATTTTTATCACTTCATATCTAAAGTACTGTTCCTTTTTTTTTTTTTAAAGATTTTACTTTTTTACTTGAGAGCATGTGCAGGAGCAGGGGGAGGGGGAGGAGGCAGTGGGAGTGGGAAAAGTAGACTCTCAGCTGAGCAGGGAGCCCAACATGGGGCTTGATCTCAGGATCCTGAGATCATGACCTGAGCCAAAGACAGACACTTAACTGACTAAGCCACCCAGGCACCCTTAAACTACTGTACCTTTTCATTCTCACTCTTCCCATTTTTCCACCGCCACTACCCCATAGCCCTGAGCAACCACTACTCTACTTTCTGAATATGTAGATTTCCCTATTCCGGCCTTTCCTATGAATGAAATCTTATAGTATGTAGTCTTTCATGACTGGCTTCTTTCACTTAGCATAATGTTTTCAAGGCTCATCTATGTTGTACTATGCATTAACACTATCTTTCTTTATATGGCTGAATAATATTCCATTGTATTGATATGCTATATTTTGTATGACACTTGTCTATTGATAGACTTTTGAGTTGTTTTCATCTTTTGGCTATCATGTGTAATCTGCTGATATATTCATGTGTATTTGTATGTGAATGTGTTTCAAACTCTTGGATATATATCTAGGAATAGAAATTGCTGGATATATGGTTACTGTGTTTAATCATTTGAGGAATTGTGAGACTATACCTTTGCCACTTTATATTTCCACCAGCAGTGTATGAGCCCTCTAATTCATCTACATGTTGATCATTACTTATTATCTGACTTCTTGATTCCACTATGCTAGTGGTGCGAAGTAGTATCTCATTGTGGTTTTGTTTTGCATTTCCTAGATGACTAAGGATACTGGGCATCTTTTCATTTGCTTGTTCAGCATCTGTATATCTTATTGGGAGAAATATCTAGGCAGATATTTGGCCCACTTCTTAATTGGGTTTTCTTTTAATCAGTGTTTTAAGAGTTCTTGATAGGGGCACCTAGGTGGCTCAGTTAAGTGTCTGCCTTCGGCTCAGGTCATGATCCCCAGGTCCTGGGACTGAGCCCCACATTGGACTCCTTGCTCAGCAGAGAGCCTGCTTCTCCCTCTGCTGCTACCCCCTGCTTGTGCTCTCTCTCTCTCTGTCAAACAAATGAATAAAATCTTTAAAAAAAAAAAGTCTTGATATATTCTAGATACAAATTCCTTATCATACATCTGAATTTGCAAATATTTTATCCCATTCTAAGAAACATGGAAACATGACCCAGTCAAAGAAACAAAATTAAACTCCAGAAACCAATCCTAAAGAAATGTAAATTTATAAGTCATCTTAGAAAGGATTTAAAATAACTGTCTTAAGCATGCTCATTGAGCTAAAAGAGAAAGCAGCCTAACAAAATTAGAAAAAATGATGCATGGACAAATGGTAATATCAACAAACAGAAGATATTAAGAAGAAACAAACAGTAATTATGAAGCTGAAAAATACAATAAATGGAGAAAACCACTAGGTGGTTGAACAGCAGACTTGAACAGGCAGAAGAAAGAATCAGTTAATTTGAAAACAGTTCTTTTAAATTTATCAAGTCACAAGAGCAAAATGGAAAAAGGAAAAACAGTGAAGAGAGCCTAAGGGAGTTATGGGATGTTATCAAGTAGATCAATATATGCTTAATAAGAGTTGCAGAATGAAAAGAGAGAGAAAAAGGGACGGGGAATTTATTTGAAGAAATAATGGTTGAAAACCTCCCCAAAATGAGGAAGGAATAGGCATATAAATTCAAGAAGCTCAAGGAATTCCAACCAGATAACTGAGACTCACATTGAGACATGTTATAATCAAGCTATCAAAGGCAAAGAACCTTTCTTGAAAGCAGCAAGAGAAAGGTGACTTTTCATGTACGAGGGAGCTTCCATATGATTATCAGATTTCTCAGCAAAAATTTCTTAGAGCAGAAAGGAATGGGATGATATATTCAAAGTGCTGAAAGATGAAAAACAAAACAAAACAACACACACACACACACACACATACACAAACAAAAGCAAACAAAAAAGACCATCAAACAAGAATATTATATCCAGAGAAATGTCCTTCCAAAATGGAGAAATGAAAACTTTCCAAGTTAGACAAAAGCTGAGGATGTTCATTACTACTAGACCCGCTCTGAAAGAAATGTAAAAGGCAGTCCTTCAGGGTAAAAGCAAAGTATGTTAGACAGTGACATGAAACCAATGAAAATATAAGTTCTCAGGTAAAAGTAGATAGTAGCATGTATTAAGGTAAATTTGGTGCATAAAGTCACTTTTGATTCTTGTATACAACTTATATTTCTAAATCATAAAAAATAACCTATTCAATTGGTATAAACATATAAAGATGTAATGTGTGACAGTAGTAACAAAGTAGGAGCAAAATAGTACAGCTTTTATATGCAATTGAAATTTGTTATCAGTTTAAAATAGAATTGAATTTGGAAAATTTTATCTTTATTTTTATGCAACTGCAATGGTAACCACAAAGAAAATATCTATAGAACAAACACAAAAGGAAATGAGAAGGAGCATAGCAAAGGAAACAATAAACAAAACTAAAAGTCTACATACTGAATGGGAGAAGATATTTGCAAATGATATATGTGATTAGTATACAAAATATGTAAAGAACTTATAAAACTCAATACCAAAAAACCCCACAAATAATCTAATTAAAAAATGGGCAGAAAACACGAATAGACATTTCTCCAAAGAAAACATCCAGATGGCCAACAAACACATGAAAAGATGCTCAGCATCACTCATCATCAGGAAAATGCAAATCAAAACTACAATGAAATATCACCTCACACCTGTCAGAATAGCTAAAGTCAAAAACACAAGAAATAACAAGGATGTGGAGAAAAAGGAATTCTCCTGCACTGTTGGTGGGAATGCAAACTAGTGAAGTCACTGTGGAAAGCAGTATGGAGGTTCCTAAAAAAATAAAAATAGAATTAACATATGATCCTGTAATTTAATTACTATGTATTAACCAGAGAATATGGAAACACTAATTCAAAAAGTTAAAAGCACTTTGTTTATTGCGGCATTATTTACAATAACCAAATTATGGAAGCAGCCCAGGTGACCATCAATAGATGATTAGTTAAAGACGATTGTCACATATATACAATGGAATATTAGTCAGACATAAAAATAATGAAATTGTGCCATTTGCAACAACACATGGATCTAGAGAGTATAATGATATAAGTGAAATGTTATTCAGAGAAAGATAAATACTATGATTTCACTCATATGTGGAATTTAAGAAACAAACGGACAAAGGAAAGGAGACCAAAAAATAATGGACTCTTAACTATAAAGAACAAACTGGTGGTTACCAGAGGGTTGGTAGGTGAGAGGATAGGTGAAATAGGTGAAGGGCCTTACGAGTACACGTACCTTGATGAGCACTGAGTGATGGATAGAATTGTTGAACCACTCACTATGTTGTACACCTGAAACTAATAACACTGTATAGTAACTAGATTGGAATCAAAACCTTTTAAAAATGTACTAAAACCGCATTTTTATGAGGCAGATATGATTCCTGTGAAAATAAATGTGTTATTGTGAGATACATGCATAGGAATGAGAAGGCAATCAAAGCATGTCACTACAAAAAAAAAATCAAACTCAAAGGGAGGCATTCAGAAAGGAAGGACAAAAAACTGCAAGGCATATGGAAAACAGAGGGAAATAATCCTTTCATATCAGTAATTACTTTAAATATAACTGGATTAAACTTCTCAATCAAAATACATAGTCTAGCTGAATGGTTGAGAAATACAGGATCTAACTCTATGCCATCTGCAGGAAACTCAGTTTAGATCTAATGGTACACAGAGACTGAAAGTGAAAGATGGAAACATTTTTCATGCAAATGTTATCCCAAAGAGAACAGGGGTCACTCTACTAATATCAGGGGGGGGAAAAAAAAGACTTTAGATTAAAAAAAGGAGATAAAGGACATTTTTTAATTTAAAGGATTAATTCAACAAGAAGATATAACAATTAGAAATACTTATGCACCAAACATCAAAACTCCTAAATACATGATGTAAATTTTGGCAAAATTGAAGGGAGAGGTAGAGAGGCAGAAATACTATCACTCCACTTTCAATAATAGACATACCAAGGCAGAAGATAAGTGAGCATCTGGACTTGAATAACAGTGAAAAGTATACCAAGTGGCAAGATACATGTGTCAAATGGTGGAAAATAAATCTGACAAAAATTCAGGGTCTTTCTATCTCAGTGAAATTTCTAGGGTTCCAGTGTTGTGGAGTATCTTCGGATATCCCTTCTAAGGAGAAGGATAAGTAATTACCTGTGGTCCTACCTACAGTCAAGAAGGAAACACAACACTTAGTGAACCTGTATGGATTTTAGAAACAACGTATTTTTCATTTGGAGATGTTACTGGAGTTCATTTACTGAGTGGACTACTGCTAGTTTGAATGAAGCCCAGAACAAAAGAAGGCTCTCCAAGGCAGTAGTACAAGCTTCTCTGCCACTTGGGCCATATGACTGAGGAAACCTAGTGGTGGTTGAAGTGTTAGTAGCAGATAGGGATGCTATTTAGAGACTTCAGCAAACCTCTGTGTACGAATCACAGGACAAATCTGTAGGATTTGAGGCCAAAGTTCTGTCATTATCTACACATAACTTCTTCCTCCTCTTTTATTGAGGTGTAATTGACAGCATATCTGTCTCAGGTATATAGCATAATGATTGAATATTTGTAGACATTGCAAAATGATCACAGTAAGTCTAGTTAACACCCATCACCATACATAGTTATAATTTTTTTATGATGATGACTCTTAAGATTTACTGTTTTAATCATTTTCAAATATGCAAAGAGTATTATTAACTGCAGTCATCATGCTGTAGAATGACATATCCTTACTTTATGACTGACTGACTTTATCACTGAAAGTTTGTACCTTTGGACCCCCTTCACCCATTTTGCCTATTCCCTCCCCCTGCCTCTGGCAAACATCAATTGTTCTCCGTGTCTATGAGCTTGTTTTTTCTTTTTATTTTGTTAGATTCCATATATAAGTGAGAACATACAGCGTTTATCTTTCTCTGTCTGACTTATGTCACTTAGCATAATGCCCTCGAGTTTCATTCATATTGTCACAACGGTAAGGTTTCAGTTTTTTAGTGGCTGGATAGTATTCATCGTGTATTCCACCCCACATCTTCTTTATTTGTCCATCAGTGGACACTTAGGTTTTTTCCATATCTTGGCTATTGTAAATAATGCAGCAGTGAATGTGAGGGTGCATGTATCTTTCTGAATTCATGTTTTCATTTTTTTTTCAGATAAATATGCAGATGTAGAATTGATGGATAATATGATAGTGCTATTTTTAATTTTTCAAGGACCCTCCCTAATGTTTTCCGTGGTGGCTGCACCAATTCACATTCCCATCTGCAGTGTGTGAGGGCTTCCTTTTCTCCACATCCTCACCAACACTTAGAATTTCTTGTCTTTTTGATAATAAGTATTCTAACAGATGTGAGGTGAATATTGTGGTTTTGATTTGCACTTCCCTGATGATTACTCTTTTCATGTGCCAGTTGGGCATCTGTATATCTTCTTTGGAAAAATGTCTATTCAGATCCTCTGCCCATTTTTTAATCAGATTGTTTGTTTTAACTACTCCCCTTTGAGATACAGCTTTTACCCTAAGACTAGTCCTTAGTGGAGACTGAATGTTTAACCACAGGCCACAAATTGCCATGTTATCTGAGCTTCCCATCTTGTTCTCGGTGCTATCTGACCCATGAAGAAATAAACTTAGTTATGTACAGCAGCACTCCCTTATCAAATGGAAGTGTTGTATATGAGATTGGGCCTGAGTGTACCCTGAAGTTACAAGTTACATGAGGAATGAGCCCAAATGTTCATAGTCACCATTTCTATTGCATACACTTCCTTCTCTCCCCCAGCCTGTACCTGAGACCTCATGGGGAATTTTCGACCATCAGTTGACTAAGGAAGAGAAGACTCAGGCTTGGTTCATAGATGGTTCTGCACAATATGCAGACATTACCCAAAAGTATAGTGCTATATCACTATTGCCCCTTTCTGGAAGATCCCTGAAGATGGTGGTGAAGAAATCTCTTCTCAGTGGGCAGAACATCAAGTAGTGCAATTGGTTATTCAGTTTACATGTAAGGAGAAATATCCAGAAGCATGATTATATACCTGTTCATGGGCTGTGGCTAACGGTCCATCAACAAATGAATGGATAAACAAAATGTGATATATATGACATGATGTGTGTGTGTGTGTGTGTGTGTGTGTTTATCACACAATAAAATACTATTCAGCCTTTAAAAAAAAAAAAAAAAAAAGACGAAATCCTGTTACCTGCTACATAGATGAAACCTGAGGACTTCATGGTAGGTGAAATAAGCCAATCACAATAAAACAAAGACTGCATGATTTTTCCTAAATGAGGCATCTAAAGAAATCAAAACATAGAAGTAAGAAGTAGAATGGTGGTTTACCAGGGGCTGGTAGAAAGGGGGAAGAGAGGAGTTGTTGCTTAATGGGTTTGGAGTTTCATTTCTGCAACGTGAAAAAGTTCTGGGATCTGTTTCACAATGAAAATGAAAAATTATTGAATCATACATTTAAAAATGGTTCAGATGGTTAATTTTATAATGCTTTTACTAAAATAAAAATAAAAACAGTACATTTTTTAGAAGTTCAGCTTTAGAAGAAATATGTACCTGAGGCTCATTTCACTAGAACAAGAGAAATTCCTGGCAGGTGGGGAGCAGGGCCTGGGGTCCACAGTGGAAATGAGTAGGAAAGGTGAGGATAGTCACTCTGAGGAGGAGGACATACTGCTTTCAACAATGGAGAGGCACTGAGAAGCCAAGGGTCCTCAGGTGGGATATGTGTGTGTGTGTGTGTGTGTGTGTGTGTGTGTGTGTGTGTGTGTGTGTGTGTATTTCAACAGCTATCTCCTTGTTCAAAGAAAATGATTTCTGTTATTCCTATAAAGTCACTGAAGTCAAGAAGTGTTTTCAAGTTAGACAGGGATAGCAGCTGCAGCTGAGTGAAGTAGTTTTTTCTACTCCAATAAGCCAAGCACTTATATAAAAGCACCCTCAGTACTATATTATATATATAAAACACACACACTTTTATTGAGCCATATTCTGAAGAACCAGCAGAAATTGAGACTGTACTATTTTGGAATTTTAAAAGAATAAAATATATAGGTATTTGTGAGCACGACTAGAAAAATTCTTTTTTTTTTTTTTTTTTTTTTTACGACTAGAAAAATTCTTAAGCAGATTCTATCTGGAAGAATTAAGATGGCTAGACAACTAGAGAAATGTGTTGGGATGTGTTTGTTCAGATTACTAGGAGACGAGAGGAGATTGTGAAAGCAGAAGCACTGGTGGGTCTTCATAGTGAAATGTGCTGTCTGCCAGGAAGACGGAAGACTCTCCAGGAGCTGTGAGCTCCAGGATCTCAGTAAAGCATTTTTACCCAGGTTAGGGCTGAGTTGTAATAAAGAGGATCTGTGGTAGAGAATGCAGAATCCGTTACATGCACATGTAAGTAAAATTGAAATGTGAGAGAGCTGGGAGCCAGGGAGGGCAGCTTAAGGTCAAAATGTGCACGTTGAACAAGAATTAAGGAAAATGAAGCTAGGCTCTAAAATCAGATTAGTCAGAAAAGAACATGTAAATCTTATACTGTTAGAAAGAGATCCATGAAGAGAATGTAGATTCAGTAGCCAAGATTAGCCTTCTCAGTCTAATAAAATCTCATTTCCTGCAGCAGAGGGGAAAAAAATAAAATGGATCCTAACACTTTCTTTTTCTTGAAGATAAAACTAAGTTTTGGAAGCCAGAACTTATTTACAAGGGAATTAATAACTATTAAGTTATCGATAGCTATATACCCAGCAAGTTTCTTATGAATCTTGGCTCAAATAGAATTTTCTTTATTGCCTTATTAACATAGATGATCTGAATTAAATTAATTTCCATAGTCAGTTGTGCAAAAGAACTTGGTGTTTGGTTACCTCTGAAATACCAAACAAATACTATTTTCACTTGATCCTATTTGATATTGACTGGTTAATTACAAGTATATTTTAGTGAACTATCTTATTTCCTATAATACAAGATGGCATTAACTGCAAGGTACTCCATTATTTTATGTGACACTAATTAATAAAAAAGGAAAAAATCACTACAGATATAATTATCGGCAAAAATTCTGACCACATTGCATTTTGTTTTATACTTATAGAAATAACTCATTCAAATTTATTTAGATCTAGATATTTATTATACATCATTCTTATGTATACATAGGGAAATAATACATAAATTAAATAAATGAATGAAGATATGTCCAAAATTTATTTTTACTCAGAGTTATCAGTGTTCATATTTCTCCACAAAATATCATCTTCTGGGACATCAAGAGAGTTGGTTTGACACATTTCTTTTTAATTTATTTTTTGACACATTTCTTAAGATAGCGCTTTGCTATTGTCTCAGGGATTTTCTTTGCAGCTGCTAACATCTTTCTTAAAAGTTTCTTTCTTATGCACACACAATGATGACAAATTCCACCTGCTGCTTGGCCTTGTGACTCTAAGATAAGCCTGGTTTTCGACGTATTTGACTGATAAATTGGGGAAAGAATGAACTAGAAATTCCTAGTTCAATAACTTTTTCTTATTCTTAGCTACCAGCTTACAGATAACACAGATACCTCTTCATTCCTCTTTTGAAAGTTTTATAGGGGAGGGAACCCCAAATAAGGACCCCTACAAGGTGGAAATAATGTTTTATGAAGCCCACTTGCTAACAGATAAAGCTGTCTTCTTAAATAAATCTTCATATGCATTTATTTATTTATTTATTTCCTTTATTTCCTAAATAGGCTTAAAATTTGATCAGAGAGAATATTATCCTTTAATATGGGTGAAAACAAATAATATGTATACACTACTTTGAGTGTTTTGCCGTGAGGGTATGTGGCTGCAGTTTTAGAAAGAGGGGTGGGGTACAGAGAGTGGAGAGATTATGTGAATCGGCTCACATAAAACTCTGAATTCAATGATTTTTGAAATTTCTAATAACAATATTATTGGAATAGAAATCATTTCAGGTGGTCAGACTTTTAATTTGCAGTCTCTTATCCAATTCTTTAAACATAAGATCTTTAATTGCCATTTAATGTTAGACATTTTGCAATAAAATACAAAGCAACGTAGGCTTGCAAACAGTCCCTTTTCTGGGGAGAACACATGATTAAGCAATAGACATAAAATGCAGCACGTGCTATTACAATAGTGATAGTTCGCTATGGGACAGGATGCTACTGTAGCCATACTGCTCTGTCTCCATATGCAAATGTATAAGAAAGTCACTTTATTTTCTCTAATTAATTTAAGTTTTCCTACAAGCCCTCAATGCCTCCAGGCCCTTAGTAAATGCGGTTCCATTAATTCTAGGGGTATTGTGCTCTGGGTTTATATTCTGGTACAGTCATTCAGTCAAAGAGCATGACTTGAGTATCTATAATGATCACTGTTACAGTTCTTGCACCTTCTATAGCTCAGAGACATTGTAGGGCATAAGCTATCTTGAGGATTAGTCATCTTGGCAATTTTAGAGAAAAAAGAACAGGTGCTGAGAGCTAGGGATTCAGCACAGATCCTCTAGTGCTTATCCCTTCCTGGGGTCATTTTTTCATATGATTATTGGCAGGATCCACTCTATTCCTTTTACTCTTTCTAATATACTCCTTTTTACTGAAATCCCATCCATCCTCAGTGATTTTAAGATTTTGAAGACAAAAGCCCAGAATCTCTGCCAACTTGTTCTACTTATATTTTCCCCTGGCAAACAACTCCCCTGAGGCAGAAAGGCATGAGAACTGCTATTCCAAGAATTTTGGAGAAAGACAAAGAAGAAAATGTGGTTAGGCAGGAGGAAAAAGGCTTCCCAAATTATATCTAAAAATATTACCTAGCCACACCAGTCAAGTGATGGTCAGGAAAGATTATATTTAATCTGATAACTGAAGTAGAAAGGCCAAAATTGTTTAAGACAGAGTAAAAATACTTCTTTTTTTTGAGAATCCATGTGCTAGAGAAGACATTTTATACTTGTAACTGAGAGGTTTTCAATATAACTGTATCTTAGAATGTAAGAGGAGGTAAAGGTTAAGGATGGAGAAAAATAAGAGTCAAGATAAACAGGCTAGACTTCTATATAACCATGTAAAGTAATTTTATTTTAAGGGCAATAGGAAGTTTTGAAAATGTTTAAAGCAAGGAGAAGACACGGTTGATTTGCATTTTAGAAGTACTCTGGTTTCAAGCCAGAGGGAAAATCCTCACACCTCTCACTTCTAAATGCTGCTTTTCTCCCAGAGCTTTTATTGGACTAGTAATCTTTCCACCTGCTATTTATTTTATAAAATATATTGCAATTCAACCATAAAAATTAAATATCTTAGCATAATATTTTGGGGATATTAAACCATTTTTTTCTAACCACATTAATTCCTAGTTCATACTTGTTCTGGAGTTTTCATATCAAAGTCTATGCCTGATAAAATGTGATCACAGTTTATTCCATACTGGAGAAGAGATAGTCTTATTCACTATTAATTCATTATGAGAATTTCAAGCATGAAAACAAATTTTTTAAATAAAATTAATTATAGAATATTAGAATCTTTGAATTTAATTAAAAAACAACTTTAAAAATGTACCTTTTGTTTTAATAAATTATTCTAAAGAGGGATGTTTAAATGTTTTTTTTTTTGTTTTAATAGTAATAGCCCTCACTGCCAGGTAATATAATTTACATAAAGTTATGTATATCGTATACATATTTAATAATTGAGGAGTAAAAGCTGTTAAGAGAAGTCCTGGATACATATCAAAGTTTTAATCTAAATAGATATATGGGAGAAATTGAAAGCCCTGTATTAATCATGATTTAGTCCATACAATGTACTGAACACCACACATGTATGCATTTATTTTGAGTATCAACCATTCGTTAGTGTTATGACATTAAAATAAAAGATCAAATAATTCCTAAGGTGGGGAACCTGAGTGGCTCAGTGGGTTAAAGCCTCTGCCTTCAGCTCAGGTCACGATCTCAGGGTCCTGGGATCAAGCCCCGCATCAAGCTCTCTGCTCAGCAGGGAGCCTGCTTTCCTCTCTCTCTCTCTCTGCCTGCCTCTCTGCCTACTTGTGATCTCTCTCTCTCTGTCAAATAAATAAATAAAAATCTTTAAAAAAAAAAAGAAAAGAATTCCTAAGGTAATGAACAGTAAAACAAATGTTTTCATTTTTCATATTTGTTGAGTGTTTTGTGTGTCCTAGAGTATGAACTTTCTCTAGTAATTGTTTTTTGTTTTATGTTCACTTTAAAAGAAAGCATATTATGCTGTTTGAGAAAGGAATATTTTGTAATAGCCAATTAGTACTAGTTACTCAATGGTCTTATTTGTGTTTTTTTGGTTTTGGTTTTTGTTTTTTATCATTTCTGATTTTCTGCCTATTCTGTTGATTACTAAAAAGGATAATGCTGAAGTCTCCACATACAATTGTAGCTTTCTCTATATCTCCTTTAATTTTTAACAGCTTTTTGCTTCACAAATTTTGATACTCTATTTTCAGACACATACACATTTAGTATATACATGTCTTCTTAGAAATGTAGTTCCCTTTATCATTATTTAATATCTCTCTATATCCCTGACAGTGTTCCTTGTTATAAATTTTAATTCTCTGGATATTAATATTGCTATTACAGTTTTTTATGTGCATATGTTTCCATAGTGTATCTTTTCCCATCTTTTAAATATTACATTTAAAGTGAGTTTCTTTTAGACAACATACAGTTGGCTCTTTTTTTTTTTTTTTGTTAATCAAATCTGAAAATTCGTATTTTACATGAAGTATTAGACTCATTTGCTTTTTTACATTTAATTTTGTGGTAGGAATACTTAACATGAGATCTACTCCCTTAATAAAATATTAAGTGTACATTATTACTGACTGTAGATGCAGTGTTGTAAATCTCCAGAGCTCATTCAGTCTTGTTTAACTGAAACTTCATGCTTGATGATTAGCTACTCATCATTTCCTCCTCCCTCCAGACCCTGGCAAACCACCATTTCACTATTCGATTCTATGGATTTGACTATTCTGGATACTTTATA
Source organism: Potos flavus (assembly GCA_028534135.1). Lineage (NCBI taxonomy): Eukaryota > Metazoa > Chordata > Mammalia > Carnivora > Procyonidae > Potos > Potos flavus. The sequence goes on along the minus strand of CM052883.1, from coordinate 18,276,826 downwards.
TAATTGGAATGAGGATCTCAAAGAGATGTCTGTACTCCCGTATTCCTTGCAACATTATTCACAATAGTCAAGAAGTACAAACAACTTCAGTGTTCATCAACACATGAATGGATGAGGAAAGGGAATTGTATATACACAATGGAATACTGCTCAGCCTTAATGAAGGAGATTCTGCAATATGCAGTCACATGAATGAACCTTAAGAACATTATGCTGAGTGAAATGCAAAATGTAATTCAAGTCCATTTGAATATGATATGCTTAAGATATTTGTCCCTGCTTAATGTTCTCTGAGATTCTTAGATATGTGGTATGTTGTCTGTCATTAATTCTGGAATGTACTCTGGTATTATTTTTTAAAATATTCTTTCTCTAGTCTCTTTTCTCCTTTGGGGATATCAATCACACTTAAGTTAGAACACTTGATATTGTTCCACAGCTCTTGATTTTTTTTTTGAATGTGTGTGTTTCAATTTATATAATTTCTATTGACCTCTCTTTAAATTCACTGATTCTTTCCTTAGCTGCATCAAATTTGTGATGAGCCTGTCAAAGGCATTCTTCATTTCCATTGCCATTTTCTTATTTCCACCATTTCTGTTTGATTCTTTCATATAGTTTCTATCCCTCTGCTGAAATTAGGTATTTGATCTTAAGTGTTGCTCAGCATTTTAACTAGAAACTTTTTTTTTTTAAACTGAGTGTTTATTAAAAGACAAAGCAATGAGCAGTGAAAAAGCATCCTGTGTTTTGTTTGTTTGGTTTTACTTTTGGGTGGGAGCAGGGTGGGGCATGGAAAGTAGGGATATAGATGGAAGCAGCCCAGAAGGAAAGATAGCTCTATCCATCCCTCCTTCTTTCCTGGGCCAGCCAGGTTCAAAGCCCTTAATTACATCTTGCTATGCAGCTGTAAATATGTGTATGTCTACACGGAGCATTGGTTTGACCTTCACAGGGAGAGGATGGGAACCTAGAGTAGGAACAACTGAGGACTGCTAAGAACTTGACACTATTCTATAGTACTTGGTACAAAATAAAGCAGCCAGGTTCAATCTGAAGGGACAGGGTTGGTTTTCCTGACAAGCCAGGTGAGGCTAATGATTGAAGATGCTACTGTGAGCTCAGAATGGCCAGCTGGTCCTCCTTTGGAAGAACTTGGAAGAAGGAAAATTTAAGGATTGAACTAATCCAGGGTCAAATTTATTTTTATTCCCTGCATCATGACACATCAGAGAAAGGAGGAGTCAAGAATGCCTCATTTCTGGTTTTGCTATAAAGTTTCTGCCTGCCAATTCTCCCCTCCCACCTGGCATATTAATTAATATTTATTATGGTGATTTAAAATTCCCTGTTAGATATTTCTAACATCTGTGTCATATCTGAGTCTGGTTCAGATTATTGATTGGCTTATTCTTAGTGAGTTTATTCTTGCATTTACATATATATCATATTTCATGTGTATGCTGACATCATAGATAGGTAAGAAAAACTGAGGTGAATACTATTTATGCTTGGAGAAAGGTATACCTCTCCACTACGCCTTTTATGCAAAAACTGAGTCAAGAGCTGGTCTGGACTTGTAGAGTTGTTGCTGTGGTTATCCTCAGTGTACTACAGCTTTCAGATTCCTATAGAAATGCTTTGTATTTGGAAGGGGGCTGGTTTTCTAAAGCAGTGTAGAGTTCTACCCCTTGTGGCATCCCTCCGAGTCTCTGCATGCTCTTTTTCTCTCTTACCCCTCTTCAAAAAGTATTCTACAGTTACTTCTTAACTGAAGCTTCTTCACTTACTAGAGTGGTGTGGTCTCAGAGGTACATTCTCTAATGTTCTAATTAAGCCTCACTGTTAACCCTGGATAATGTCCCTGGGTGTGAGGTTAGAGCCTTTTTGGTCTTGCTGTCCCTTCCCTAACTGTAGTTGTGGGCATAATCCTACTGCTTTCCAAAGAGTGTCTGCTTGTTTGTATTGGAGTGTAATTAACATACAGCATTATATTAGTTTTAGGTGTACAATATAATGACTCAGCAACTCTATACATTTCTCAGTGCCCATGAAGATAACTGTACTCTTAATCCCTTTTATTTCACCCATCCCCCTCCCCCCCCAGCTCACTTCTGGCAACCACTGGCTTATGCTCTGTAGTTTTTGTTTTGTTTTTAAAGGTTTGTTTATTTTAGAGAGAGAGAGAGAGAGAAAGAGAGCATGAGTGGGAGGGGCAGAGGAACAAGGAGAGAGAATCTCAAGCAGACTCCACGCTGAGCACGGAGCCCCACGTGGGGCTCAATCTCACAACCCTGAGATCATGACCTGAGCAGAAACCAAAAGTCTGGTGCTGAACCTACTGTGTAACCCAGGTGCCCCTGTTTTCTGTAGTTAAGAGTCTGTTTTTTTGTTTGTCCTTTTTTCTTTCTTTTATTTTTAACCCTGAATGTGATTAAGTTGTCACCAGTGCCTTGAGGACTGGAGTTTTCAGTTGCCATTTATTCCCAGAGTGTCGAATTGCTCAGTGGTGGGTGGGGAAGAGGGTCTGAGTGGAGTTTCTTACTCCTCCTGCACAGCCACTTACTCTGAGCCCAGGTCTGCACCTTGTGGGTGCTTCTTAGGGTTTTTTTTCCAATATTATCATTGACTCCTGGGTGGGGTTTTCATGATGAAATTTCATGATGAAATTATGCAAGAGGATGTAGACTTCCAATGTCTTTGAGTCCCAGCAGTTTCACATGGTCATTCCAGCCCCCATACAGCTCTCATCAATTTGCAATTCTAACTAAACTGACCTTTGCATCTGCCCCAGGTGAATGAGTCCCTACATTTCTTCCTTCTCTGTATGCATTGTCTCTTGAAGATTTCATACTAGTAGGTTGCTCTGTGATTTACTTCCTTCAGTGGGTTCAAAAAGGTGTAATTTTGAAATTAGTTTGTATTAATTAATTAATTAACTAATAATTTCCCCTGTAAGATTTGCAGAGGTGCTTCTTCCAGGACTCCACAACCTGGGTTCAAATTGGGTTAGAAACTGCAAGAATGATAGACACTTAAAGGCATAAATATTGTTAGATTGACTTCTAGAATAAAATGAAAGTCTAAGTCCATGCTTTCATAACAGTCTTATTTCCCAATCTTATCAAATCAATCAGTAATTAATAAGTATAATTTCATATCATTTAAAGGAGTATCAATATATGAAAACTTTTAACCAATTTCTTCAATTCAAAAAAATGGATAGTAGATTATTTATTGATGAAGCAAAGTAGAGAAAGTCACAGCTTATATACACATATGGAGAGTGCTGAGAACAAAGAAGCTAAGCTGCTTTGGGAAACCAAAGGGACTTTGGACTTGGAGACAGCAGGTATTTCTGGGGGAAGGAGTGAGAGGTGGAGGCAGGAATCATAAGTACTAGCTGAAGACATGAATGTCATTTATATAACAGTATATTATGCATTCACACTTCCCACCCCTGCCTTTATTTAGAGATTGCAGGGCAGCCAGGAATTTGCCTACCACAAGAAAAAAGTAGGATTCTTTTCTGATGTATTATATAATCTCTCAGAAGAATGAGTGAACAGTTAGTATGGGTGGAACTCATTTAAGAACAGCCTTTCTTATTCTGACACTTGGATAGCCCTTCATATATGGGTCAGTTCCTCTTATACTTACTGTAAAGGATAATCTCTGCGTAGACAGGCTTTTCTTATTATTACAAAGAAAATAGTAATTTTAAAGAACTTGTTTACTACTTGCCACATACCAGTGCTTCTCTGAGGTAAGAGCCACAGAAACACAAAACAGTTATGAAGTATTTGAAAAGGCCTAAAATCGAAGGTGAATTACTAGTACTAAAAATGCAGGAAAGTTGACAAAAAAAATAGATATGTGATGAGTAAAAAGGCATTTTTTTTTTAAATTTAAGAATTCCAAATATTAGAAAAAAATGTAAAGATCTTCGGGGCACCTGGGTGGCTCAGTGGGTTAAGCCTCTGCCTTTGGCTCAGGTCATGATCTCAGGGTCCTGGGATCCAGCCCCGCATCGGGCTCTCTGCTAGGCGGGGAGCCTGCTTCCTCCTCTGTCTCTGCCTGCCTCTCTGCCTACTTGTGATCTCTCTCTGTCAAATAAATAAATAAAATATTTTAAAAAAAATTATAAAGATCTTGGATTCATAGTGAAAAGAATTATATGAAAATGGAATAATGTAAGAAGAGATGTCTTTGGGAATATTAAAACATGATTTCCAAAATTAAAATGTAATAGATTTGTTGAGAAATAGATTTGTTAAAATATGCCCAAATATTAAAGAATGATAAGATCACAGGGTGCCTGGGTGGCGCAGTCGGTTAAGGGTCAACTCTTGGTTTCAGCTCAGATCCTGACCTTAGGCTGGTGAGATCGAGCCCCACATGAGGCTTCAAGCTCAGCGTGGAGTCTGCTTGAGATTCTCTCTCCCTGTCTCTCTGCCCCTCCTGCTCATGCTCTCCCTCTCTCAAAAAATAAATAAATCTTTAAAAAATGATAAAATAACTTAAAATATGTATAAAAAGGAAGAGATACAGGGAATCTAAGAAGCCTGAAATAAAAATAAAACATGTAAATAGTATTTTAATATTTTCAAGTCAGTTGTTTCTTAATCCATAGTTCCCATTCAAATGTATGTGTGTTTTCATTAAAGGTTCTGGCATATTACAAACATTCAGATACATGTATACACTCACACACACACTATACACGTGCAAATGCATACAATATATGTAAAAATGTTAAAGTAACCACCAGCATTGCAGCAGGAGATAAACCAATGTACCCATTTGCCTCTGGGGCGTCATACATATGGAAAGATATGGGCATAACTATTTTTTCTTACTATCGAAGCCCTACTATATTAATTATTTTTGTTTTAATATACTACTTTAACCAACATATTAAACAAAAAAAATCACAGTATGCTTAGTTACATTCTGGTATAAGTTCCTTATCTCTTCACCACCCAGTAACATTTTGTGGATCATAATATGATAAACACTGTTTCACTATCATTTTGAGCAGCTTTCACGAGGTTCTGATTATATTTGATTATCATATCTCAGTATGTATCATCTAGTATCTGGTTCAAAATGTCACTCATATTTAGAATTTTACTTACACCTCCACAAACTGTCCAGACTTCAGTATATATATATATTTTTAATGACTCCTCCTGTTTGATCTTGGAGTAGGAGACTCCTTCTGTCTTATAGGCTCTACATTGTTTGATGTGTTTGGTCAAGGAGGGTAAAGAGAAAACATAGCAGGTACTTCAATTGTGAGAAGCATACATATATTGGGAAAAAAACTCACAAGGGATGGGAGGGAAAAGCTAACCTCTTACTAGGTCCGTCACACACACACACACACACACACACACACACACACACAGTCTCTCTCTCTTTCTCTCTCTCTCTCTTTCTCCTAAATACTTCATTGCCCTCTATAGGTATTGCTTATATGATCTAGGATATATAATATAGGTTGATAAAAACCTTAACTATCCCTAAAGTAAATGCCTGCATTGCAAGTGTTTATGATTCTCTTTATAGGACGGGGACCCTGAATTCTCTGCATCTCAATTTGGAATCCTAGTAACCAACAGCCCCACTGGTCACATTACTCATACAACATGCCCATTTTGAGAATGTCTCCCTACTGCTAGGATATGTCTCAGCCATTTACTATGATGTATGATTGTTGAAAAGTTATTTTATCTCTTAGTGCCTTATTTTCCTCATCTCTGCAACAAAAATATTAGAATATTTAATATGTTTTTTAAAGTTTTATTTATTTAATGAATCTCTCCACCCATTGTGGGGCTCAAAATCATGACCCCAAGTTCTGACAGAACCAGCCAAGTGCCCCTCATATGTTTTATTAAAGAAATAATATTAAACATAGAGTGTGGCACACAAAGCCCGGCACATAATATTTAATAAACACTGTGATTGTTGTTATTATAATCCCAGTCTTCCCATGCTTGGACAGAGGTGAGTTATTTCCCCAGAACTCCAAAAGAACAAAATAATGGTTTGCTGGTAAAATCACTTTATAAAAAGTCAGAAAAATTTAGTTGAAATTCTACTTGTCTAACAATGTGACCTGCGGAAAGAAATTTACCAATTTAGGTTTCATTTATCTCATCTGAAACGGAGAGGTGGGAGATAAGCTGTGATATCTAGGGCATTTTCTGATTTGTGAATTATTTTATTGTATATCAGTATTTTTTTCATTTTACTAATTCTTCACATTAAAGAATACAATTTTCCCTCTAAATGAGTCTAGTAATAGGAACAGTCCACCAGCAAGCCACCTCAGTTAGTAGTTCATTGCATAACCTGACACTAGTGACAGGTTGTTTCCAAAGAACTGATAATCAATTAAGCCAGGAAGGTAAGCCAAGATAGGGGGCCCGGAAACCAAAAAGGAAAATTGCTTTAACTGGCAGTTTCAGTAAAAGTATATGCCTCACGGAGAATAGATTAATTGAGCCTAACCTCCCTTTCTTTCTCTCAATGTCTACTAACAGTGAGTATTCCAAGAGTCAAGTGGTGAAATGTCCTTTATTTTACACAGTAGAGAACTAGGTGTTTGAAGGAAGGGATGCTTTTTTACTTCCCTATCAGAATGATGTCAAACCCACTTGACTCTAGAGCCATACAAGCTTTTGATTTTCTACTGAAAATTATGTTACTATGGTTTAAAATGCCCACTGTGATTCCAGGACTTTAGTAGTTCATAAACTTTGGACTAAATATGCAAAATTACTCACTTCATCCAATCAGGAAGATACTAGATTTCAGATTGGATAGGATCCTTTGACATATCTTTGTGGAACCAAAGGAATCTTTAGTAAACATTTGGACATGGATGTCTGGAGCCCAGAAAGCAGGTCTAGACTGCAGATGTACATTTGGTGGTTAGCACATAGGTGTTATTAAAATAGGGATCAATCGAGGTTAGCTAAAATGAGCATGTATACAAAGACATGAGGGCCAAGATTGAGGCCTTAAGGACATTTTACTTGAAGATTTTTAGTAAAGAAAGTGAAGAATTCCAGGAAAATGTGATGTCTTGGCAGATGATGAAACAGTGCTATGGTAACTTAAACATGGTTCTCTAATGTGAATTTTGACTTCTATGTAGTCAAGAAAGATAAAGATATAAAAATGTCCACTGAATTTTCACCATGGAGATACCAAAGCTAGAGTAGTTTTATGTAAGTCAATGAAAACTTGATTGGATTTACTAATTTGTTAGTTATTTCAAACAATATTAATTCAGGAGCTCCTGTGCACTAAACACTCTTCGAGATTATTGGGATAGAGCTAAAAATTAAAACAAACAGAAACAACACAGGAATTCCTGCCTTATGTAACATATAATCTAGTGGTAAAGCTAATAAATGAATAAGTAAAAATAGTGTCAGAAAGGTATGAGGGCTATGAGAAAAATAAAGCAGGAAAAAAAAATGAAGTTTTAAGGGCTGTAATTTTAAATAGCATGACTGTAATAGTTTTCTATTGTTACTCTAACAAACTACCAAAACTTAGTGACTTAAAATTGAATCATGTTGTATACCTGAAACTAATGTAATATTATATATTGTATCTCCAAACAAACAAAAAAGCGACTTAAAAAAACACAAATTTATTATCTTACAGTTCTTCACATCGGCAGTCTTATGTCTCGCTGGGCTAAAATGAAGGTGTTGGTAGGGCTGTATTACTTGGTGAGTGCTCAAGAAAGAATCCATTTCCTTGCCCTTTCCATCTTCCTTTTGCCCCCTCCATCTCAATTAATGGTTTCACCAGTCAGTTGCTGAGGACTGAGAACTTTGAGTCTGGCTTCCTGACCAGTCTTCTTCTGCTCATGCTCTCCTACAGCTTCCTCTCCTCATAGCAACTTTATAGTACGAATCAGACCATGTTGCTTACATGCTTAAAATACACCAGTGGATTTCCATTGCAATTGGAATAAAATGCCAATCTCTTTCTGTGACATATAAGCCCTTATGTCCTCCTCTACCTTCATACAGCAGTGCCGTCACCGGGTTCCCAATCTGCAACAGCATTACTTTTTTGCTTGATCCCCAAACACTGCAAACTTGCCCTGACTTTTGCACTGGCAATTAATTATGCTCAGAATGTTCTTCCCTAGAACTCCCTATTGCTAGTCTTCTCAAATGAGCTGAACTGTCTCTCAGCTGTTCTCTCTAGATAAAGCACACCTTTTCCCATATACCCACTAGTCGGCCCATTTTCTTTTTAATTTTATGTTTCATCCAAATGATCATTCTCTAAAGTCCTTTATTCATTCTATGTTTGAGACCCAATAAGATATAATATCCAAGATGCAGGGTTGTTGCATAGGTCTGCATGAGATATTTCCATGTTATTTATATGTGAATTATGTGTCTTGGCAGTATGTCTGTGATTTCCAAAATGGAAATAATAATGTCTGTGTTGTAATCCACTGTCATACCAAGGCCTTGGACTGTGCTGGCACATGATAAGTAAGATGTTCACTAATGTGAATGAATGAAAAGGAGAATTTCTAAAGAGACGTTGCTCTTTTTGCTTAGATACAGTGTGACAATTAGGATAGCCTTACATGCTCTAGGTTGAAAGTCATGAAGTAATATTCTGATTTAACTTAAGTTTTCATTGACTTATCACATTAACCTGTAGACTTAAATGATTTATTTGGCTTAGGCTTACATGTTTTCAGCAATATCTTTACTGTAAAATAATTGTGACTATAGTTAAAAAGCTTCCCAAAATTTTACTGCAGAAAATGACTGGTTGCAAAAGTCTGAATAAGTCGTGAAAGGCATTCCAAGAATGGCTAATGTAATCCACAGGCAAAAAATCCACAAACCAAAAAGTCACGTGTAAACTATTTTCAGCTCTGTTCCCTAGAGAACAAACGTTGTGCTACTTGGCTTTGTTTCAGAACCTTAAGACATACCACATCGAGATCTTCCATGGATTTCTAGAGTCCCATCAATACTGTCCTATGATCCAAGTAGTATGGCAGCTGGAACCTCAGCCCTCTTCTAATCTCTTATTTCCCATCCCATTCCCCCAGGCTGAACTGTCCCTCCAGGTCCCTTTTTGCTTGCCACTATTAATTAGCTCCTAAAATGTTTTGGTTTGTGGGTTGTTTTTTTTGTTTGTTTGTTTGTTTTGTCAGTGCTTGCATTTCCTCCCTCAGTTTGTGGTAAGACCGACCCTCTTAAGCCTACAGTTGCAGAAAATATGGTGCAGAACCAGATGCCTATAAGGGAACTTGCTATAGAATGGGTCGTTGCCTGAGGCCATTTTTAGGAAAAGAACACTGCTTCTCCAGTGTAGCAGGATTCAAGAAAATGTGTGTGTTTGATACTTTTAATCCCATTCACACAAATATCCTGATAGGTCTCGAGGTCCCATTCCTCTTTAAAATAGTCAAGACATATTAAGTCTGCTAATTTAGTCTCCATTGCAACATTCACAACCTTATAACCATTCACAGGCCTGATTGTCGGCAATCTTCCTTGTAGTTAAAATAGTTAAGAATTTCTTCTAATACTGCCAAAGAATTCTTGACCTTTTTCATAGCGTGCTTAAGCTTAGGGAAAGTCTTTCCTGGGCCTGTGTATGTGTGCATGCCCGTGTGCATGCTTCTGTTTGTGCATGCACACTTGCAAGGTCTCCAAGTCTGGCAAAAGCAGACACCTCACATAACATTTCTTATAATTATCATTGCTTCTACGCTAATCAAGTTTAGTCCCATTCCAACTCCTTACCTTGCATCTGAGCTTCTTCCTAATTAAAAACTGCTGAAAGCCTGAGTAAATATGATTCCAGTGAATGCCAGGGATTATTACTCAACCTAATTATGCACACACACAAAAAATGTATTTCTGTTGACTTGAGAGCAGTGAGAATGCAAGCCTGACATCTCATTCTGAGGGTTTATTTGTAGGGTCACTTTTGCAACCTATTGTCTTAGCCCAGATATTTTTGAAAATCCAGACAGAGTTATAGCTTACATGTTGTTGTTGTTTTTGTTTGGGGTGGGCAGTGTGTGGCTAGTTGGTGGGAAGATCACTGCATTACCAGGGCAACAAGACTGAGAAAACAAGTTTGAGGGATATTCTAGGGAAGGAGAGAAAGAAATAAAAGTTTGTGAATAACCATGCTGGCCACAAATTCACAAGGAAGTAACAGGCACACAGAACATCTCTGGAGAGGATGTATGGAATTACTGTGTCTGGAATTGTTCTTTAGGGTGGGAGAAGAGGATCAATCTCTTTGTATGACCACTACTTCATGTCAGCTCTCTTGAATTGTTTAGAGTTGGCCCTATGGGGTTTACATTCCCACATTTCTGTCCTGGGTTATTGGCTCTCCCTGGCAGCCCCTGGGGAAGCTGTAGCCTGCGTGGTTCCAACTGAATTAGACCTAAGTTCTAGAATTTCTGCAGCTGCTGCCCTATTGGGTACGATGGCAACCAAGACGAAGCTCAGTCCTTGTCCCTAGGAAAGACTAATGAATCAGTCTTTTGAGACTGGGGGCTGGGGGTACAGGATGCTGCAGTTGAACAGGTAAGAGGAGTATAACCAAGATGTCGAATCAGTTGTATTTGATCACCACTTTATTTAAAAATATATAGTTTTATTAGATTCTCTGTGATTGTGAGAATATACCAATGACAGGTAATATTTAAAAAAACAAAATATTTATTTTTTTCTTTTCCCTTCAGTATTAACTATCATTCTTTTTTTAACTATCATCTTTTTTTTTTTTTTTTTTCAGATTTTATTTATTTATTTGACAGAGAGAGAGAAAGTGTGCGCAAGCCGGGGGAACAGCAGGCAGAGGGTGAGAGAGAACCAGGCTCCCCACTGAGCAGGGAGCTGGTTGCAGGACTCCATCCCAGGACACTAGGATCATGACTTGAGCCAAAGGCAGACATTTAACTGACTGAGCCACCCAGGCATTCTTAAAAAAAAAAAAAAAAATTCTTTGTAGGTTTGATCTGTGTTAGCGTAGCAGACTTGGGATGTTTTTGCACTTTATTTTTTGCATGTAACAGAATTCTCCCAGAGCTGAGCAGATGATTGTACTAATGTGATCACATTCAACAAAAGTAACTGAAATCCCTGGGACCATGTTTCCAACTGTGTAATTAGGGAGTTGTAGCCCTGCTCAAAAATCTCATTCCGTTGTTAGAGGGGTATCCATCTAACATGACCTCACAAAAGTCTTTCTTTACCCCATGGATCTCTCATGTACAGATTTCCAGTACATAACTTATAGTTGCCTTGAAGCTATTAAGCAAACCCTGCCTTGAAAGTTGAGGAAAGATATGTCTGTGTCAAGGTTATAAACTGGGGATTATCTGGTAGTCCAAATTGTGATGGAGCCCTTATTTTAGCCACTGTGCTGAGTTTTAAGCAGAAGTAGAGAAAATATCTCACCATCTATCTTTACTTTTCTAGTTAAGGTATTTTGTTCTTCTTTTGTCTTGGTGATTGCATTGTAGAAGGAGTCCTTAAACTTAAGTCAACAAGTGCGTAGCTCTGATTTTAGTCAAGAAATCAGATTCTGAAAACACTCCTGCCATATGCCTCATATTGTGTTCCTTTCAGAAGACATTTTCAAATTCCTCCTCTTTTTAAAAGCAAAAACAGCTGTTTGGAATGAACATGTTCTCCCCCAGATTCATAAGTTGAAGCTCCAGCCCCAGTGCTGAAGTGTTTGGAGATGGAGCCTCTGGAAGTTAATTAGGGTTAGATTAGATTATGAGGGTGGGGCCTTCACGACGGTATTAGTAGCTTTGTAAGAGGAGGAAAGGAATGATCACTCTGTCTACCCTGTAAGGACACAGAGACAAGGCTGCCTCTGTGAGCCAGAACCCAACTCTGTCTCTGACTTCTAGCCCCCAGAGCTATGAGGAAATAAAACTCTGTTGTTTTAGCCACCCAGTCTATGGTGTGGAATAATTTTTGCCTCTTCTCCTGGAAGACACTTGTAGCCTGTTTACATCTTAATAGACAACTTTAATGGAAGATCAATTCTGTTAAGCATGTATAAATCCAGGCAATTAGTAACATAAATCCCCAACATAAAAAATGTCAAAATTAGATTGTCATCTACTTATTTGCTTCAAAAGAGCTTTTATTTAAAAAAATTTTTTTTAAAGTTTGGTAAATTTTACTCCAGTAATATTTTTACTTTTTTTTAACTTTTTATTATAAAAAGTTCCAGTGTATTTAGTAGTAGGTAGAAGGGTATAATAAAACCTCATATTTGAATTCCCTGACTTCAAAAACTATCAGCTCATAGCTAATCTTGTCTCACTATACTCTGTTATTAGCCACTGAGGTATCAACCCTAACACTTCATTCTTGAAGGGGAGGCGATCATATCATTCAGAACTGAAATTTTAAGAAAATCAATCTCAGTCTCTCTGTTGCCTCTCCCTACCACATACCTTCTTTTGCTGAAGTTCTTCTTCTGTTGTTGTTGTTGTTTTGGCATTTTTTCTTCTATGGAATTGAATGAAGAATGAAGAATTGACTTTATATGGTGCTTAATCAATACATAGATCTGTATTAAAAGAGACAAGATACCATTTCATCTCTTAGTATTTATTCACTGTTTTTGAAAGGGATCTTAGAAATTATTTACAACTTCAACATATAAAAACTTTAATGTCGACAAAGCAAAATAAATAATTATTAAGGAATAATATTAATAATTTAAAAATAATTAGAAGATATAATTTCCCCAACTATTGTTCTTGAAACTTGGGATCGTTGAGTAGAAATTCCCCACAGAGATATAACTTATTTACAATATTTTCCTCTTCAGAAAATCCCATTAATAATTCTGCTTATGGAAATAAATATTATCTGTAGATAGAGGCATATACATGATGGAATATAGATTTGTTTTCGATAAATCGTGTAGTTGAAATAATGGAAAAGAGATATCTTAGAGATGAAATAAATAACCAAATAATTAAAATCATGTGGGTATGCAGAACTCTGAAAAAAACTAAATGATATCTTCTCTGTCATCTTTCAAAAGCAGTGACTAAGTACAGTTAGAAGTTGGCTCAACTAATAATAAAAAGTCTTGCCTATTGCTTGAGGTGAAACATGGATCTGAAAAGATATACTTTTGAAAATGTCTTTTCAAAATGTTTTTCACCTGGGTGGCTCAGTCTGACTCTTGGTTTTGGCTCAGGTCATGATCATGAGATCCAGCAGCCATGGGCCCGGTGTTAGGCTCCTTGCTTAGCCAGTCGGCTTGACATTCTTTCCCCCTCCCTCACCCTCTGCTCCTCCCCTTGCTCTTAAACACACACTCTCTCTCTCTCTCTCTCTCTCTCTCAAGTAAATAAATAAATAAAATAAAATGTCTCTTATCTCCGATTAGATACGGAATTAGGTATATATTTATATATGCATGTATGTATGTATTTAAATATTGTACTAGTAAGCACATTCAAATGAGCTCTTATCCAAAGCAGTTAGGTTATAGCCTTATACACCCTTTTGAAAATGATTGGGATTCCAGAGACACTTTTTTCTTTGTATCTCCCACTAGTATTTTTTGTATTACTGAGAAATATAATCCACTTCATTCAACAAACATTTTTCGCCTGCTTAATCTGTTAGGTATATTGGGTTCAATTGTGAAATAAGAAGGTTGTATTATATAAAAACTAGTGGTTAAGCCAACTTTGATCTCTTGTAATTCTATAAATTCTTTATTTAAAGGAAAAGCTGAGGGGTGCCTGGGTGGTTCATGGGTTAAGCCTCTGCCTTCGGCTCAGGTCATGATCCCGGAGTCCTGGGATCAAGCCCCACATCGGGCTCTCTGCTCAGCAGGGAGCCTGCTTCCCCCCCCCCCCCACCTTCCTCTCTGCCTGCTTGTGATCTTCTCTCTGTCAAATAAATAAATAAAATCTTAAAAAAAAAAAAAATTCTTTAAAAAAAAGAAAAGCTGATCACTTAGTCCCTTTGAGTGGTGGTGCAACAAATTGAAAATAGGTGGCTTTGGTGTAGTCCTATCATCATCCTCTTAAAAGAAGAATATTTGCATGCACACACACACACACACACACACAATACAGAAAGTTTCCTTATGGATCAGTATTTTATCAATGTCTTATAGTAAATATGAGTATGATTTGTAGTAACTTGTGACAAATGCATTTTGTATTTGACTGTTGTATTATGTACATTCTTAAATACACCATAGAGAAATACATGATTATACCACACATATTTATAACTTGGGTTAGTACTTAGAATCTGAATTGCTGTCTTAAAAAAAAAAAAACAACTTGGAATCATTCTTCTTTTTGAAAAACTTCAGAAAAACATTTCTATAAGTGTCAAATTTAATTGCCTATGATTCATTTTTGACAGATCATGTACTTAAACCAATGAGCCTTAGTTCTTTTCTTTTAAATTGTTGGCAGTCAGAAGCATTGTATTACTCATCACATTGTAGAATCTGCACAATATTACTGACAGATTTTTGTATTAATTAAAGATTCTGTGTTGTGTAGACTGCATCCTGAAGATGTGGTAGATTCCATTAATCTATATACAAAGGTGAGAAAGTGAAGGAGCTGGTAACTCTACTAAAAAGATCACCTTTGGATAGATTTTGAGAAAATGTGAAAATGAGTTTAAAATGATGAATGATTATCATTCAAAACAGTGTCAGATATGAAAAAATGGCTCAAATACTGTTCTTTCATTAGAAAGTAGAGAATGTGACACAAATTAATCATTAGCTAATTCGGTGTTTTAAGTTTGTCAGTATGCAAATAATTGACCTGAATAAATAAAAAAGAATTTTTTTCAGGTATCTAACATGTTTGCTAATACAAAGGACACTTTATGACAGTAAATTTAAATTCCATGTATACACAAAAGTACACAGTTTACTGAAATTGTAAATTTTGAAAGTAACTGAGTATTAAATTAGCTTCCAAACATAACTGATTTATACCCTGAGAGAACAACTTAACCTTTTTAAATTCAGACACATCATATACATAGCCATCACACTGAGGTAATTGGATGACATATTTTATTTTCTTTCATATATATATGTATATATATATATGGCTATAAGAGATCATTTTTACTCTGTGTGGATAGCTTTCAGATATATCCCAAAGCAGAGACAAATTTAGAGAAGAGCCCATGCATTTGGCAGTGATTTCATTTAACAACACAAACACAACAAAAGCCGTAGCAGCTGACATGTATTTTTATTTCTTATTGTCTGCCGGGCAGTATTCTAACATAACATAAACAACAGCACTCATTCATTCCTTACAGTAGTGTTATGGAGTAGGTACTGTTAGTTTTCCCAACTTACGGAGGAGACAACTGAGGCATTCAGATGTTCAGTAGCTCTCTGGAGAGTAGAGGCTGAGGATCCATCCTTGGAAAGTTTGAATGCATAGATGATACTGTTAAAACGTATGCTTAGCTGCCTTCCCAAAATAACATGACATTTTGGTTGAAAGGGAACCTGACGTTCACAAACTATAGAATCATTTTGATTACTTACAAAAAGTAATGTTGACTCCTAAAACCTTAGGGCTACTAAAATTTTGGAGGCTGGGCAAAACTATATAAAAATATTAAAAGCAAACAAGAAACAACTACAAATATTTTTAGGACAAAATGAATGTTGAGACATGACAATTCTTCAATAATAACTTTAATGAATATTTTAATAATGTTGTCTAAGATTATCCATGGATGCAAATTATGCATGAATCTGTAAAAGATGTATTTAGTTCAAGGTTTTAAGCTTAGGGGTAGAGGCTGACACACTATCAGTGGTAATATTCCATTCAATAAGGAAAAGAAAATAAGTCTATAAATTTTTAAATTTTAATTAGCTCACGCATTTATCCAAATCTTAGAATGCAGACATAAGTTGTAACATCAAAGTATGCATCTTTTCAAAGTATCTGTATCTTAGAGGTAGAAGTTTATCGACTACAAGTATCAACATATTAACTGACAATTTTGGGAAATTAGCGGCACTATTTCCTGCCACAATTCTAAGGTCAAAGACAACATACCAGATAATATACTGGAACCAGATAACATACTAGAAATTAGTTCACAACTAAAAAAAATCTCCAAAGGATAATTTTGGTAAAAATAGATTAAGTTGATTTGTCTAATTAAAAGAGAGTGTACCAGGACTAGAAGCTACATAAGATATAAGGCAAGTGAGTATGTGTATGTGAAAATTATACCAACACACATGTACTGACAGTGAAGTACAATTGGCAAATATATTATTTTGGGGGTTTATTAAAACATCATTTTATTTGTTTTCTTTGAATTTCAGTGGATTCAGTGAGTGAGAGGTATTTTTGTTTTTTGTTTGTTTAATATATTCCGTAATATACATAGTCACAGTTACTTGGATCTATTTCCTTGAGAAGAGCAAAACTACAAATAGAAATAAATGAAAATGTGAATTTAAAGTTTAAAATATTTCATTCTAAAGTTAAACAAAAAACATGAGCTTGCAATCATTTTGGTCTTCATTTTTTTTTGATTAGCATATTAAACAAACAATACAATAGAAAAAACATATATATCTGTAGTATCTACACTTACATTTTATTATTTTTTAAATTAACTTGCAAGGGGCGCCTGGGTGGCTCAGTCAGTTAAGCGATTGCCTTTAGCTCAGGTCATAATCCCAGGGTCCTGGGATCAAGGGCCACGTTGGGCTCCCTGTTCAGTGGGGAGTCTACTTCTCCCTCTCCCTCTGCCCCCTGCCTGCTTGTGCTCGCTCTCTCAAATAAATAAATACGATCTTTAAAAAAATAATTAACTTACAAAATTATTATTAGTTCCACTTTCAAATTGTGATGAAGTTTATGGCACTTAAATACTTTCTCAGTTATATTACTTATAATAATAAATATTAGTGATAATATTAAAGCCAACATAGAATATTTTTATACAAAGAACTGTTTAGGACTTTATATTTATCATCACAGCACTTTGAATCAAGCACTATTATTATTATTATTATTTCCTACTTAATACAATAATAAAATAATAATTACTCATTACTATTATCTTCTGATTAATGGGAAAGACTAGAAAAATAGTCAAGTATGTATGGACTCACATTTGAGTATAGGTGGACTTTAAATATATGTCTTGAGAAATGAAAGAGGTACTTGATAGTGATAGATAGTACATATGGTTATTTATTTAGAAGATATAAGTATATGCAACTATTACATAGGCAGCTAAAAGGAAGACTTAAATAGTGCCAGTCTATTAATTTGAATTTCTACCAGTCTACTATAAGAAATGCAAAATAGATATAGGATAATAGGACCGGATTAATACAGAAAAAAATAATGACAAATCCCATAGGTAAGTATGTGTGCATCTATGCATATATGATTCATATATTGCTTTAATGGTACAAATTATTTGCCATTTCCCATGTCTACTTACTTTGCAATGTAGTTTTGCAGCTCCTCCAGTCAGGAGGAGGAACAAGATCCTTCCTTGATTCTCTGCACATCCACATGACTCAGTGTAGCCAGTAGTTGCAAAGGACTGAGCAAACACTTGTATGTTTCAGCTTAGTTTCTTGCTATTACTCTTTCTTTGCCTTGAGAGTATTCCTTAGCAAGCCTGCTGGGGGAAGAGACATATGGATAGATACCATGTTGCTATGTTGCTATGATGCTATTATTGAATACCTGAGGGAAAGGTCATGGCTAGCATAGGGGATAACTTTAGAGGACAAGTGAATTAAAAAAAAAAAAGAGAGAGAGAGAGTGCTGCTACTAAATTGTGCTGTTACTAAAAGTGCTGTTACTAAATTGAATCATTACTTACAGTTTGCCCGTGGCAAAATTTGTTGAGTGGGACTATCCAGAACTGTGTAGAACACTTAGAATCATTTGTCTCTGATAGTTAAATGCAAAGAGAGCCTCCTAATATGGTGGTAATCAAAAATGATGTTCTATATTCCCAGTACTAATATATGTGTTCAACATCAGAACTGCTCTTAGATATTCTTAGTAAATATATGTATTCAAGATCAAACAAATAAAAAATCTTCATGTGTAATATACAAACTATGGAATTTATGACCAAAATCATAAATTTATTGTTTTAATCTTATAATGGTAAATGTTAAGGACTGAATATTTGTATCCCCCCCCCCAATTCATTCACTGGAGCTCTAACTTCCACTGTGGCTATATTTGAAGTAGAAAAATAATTAAGGTTTAAAGAGGTCATAAGGGTGGGGACCTGATCTGATAGGGTTAGTGTCTGTGGAAGAAAGACACCTGAGAACCCCTGACTCCAGCCTTGCCCTGTGTGCACTCACCTAGGAAAGGCCACTTGAGGGTATAGTAAGAAAGTGGTGTCTGCAAACCAGGAAGAAATACCCTGACAAATTTGTCCTTGAGCTAGGACTTTTACCCCCAGAGCTGTGAGAAAATAAATTCCTATTGTTCAAGACACCCAGTCTGTGGGATTTTGTCATAGCAGCCCAGACCACTAATTCAGTAAGTTTAAAACTGATTTTAATTTTAATTTATATTTTGTGATATCACTTGTGTATTTTGAAGAGCCAATAACTTCTAGGAGAACATTCTGAGGTCTCTAACAGACTTGTTATTATTATTTTTCAAAATAATACATCTATAAACACTTAGCTTTGTGTCGCAGACTTGATACCATACTCATGCAATAGTCAAATGTGTTATATCAAAGTATATTTTTCAACATTTAAGTTTTTCATTATAGTGTTTAGTGTTCAATGCCTAAATTTGTACATATAGCAGTTAAAAGTCATAAATATGCATATGGAAGAAATATTATTTTGTGTTTTAATAAATGAATCTGCATTCTACTTAGAATGTCCTCTTCCTGGATCTTAGTAATTTAGTCTCAATGAATTCAAGGTTTCTCCTCATCTCGTTCTTGATAGGGTATAATAATCTATGGGTTCCTTAAGCAGAATCAAGCTGTAAGTTTTTTTATTTTTTTTTGTTTGTTTGATAGTTTCTTCTTGGGTTTTTTTTTTTTGGGAGGGGAGCGCAGATCTTTGTCCTTGTTTGTCATCCAATAATACTGGTAGCAAATCCTTTTACTAGATAGTCTTTATTGCCTTTGCAGACAGCTGCACATCCTCCTCATCACATGTCCTCCTGAAGGCATTCACCCCCCTCCCAGAGATACGTGGAAAATACCTACTCTCATATGAGGACATCTCTAGCATTACAATGCTATTTTGCTTTTCCAGTCATAATTTATGAATGCATAGCCCTGCTGCTTCTCCAGAATCTACCCAGGGGGGCAGCACTTCTCTATTCAGATATACATCCCTCACCCCCAAATTTCTTGTTTTGTTTTGTTCTGATACATACTTTCCTAAACAACATTCTGCATGCTCTAAGCATTACCCATGGAGCAAGTGGAGCAGGGAGAGGTGAAGGGAGAAATTTCTCCTTTCTTTATCAGGAATATACATCAGTTTTCTACCAAGACATTTTTTTTTTTCTCATTTTCCTCCAGTCTGTGATGTATGGCATGAAAGTTATTTACTTTTAGTTCAGTATTTGGGTTTTCATATTGAAGAAACTTGTTTTTTACCTAACTGTTCTCTTACTAAAAAAATCAAGAATGATCCCTTTTGTATTTCATCATGCTATCCATTCAGTGATCTAATGAGAAAAAAAAAAAAAAATAGAAGCTAACTGAATAAGGAGGAGGAAATGAAAAGGATACTCAAAGGAAAATCATCAGTTAATATAGCAAATATTATCCTGATGAAAAATCAGCGCTTTGTTGTCAGCCAGTGAGGTAATCCAAAGAGGATAGGGATTAATTTTGTGCAGTGGAATTGAGGTGACAGGGAAATAAAGACTGATACCAAGGTAAATGATTATTTTAAACATTGTCTAGAGAATTAATCTCAAATCTAAGGTGAATCAAACTCATCCTGGATAGAAAATGTAATTTCAAATCAACAAAAGCAATGTATATGTGCTATCAGATATGGTTTTCAGCCTAAGCTTAAAATTTGCCTGAAATTTGAGAAAACTCTTTTTTTTTTTTTTTTTTTTTTTGCCTTTTTACACACTTGCTCCCGACAGATGTGCCCTGTTTAATGTAAAGAATCTTCTTGGCAACAGGATAGGTGAATACAGCACAAAGGTAGAATAAAGAGAAAATGTGTGATAGAACAAATAAATATTTTTTTTTAGAACAAATATACAGCACAAAAGTAGAATAAAGAGAAAATGTATGATAGAACAAATAAAGATTTTTTTTTTTTTTAGAACAAATAAAGATTTGATGTTTATATCAATGTGTGAAATCATAGGAAAGGGAGAATATTGTCCGGTCATTCCAAATGACATTTCCGCTTTACCTCAATTGTGAGAATATTGTTAAATGCTGATTTTATAGATTTCAAGTATTTTTTTTTTAATTTCAGTACTTTAGATTTTAAATGCCTCTTATATTTAATGCTTTTTTTTGTTTTGGGCTATTTGAGTTTGTGACTATGGTGGTGACATATACAATGGACAGAGTAGAAAAGAATATATAAAACTCTGACTGAAGGTCTAGATATGCACCTGCCACATAGTGACTCTTTCCGCCATATATGCACACATATTTTTAGATATTAATACCTGTTTATTCACCAATTTGCCTTTTAGTTTTTGAAAATATAACGGTGTCCACTGAATAGTTTAAGCCTACTTGAGAGTTAAACTTCATAATTTAATGACCTTAAAAGAGTGGTTTTCATAGTTTTTTCTGATTAAAAAAACATTTACTAAACTTACGTATATTTAAAAGACTGAATTGTTTATCATCAAAGTATAATTGAGAAGACAACATAAAAAATAAAACTGAAAGTATTCTTTATGTTTTACCTTTTTCCACATTTGTCTTAACTATTCCAAGTGTTTCCTAACACAAATATTTAAATGATTTACTGCTGTAAAAATGTATCAGAGTTTAGAAAGAATTTACAAAATCCCTTAGGCATTGGATCTGAGTAAGCCATCAACCACTTAGGAAAATAACTGCATATACAGTTCCTCTCCATGTTTGATTCCTATATGTATCATCTGGCTTAGAGCCTTTCTGCTCACATTATTATTTCTATGACAAAGGTAAGTGAAGGACTTAGAATAAAGTTAATTGAAGGAACCAATTACACTTTATCTTTTCACAACCTATAGACTTTATAACACCCGTTTTTCTACATAAGTGTATGTCAGCATTTTATAAAAGAATAAAATCTAAGTCAGCCAAAGATTTTTTTCCCCATAAATGTAAAACATCTGAGATGTTACTGTTCCTGTTCACATATCTGAAAAAGAACTACAGCACAACAAAAAATACTGTACCTTTGGAATGCTTCTTAACTTTATTCTTTTTAAATAAGTACTTGTCTCAGTAAAATATGAATTGTCAGACTGAATATTAAATTATGTGCATTAGCTTTTTGTTATTTTTGCTCAATTTTCCTTCTTTGTGGGGTGGGGATAGGAGAGACATCACTTCGAATGAGAGTAAATTCAAAAATTACGCAAAGATAGATTAGAAACTCTCCTTGCCTACAAGGAGTTCATACAGAGTGTATTTAAAATTAAGTGACATCAACACAGAATTTTAGGCATCTGTGTATATATAATTGAACATATTCCCACACGTAATATCTCTGTCTATACGTATTTCTACATCTTACCTACCTTGTCTATCTCTGCCTACCTGCCTATCTACCTATCACTGTTTCTTCCAGCATGGCTTTGGGATATTAGTAACAAAATAAAAAGTATAATCTACAAAACTAAAAGAAGAAGCAGATAATCACAAAGAAGAGTTGTCAACAAAACATTAGAAAATGGGAAAGCCAAGGTTAGACTTGGTTCTCCATAAACCAGAGTCTGAGACAAAAGCTTGCATGCATTTAGTTTATTTAGGGATATGATCTGAGGAAGTGGATATAAAGTGCAAGAGAGTGAAACCAGAAGGGAGGAAAGCCAAAAGAAGGATGCGTTATGGATTCAGCCACTGCTCAGGTGACTGGTACTTGATCCCACCAGAACAGCCTACAGAGTGTTTTGAAATGCATGCCAAAGTTCTTAGCCTGGATAATTAAGAAAGCACTGTTTCTATATCATAAATTCTATGGCTGGTAACACTTCTGCACTCTGGAGTCGACCATACATAGGTGGAGTCTTTCCTACTGGCATCCTACATTATAATGTTAGAAAATCTCCAGAACAAAAAGTATGAGGTATACACAGCAATGATATCAAGTAAAATACGGCCATTTTCCACTCACATGGAACCAGTACAACCCTGCGTGATATAATGGCTAAGCTGAAAGATGAGGAGGAACCAAGAGGATTTAAAAAAAAAAATTAAAGATTTATTTTTCATTTATTTGAGAGAGACAGCATGTGCGAGAGAGCATGAGAGAGAGAAAGAGAGAGAAAGAGAGCACAAGAGCGGAGAGGGGCAGAGGGACAAACAGATACCCTGTTGAGCAGGGACCTCAACACAGGAGGTTCCCAGGACTCTGGTATCATGACCTGAGCTGAAGATGCCTAATGGACTAAGCCACCCAGGTGCCCCAGAGGCTTTAAATTTTTACATAGAAAGAATTAATACAATCCACTTATTGGACAACATAAATCAACTCTTGTCCACCACTAAGCTGAATTCTTCACAGAGCCCTTACTAGTTGATTCTTAATGCAATTTCTCTAAGGTTCTAAGACAAAAAGCCTAATACTATATGTAACAATTTCTATTACTTACTGCAACTGTTTCTGGAGCTGTATCTGATATATATTCTCTTCCTGCTTAAGTGAACATTTTGATTTCTTTCATGAATCTGGCATGTTCTTGGCTAGGTTCTTGGCTGATGGAGTCCCTTACATCTTTGTCCATAAAGTGTTCAATTACTCATGATGCACCATGATAATGGATACTGGTCATTCACTATTGTCACACATCTGGATGAACCTAGAGGCAACCCGATGAATTTCTTGGCTTCCAAAATACTGTTCTTGCTACATTTGTTCACAAGTACTTTAGCCCTTTATAGTTATAAGGATCTGGATCTGATGGACTTTACAATAAAGGAACATTTTTCCCCCTGCAAATCCTCTTTCATGAAGAGAACAAATGACCAAGTGTTATTCATTGCTTCAAGTCTATTATAATCCTAACAATTCTATTTAATAATGTGAATTCACCAACCCTAATCAAATCAAATCAAAACAAAACAAAACAAAAACAAACTTGCAGAGCCAAAAGTTATAGGGAATCACAGGGGGTGATTAAGAGACATGACCAATATCACTTCCACTCCTTATTTCCTGGACTCAGATATTTTAGGTCTTTGGAACACACTGCTATGTATATGTATAAGCTTATACGCTGCATCCTGGAGAAAAATATCCCAGCGCAAGGGGTGTTTTCCTAATCTAGCAAATTAACTCAGTCTTTATAAGGACATTCTACCATTCTATTAGGTTGTTTTGAATGGTGAGATATATAGTAAAACCAATAAGTCCTAAGATGCCGTACCTGTGTTCATACTTTCTCTGCCAGGCAGTTGAAACCATCTACATCTTTTTCCCACTGGTGTCTGGTGGTTGTTGCTGGCTTTGAAGTAGGCTCATGGTTTCTCTCCACTTGGGCTTCTCCATGGTTCTCTCTCTGTAAACTAATCTGGCTTCCTCAGAGCATATTAGTTGGGTTCCAAGAGTGTGTATCCTGAGAAAGATTAAGCCAAGCAAAATATGCAGTATTTTGGGAGACCTTGCTTTGGACACTGGCACTTTTATTATAGTCTATTCATTAGAAATGAGAAACTAAGTCTGGACTCTGTATTTGAGGAGAGAACAATTATACTCAAATATTTGTGGGAGAATTAATAAATGTGCAGACATATTTTAAAACCATCACTCTGTGACTGCCAGTTACACAATATTTA
This sequence comes from Potos flavus, assembly GCA_028534135.1. NCBI lineage: Eukaryota > Metazoa > Chordata > Mammalia > Carnivora > Procyonidae > Potos > Potos flavus. The sequence continues at coordinate 18,252,743 of CM052883.1, read as the reverse complement.
CATATTTTCATATGAAAAATGCATTTACCACTTCCTAAGACCCATCTCTGAAGAATCATCTATGTAACATTGTATGACATAAGGTCTCTATCAAGACTACTTTGCCATTATAGCTTGAAAACACAGACTGTGTGTAGAACATATACGGCCGTGTTCTAATAATACTTTATTTATAAAAACATGTGGACCCTCCTGCCCATAGTTTGCTGACCTGTGATCTGTTGCATAATGCTCATGCTGGAGGTCTAGGATCTGCTAATCCAAATCAGGTCCTTGTATGTGGTTCCTTTTATAAAATTCTGTGAATTTAGTTTTTCTCAAACTTGAGGCCCCAAAACTAAAATGACGAGTTCTCTGATACAGATAACTCAAATATAATGTGAAATGGGAATAGAACAGTCACTATAGCCATTCCCTTTCAGAAAGGGGAAAATGGGAGGCATCTCAGAGGCATGCATATGGATAGTGATTCTGAAATGCAGCGGGGCAGAGGTTGCCCGCTAGGAAGTTTTGGGGGCCTGATGCTGTCCTTCAAAAATGTGAGGATCCAAAGTTCTCTTTTCATTTTGCACTGCATCTGTCCCTTTTAGTTTAAGCTGAAATAGCTCTTTATAAAAATTTTGTGGATTCTTATGGATCAATTGGAAATCTGCTCAATTAGACAAAAACCATATTAAAAATTTCCTCCCAGCATAAGAACTTTTCTGCCTTGGGCTTCCAGCAAGGCTGCTGAAGAATGCCTTCTTAAGATTTTCCGGAAGGTCTGGTGTTAAATGAAAACTTTAAGGCGCATCTACAAGATCACTGGTGGATCTTTTGCCTAACTGAACACTTTTCTCAGGTAACTCTTCAAATACTTCCCAGGTCTTTACAAATGATCTCATATTTACATGCTGAGTTTCATTTTTGCTCTGAAGCTCTTTCTTTATTTGAAAATCTTGAGGAGGTGGGAATGAGAAATAATTTAAATTTCAAACCAAGAAATCTCTTCTGCCTTCTATTTTCTTGACTTCTGTTTGAATACTGAAAAATTCTTTATTTTAAACTCCTGTCTTTCCTTTTTAATTTTACTGTGGGCAGTTAGATGTAGCCAGGCAGCAACTCCACTCCTCTCCTGGATACATGTGAAATGCTGAGTATGTTATCAACATCCTACATCAGTATGGTATGTTTGTCACAATTAATGAACCAATATTGATATGTTATTGTTAACTCAAAGTTATACTGATTTGCAACCTTTGTTACTATGAGTCTTTCTATATGTTTCTGAGATCTTTCTGTGCGTTAGACAAAATTTTTTTGGTGGTGCATGCCTGCATGTGCCTTTATTTTATAATATTTGATTTATAGTTTTTCTGGATATGGAATTTTAGGTTGCGAATCATTTTTTCTCAGAATTTTAAAGATATCTGCACATTATCTTTTAGACTGTGGATAAATTTTATGGCATTCAGATTCTTTTTTTTTTTTTTAAAGATTTTATTTGAGAGAGAGAGATAGATGACAAGTAGGCAGAGAGGCAGGCAGAGAGAGAGGGGAGAAATAGGCTCCCCGCTGAGCAGAGAGCCCGATGTGGGGCTCGATCCCAGAACCCTGAGATCATGACCTGAGCTGAAGGCAGAGGCTTTAACCCACTGAGCCACCCAGACGCCCCAGCCATTCAGATTCTTAAACCTTTTAAGTGACCAATTCAGAGCCCTCATCTTTTATGAGCAACCCATATTTCTCTTTACATATTTATATATTTTTTACAAATCTATTTTTGCCCAGTTTTCTAAATTTTTAAAGCAATGTCCCTCGATTTAGAACTTTAGAACTGTATGGTGTGCGTGTGTGTGTGTGTGTGTGTGTGCGCGCGCGCACACAACTTTATCTCCAATCATTTATTTCACTTAGCTTTAAGCAAGTAAACTTTCTAAGGACAAAGACAGGGGACAGAACATCCCTAGTATTAACCTAATTATTACTGATGAAACAAAAAGAATGTTCTGAAGAAAGAGGAGATGTTCTTGGAAATACAGCATTCAGATAACCTTTAGACCACATCTACCATTGAAGTTTTATACAGTGATAATATATATATTAAGATGTCATCTATCTTATATAAATAACACTGAGAACTACAGTATTAGATACTATTATCAAAATTTTTAGAAAGGTTTACTTATCTCAAAAATATGTGCTCTTTGTTTTTCAATAATAAAAATATGATTCTTAGTTGGTTGCATAGGCATGAAGATCAGACTGGATGTCCCAGAGACTCTTATTGACAGTTTTGATCATGTAGTTCGATTTTTACTGGTGGCATGTAAAAATAGCTCTGGTAAGTATTCTTAAAGGGAAGGAAACTGTATATCTTATTCCCTCTCACTGCCTGAAGTGCAAGCATAACAGATAAATCTTCAGCCATTATCCTGTACTGTGGTGACCTTGGAATGTAAACTGGGGAAAGTAGAGTACCATGATGGGAAGTAATTTATCCATGTCAACATCAGGTGGATTGGAGGCCTGGATTCACTACTCCAGTACTTGTCGACCATGAGTAACAAATATTCTTCTGTCATCTTTACAACAGTGTTATCCTAATATTTTTTTTAATTTCTCTTCTTTATTTTACACCCAAACATAAGATTTGCTAGTATATAATTTTTTAAAGTGACTTCAACTAGAGAAATTGTGTGGGCTCAATAACTGAAATTGGTATAGTACGATATAGGTGTTTTCTTCAGTTTTGTGTTAAAGATAAAGGTAGTTGGGGTGCCTGGGTGCCTCAGTCATTAAATATCTGCCTTCGGCTCAGGTCATGATCCCAGTGTCCTGGGATCTAGCCCAGCATCAGGCTCCCTGCTCAGTGGGAAGCCTGCTTCTCCCTCTCCCACTCCCCCTGCTTGTGTTCCCTCTCTCACTGTCTCTCTGTCAAATAAATAAATAAAATATTTAAAAAAAATAAGGTCAAGGTAGTAATTTGATTTCTTTGATAATTATTCCATAATTGTATATCTTCCACTATACTCATTATACACAATACACACACACACACACACACACACACACACACACACACATTCATGTGTCATATACAGATTTTCTGATTTCCCTCTTTTGATACTTTTAAATAATGACATTAGAAATAAAAGTCAAGGGGCACCTGGATGGCTCAGTGGGTTAAAGCCTCTGCCTTCGGCTCAGGTCATGATCTCAGGGTCCTGGGATAGAGCCCTGCATTGGGCTCTCTGCTCAGCAGGGAGCCTGCTTCCCCCGCTCTCTCTGCCTGCCTCTCTGCCTACTTGTGATCTCTCTCTCTGTCAAATAAATAAATAAATCTTTAAAAAAAAAAAGTCAAATTCTATTTGAATTTAAAATTTGTGAAAAATCTAACTTTTTCAACATTGAACTATTATTTATTATTTCAGGGCTATCCAAATGAATTATATACTTTTCTTTACCTTTTAAAAAAATTAGAGTGAAATAATAGTGAATTTACCATCAACTATCTAGGGAGTAATTTTCTGTATATTAGAAATAGAAGACTTTATACTTCATAATATTCTCTGGGATCACACTCCAACATATATGCACCTTAACTAAAAACTCCTTGCTTGTATGGGTGCTGACTTTGACAGTTGTCAGCATAACTTTTTATGCATCAACTCTTAATCTAGCAAATTCCCCTCCTGTGTAGACCTAAAGAATGTGCAAGTAAGGTCATTACATACACAGCAAGATGGAAAATGATTATGAACAGGACACTCACATTCCCCCTTATTGGCCCATGTAAATTCACCAACACCTTTTTAACAGCTTGCTATTGAATTCATTGTTCATAAACCTGAGAGAATTAAAATACAGTGCAAAGATACATAGTTTTGTAATCTTATTCTGTTATCTTCTCTCTACTGTGGGTCATTGAGAAGAAACTTATTTTCCCTACAGTTCCTATTTAGTTATATGCTAAAAGTACCAGAAGTCACATTCAGTTTACTAGATAATTTCCATTCCTATTCTTATTCCAAGCATTATGTGATTTTTTGTGTGTGTGTCCTATTTTTATTTTTTACATATACACTGTGATGTTTAAGGTGCTTGACATTTTATGTATTCTGTACTACATTCTTCCACCTATTTAGTTTCATGTAGCTTTCTCTCAAAACATTTTCCGTGTTGAAGATCTGTCATTTTCCAAGTGAATAGGATTTAAATTCCTCTTTTTATTCTCTCAACTTCTGTTGATAAATTATGCTTTTGTGATAAACATCTCTTATTTTAGAGTGTAATCACTCACTGATTCTAAGAATATCTGTAGCATTTTAAACCAAATAAAATAATTGGTATGTTCCAAAAGGAAGACAAGATAGGGAGATGATAAATGTCGTAGGCTTGATGGTTTTCCAGTAATGGATAATGAAGACTGACCCAGAGTAACATAATTAGATCAGGAATGTTTGTTTTTGATGTGATCTCGCTTTTGGCCTCACCTCCCTCTCCACTCAAGAGCCTTTGGCCCTCTCAATGTGTTTAACAGTATCCAGTGCTATTTACCTCACTCTGCTAGTCTGCTCATAACTGCTTTTAGCTAATATAACTAGAAAGATGAGATTAAAGAATAAGTTATAGTGGCTAATACCCATTACACACATGCTTTTTCCCTACCAATCATTTATTTTTTGACAGGAAAAATGACTAAAGTAAGTGAAGCTGCAATTATTAAATATAATACTGTTATCAGATCCACGTTGAAAATGATTTTTTTTAAATGTGCATGTGCTTTCTAAAAAAAAAAAAGAAGGGAACCTTTTTCCATATTCTTCACCAGTGTGCATCTATTTCTCCTAAAGGGTTAAGTCCTACAGAAGAAAGTTAAGATCTCATTCTCCTACGTAAGCAGGTGTGACCTACCCCAGAAAATAGCAAGCCCTCTGTCATTTTTAGTAAAGTATCTGTGCAAGCACTATACCTAGACTCCTGCTTATCTGTATAAAACGAGGGCAGTGTCTATAAAATGGGGGAGGGAATGGTCATTACAAAGGAATTTTAAAAACCCAGAGAATAGTTATCAGTTCATTCATTAGCAATTGATTCCTGATGTTATCAACATAAATTTCACCATTTATTTCCTATTTTCTGTTTTGAAAAGGCATAAAATCTATTGGTGGTATGTACCAATGCAAATGATAACACAAGGCAAAATCAATAGGAAAAAATATTATACAGTTTAGCTCTGACTATAATTACCTCACTATTCTACAATTTTGTCAGATTCTGAAAATAGTTATTTTCATTTCTGAAAATCATTCCAAAAAGCAAACTTTTCTCTCTATTTTTCCTAATGTGCATAAACTAAAGCTGCATTATTTCATTTTATTACCTTCTCTAATGTAATTAATTAGTACATTATATAGTAGAGAGGGAACTCTGAAAATTATTTGCAAAAAACAAAACAAAACAAAACAAACCCAAATTCGATTCTTTCTAAGGAAATAGATAACAATGTGATGTATTAAGATTCAACATATAAATAAGGTTTTTCAAAATTGGTGTACAACATACTAGTACTGGTGTACTAGATAAGAGAATCGTTGGATGTAAATAGAAATTACAAAACCGGGTAGCAACAGACCCCCAAAACTCACATCAGGATCTTTTAATTCTCAGTCCATTGTTACTTTTTCATGCCTGTTTTTATGGTTAAAATTAAAGTAACACTTTACATTAAACAGTTTAACACTTAAATACATTTAAACTTACTGTTTTCCCAGCATTCTAAGTCATTTGTCAAAGAAAATAATTAATTTTCAATTGATAAACTGTGTAAATTTTAATACCTTTGAAATATGATGAAGTTTTGATGAAATTTATCAGGGCTGTCCACTATAAAGAAAATTAAGAAAATGTAAAGAGGAAACATAAAAGATTTAACATTACATTTTATTTTCACTTGAACTATTTCACAATATATATTTGTAATGCTTTCTGGTTTTTCCCTGTAGGCATAGGAACATTCTATTACTATTCCTTTGGAAAATTGCTTGTATTGCCATTCTTGAATATATCACTGATGCACACACACACACATATATGTAATTATATATAATGATATACATATATAATATAATACAGATAGACATATCATCATATATATCATATATGTACATATACATATATATATCATTAGGCATAATATTATAACCTTCGGTTCTCAGCACTAAGTTTGTATATATCTGTGTACATGTACACAAGCATGTGTATGTCTGAAATTTTAAGCACTAAATTTCACTGAGACTAACTTCACAAACTCATTTTTACACTTATACTACTATGTTTTTTAGGTTTGCTGAGATACAATTAAAATACCACAGGATTCAAGTGTTTAATCTGTACAATTAAGTGGGGTTTAGCTTATTTACAAGAATATGCAATATCACCATTGTCAATTTCAGAACATTTTGACCGCCTCAGAAAGAAACTCTGTACCTTTTAGCTGTCACTCCACTATTCCCCAATCTGTCCAGCCCTCAGTAACCACTCATCTACTTCCTATTTCTATACATTTGCCTTTTCTGGACATTTACTATAAATGGAATCATATCATACATGGTCTTTTGTGACTGGCATCCTTCACTTAGCATAATGTTTTCAGTGATTATTCATATTATAATATGTATCATTACTTAGTGTTTTTGTGTGGTCAAATAATATTTCATTGTGTCAGTATACACATTGGCTTATTCATCAGTTGATGGATATTTGAATTGTTTTCAAATCTTTTGGCTATTATGAATAATCCTGTTGTACATATCCACTTACAAGTTTTTGCGAGGATATATATTTTTATTTCCTCTATGTGTACAACTACAAGTGGAATAGATGAATCATATGTTAACTCAATGTTTAACATATTGAGCCGTGTTTTTAGGAACTTCCAGGTTATTTTCCGAAGTGGCTACACCATTTGCTTTTTCAACAGGACCGTAAAAGGGGTCTAATTTCTCGACATCCTCATTAACAATTTTTATTATCTAAAGTTTTATTAGTGTAATTTTAGTGTGTGTGTGAATGCTATCTCACGGTTTTGATTTACATTTTTGTAATAAATAGTAATGCTGAGCCTCTCTTCATGTGCCAGTTGGCTAATTGTATATATTTGGAGAAATGTCTCTTCACATACTGGTGTCATTTTTCAGTTGGGTCATTTTTCTTTTTATTATCGAGTTGTTAAGTTATTATATATATAATATGTATTATTAATATTATGGAGTTATAAACATATATTCTAGATATAAATCTCTTTTCACATATGTAATTTGCAAATATTTTCTCCCATTCTTTGGATTGTCTTTTCATTTTATTGACACGTCCTTTGAAGCACTGAAGTTTTTTTTTTTTGAAGCACTGAAATTCTTAATTTTGATGAAGTTCACTCTGTTTTTTCTTATGTTGCTTATGCTTTCAATGTTATATCTAATGATCCATTGCCGTAGCCAAGTGATGAGAATTTACCTCTATGTTTTCCTCTAAGAGGGTTATAGTATTTTTTTTCTCTTACATTTAGGCTTTTGATCCACTTTGAGTTAATTTTTATATATGCTGTGAGGCGAGGGTCCAACTTCATTCTTCTTCATATGGCTATCTCGGTGCCCTAGCATTATTTATTAAGAGACTGTTTAGTCTCCTTGAATGGTCCTGACCCTTGCCAAAAATCAGTTGACTATAGACATGTGGGTTTATTTCAGCGTTCTCAATTCTGTTCCAATGATCAATAGTTTATTCTTATGCCAATACCATACAAGCTTTAATAAGTTTTCAAGTCAGGAAGTATGGGTCTTTTACCTTTGTTCTTTTTTTTTTTTTTTTAATTGTTATGGCTAGTTGAGATCCTTTGCAATTCTAGCTGAATTTTAGAATCAGCCTATGGATTTCTATAAAAAAGCAAGCTTGAATTCTGACAGGGATATCTACAATTTGAAGATAAATTTGGGGAGAATATCATCTTAGGAATCTGAAGTCTGCAAATCTATGAACATGGTATGCTCTTTATTTTAAATTAATTTTTTATTATGTTCAATTAGCCAACATATAATACATCATTAATTTTTGATATAGTGTTCAATGATTCATGGTATGCTCTTTTATTTATTTAGTTTTTAATTATTTTTATGGAGGTTTTATAGTTTTCAGAGTATACATTTTGTACCTTTTGTTTCATTTATTTTTAAGTATTTTGTTCGTAGCATCCATTATTGATTTTAGAATTAGGGGAACATGTGATCTCTTTTGCAGATGATTGTGATATTATGGTCCTCTACTACAACTTGCTACAGTTTGTTTCTTGTTGGTATGGTTTGAAATCTTGAACAGAAATTATTTTTTGTCAGAGCTGATTGCCACACAACCCTCAAGTACATGATTGTTTCCTCTGCCAGAGAGGCTTCTTATGGAATCATTCAAGTTAGGCACCTACCTATATTCACTGTCTTGTTTCAGAGTATTTGGAAACTTTTAGTCCCTTTAGTGCTACATTGGTGCCAAGGAAAGTTTAGAAATACTTATTTGAGCTTTTTCCTTGCCTCTAAACACAGCTAACCCAATGCTATTTTTCTTCATTTCCTCAAACTACTTAATATGCATCTTTCCTTTAGTTTTAGGCCTGCTAAGGGTAGCTCGAGTATCCAATTTTCCTCCTATATCAGCTGTCTACAAACAACTTACCTTGTGGTAATAACCCTTATAACTCAGGTTAGTTGGTGAAAGGATACATAAGAACTTGATTTAAGAGAAAAATAATGTGCAATGGGTTAGTATTTTAAAATGCCATTTATGTTATAAAATTAATAACTATAATAGCCTATCATTTCGGGGCACCTGGGTGGCTCAGTGGGTTAAAGCCTCTGTCTTTGGCTCAGGTCATGATCTCAGGGTCCTGGGATCAAGTCCCTCATCTGGCTCTCTGCTCGGTGGGGAGCCTGCTTCCCCCTCTCTCTCTGCCTGCCTCTCTGCCTGCTTGTGATCTCTCTCTTTCTCTCTCTCTCTCAAATAAATAAATAAAATCTTTAAAAAAAAAAATAGCCTATCATTTCAACCTTAGGGGAAGAAATAGTGCAAAAAGAAAAGTATAATTCAACACAGTTAGTCACAAAATCATGATAGATATGAAACAGACTAGTTAGCATTGCAAAATTTTTCTTCATTATATTTGAAAGGGTATTTTCAATGTTTAGAATAGAAATAAATAGCTCCTTAAGTCAAGCAAGGATTCATGTTTTCTAAACGAATAACATTCTATTATTTTCATTTGTAGAACAAAAAACATAATAACATTCTACTTCACAAACAATAGAATATAATATTAAAAATAAGAGCATGGGAACATTAGGGAATTTCTTACAACCAGTAGACCTAAAAGAGAAAATTCCTCAAACCTTCACATTTTCTCTAGTGCCTCTCACTGGCCAAAACCAGTTGAAAGCAAGCAGGCAAGAGATCTGTATTAGTCAGGGTTCTCCAGGAGAACAACATCAACAACATCAATTGGATATAGATATAGATAAAGATATCTATCTATCTATCAGGAGAGAGGGAGGGATGGAAAGAGAGAAATCCATTATAAGAGAATTGTGCTATGATTATGGAAGCTGACAAATCCCAAAATATGCAGCCAGAATGCCAGAGACCCGTGAGAGCCAATGGTATAATAGTTTCAGTCAAAAAATCAGAATGTTTGAAATTTAAATAGAGCTGTTTCATTTTAAGAATGAAGGTGGGAGGGGCGTCTGGGTGGCTCAGTGGGTTAAAGCCTCTGCCTTCGGCTCGGCTCAGGGGCTCAGGTCATGGTCTCAGGGTCCTGGGATCGAGCCCCGCATTGGGCTCTCTGCTCAGCGGGGAGCCTGCTTCCCCCTCTCTCTCTGCCTGTCTCTCTGCCTACTTGTGATCTCTCTCCTGTCTGTCAAATAAATAAATAAATAAATAAATAAATAAATAAATAAATAAATAAAAGAATGAAGGTGGGAAAAGCCAGTGTCCAAGCACGGAGGAGTTCCCTAGAACTCATTGAGAAGGCCAGCCCCGCCCCGCCTTCAGGGCTTTGGGTAATGTGATGAGGGCCACTCACTTTACGGGTTGCAATCTGCTTTGCTCAATCTGCTAGTTGAAAAGTTTTGCACAATATGAGCTTTAAGTGTTTGTTTATGACTAAACCAGAAAACGTTTGATCAGTAGATAGTTTCTAACATTATGTTATTTAATAGTCGTTTTGGAAGGCCCCTTAAAAAGTAACCCATATATAGGACAGCTGATTAAAAGGGTAGAAGAGAGAGTAATGGATTATAGAATACAGTTCATTTATTTTTTGTTTTTTAAAGATTTTATTTATTTATTTGAGAGAGAAAGCATGAGCTGAGGGAGAGGCAGAAGCAGACTCCCCACTGAGCAGGGAGCCTGATGTGGGGCTTGCTCCCAGGATATAAGCAATTTTACATGTATTAACTCACTTAATCTTACCTACAATCTTTGTGTGTGTATGTGTGCACACGCATGTACTTCAGTCTTTGGCAGATGACCGATATTGGCAGAGAGAAGTTAAATAACTTCCCAAAGGTACACTGGTAAGAAGTATTAGTTTAACCTGGCCATGGTAGAAAGGAAGATGTACAAAGAAACACAGAATGATGGATCTAAGGTGGTAGGTTGGCAAAATATCATAAAATGAAAATTTAAGATATTTTGAATCAAATAATAATAAAAAGAGTCATTGTAGGTAGTAATCCTTCAGATATGAATTTTATTATCCTAGATGTTAAGTCATAGATTTATATTTATCTTGACTTTCCAGTTACCAGTGGCTCATTCTTTTAATAACATTTCTTTACATCTTCTCTCTAACTATACCATTCTTCTTAACTCCAAAAACCTCCTAATAAAAATCTTATCTGCTTCCTGCCTGCTTTTACAAGTGAGTACCCACCAACTAAAAAAAATAAAATAAAATCAATAAGTCCTATGAGATAGATAAGGCGGTAGAGGGAGATATGATAAGAAAAAAAGATAAATCCAGGAAAGATGAGATATAAAAATGATGAAAATTCAGAATCTCATTGCAGCATGTGATAATGTACACTTAACAAATGTGTATTATATATAGCGTATTTATGTATATACACATTTTCCCGCAGTGTTCTTAACATACAACATTAAGTAGATTTCTACCTTTAAAAATGTTACATTGTTTTTGTAATTTCATCTTTTATATTCTAATTAGGTCTTACAAACTCAATTTTAATATCCACAGATGAATTAAGAAAAAAAAAAACAAAAACTATTTGTACTCTCTATTCTAGTGTTCTTTATGTATATAAGAAATACCCTAGCAGGAATCCCACTGGAAAGGAGCCCAACACTTCAGGATGTTAATTAGCATGATATCCTTCAGGCAGGCATTCTTACCATAGACCTATGGACCCTTATGAAGCCATGAGAAGACTTCAGATTGTTCTTTAATCCTTTGAAACCTTATACAAGAGTGAAAGTTTGTATGCTTTTTCATTGCCTTTCTTAGGGATTCTTCAAGCTTATATTTAAAAATCAAGTGTCAAAAATTACTCCTGGAAACCAGGATACTCCTAAAAGGGAAGACTGACCTGAAACATGTTGATTTATTTTTAATTCACACAGAGAAAGACAGATTGTGCTTTCCAATCACAGGAATGCAACTGGCTTATTGAAGCCTTTTAGCTTCCAAACAAGTTAATGAAGGTGTCAACCACTGCAAACTAGATTTTGAATCAATACAACTTAAATTTTATGCCACTAGGTCTATCAGTCCTTGACAACTCCCTGACATAGTTGAAATTATTGAGAACTGGTTCCCTAAATGTACCTGTTAGTGATTTACTTGCTACCTCCCCCTCAGTACTCAGTGGAATGTTTACAAAGTACTGGGCCTTCATTAAATCTTATTCATCTCTAGAAATGCTTATTAAAATGAGGATCTAAAGAAGGTAAGTAACAAAATACATTATCTTGTTATATTGAGTATTAACTGGATGAACAATGGCAAATGTAGTCACCACATAGGTAATTGTTCTTTTTGGCACCAAAAATCCAGTGCTTTGACACAACTGAATATTGTTCTTCATAATACCATACCTAGGGGCAATACTTTCTAATATATGTTTCCTCTTGGTTCAGGAAACTTCCTGATTGGATTCGTTTACCAGCCCAAAAGCATAGGATAATATTGCTTATAATTAGCTGGCTGATTTGAGTCTTGTGAACAGTCTACTTGGAAACAACAGATCTGTGAATTTTTAAAACTTATTTTTATAATTATCTGATTGAACCATGTTTAGTGTTTTTATATTTTATAATTATTTTTATTTTTATAATTTATGTATATTATATATATTTATATTTTTATATTTTTATTTGTATTAATAAAATATATTTTGTAATCATATGATTGAATCATTTAAAAATAAAACTGAAAAATTGCCAAACTCTCCCAAAATGTAGTGAAATATAATTCTAAAGCTAAATTTATTCCAGTCCTTATATAATGAGACTCCGGCATAAGTAGAATGTTAATCTAACACAGAATGTTATATATACCTTGACTTCTAGAAGATCAAATAAATAAGAACACACAAAAGGTTTTATAAAGTTTTCTGAGCAGAGATTAGAATATGTTTGTGTATTTCATGTTAAATGCCCCCAAATCCAACATTTATCATCATTTATCATTAGAAACAAAAATATCAAAAATGAGAGTCAACTAAGAGTCTAATAGAAGGTATAATTTCACACACTGTAAAGGTGACAAAATAGAAAATGATAGCAAGGAGACTTAGCTGTCTCTATTATGACAAAAGATGGAACAAGGGGGTGAAAATCCATCAAATATTTGACCTATATAGGGTAGCACTAATTCAAATGTAGTTTAAATTTACACTACAAATATGGTGCCTTCCAAAACCTTATACAGAGAATATAATTTAAGTGTTCTCATGGTGGTGGTGCTACTTGATGTCTTGCAAAAACAAACTCAAATCATGTCTTGAAGATACCAACTTCAGTCGATTTAAGCAAAGGCAATTTTAAGATGCATCTTGGCCTTAAAAAGTTAGTAGAAGTGTTAGTTCCATGGAGGGCTACATAGGATTTCATAGTTTAGTACAGAAGAATAACAAATTCTGAAATACAATTCACTCTAAATTCATTCGGATTAAATCTCGAGAGTGGACTATAGATGTATTGTAAGAAACACCAAATAGGAGGTCATTTCACAAATGAAAGAGACACTGATGATGATTCTCAGACCAAGATGTTATCAGTGCAAGTAGTGAGAAGTGATTAGAATGCATGTGTTCTTGAGATCTGGCCAGCAGGATTTGCTGATGAACAGCAGGAAAAAAAAAACAGCAGGGGGTGCAGGAAAAAAAAAAAGGAATCAAGGATATCTTTAAGTGTATTATGAGGCATGGGAGGAACAGAGGGAAGAAGATGGAAGATAGTGTAGGTCTAAGGGGGAAGGACAGGTCATGTCACTTGGGTGGCTCACTTGGTTAAGTGTCTAACTCTTGATTTCAGCTCAGGTCATGACCTCAGGGTCATGATCTCAGGGTTCTGAGATGGAGCCCCACATCTGGCTCCATGCTCGGTAGGGAGTCTGGTGAGATTCTCTGTCTCTCCCCCTGCCTCTCCCCTCTTAAATAAATAAATAAATCTTTAAAAGTGGGGGGCAAGAGTTAATGGTATAGTAGGTTCCAGTGAGAAATATGAAACTGTCCAAAGTTTCTCAACCCAGGTTCTCAACTAGAGGTAATTTTGTCCCCAGGGTACATTTGGCAATGTCTGAGGACATTTTTGATTATGAAAGTAATTATAATAATACCTCAAAAGAGAGGGAGGCGAGGTACTGGCATCTGGTGTGCAGAGGCCAGAGTTGCTTTAAAACATCCTATTATACATAAGGCAGCCACTGAAAACAAAAAATTATCTAATCCAAAATGCCAGTAATGATAAGATTAAGAAACTCTGCTATTATAGGGAAGCCTACACCTAGTTTAGGTTTAACTTGTACCCACTTATCTCAATAAAACCAGAATTGTTAAAAATATCTTCATACTGTATTATATAATATATGATGTGATACAATATGATATGATGTGCTGGGTTGAAAAATGTCCCCCCAAAATTCATATCCACTGGAAATTCTTCTTGGAAATAGAGTCTTTGCGAATGTAAGCAAGTTAAGATGAGGTCATGCCAGATTACTGTGGGTCCTAAATTCAATGACTGGTATCCTTTTAAAGAGAAATTTGGAGAGTGAGACACAGAGGAGAGACATAACACAGATGAAAGAAGGCTATGTGATGACAGATGGATAAATTGGAGTGATACAGATGCAAGGCAGAACACCAATATTTGTTGGTGACCCCCACAGCTAGAAAGAGTCAAGAAAATGTTTTTCCCTAGAGGCTTCAGAGGAAAGATAAACCTGATGAAATCTTGATATCAGAATTCTAGCATCCAGAAATTTGAGAGAATAAATTTCTGTTGTTTTAAACTACCCAGTTGGTGATACACTTATGGCAGCTCTGGAAAACTAATACATATGGTATGATATATAATATGATACATGACATAATTGCTTTGCATGTATTGTGGTTAGGGTTTCCTGAAGCCAAGTGTAGTGGAAACGAGGCTCCATGATTCTTTCTCATCACCACTTAGCTTAACATTCAGATTGAAATATGTATTTTGCTAGGCCCAGAACACATATAAATCATTATAAAACTTCTTAAAGTGTTGCTAGTGTTACTATTTTGTATCAAGAAGTAGCAATTTTTTAAAGAAGAAAGTATCCTGAGTAGATAGAGTATTACAGAAACCAATTAGAATTTATTTTCTGGTAGGGATCAATATGTATGTAGAATGGCCTAGACCTCTGTAAAATTTCTACAGATATTTTAACAGAAAAAAAGATGATCCATGCTATCTGCTTTTTAAAGGTGTACTTTCTGTCTGAATGAAATAATATTATGTAAATTATTTTAAATTATGATTTGAATTTAAAAAGGGAAGCTGATATTTTCTTTAGTTCTAAACTTTATTTAAATGTGTAACAAGGGCATCTGGGTGGCACAGTTGGTTGGGTGTCCAACTCTTGGTTTTGGCTCAGGTTGTGATCTCATAATCGTGGGATCAAGCCCCATGCCTGGCTCCACAGTCAGCAAAGAGTCTACTTGAGATTCTCTCTCCTCTCTGTCTGCGCCTCACTCTTGTGCTCTCTCTGAAATAAATAAATATTTAAAAATAAATAAACAATAAAATGAGTCAGTAAATTACAGTTACCTCCTATGCTTCAAAAGATTCTCATGGAAAGATACCTAAGTGATATTTTAGTACAATTTGCTTTATACAGTTTGGTAATCACTGATAATCCAGTGTAGATAAATTTAAAGTACTATTAAATTTAGAGTAAATAAGAATAAGAATATCTTTAATCTATACTTAGAGGATATCAAAGAAATTCATTGGAAAATGAAAAATTTATTGAAACAGTTCAAGTCATAAAATTTTAAAGTCCCCAAAATGGTTATTTCAATTGCATTGCACAAATAGGATGTTATTCATACTATACAGGGTTGTAGATAGAATTTGAAATTTCAGAATAATCTAGTGGTTATTGGTTGGTTATTTAAATACCATTAAAGTAACTGTTTATTATTGTTAATATTGATCATTTAGATAATCTTATATCAAAACTCTACTGTAATGAAAATCTATAATCATTGTTGATCTAGATAAATAGACGTAGGCATAAATCTATTGATGTATAAATTACTTTTTTTTACGTTATTATTATTCTATTTAATCCTAAATATTTGATTAACAGAAACTATTGCGATTATAAATACATTACCCTATGGAACATTACTTAATTCTAGTCTGAATAAAACCATACTGGAACATTCATATTTATGTATTTAAAATACTATTATTGATCTGCAGATGACTACTAAATATTTTATACATCTTTGTAAATATTGCCCATTGGTTTGTATATGGGAAGCTTCTTGGTAATTTAAAAATGAAATTTCTCCTCTTTCTACATTCTAGTTCTAGTTTTTCCATGGGTATCAAACTGGAAAACCTTCATGAGTCTGATTTCTCTGGTGTGTTTGGCAGCAAATGGTGCCTAAATTTTCACTCTTCAACCACATAGAACAACAACTATCTCATCTTTTAAAAACCAGGAAGAAGGACTGGAGGCTTAAAGATAGAGATGATAGTCTTACTGAATCCCTAAAATGTTAGTAACTATTTTATGGAATGATGTAAGAAACTTTACAAATGGCTTTTATAAATTATCAAAACTAAGGAACAATGCTTTTGACATTTCAATCAACCTAACCAAATTATATTTTTGATACCTCAGCAACTGTGTCCCCAGGATGTTACTGCTCAAGCCTACATATACATTAATCTTCATCATATTCTCAGGGTCTTTAACAGTGCCTAGCACATGGTCAGTCAATAAAAGTATGCTGAGTGGATAAACTCAGGCTTAGAAATTGTGATGATCTTCTAATGCCTTAAATGTATAATATGCCATGAAAAGCCTGGAGTTATAACTATTGCTATTATCTTTTGCATCAAACATGAAGTGAGAACATACCCATGAGTATATTAAACCATTTTTGTAAGCTTCACTTGTCATTTAAAAAGAAAAAAAGCTGTCCATAATTCGTTGCATTTAAAGTAAAAATCTCCTTATTAAAATAGTAATATTAGATAAGTTATTTTAGTAATAACGTTTTGAAGAGATAATATCAGCTGCATTACCTGAAATAACAGGAAAAAAAGTACAAAATAAAGTTGCAATTCAAAGAAAAAGTGATAGAAAAATGAAAAGAATATATTTGTCTTTTTGAAAATAGAAAATGCTTCTCAAAATTAGTCTCCAGATGAAAATGATCATTATTATCCAATTGTTAGATAGATACTACAGATAATTTCCAAGTACAGAAATAATTATTTAAGACAACAAATGCAACATACACTTAAAAAAATTTAACTGAAATCATTATGAGATTGTTTAGAGAAGAAAAGAACTACTTTAACTTTTCAAAAATCATTTAATTATATGCATTTTTGTAATATACCAACAACTTTTTGTTAGCTTCTAAATAGTATCTTTCTTGTTCTAAATTTAAATTGATTATTTCAAATATAAACTTACTGGTAATTTAATTTCTTCAGAAATAATAGGATGACAATAGACAATGTCATAATACTGTTCACATTTTGAGACAATTGCTTACTAAAGTTCTATTAAGAAAGGAGAAAATAATACCTTTAACAAAGAAATGCAGAACAATAAATTTTAGGAATTACTTGTGCTTTAAAGACATGTGGAATCACAGAATTGTATTGCATATTTCTATATTGACAATTGACCTATTTTAGAACAAGATGCAAATGCTATGGCAATTACACTAGCAATGAGTGTTTCAAAGAGATTTATATTAGCCATACATCAAATAGTTATTTACAGAAATAGTAATCATCACACAGTGAATATGAGACTCACTCACAAACATATCTTACAGCAACCATTGCTGATCAAGTAGCCAAATCAAAATATATTTCTAATGATGTTTCATAGAGCTATATTATTTTCTAAATTTGATTCAGTAGTCACCATAATACACCTATATATAAAATACTTTGCTGTGTGAATAACAACGCAAAAAATAGAATTCAGCTTTTTACAGATTATTGAATTATTGATAGTCACAATAACATATAATACATAATATATTTCAATAAATGTTAATTAAATTACATTGACCTTTGCCTTTAGTAAGACGAGAGACATCTTGGCAATCTTCTGCTATTTTGCGTACAAGAATGCTAAATGTAATAATAATCATGCTTGTATATATTATTTAGAGACCCTGAAAGACAATAGGGAAATCCATTGTGGATGGGAGCAAAGTTCCCGGGTCCAGGAAGTGACACAGATGCTGAAGCTGCTACCAAGGGTCATATAAACCAATGGTAATGGCCTAGAAATATAGTACCTTGTCCTGAGTAGAGTGGGAATTTGGATCCAGAATCACCTTATATATGTCAAGTTCGAAGGAAAGCTTATCTCTCAAGAAACAAGTGAATTAAAATAAAAATTCCTGGGGCATCTGGCTGGCTCAGTTGTTTAAGCCTCTGCCTTCAGCTTAGGTCATGATCCTAGGGTCCTGGGATCAAGCCCCACATCACGCTTCCTGATCCTAAGGGAGCCTGCTTCTCCTTATTCTTCTGCTGCTCCTCACTGCTTGTGCTCTCTCTCTACCAAAAAAATAAATAAAATCTTTTTTTTTTTTTGTTTAAGAATTTTAGTCATCCATTTTGACAGAGAGATCACAAGTAGGCAGAGAGGCAGGCAGAGAGAGGGGGAAGCGGGCTCCCCGCTGAGCAGGGAGCCCCATCCCAGGACCCTGAGATCATGACCTGAGCCGAAGGCAGAGGCTTTAACCCACTGAGCCACCCAGGCGCCCCAAAAATAAATAAAATCTTAAAAAAAAAAATTCCCACCACAGAGACAGAAGAACAAGAGAAATTTCCTGTTTCATCCCTGGCTCTGAGTATAGGTTGAAACAAACAAACAAAAAAGCTCCCTTGAAAATTTGTTAATAACTAGCTAGTTCTCATATAATTTGATTATTGATTCTCAAGGAATCTCATAAACTACATGCTTTTTGAAACTTAAAATAGTACTATAATATTCTTAGGTAATTAATATAAGCAAACATAAGTCCCTCTAAAGTAAATGCTTCCTCAACATGGCTCTCAAACATTTCAATAAATAGAATTCCAGGAAATGTGAAGTTGTAGTAATAATTAATTTTTTAAAAAACTATACAAAATACAGAAGTAAGTAAACAAATGAAGAATGTAAGGAAAAAGAGAACTAGATAAATGAATATCTAATGAAATTACTAATTGTAAAAGAAGTATTAAGGATATTTACTGTGTATATAGAAATTAAAAAGGCAACAGAAAACCCAAAAAGGGTGCCAGATATTGAAATTTAACAGTTACAGAGTCAAACAGCATATTAGGTAATAAGTAAAATAAAACTAATTGGCATATGAAATTAGGTAAATTATTGAGGGATAAACAGAGACATAAAAGTTAAAAAAAAAAAAAAAACTGTATGAAGGTTTAGCAAAAAGACAGATGTGGTTGTCCAAAATATATCTCCTAAGAATTCTAGAAATAAGTAGTGACAAGAATCAAAGACAAACAATATCCAAAGAGATAATAGCTCAGAAATTATCATTGTGGATGAAATATACAATCCCAGAATTCAGAAAAGGAAGAATCTCACATAGGTAATCATACAAAGAAATGTACACCTAGATACATCTTTGTAAAGGGGTTACTCAGAGTTTGCTCAGTGTTTCTCAGAAAAAGAGAACCCTTTAAAAACAGATGGGGGACAAGAGCTGATTATGTATTAATTGAAAATGTATGAGCCCCTGGTTTCTCGCTGGCAGTGAGAATACAAGGAATAATACTTCTAAATTATTTATGGGAATGACCACTATTAAAGGTGAATAAATTTCAAAAGAGGAAAAATGATCCTAGCTGGAAGCTGGCCATGTTAAAATAGATTATGTGTTAGTAAAATGGTAAATAGGTTTTTAATCTAAATAAAGTTTGAATATGGGTGATACAAAACAAAAGTAACAAATCCTAATTGGCAGAGTTTAAAAAAAGCAAGATTAAAGTAAGGAAGGTACATAAACTATTTCGTATGAACTAGAATAAGTTTGGTTGCAATTACTGCATGCTGGATTCCTTTTTTTGGTTCAGAAGAGTAAACAACTGATTCATTTTAGACCATGTTAAGTGAAATACGCGTATTAAAGTGTCTAGGGTTGGGGTGCCTGGGTGGCTCAATTTGTTAAGCATCTGCCGTCATCTCAGGTCATGATCCTAGGGTCCTGGGATTGAGCCCCACATCAGGCTCCCTACTCAGAGGGGAGTCTGCTTCTCCCTCTGCCCCTCCTCGTGCTCTCTCTCTCTCTCAAATAAAGGAGTAAAATCTTTAAAATAAATAAATAAATAAATAAATAAATAAATAAATAAAGTGTCTAGGATAATCACTAAAATAACAGAAACACACCGTATATCTTTTAAATCAATGACTGTGGGGGCACCTGGGTGGCTCAGTAGGTTAAGCGACCGACTCTTGATTTTGGCTTAGGTCCTTACCTCAAGGCCATAGGATCAAGCCCAGCATCCAGATCCCCAGTCAGCGGGGAGTCTGCTTGAGATTCTCTCTTTTTCTCCCCCTTTGCCTCTCCCCGATGCTCATGTGTGCTCTCTCACACACAGAAATAAATAAATCTTTAAAAAAAATAAATCATCGTTCCCCAGCATCTCCACCAAAAACGAAAACAAAAACAAAATCAATCAATCAATCAATGGCTATGGAAAAAGGAAATGAGGAAAATTATAAAACAATCAAAAGGAAGAAGAAACCTGTGTTGGAAGAAAGAAAAGATGAGATAAATAGAAAGCAGAGACCCAGGTGGTAGGAAAATATTTAAATATGTCATATTCACAAGATAATTAAATGAATTCAACCAGACTTAGGTTGAATTAAAAATGCTAGATGCAGTGTACAAGAGAAACGTCAGTGCATAAGGTGGAAAGAAAAGGAACAGCATATTAGTTTGCTAGGACTGCCATAATAAAGTCCCAAAGACTGGGTGTCTTAAACAACAAAAATTTATATTCTTACAGTTATAGAGGTTAGAAGTTCAAAATCAAGGTGTTGGCATGGTCGATTTTTTTCTGAGGGTCACAGGAAAGGTTGTGTTCCAGGCTTTCTCCCCTCACCTTATAGATGTTCATCTGGCAGCTAGTTCCACTAATAAAGGAAAGAGCTTAATAACTGGTACTCAGCTTTGACTATAACTCAATACCCAGTTTCATTCCTTGTTTCAGAAAT
The DNA here is from genome assembly GCA_028534135.1 of Potos flavus. Taxonomy (NCBI): domain Eukaryota; kingdom Metazoa; phylum Chordata; class Mammalia; order Carnivora; family Procyonidae; genus Potos; species Potos flavus. Next base: position 18,231,727 of record CM052883.1, on the reverse strand, counting down.
CATTGACATCTCTGTCCATGCCCGTGGCATATCCATATTCTCTTGTGTATTTTGTTTTTACCTTGCTGCCTTTATTTATAATCTAATGTCCCTGCCACCCTTGAGACAGTTATTTTAATGTGCTTAGTATTGTTATTTCCTCAAACTTTCACTTAGTTTGTTCAATTTCCCTATTCTAACTTCTTAAGTTAAATGTGTATTTTTTAGTAATTTATTATCCTCCTTGGTAATCAAAACACACTGTTTTAAGTACTTCCTAAACTATATGTCACCAAACATTTTATTATTGCCATTTTATTACTGACATTATTTTATTATTTAAAGTTGTTAAAATATATTTATTATTGTTTAGTTTTAAATATTAGCTTTATGCCTGAGATTTTTGTAGAATATATCATTTAGGTTTCAAGTGTAAGGATTGAAATTAACTATGCTTCTGATTGTGATTTTAAGTTAATTCATTTGTGGTCCAGAGAACACAATCTATATAAAGTTGACTCTTCAGATGTATTTAGGATATTATTATAAACTTGCAAGTAGTTAATTTGATAAATATTTGCTGTGAGGTTAAATAAATGTTTATTATTTGATTGTAGCACATAATAGCAAAACACATAAACACACATTTAAAATTGATATAAAAATTCAGGTTAATGTGTTTGTGTATAAATTCCATTTCATTACTTTATTCTTCAAGTTCTCTCTCTCTCTATCTCTCTCACTTATGGCTGGTTTTTTTGTCCCCCTTAGAAATACATGTTAAAATATCTTGCTGCAAATATTCATTTAAGTACCTTTATCCCTTGTTGTTCCAGCTGTTGCTTTATGTAGTTTGAGATCAAGTTATAAGATACATATATTTGTATTTTTTTAATTTTACTGGTATTTTTATACTTGAATTTATAGCATTTCTCTTTAGTATTTATCAAGGTATGATTTTTCATACTTTGTGTATGTGTTCATGTGTATGTGTTTGTTTAAAAACTTGCTTCCATGGCTCTTTTTGTTTGTTTATATTTTTCTACTGTAGAATTTCCATTCCTATATATTTTTAATGATTTTTTGAGGTGAAATTCACATAACATATTAAGTTTTAAAATGACCAATTCAGTATATTCACAGTGTTGTGCAGCAACTAGAGCTATCTATCTCAAAAAAATTTTCATCAGTCCCAAAGAAAACCCCATACTCATTAAAGCAGTTGCTCTCCATTACCTCTACTTAAGCACCTGGCAACCACCAATTTGCTTTCTGCCTTTATGGATTTACCTATTATAGATACTTCATGTAAGTGGATGATGTAATATGTAGCTCATTGTTTCTGACTTCTTTCACCAAACATGTTTCTAGGTTCACACATGTTGTATATCATGTTCTAGTAGTTCATTCCATTTTATGGTTGAAAATATACCACTGTATGTATATTCTACAATTTATTCATTCATCTGTTGACAAACATTTCGGTTGATTCCCTTTTTACTGTAAGCAGTGATAATTCTGACCATGCATGTACATGTGCTTGTTTTTCTATCCATCGTGTGTGTGTGTGTGTGTCTACACTGAGGAGTGAAATTGCTGGATCATTTGATAATTCTGTATATAACTATTTGAGGTACTGCCAAATCATTTTCCACAACAACTGAATCATTTATATTCCCATCAGCAGTGTAAAAAGTTTCTAATTCATGTCTTCACCAATACTTACTGTTTTCCTTTTTAACTGTAGCCATACTAGTGTGTGTGAGTGATATATTATTGTGCTTTTAATTTGTATTTTCCTAATGACTAATGATATTAAGCATTTTATGTGCTCATTGGAAATTTTTATATTTTCTGTAGAAAAAATGTCTATTCAAGTTTTGCCTACTTTTAAATTGGATTTTTATGTTTTCATTGTTGAGTTTTGAACATTTTTTCTTCCGGATACTAGATATTATCATATATATGATTTGAAAATATTTTATCCCATTTGTTATGTTGTGCACTCACTTTTTTTTTTTTTGAGAGAGAGAGCCAGCTTGCACACATGCCAGGGATATGGGAAGAGCTGAGGGAGAGCGAGAGGGACAAGCAGACTCTGCAGTGAACGAGGAGTCCACCCTGGGGCTTGACCCCATGACCCCAAGACCATGACCTGAGAAAACAAGAGTCTGACACTAAACTGACTGAGTCACTCAGGGCCCCTGCACTCACTTTCTTAATAATTTTATGTCCTTTTATGTATACAAGTTTTTAATTTTGATGAAGTCCAATTCATCTGTCTTTTTTTTCCTATTGCTGTTCATGTTTTTGGTGTCATATCTAATAATTCATTGCCAAATCTAAGGTCGTGAAGACTTACCCATATGTTTTCTTCTAACAGTTTTATTACAGATTTTAGCTTTTGGGTAGTTGAATCTATTCGCATATAAAATAATTATTGGTAAGGAAGGACTTCTGTCATTTTACTGTATAATTACTATACGTCATGTCCTATTTTTGTTCATCATTTTCTCTATCACTGCCTTCTTTGGGCTTTATTTTTTGTAGTCTATCTTTGTAATTCCCTCTTATTCCCTTTTGTGTTTATTTCTTAGATATTTTCTTAGTGATTACCGTACAGAGTATAACATCCCAAGTTTATAACAGTCTAATTTGAATTGATATCAACTCAACTTAAATAGCATAAATGCATTTCTGCTGTATATAGCTCCTCCTCTTACTTTGTTTCATAATATACATTTTTATACATTATGTGACCATTAATATAGATTTATAATTATTGTTTTATGCTTTGTCTTTTGAATTATATGGAAATGAAAGAGGTTTTGCAGTATAAAAATATAATACTGGCTTTTACTTTTACCTTTGTCATTACGAGAGTTCATTATTTCCTCATATTGCTTAGAGTTACTATCTGGTGTTTTTTTATTTCAGCCTGAACAGTATTAGCATTTCTTATAGGGTGGGTCTTCTAGTGACTAACCTTCTCAAGCTTATTTACTGGGAATGCTTTAATATCTAATTGATTCTTGAACATTAGTTTTGCTGAATATAGAATTCTTGGTTGCCTGTTATCTCTCTTAGCACTTTGAAAATATTACCCAAATCACTCTTGTCTCTGTGGTTTCTGATAAGAAAATTGCTGTGAATGGTATTAAGAATACTTTGAAATGAGTTGCTTCTCTCTTGTTGCTTTCAGGATTCTCTGTTTATCTTTGGCTTTTGACAATTTGATTATAACGTATTTCAGCACGCATTTCTTTGCATGCTTTGAATTATTGAGGTTCTTAAATGTGTAGATATTTGTTTTTAATCAAATTTGAGAAGTTTTTGCTCATCCTTTTTAAAAGTAATTTTTCTGTTACTTTTTATCTCCTCTCTCTGGGTAAATGTGTTCCTATTTTTATTCTTTTTGGTGCTTGTAAATGGGATTATTTTCTTAATTTCCTTTTCAGATTGTTCACTGTTTGTGTATAGAAATACAGCCTATTTTTATATGTTGATTTTTTTGTGTCCTGCAACTTTGCTGAGTTTGTTTCTTATTTACTAGTTTTCATTTGGAAGCTTGACTAAGGAAAAATCTGCTTTCAAGACTCCTCAGTTCTTTGACAGAATTCATTTGCTTGCAATTGTAAATCTGCAGTTTCTGCTGGCTGTTGCGTGGAGGTTGCCCTCACCTCTTGGGGGCTGCCCGCAGTTTCTACCATGTGGTCTGTGTTCACCATGGCTTTTTTTTTTCTTTTTTTTTTTTTTTTTTCTGTCATTCAGGGTATTAGTTTTCTCAGGGTACCAAGACAAACACCACAGACTGTGTGGCTTAACCAACCAACCAACCAAACAAACAAAAAATTGGCCTCACAGTTTTAGAGGCTGTAAGCTAACAGATCAAGAACCAGTAGGATTAGGGATGCCTCGGTGGCTCAGTCAGTTAGGCGTCTGCCTTTGGCTCAGGTCATGATCCCAGGGTCCTGGAACTGAGTCCTGCATCAGACTCCTCACTAGCAGGAAGCCTGCTTCTCCCTCTACCTGCTGATCTCCCTGCTTGTGCTCTCTGTCTCTCTCTCTGACCAATAAGTAAATTTTAAAAATCTTAAAAAAAAAAAAAAAGGAACCAGCAGGATTGATTTTTTTAAGTGCTCTTTTCCTGGATTGTAGATAGCCACCTTCTTAATGTCCTCACATGGCCTTTCCTCAGTGCAAGTGCGTGAAGAGAGAACGTCCTGGTATCTTTACTGATCCTTCCAGATCAGGGCCCTGCCCTTATGACCTCATTCAAACTTCATTACTCCCTTAGGGCTTCCATCTATAAATACAGCCACACTGGGGGTTAGATTTTCAACATAGAATTTGGGGGGAACACAAACATTCAGTATAAAACATTCAGTTAGCAAGGAGAATCTTTAAAGTGAGTCTACTAGCCGTGTGGAGTCTAATATATCACAATCATGAGAGTGACATCCCCTTATCTTTGCCATATTATATTTGTTGGAAGCAACATACAGTTCCTAGACACACACAAGTGTAGGGAATTACACATAGATTTGAACACGAGAGGAAAAGATCATGGAGAACATCTGGAAGTCTATTTGCCAGAATTTGAAAGTCAAGATTTTTATTTTTATTTTATTTTTCAAGTGGTTACTTCTCATTCATAAAGATCCAAATTTAGTGTACTTTTCTTCTAATCTTCTTTTTCATTCATTTAATTTTTTCTGTACCTGTAAGGTTTATTTTTTATCTCTTATTTTTTAAGTTTTTAATTAGCTTTGGTGTCCAATGTAGTTATTCAGCAATTCTATACATTACTCGGTGCTCATCACAAGGCGTACTCTTAATCCCCTTCACCTATATCACCCATCTCCCCAACCAACTCCCCTCTTGTAACCACCTATTTGTTCCCTATACTTCAGTGTTTTTCTTTTATTCTGTGTTTGCTTTGTTTCTTAAATTCTACATATTGAATGAAATCATATTTGTCTTTCTCTGATTGACTTATTTCATTTAGCATTATATCCTCTAGATCCATCCAAGTTGTTGCAAATAGCAAGATCTCATCTGTTTTTATGGCTGAGCAATATTCCATTGTGTGTGTTTGTGTATATATACACACACATACACATTTCTTTATTCATTTGTTGGTGGACATTGGGTTGCTTCCATATTTTAGCTATTGTAAATAATGCTGCAGTAAACATCAGGTGCATATATTCTTTCAAATTAGTGTTTGTGTATTCTTTGGGTAAATATCCAGTAGCAGAGTTACAGAATCATATGGTAATTTTATGTTTAACTCATTGAGTCTGTTTCTATGTGTTTGGAAAGTCAGTTACGTCTCCTGCTTTTGAAAACAGCAGCCTTATTAAGAAGTGATTTTATAATGCCCTGCAGTGCAGTGTCCCCTATTCACTAGAACCTGGAGCTTCAGGGGTATCTCCTATGTGTGTTGCGTGCACCCTGCTGTTGTGACCGAACCACATTTGCCTTCAGTTCAGGCATCTGCAAAGGCTCTCTTCACCCGTTGTGGGTATTGTTTGGTTCCTGTGTTGTTAGTGGGCCAATCTGGGGCTGCTTCTGCTTGAGTCAAGTGGGACCAGGCATCTGCCAGAGCAGCAGTAGCCCTGAACTGCGGAGTGTTCTCCTTTTGTTGTTCCCTGAGAAGCTTGCATTGGCAGTCGGTCCTGCAGTCAGACTGTATCTGGCCTCCCTGCACTGCTGGGCCGCAGTGGACTGGTATGTGTGGTTTTCTTCCCCCTCCCTGGGCAGGAGTCACTTTGGGGTGGTGCCCACCCCTGTCCCTCTGTCGGAGCTGCTTGTGCACTTCCATGCCTGTGTTACTGCTTTGAATGAACTCCTGTCCGTTTCTTTTTTTTTTAAATTGTTGTTTTTTTCCCACTCTATTTTGTTTGATTCTTATCCCATTATTACTTGACTGGTATTGGAAGAGGTTTATTTAACCTCTGTTTCTTCTCTTTATTAAATATTTACTCATCTTGGGACGCCTGGGTGGCTCAGTTGGTTAAACATCTGCCTTGGGCTCAGGTCATGACCCCGGGATCCTGGGATCGAGTCCCACATCAGGCTCCCTGCTCAGTGGGAAGCCTGCTTCTCTCTGCCAGCCACTCCCCCTGCTTGTGCTCTCACTCTCTCGTTCTTGCTCTCTGTATCTGGCAAATGAATGACTGAAAGAATAAATAAATAAATAAATAGTTACTCATCTTTATTGCCCATTTAAATTTTTAGTTCTCTCTTCAAAAAAATCCTTCTCTCTTTAACCCTCTCTCTGTCTCTTATATATTTTTGTTTTGTTATTTCTACCAAGAGTTTTTATCAAAGATCAGTATTAGTAAACTTTTTAAATTTTACATATAAAATTTTAAATTTTACATATACGTATTATATGCTCATGTTTTATTAATATATTGGTGAGATATAACATTAGTAGTTCAAATTTTTTTTCTACAAAAATTTAGAAGAGATTGTTTACTGTTTTCTTGTCCACTTGTCTACTGGTTGAAATCTGATTTTTTTTTTTTTGAGACTCTACGAACTTCTAACAACTTTTGAAAATGACTCTTTCTTTGATGATCTTATTATTATCTATGTGTGGATTTTTAACTATTCTGTTTGACACTATCATATTCCTTTCAATGAGAGATCTTTTATGTTCTTATAAATTCTTTGAAATTCTGTATATTAGTTTTTGATTTTTTTCTTTCTCATATCTGGACTATCTGAATAGTAAACCTACACACCTAATACTTTTTATTTTATGTCACCTGTTCCCTTACTTTTCGTATAAATTTTATAAGAGTTCCTTTATGGAATTTCTAGTTTAATTTATATTTTTAAATTTTATTAGTTCTGTTATTTCTCCACCTAGTGAATTATTTTAACTCATTGTTTTTTACCTAATATTTATGCTTTGCCTTCTTCATAATTCTTTCTTTTTCATGATGTTGTTGGGATGTATCATCTCTTTGAGGTATTATTCTTAATTTAATATTTTCTTGTGTTTCATCATTATCTGGTTTATGTAGTGTGGGTTTTTTATTCTGATATCTTTTTCTTACTATAGCTTGATTCTTAAGTACCTATTATTTTGGATTTTGAACTTACTTGGCCTTGGAGGTACCACATACTTGGTTTGTAGTGTGTGTAAGGTGGAAGGAGCAAGGCCAAGGCCTTACTGCTTCTGGAAGTTCTAAAGTGTGAAGTAGGGAAAGCTTTCTCCATGGCAGAGGCTGCAGTATTGTGGTTGAACTTGGCCATTCAGATCAGGAATTTTTCTCTTCAGAAAATTCTGAATCCCAGGGAAACTGTCCTCACCTGTTTCATTAGCTTTCTCCCTGTTTGTTCATAGTACAACAGGGAGGAACCTGTTGATACCCTTTACTCCACCCTAGATGTGACAATCAGTCTTATATATCTTGCTCACAATGATATAATAATTATCTCAGAGGCATGTGACAGAGAACAGAAAACCCAGTCAAAGCTCTCTTCTTGCGTAGACCTCACACAAACAGCACCATCTTGTTAGAGTAAGTTACAATTGACTTTATTACACCAGGAATTCCTCACAATATGTTAATTCTTCAAATGGGTAAAAATTGTATGAACAATATCAATATCATGTTGATGAGGTTTCCAAAGGATATTTTTTAAAAACTTGACAACCTTTACCTCTGAATAATTGCTTCCCTCCCCACACACACACTTTGGCTCCCAAAATGGCTTTCTTTTTTGGTTGATTTTTTTTAGTCCCTTGGAGTTGCTTTTGAGTTTTCCTTGTATACTTTTCTCTCTACCAAGTGTTGAATTTATTGATATGCTACCTAAAGTATTCTGTCTTATAAAATCTTTATAGTACCATAGTATTGCCAAGCTCCATTTGTTAAAAAAAAAAAAAAAAAAAAAAAAAACTCTGTTTTCCCCTTTGATTTGCAGTGGCACATCTGTTATGCATCAGATTACCATGAATACATAGGTTTATTTAGGGGCTCTCTTTTCTCTTTCAGACATTTGTTTATCCACGCCTTGACTAAATGAAAGAGTATTGCTCATTTTGCTTTGTAGTAAATCTCTGTCTAATAGAGTAACTTCTCCTTCCATAATTGTTCTTTAGTCTTTAAGAGTGTCTTGGCTTTTCCTTGGGTTTTCTTATAAGTTTTAGCTTATACATTTCCATTTAAAAAATGTTGAAATTTTTTTGAAATGTTAAAGTTTTACTTAATCTTGCACTGAATCTCTTAAGACTTAATGCTGTGCTGAATTTCTTAAGACTATTGATCTGTCACTATAGCTTTACATAACTGAGTCTTCCAGTTGATGAGCATGATATACATATTTACTTAAATCTTCTTTAAATATTTTTAAATAAAGCCTCATGGTGGTTCTTATAGTAAACTTACCCAAACTTCATTTTACAGTGATCTTTTTAGGCTGCTGTGTAATTTGATAATGTATATATGCAAAACGTGTATGCATCTGTTGTCATGAATGCTTGGCCCCTGGCTTTACCTCCTTGTGCACCTGGGTACTTTGTGTGCTGATCATTGTCTAAGAAAAAGGTGTTTTGGAAATGCTTTGTGTTTGCTTTCCAGGAGCATAACCAGGACCGCAACTAGTAAAATAGAATTCCTTGCTTCAGGTTCCTCGATCAACACAGACCATGTGTATCTAGGATAGGAATTTTTACATTGCTTATCTGCTGCCGTTGCTTTTTAAGGATCCCTCCCATTTCTCAGATTTATTGTTGCAGTGCTATGGCTGTTTGGACCTGCTCAGCACCAACTCAGTTTTATTGTGGGTAGGGTAGGATGGTTGAATTTCTCCTTTGCTACTATCCTGAAGGAATGTAGAGATTTGTGCGATCACCATAATGCAGGGCAGAGTGTCTTAGAAACTCCCCACCTGGGGGAATTTTTTGGCTTTGACTCTTTCCTCCTTAGGCTGGAAAGTTTTGAAACTTAAGTCGAGGTCTATGGTATCCACAAATGCCATTAGAATATGAAAAACTTTGTTGCTTCAGTACTCTGTTTACCTTTTTAATAAATTCAAGCTTTTCTCCATAATTTGGCATGGGAATTTCAAACTGTTGCATTTTTTTTTCCATTTCTTCAAAATTTTAGGTTATGTCTTCTAAATTTAGGGAGAATTTTCTTCATTTCAGATTTGCTCCAAATAATTTGACCTATCCTTATTAGAACCGGACTTTCTACAATTTATTTTTCACATTGTAGGCAGAATGATCTTTCTGCATACCTTCCTACAAACTTTATCATATCTTTGTCTTAAAATATTTATTATCTTATCACTTTCTTTTCTTAAAATTGTCTCTAAATTTAATATGTAATGATATGACTCTTGAGACCTAGAGTAGAATTATATCTCACTCTAGTCTTTACTCAGTTAATTCTGAAAAGCTTTTATTCCAAAAATGCATTTTGCTTTCCTTGCCTCTGGCCTTTGAACATGATGTATTTCTGTATAGAATCTATTCTCCTAACCCTGTTTTTTTTTTTCTTTCTGTCTTAGACTTATTGTTCAGACCTCAGTTTAAAGATACTCTCACTCCGACAGGACGTAGTATAACTATTCGTTAAATATACTGGACACCACTGCAACTTTCTGAACTTATCTAGCCCTCATTATACTACCTAGAATGTCAGTGTACTTAAAATTTTTGTTGTGTGATTAAAATAATGTACTCTGCGTTTTATACAATAAACAGCAAGTGCCAATTTCCATTATTACTAGCTTATTTGTATTTGTGCCCTCCCTCACTTGATAAGATTGGGTACTTGCCAAAGTCTGCATTTTCATATATCCTTTTCTTTTTGCCTATAAACATCAGAAATTGAGATTTTCATTGTTTAGCCATTGGCTTTCATTAGTGTTTAAGACACTACCTTACGCATACTTTTATTCACTGTGCCTGATAAATAAGTACAACTAGTATTTATTAAATAACAAGTGAACAAATGAACAATTATTAAATTACTCATTATATAAATTTAGGATAAAAATATAAAGAGGTAGGATATTTCTTAAAATGGTACTGCCAATAAAAGAGATTTGGAATTCTTTTAGCTGTATACCAACTCTAGGCAAGATGCCAACCTTCAAAATGTAATCTATATGTCGACGTAGGACATAGACGTATAATATGTATGTTACATTATACTGAAGAAAATAATAGATTGAGAACATATGGATTTAAAATCAAAATACTATGACATTGTCTTGGGAAGGTCACAGTAATTTTGATGGATGTAGTAGGCTTGTAGATGTGACCTAACGTGACATTGATAGAGCTTCCAGGACACTGTTTGAAAAATCATGCTTCATTGCTGTTCTGTCATACTCAAAGATAAAAGCAACCTGGCTGAGGACAATGCACAATTTTCATGAAACCTGAGAACCATATACAAATTTGTGCATATTAAGGCTAAAACCTGTGACATTATTTTTTGCAGTTTTACCGAAACCAGTATTAAAGTCAATATTTTCACACACACATTGAACAAATGGCTTTAATTTTATTCTCTTTACAACGTAACATGATAAGTGTATATAATATATAAATGTAGAGAGGGGGATTTCTCCTTTACTGGGAGACATACTTAAATGAATTTACAATTGTACTTTAATCTTTTAATTTGTATTTTTTTCCTTTGAGCTTTTGACCTGTTGTAACATCTCCAATAATTGCAGTGCAACTGGGCTTTACTAGATTTACTGAATCTTAGGTTATTTTCAGATATTTAACAGCAGTTTGGCAGCACGTACACTGCATTACACAAGTCCTACATCATAAATAAGAGAAAACTGGAATAATTTAAGACACAGATAGTGCATAATATCATCCTTTAATAAGGAAGTTAGTAGAGGTTATAGAATTTGTGACCAAATCAATCCCAGACTTGTTTGGGGCAATGGAATCAGAAAAAAATAAATATCTATTCTGAAATTCTAATGCAAAAATAGAGAAGATTGTGACTTAAAAAGAAGCACATCTTCAGTATTATTTCAGGGAGTGTTAGAAAATCCAGAAGATTTAGTATGAAAGCTTTTGGTCAAACACTTCAATTAGCATGGAAAACATTGATATTACAGTGTTAATATATAAAGTTAGAAAGCCAGTTTGGAAACTGTGAAAAAATGTAGAAAGGAAATTATTCTTATTCTTTGAGACAACAGATTTTGACAACTATAGCATTTTGGCCAATATTATGACATGATGAAAGTGATATTTTGGAAGATTACATAGCAGCAGTTAAAATGATTGATATGGGTAGGGAATAAACTAGAGGCAAAGGGATTGATAACGGGATTATTGCATTTGCCTTATGCTGCTAATGCTACTGCCACTTGCTTAGAGGCTGCTTAACATCAACTTCAGAATGGAAATTTACTTGTCATAGCATATGGAGGATGCTGGAGGAATATTGAATAAAAGTGAACATGTATATCCCAGTCCCAATTCAGGGTGTCTGCCTTTGAAATAAACAGCCTGAGATAAATTTCCTGAGTTTTTACATGAAATAGATTCAGAGTAATGACAGGCTCTTCTGTGGAATTGCTAACTACTGCGAAATTGAATATAGCAGAACAGACAAGGGTGTCAACCTTATCTCTATTACATTCTAAACGCTGAACGGGGCAGGTGAAGAAAATACAGATACTGATGTACTCTGAAGGAACAGAATAGTGTTTCTAGGGTAGGTGAAAGAAAAATACGAGTCACCTGAGGTGACTAGTGAAGTGGAATTCAAAATAGATATACAATTTACTATTGTATACCTATAGATGTTTAGATATAACTAATAGATTAAAAGATTCACATGAGATTTCTAAAATTTTAGAATACTTGGAATAAATGCTGTAAGTGAAGATACTCTGACATAGCTATTGCAGGTTTTCCGTAAATCATAGGTCAAACACATTGTAGGAAAAAACATATCAACACTCAGAACTTAATAAGCAATTTTTTAATTGACCATTTCACCAGTTTCCTAGGACTAAAAAGCTACATGGGTAAGTGGCCATCCTCTGAACCTAATTCAGACAATTAGTTGTCTTTTGATAATTTTTAAATGAGGTATATAATCCAATTAAGTTAGACATAGAAACCAGTCAGATGATGGAACTTTTACCAGATGAAACTTTTGTCTGCAGACAGGAAGTTAGGGGAAAAATTCAGAGAGAAGCAGAGGTGAAAGACTGGGGGGAGAAGAAGGAGGAAAAAATGGGGGAGTGAGGAAACAACAGCTGAACAACAAATGTGAGCATGAGATGCCAGGAAAAATGAGCTGCCTGATAATTTATTCTTTCCAATGGTGATAAGGTACATTTACAATAAATGAGATTCTGTGGCATGTTCCTATTCCATGGTGATTATAAGCACACAGAAACCTATGCCAACTAGTTTTTGGCTGTTATAACATAAACAAATGACTAAAATGGCTGAATCACAGTTATCACAACTGTACAATAAGCACAGAAATACGGTTTTCGTGGGAACTCAGAGAGAGAATCCTTGTTAAATTATCAGCTCAGCAGCTAGTCCTTGGTTAATGCTGAAAAATAATACCTTTGAACTGTATCGATATTTTCGTTATGTTTACATACATACTTTATGTATATTTACATACATTCATATGTATATAAAAACCATCACCTTTTGAACTGGTTTGGAATGAGTTTCTCTTTGAAAAGCAATCCTGCATGGGATACATACTAATGCTTTCAAACGGGTTTACTAGCAACAGATTGTTACTGACTGCAGAGTCTTGGCATGCTGGCTGCTAATTAGGATTCTTCCTTCCACTGTGGCATAAGACAGCGTACCATCATATTACAAATGATCACAACTGATGTGACTATTGCTTGCAGTGCTTTCATAATGAATCCACGGGCCCACTAAGGCATGACTCTGGAAGACTTCTAGCCAAATGTGTGTCCGTGAGAAGATGGCCATTAGATGTAAAGAAAGTTGAACAAATGTGCAAATGTCATTTCTAACTCTCCTCCCTGGAAAGAGACAAGGGCAAGCAGAGGGATTGCATTCCTCAGATGTGAATCTCTTGTACTTTGTTACTTAGTTTTTTAAGATTTTGTAAAATCCGGGTTGAGATGAAAACATTCGTGTTAACAAAATCAGCTGCTGAGTTTTCAGCACTTCCTATGGTTTTGCAAATAAGCCAATGCTCCTGTTGCCAAATATCAAAACTCTTATATCTGTGATGGGGTATTTGTAGAATTGGGGAATCAAATTACAAATAACTGTGAATTCTGGAAGAGTTGGTTAGCAGGCACTTACAATAGCAGATTAGAGATAGGGGCTTGTTACTCACTAGTCACATCCAGTTTTGGTTTTCCGTTTACAGTCTGCACCAGTATAGAGATGAGACTGTGGGGGAGAGTCTGGGGTAACTGGATGCCTCACAGTCTTCCATGACCATGGAACTAAAAGCCAAACAATCTAATAAATGCATTAATGAAAATGTTAGTGGGACTAGTATGAATCTGTGTGTTGAGAGCCAAAACAAAATTGGAAATAAGCTCCTCCAATTCTTCTGGAATTTCTATCATTAAAAAACAAATTTTGCTGAGTAGTAAGCAGTTCGTGCTTACTCAACCCAAAAGGTCAGGAAGGACTCTTGCTTCTTTAGCAAGGTTCACCCTGAGTTAAAAAAAAAAAAAAAAAAAAAAAATACTGCATCTGCTCAATAGCCACAAGCCTTGTCTATCTTGAAGTAAGTAGATTTCATGAAACAAAAGAATTGAAATATTTTCCAGACCAAAGAAAACTAATTGTGTTTAGAGAAATAGAAAAAGAAATCTATTATAGATGAAGAATAACAGGGAATATTCATACAGACAAAATATGAAAGGAATTGCTTACCTGGTTTTATCCATTTTGGAACTAATATTTGGTTCAAATAGCTAATATATCAATATTGTTAATGTATATGCCAACACCAGTTGAGTTTCTTTGTTACCAGAAATTAGGAAGATGACAAATTCCCTCTCTATGGTAATAATAATAATAATACAAAGTATATATTAACTGTTTTTCTAAACAATGAATTATATTGAATATGCAGTGTGTCATTAAACCAGTATACAGTTTTATATCTCTAGGGAAGTTATCATACTCTCATCTACTGTGGCTAGAAAAAACAACTTGGTGTTGTTACTATGTTTTTCTGAATCTCTGTTCTTTTTTTCTTTCCTTTCTATGTTCTAGTTTAGCCTTCAAGTTACATACTAATTCTTCATCTTTGTTTTATTTCAATGCCTCTAATGCATTTTGTTTGTATAAACACTGATAAATTGGAACAACCTTTGAATTTCATTTTTGGTTTTTGTTGTTGTTTTGTTTTAACTGAGCTCAGCGTATCTGTATTCCCTTTGTGGGAATCTGAGTTCTTCTATTCCATTGGCAAAACAGTCTATTGAGATTATAGGAGAGAATGTTCATCTTTTTTTCCAGCTAAACTCAAATTTTATCCAAGCTATGTGAAATGACTGTGTAAAGCTTTAACTTGTCAGCAGTGGGTGAAAACAATTAATTTGCATGGATTTTGTTGCAAAATGGATTATGGAATGATTTGTATAAATCATTCATGGCATAACAGATTTTTCAGTAAATTAAACACTCCTTTTGTTAGATTTAAAGGAAATGAGATAAGGAAAGGAGAAGAGAGAAGAGGACAAATGGGGAAGAGTAGAGCAGAGGGAGACAGGAAGGTGGAGTATTTATTTGGGTGCAAAAGGAAAAGGCAGTATTTCTTTTCTTCAACCAACAAAATAAATACTCGAGTTACATGTCCTTTCTAAAACTGTTGATCCTACTCAGGATGGTTTTGTAGTCCAGAAATTCTCTTCTGATTAGGGATGGCAAATAATGTAAGGGCTCATTCTAGTCCTATAATTTGAACAAAGCTTGGAGCTGGGCCTGTGTGTTTCCTGTTGTTTATTATATCTTAATTTTTTTTTTTTTTCTTTCTGCTGAGTTGTTTGCCAAATCTAATGTCAGCAAACATGTTGTCCAGCACCACATTTTGTCCTTTAACCAGAGTCAGGCATTTGAGTGCATCATTACCTCCTTCTCCCATCTGCTAACATGTTCTTTTTCAGATTAGCAGGGCTATTCCTAATCATTCTCCCTCCAAATTTTTCCATAAGAGAAGGGAGCCCACTCACTCCTTGAATCGTTTTATTCCCTCTAGGATCCTTTCAGAGTGGTGCGGTATCGATTTGGCATTAGATCAAATGTTTTATCTCATTATAGAAGACAGAGTTTGCTCACGTTAAGATTTAAAATATTTTTGGTCAGGCCTTGCAGATGATTGGAGAATTATCTGTTATTCTGTAAGTTTTCTTAATTTCTTCTCTGTTATGATATTTTGCTAATGAGGTCAGGTATGTCAGTCACTCACTTTTCTATTTGGCCCTATTCACTTTGTATTTATTAGAAAACTGAACATCTTTGATTTTGGCTATTTTGCAGATCCGATGTGGTTTCTCTTCACATTTTATCTAGTGAATGTAGTATAATTGTCATGAGACTAATGAGGAAATAGCCACTATCAAGGCAAAGAAGAGTGGAAATCATAGAACAAGATTCTATTTGAAAGGATGCACATTGGTTTTTCTGTTAATTCAGTTGGTGCCAATGTGAGGCTTAGAAAATATAGAAGGGGTACTAAGTTAATGACATGAATCAAAGGACATAGGCTACATGAGCCATTTTTTTTAAGTTCAAAAGACATGACATAGTGAATATTGTACAGGGGCTCACAACAGTTGTCATGGAAATAAGAAGCATCTTTGAATCTTTGTAGCTCCATTACTCACAGATAGAATATCTCTCAGTAAATCAGTTAACCAGAGAAGTGATTTTCCCTTCTTTAGCAGCAGTGCATCTTTTATCACCAGGTAGATTTTGCATTAAGTACAAAAAGCTTAAGAAAATAGAAAGCATGGTATTAAACTTCAATAATAGTAAAGAATGTGTGACTACTCGGTGGATTGGCTCAGGTTTGCACTCAGATTTCTCCTGCTCTAAATCCGTTGTAGAGTTGCAAATGGCACGGATTCCTTCTGTGTGCCAGGTGAGTCCTCTGGTATTGATTGATCAGGTGTCCACAATCCCTAGGGCTTTGGCGCCAGGCTTCTGGGGATGGTCCTCTCAGAACTCAACGTAGGGTTAGGATTAGGGCCCAGGAGCATGGGATGTCTGATCTGTCTGGATAGTGGCGACCTTCCTGGAGGACTGAGTTGAGGGCGTGGATTAGCATGTCAGGCTCAGGGCTTGTGTTCAGGGCGGTCACTGAAAGTGTGGGTTTGTTGTGATTAGCTCAAGTTTGCTTTCAGTTTTCTCCTGCTCTCAATTCATTCTGGAGCTCCAAATGGCATGGTTTCCTTCTGTGTGTCAGGCTGAGTTCTCTGGTATTGCTCAGATGTCCCCATTCCCCGGGGCTTTGGAGCCAGGCTTCTGAAAGTGGTCCTTTGAGAACCCAACCTAGGGTTAGGGTTAAGGTTAGGACCCAGGAGCAGGGTAGCTCTGATCTGGTGGTATTGTCCTTCCTGGACGACTGAGTTGAGAGTGTGGGTTAGGGTAAGTATCAGGCTCAGGATTTGTGTTCACGGGGTATCTGAAAGTGTGGGTTCACTGGGATTGGTTCAGGTTTTCTTTCAGATTTCTCCTGCTCTAAATTCTTTCTGGAGTTGCAAATGGCATGGTTTCCTTCTCTGTGTCAGGTTGAGTCTTCAGGTATTGCTAAGATGTCCCCAGTCCCTGGGGCTTTGGAGCCAGGCTTCGGGGGTGGTCCTCTCAGAACCCAACCTAGGGTTAGAGTGGAGATTTAGTAATGTGGGGTCGTTGAGCACAATTGTTAGCAAAGAATTCTTGAGAGGCCTTACCTCACTAAAAAGGTGCTTTTATTATAGCATGGCAACAAGACCCAGGGGCAGAAAGAGCTGCACTTGTGTTTGTGAAGAGTGATTGATTATATAGGGTCTTCTGTCCATGGGGGTGAAGGTGGCATTAGGGCTCCAGGAAATTGAGTCTATAGTTTCCTGGAGGTCTGGCAATTGTTATGATTGTGTTTTTCTAGTAAATTATTAAGACAGTTACATACTATGCTGGAGTTTCATGTCGTGTATGACTGCAATCTTTATCAGTTCACAGTGTTTCTCCTCTGCCTTTGTTCTTAGGCAGTCACGAGTATCTGAGGAATGATATATGTGCCCCTCCTTGGGTGGGGATTGGTGGACTGTCAGCTTGCCTTTTGCCCTCATTTGCCCTCCCATCATTTAGGGTGCACCAAAGTCAACAAGGGAGAAAGAACAAGTTCTGGTGTCTATAGCACAGTAAATATTAAACAAAGTCCAGCTACTTGCTAGATTAACATAAATCCTCATAATACTGGTCTGTTTCCACATTCATGGTTCAGAAGATTCAATCTTGTTAGGATGTCAGTTATTTCCAACTTGATATACAGATTCAACACAATCCCAATCAAAACCACAGGAAGTTATTTTGTAGATATCAACAAACTGTTTCAGATGATTAACTGGAAAGGCAGTAGACCTAGTATATACAAGACAACACTGACAAAGAACAAAGTTGGACTTACACTACCTGAGATCGAATCTTATTGTAAAGTCACAGTATTCAAAACAGCATAATATGGCAAAGAAACAGTCAACTAGTTCCATGGTATAGGATAGATAGGTGGGAATAGACACACAAAAGTGTACTTTACTGATCTTTGACAAAAGGACAAGGTAAAGGCAATTTGATGGAGAAGTCCTTTTTAACAAAATGGTGTTGGAACAATTATATACATTGTATATAAAATAATGTGTGTGTATATACATATATATATGCATAGACACAGATCTTCCACCTTTTACAAAAATTATTGCAAAATTGATCATTAGCCTGAATACAAAATACTAAACTCTTAAATTTCCTGAAGAAACTATAGGAGAAAATCTAGATGAACATGTGTTTTATGGTGAGTTTTTATGTACAACTACAACAATATAAGCAATACATAATAAGTTTAACCTTATTAACATTAAAAACTCTTAACTCTGTGATAGACAGTGTTGGGAGAATCAAAAGGAAATGCTGCAAATGGAGAGAAATTATTTGCAAAACACATACCTGCAAAAGCACTTGTATTTAAAATATACAAAAAATTCTGTAGGAAAATTAACAACCAAGTTAACAAATGAGCCAAAGATCTCAGCAGACATCTTGCCAAAGACGATATACAGAAGGAAAATAAGAACGTGAAAATATGCTCAAACTGTCATCTGAGAATTTCAAATTAAAACAATTCTAATACCTATCAGAATCTCTAAAACCCAGAAAAGAGACACTACAAATTGCTGGAAAGATTTTGGAATAATAGACACTCTCATCTATTGTTAGTGGTAGTGAAAATGGTATCGCCAGTATGGAAGAAAGCTTAGCAGTTTTTGTAAGACAAAGGCACTTGCATTCCTAAGTAACTTACCCAATTGATTTGAAAATTGTATTCAAAACCAGCATGTGAATGTTAATACCAGCTTTGCTCAGATTTTCCAAACTTGGAAACAACTAGGTACACTTCAATAAGTGAATAGACAAATGAACTTGATGCATCTGTTAATGAAATTTTACTGAATTATTTAAAAAATGAGCAGTCAACTCTTGGAGAGATATAGATGAATCTTAAAAACATATTTCTAAGTGAAAGAAGCAGTGTGAAAAAGCTATCCTGTGAATGATTCCATTTATATGATATTACAGAAAAAGAATTACAGATATGTTAAACAGATCAGAGATAGTTGCTATGTGTTTGACAGGACTCCTCTAAGAAATAACTAATTTTAGGACTAGGCAGGAGATACACAAGAAGCATCTAAAGCATCTTGTAGTCCCCGAAAATAAAGTGTTCAATGAAACAAGAAAAACAATATAATGATGAAGGCAGGTCAAAAGGATACAGGAGCCGATTGTAAAGCTCCCAACAACCAAACCTGAATGATTTGAATAAAATAAAATAAAGTGAACATTGCTGTGATAAACACTGGGGTGCAGGTGCCCCTTCAGATCATTATGTCCACAATAGCCAAACTATGGAGAGCCGAGATGTCCATCGATATATGAATGAATAAAGAAGATGAGGGGTGTATACACAGACACACACAGACAGACACACACACACACACACACTGGAATATTATTGAGCCATCAGAAAGGATGAATACTTACCATTAACAGTGACGTGGATAGAACTGGAGGGTATTATGCTGAGCGAAGTAAGTCAGTCAGAGAAAGACATTTATATGGTTTCACTCATATGTGGAATATAAAAAACAACACAGAGGATCATAGGGGAAGGGATGGAAAACTGAATGGGAAGTAATCCGAGAGGGAGACAAACCATGAGAGACTCTTAACTATAGGAAACAAACTGAGGGTTGCTGGAGAGGGTGGGTAGAAGGATGGGGCGATTGGGTGATAGATATTAAGGAGGGTGATGTGATGTGATGTGATGAGCACTGGGTGTTATATGCAACTGATAAATTATTGAGCTCTACATCTGAAACTAATGATGTACTATATGTTGGCAATTGAATTTAAATTAAAAAAATAAAGTGAAATGAAATGAAATAAAAATTTATTTATAGCCAAAAGTATAAAATATTTCTGGATCCATACTGAAATAAATTATTGAACAAAGAAGTAATTAATGCTTCTGAAGAATTTCTGGTAGTCTAGGTAGAAAAATGAATTCGTTCCTAAGATCAAAGTGAGTTGCTTCATGTCCCTAAATCTTGCATTGGAGAGTAACTGACTCAGCAGAGAAATGAGCTGATTCACCATTGGTCACTACTCTAAAGAGGAAATTAACCAGAATTAATTTTGCCCCATAGATATAGGAAAAACACTGATAACTCTTCTTGGTGTTTCCTGAATTTGGCAGTGGAAGAGGCTATATGTTCCTTTAAAGGCATGATACCAAGCATCCTGGCAACAAGGCTGACCAGTGAATTCCCTATTCCAGTTTTTAGGTAGCAGCAAGTTAGAGTTGTCTCAGAGTCAGAGTTCCTAACCAGCTCTATCTGTAAGAATCTAAAACTGTTGGCTGAGGTTCTTTTCTCTGACAACATTCCTCTACCACAAACATTTTCCATCATATTTGCCTAACGAATTTCTACTCCTACCTTAACAAATTCAAGAATATCCTTTGTATCTGGTCACTAAAAATTGAAGGACTAAGTGAGAAAATGTGCTCTTTAAACTGAAAGCAGTAAAGTGATATTAAAATAAAATGTATAAGCAGTTTGAATGAAGTCAGAAGATGATTTACAGATGTCTGAGGGAAGAGTATGGGTGTTTCTTACATTTACAGAAGCCCAAATGTTTCTGTCAAAGACTAAAGAGGATCTTCAAAGTTCAGCCCTCAAAAAAAGACCCACATTTACATGCTTTAACATAGCAGGATTATTATACCCAAGTCTGTGTGATATCCAAGTAAGGAAAAATAAAAGATTAAGAAGTTTTCTGAATTTTTTTATCCCTGTTAAGTGTGCTTGCTTAAACTTTTGATCCTTAAAGAAATGTCTGCACAATGATACAGAGCTACTTATAAACCTGCTATGAAAATAGCTCTAAAAAATCAGCAGTATCCTATTTTAAATTTATCAAACAACCTATCTGCAGGTTGTTCCACTTGTTCAGACACATTTTACAAATTGAACAGTGGGATTATCATCTCTTAGTGCTAATGAATAAATCACAGTTTCTAGACCTCTAAATCTGAATATCAGCTTGGCCTTTGTTAAAGTTATAATGGCCTACAAAGTCTCACCTCAAGTCAAAAGACATTAAAATGGAATATTTTCTAAAGAAGTTTTAAACGAAGGATTGTCCTCGTAAAAATTGAAATTTTTAAAAGGAAATGTAGGTTTTCCAAATCAAAGGATGTTTAATGCATACGACCATTTACTAAAATTTATTCATGTTTATGCACTCACATTCAAAACACTATAGACTGTATTTATGCATTGGTTTACTTTTTCTTCCCACGTCCAGAAAGTAGACTCGAGGAAGGCAGATACTTTTCCTGTTTTGCTTTGTTTTATTTTCTACTGCCAGATACTTAGCACCTAGGACTGTATCATATGTAGAAAGTGCTCAGAAAATATTCGTTGTAGGAATGATTCAATTAGTGAATGAGTCATAAACTTGTTAGCTTATTTCCTACCTAACACATTCTTATATCATTGGCTTAGTTAATATTTTTAAAGTGAATTGTTATCTAATTTGATGATCCAGAGTCTTCCATCCAGGAAAATCTAGAATAAGCAGTCATTTTACTATTATTTATGAATTGAGAAGGAAACATTTGGAAATGCTGAGATGGGATTATTCACGAGTAATTTATCATGTCTTGATTCATATTTGATTTACTCTGTTTCACTTTGTTTCTAAACTGTCAAAATGTAAATCTGGATTGGTTATCCATTATCAAAACCATATTAAGGTAACAGATGCATGTCAATGCTTCCAAACTCTCATTAGTTGTACAAAACTATGTAACAGTATTCTTTGAATAATTTCCTTACAACTTTTGCATCCAAAATAACTGAAAAGGAACTTAAAAGAGTGAGTAAAGAGGATGTTTTATTTCATTTGGTGTTCATATTATAGTTGACTTATTATTAGCTTTATCCTATGATCATACTTCTCTCAGGAAGCTTTCCTTGGACTTCAATGTTTGCTAGAGTGTTCCAGGTCTGTGTTCCCATAGCATTCTGTATGTAATGCTATCAGTGCCCTCAATATAATAATTATATTACAAAAGTTCACTTTTTCAAAAGTTTACTGTCTGTTTGTCCCAAACTCAGAAATTAACGTGAGGATCAAGACTGGTTATCTTCAGTGCATGAGAGCAGTAGTCACTCAGCAACAGTGGTCTCATTGAAGTGATGGCAGAAAATAAAAAGCATTAAGATTGTCTGTCTCTGAAAAAAAAAAAAAAGATTGTCTCTAAACATATGCAAGATTGCTAAAAATTCTGAGAAATAAAACAGCTGGTTAATATAGAAGGAATTTAAAAGATTCCTTGCTAAATTTTTTTTTAAAAGATAAGATTCTAAAGCAGCGTCTGGATTAACAAAGTTGATTCTTCCTTTAACAATGGATTCAAAAGTGAGATTTACCATTATAGAGGCATAAGCAATGCAGTTGTTTAAGCAATATAGTTTTGACTTGATTTTAACAGAAATATCTATCATTATGCAAAATAAAAAGGTAGAGAATTTGATGCTTAGTGTTTGTCAATAATAGGAGAATATATAGTCTATTAAGAATTTGTTAGGGTTGAACACAAGTATAAAATATTAGCTTAGTAGAATGTGTATTGAGATATAACAACTTTAAGATTCTTAATTCAGAAACGATACATTTACATTTTCATTTTATGTATCCGATTACCATTTTTTTGTATGCTAAATGCCTGTATAGGGAGAAAGACTGTCTGAATCTCACCACCTAAAGTATAGTGTATCATAAAAGGCATATGGGATTAAAGAGGAAATTAGTGTTTAGTTTCAGTGAAAAATTATACACATTAAGTGTAATGTATTTGGCTCATTTCATTTTCAAGAACTGAGAGTACCAAGTAATATCACCTAATGGGGTATAGAAATAAGATTATCAAAAATGTCATATAAACCCAACGACAACTGTTCCTATGGAGACTATGGCACAGCTGGGATATAGAAAGATCTTTGGCAACTGAGTTATTTCTTTGATCCTTCAACAACAGCAATTCTTAATCTTTCAATATTCTAGTGAATCAGCTTTATTCCTTGTTACTGTTGTCGCAGCACTACTAGGATTCTATTCTATTCTACTATACTATACTTATAACTGCTATTACTATTTTATAAGCAGCACACTTACTAGCATATATATGAAATATAGAATATACACATATATAGAAAAATATGTAATGTAAACACACATACATATATACAAATATATGATTTAACACAATTTTATTTCATGTTAGTCTCTTCTCTGTTCCATTTGTTTTCTTTCCAAACGACTTAGCTTTAAAAATGATGTTATATTTCGGGAATAAATATTTGTGTTCCCATAATTCATATATTGAAGCCTGATCCCCAGTGATGGTATTTGTTTGTGGGGCCTTTGGGAGATAAGCACGTCATGAGAATGGATCCCTCACAAATGGGATTAGTGCCCTATGGGAAGAGACATGAGAGAAATGACCTTTCTCTTCCATGTAAGGAAACAGTAAGAAGATAGCTGTCTGAGACCAGTAAGAGGGCTCTCACCAGAACCTAACTATTCTGGCACCGTAATTTTGGACTTCCCAGCCTCCAGAACCACAAAGAATACTTTCTTTTTCTTTTTTTTTTTATGCTATGTAGTTATGATTTTTAGTTAATGCAGCCTGAACGAAGATATTTCCCTTAAAACTGCTATTTTCGGAGAAATATTCTGTATTCTATTGAGCTGTGTTCTTTCATACAGAGGCCATGAGCCATATGTGGTTATATGAATACATACTTACACAAATTAAACTTAGGCATAGTTAACAATTAAGTTCTTCAGTCACAGTAGCCACATTTCAAGTGCTCAATAGCCACACGTGGCTATGAGTTCTCTTATTGGACAGCAGATTTCATTAATATTTGTTCACAGAAAGTTTTATTGGTTAGCACTGCTATACAAATTAGGAGCAATACATTAGAGAGCTCAAAGCACATCACCACCACTTCTTAACCTGAGTCAACTTAAACTGTTTCTTGATTCGTGTAGGTTTTAATTTCCTCATATTTAGTAGTGGTTACCTGTATCATAGGATTTTCACCATGATAAATTACTATTCATATAATCTTTTGCAGAGTGACTAATAAGTTGAGAAACTGCATATACAATGGAAAATGGCCATACTGTATATAAAAAATGAAACTCAGACCCACAACCTGCAGTAACCAATCCAGGAAGACACCTTAGTGTCTGAAGTAACCAGTCCAAAAAGCCAACCTATTATATTTAGCAACCACTTCAAGAAGCCAGGCAATAACCCCTGTAGTAATTGGCCCCAAATGACTGGGACTTGTTAATAAGTGACAGCTTCCCTAACTTTTGCCCCCACTTCCAACTTAGGACCAAATGAAGAAAGCTAAATATTTACTCCTAACTAATCACATAAGGTGCCCTGCTTGTAGGCAACCCACCTGTAGCTTTCCCATGCTAATAGCCTTTAAACAAGGCATACGTGAAGCTTTTCCCTTTTCCACCTTACAGTTTTCTCACTCCTCTGCCTTTCTTTGGGTCTCTGCCAAAACGCAAGTTGTAAGCCTGCCTTTACCTAGCATTTAATAGAGTCCCTGGATTATTGTACTCTGTGAAAGACGGTAACCTTTTGAAAAAATTCAGTGTATGTAGTCATCCTATTGCCTAGACTGAAAATCCAACCTTTACAAAGGACCATTTCTGCATGTGACTTACAGATTTAAGAAAGAAGGCATGGTGATTTACAATGGCACATATGTCATTTGTGGACTTATCTATGTTTCGGTTGGCTCTTGATTTGTATGCCACTTTGCTCCTATCTTGGCGTCATCCTCCAACTCTTTCTAAGGAAAAGTCTAACAACACCCACAACTTATATTAAACACCAGATTTGGGGAAGTAACACCCTTCTTTAATGGCATAGCAGAGTCTATTTGAGAGATCAAATACTTAACAAATATTTTGGAACATTGATACAGGATCCCTTTTCTACATGGCTTCAACCTACTTATAACTGTGATGATTCCCATTAGAACTATGGACTTATAGAATTACATGTCTTTGTTTGTTCACCTTTCAGAGAGCAAAGGAAAGGGTTAATTCTCTTAATAGCCAGTAATGCTGTTATTTTCTTTTTCTTTTTTTTTTCAGTTCTTTTTTTTTTTTTAATTTAAACTCACTTTAGTTAACATATAGTGTATTATTAGTTTCAGGGGTAGAAATTAGTGATTCATCAGTTGCATATAACACCCAGGGCTCATTATATCACGTGCTCTCCTTAATGCCTATCACCCAATTGCCCTACCTTCCCACCCTCTCCCCT
Source organism: Potos flavus (assembly GCA_028534135.1). Taxonomy (NCBI): domain Eukaryota; kingdom Metazoa; phylum Chordata; class Mammalia; order Carnivora; family Procyonidae; genus Potos; species Potos flavus. The sequence continues at coordinate 18,206,579 of CM052883.1, read as the reverse complement.
TCAGCAACCCTCGGTTTGTTTCCTATAGTTAAGAGTCTCTTAGGGTTTGCCTCCATCTCCGTTTTCATCTTATGCTATTTTTCCTTCCCTCTCCCTATGTTCATCTGTTCTGTTTCTTAAATTCCACAGATGAGTGAAATTATATGGTATTTGTCCTACTCTGAATGACTTATTTCACTTTGCATAATGCCCTCTAATTCCATCCACGTTGTTGCAAATGGCAAAATTTCATCATTTTTGGTGGTTGAGTAATATTCCATTGTATGTATATACCACCTCTTCTTTATCTATCAATGGACATCCAGGCTCTTTCCATAGTTTGGCTCTTAGGGACATTGCTGCTGTAAGTATTGGGGTGTACATGCCCCTTTGAATCACTATGTTTGTATCCTTTGGATAAATACCTAGTAGTGCAATTGCTGAATCATAGGGTAGCTCTATTTTAACTTTTTTGGGAACCTCCATACTGTTTTCTAGAGTGGCTGTACCAGTTTGAACTCCTGTTGCCTCTATTTTCAAATGAATACACATATGTTCATGAATTTGCAAACCACTTCCAAAAGGAAGATTCTACATTTTATAAGATAGATATACAAGATCTATTCACATTGACAGGTCACCTTTATAGGAACTTAGGGATAAAATTATATAATGTATAATAGTGGTGCTAGAAAAAATGATGCATATAAAGCAGTGATTCTAAAATGTTTTAAATGTGCTATAAATTGAAGCCTTAAAAATGCCTTACAATATAACTCATCTGGATATTAAACAAGTAAGGTACACTAAGAATATGCTTTAAATTATCAGAAGAGATAAAAGGTCTTTTAAAAAGATGGACATTTAATGAAATTATTCCTTAATAAATAACAGAAGACAAAATATTCCTTAATAAACAACAAAGAACAAAAATAGAGACAAAATATCACAGGTCCTATAATCCATTCGTTCAAATTATTTCCCTATTTTCTCCTCTAGTCTGAGTTTAGAAGACCTCAGACATTTTTGCCTACTGTGGGAGCTATGTAAAGGAATTCCAATATTCAACCTTGAAATTGTAGATGATTTTAGCCACTAGTACAGGTATTTCAGCAAGATTAGGAGGAAAAGGCCTTTTCCTCTTATAGCACCAAAAAACGCAAGTATTATTCTGAATTTTAAAAACTGATCTAATGAAATTTATCTCTAACAAGACTCTTCTCTGAAAAGTAAAATTACTCTGCAGTGTTAGAAAATTTAGACTGATTTGCCTGGTTGTAATTTGCTGCACCGCTTATAACACTAGCATCTTTGTTTTTTCAAAGGTGTCTATAAACTCTTGCCTGCAGAGCTAAAAGGAAATGCCTGTACTTCATTCAGCCCTGTAGGCACAAGAAGAGAAAAAAAAAAAAAAATTAAGCATCCATTTTTTTTTTTTGACATTTACATTACCACTTTTTACAACATTTATTAATGGCTACATTTATTTTACTGTAACAAAAGATAAGCAATGCTTTCACATCTCTAATTTGGGACACTTGCATGCATTCATTTATATAGTTAGCATATAAACTTAATAGATATTGTCAAAAGATTTTGAGTCTGTCTTTAGATTGCCCTCTGAATAGTGGATGTGATGTTTAGGGTATGTGTGTGTGTGTGTGTGAAATTAATGAAGCTGTGAGCAGTTTATTTCCTGTATTTTTACTTCTATGAAATTGTATTTCTGCTACTTTCCTAGATAAATTAAAAACTGAAATCAATTAAAATCTTTTGGATTTCACTGAGTCTTCTGGAACTTATTGCTTAAGGTTTTGTTTGATCTGATTTACAAGTGAAATCTAGATGAGCATAAACTGTTTTAATTTTGTTTTTGCAGTTAATTTGTTTCCATTGTAATGATGCTTATAGGAGTTGTTTATGCTGTCTCTTGTTTACTGTATAATTTAAACATTCTCTGAGATAGACAAATTGATTTCTTCACTAATTTGCAGATTCATTTCTCTAACTCATTAGTTTCTTTTCATAATTTGAAAAAAATTTCCCCATCCTTTGATTATTTTCTCTGTCTTATTTATATGAACTATTGCTTCTCTTCTTTACTCTTGTTTCATCTCCATCCCTTTCTCATATGTTCTATACAACTTTAGGAGCCTCTGCTTTGATTTTCAAAATGGCTTCTGAATCCAATCTGTTTTGGATTAGTTATACTACTTTTTTAAATATAGTTTTCAATTTTGAGTCATTTATCATAATTCCCAGATTTCCTCTTATCTCTCAACTAGTTTCATATTTGTATAATATTTTGGAATTTTTCACACACAAAGCTATGTGCATTCCTTTAAAAACTATCATGAGCCTAGTTTTCTTGTATTGATTCTACATTAAAAAGATATTTATAAGACTATAGAGTTATTCAGCTGTTTTGTGCTATTATATTTTTTGCTCAGTGCATGTTACTTTTTCCTTTGTTTATCTTTACGGGGGGATACATTTTTTTTAATCTACAATTGGAAGTGAAACTTTGGTTTAGAGAACCTTCTAGGCTTCTCTATCTAAATGTTTTAAGAACTGACGCAGGCTTAAATTCACTGATTCAAAAAGTCTCCTAAGGAGAAAAGGAAGAAAGCCAGATCTGAAAGATTTTTTGGCAGGAGCTTTAAGTTTGTGATTATTAGAGCTCCTTCCGGGTTTGCTCTGGCCTCGAAGAGATAACTTTGCCTGGTGGCCCTGCTCTTTGTTCTCATTATGGATTAGCTAAAGCAGTGCTTCTTAATCTGGTAAATGATTCTCTGATGATGAGCCTGGAAGTTTTCTGTGTTTTTCAAATTTGTTCCCATCAGTATTTTTTCTGGCAAAATTCCTTAAAATCGCTGACATTTACATACCCCTCTCACCCCATTTTCAAAAAGAATGGGACTTAGGCCCCTATTTTACCTTCCTGTGATTAAGTAGGAATCCTGCATGAAATGGAACATTCGGGGCAGGTATTTTATGTCAAACCTATTGTGATTGTTTTTTGATCCAGAGCTTGTTTTTGTTCAGCTTTTCTCATACACAGAGTTCCACGATATTTGCATCCTCCTATCTTTTACCTAAAGCCATTGGCAAATTTTGTTGTTTTTACTTCATGTTTTAAAATTTGTCAGCTTTTCTCATCCATCTCTTCCTTAGACCTTCTCTCAGATAGGCTCTTAAGCAATATCTAAGATCCCGTTGGCCTCACTTCTGATTCAAGTCACAGTTAGAGAAAACAGTTCTGCACAGGCTTTGACATACTTCACACTGACAGGGTCTCACTTTAGCAGCTGCCACATTTCTCTGGCTTGTCGGGAACGTCTCTGATGATGTGGCTTGGGTGTCTACAGGGATCCTCTTGGCATCTATACATGTGGATTCCACAAGTGCAGCAGAGCCCGTGGCCGAGGGGAAGCCTTCAACCAATCAGAATAGAAACAATGATTATGACTTCTCCATCCCTTCCCTCAGTAGTCTAGGTTGAGACACATTTATAAGATTCCTCAGAGGGTCCTGGAGGATAAGAACACTAATCCCCTGCAGGGATTCTCAACTCAAAAATGTATCCTTGTATTGGCCTTTTCTCCTACCTTCTCTCATTTTATTCTCATTCCTTCTCCCAGAACCACATTCTAAACAAATAACTTGTAAGCCAGACATGAATTCTCACTGAGCTTTAGAAAGGGAACCCAGGCTGGCTGTTGGTACAAAGAACAGGCCCACTGTGCATCACATAGCAATCTGGAAGTGGGCCACGTACCTGTCCAATGGCAGAAGGGCCACAGTGTGGTGGTAAGTGAAGTGGTGATCAGCCTGGGCATACAAAATGATGACACTTTTCTAGAATATCATGAGTGGAGGATTCTGAGGAGGTACATGTGGGAACTGAAGCATTGGGTAAACCAGTTAACTCAATTAATTCCCCTAAAACTAAAAACTCGAGGCACATTGGGCAAGCTAGAAACTTCCATGGCTGAACTAAAGAGACCCATATTTCTTGCAACTACAAGGATTCCGTGGATAAAAACAGGACTTGGTTTTAATTTTAAGAGTGGCTGAGCAGCAAAAAATATTGAATGCATAGTTTTTCCAGACATCTTATGCTAGCTATTCAGACTCTGATAAGAAAATAGTAAGATTCAGAGATCTGTGATTAGAATATCTCAGGAGATGATTGTGAGAATTTTGAACCTCTAGATTCTCATCAATCCCCCAGACAAGGTGGAAAACTTAACTTCTCTTATTTGTTAGAAACTTGTCTTTGTTGAGGTCCATGTCTGCTTCTGTTTATCTCCTCCTGGACCAATAACTAGTTAGGCTTCAGCAAACACCAAGAGGACAATAGAGCTTTTGCTCTAAGGAAAGGTCTTACATGGGAAAGAATTGGAGTTCCTTGTTAATACAAACTGGAAAGAAAAAGGAACATGTGAATGAATAGATCTTGTTGAAATTGAACAAGTGGGCAGAATTTAAAATTTGGCAAGGAGAAACTTATTGACATGAGAGCACATATTCATGTCTTGTGTTTAACTTCTTAGGACACTTGGAGCTAGTTGAGAAGAATTTGTTGGGATGATTCCTCAATTGCAAACATAATCATGGCCTGCTGTAAATGAGGTGAAATGATAAAATTGTCATGGTAAGGTTTTGAAGAAGGATTCAGAAGGCTACGTAAATGATGGGGATGTTAGAATGGGTCTATTACATAAGAGAGTGAAGAATGCCTCTTACCTCTACTAAGGGAAAGAGATGCACTGGTAAGGGGGCCTTGGAATTTTAGATCATGTCAATGTTTGATATCATCTGTAGGCTGGAATTGACTTTAAAATATGGCACCATGGACCTAGATTCTTTAGTATTAATGGATATTATATATTTTTTTAAGTTGGCAGAGGCCATATTATGGCAGTTCCGGATTGTAATACTGGACAGCAAACAGAGATCTGGGGTGGCAAACAGAGTACTTTAATCTGTAGATTTTCCGTGGGCAAAATCGTGTGGTAGATGAAAGATCGATTCAGATTCTTTGACACTCCTCCCACTGAGAAGTAAGGTCTAAACCTTTCTCCTTCCATCTGGGTGGCCTCTGTGGCTTCTTTGACCAACAGAATATGGTAGATGTCTCCCTGTTCCAGTTTCGAGGTCCAGGCTTTAAGAGACTGACAGCTTCTATATTCTCCTATCTCTTGGAAGGTTTACTGTAGAAATGTGGGCTTAGGAAAAACTGATATGAGAAGATCAAACCATGTAGGATGCCAGGAATGAGATGCTATGTGGAGAGAGATGGACACAAAGACAGAAAGACAGAGAAGCCAGTGAGCCATATTTACTAGAAATGTGAGTTAAAAAACATCATGGCTGCAAATTTCTCAGACTGAGTGGGCATATGAATCAGACACAGATCAACAAGCCGAGCCTTTCTGAATTTCTGACCCACAATATTGTGAGCAATTTTTTTCTTTTTTTTTTTTTTGGAATTAACATATAATGTATTATTTGTTTCAGGGATACAGGTCTGTGAATCATCAGTCTTACACAATTCACAGCGCTCACCATAGCACATACCCTGCCCAATGTCCATCACCCAGCCACCCCATTCCTCCCACCTCCCACCCCTCCAGCAACCTTCAGTTTGTTTCCCAATATTAAGAGTCTCTTATGGTTTGTCTCCCTCTCTGGTTTCACCTTGTTCCATTTTTTAAACATGTGTTTTAAGCCAGTACATTTTGGACTTATTTGTTAAACAGAAATAGATTATTAGAACAGATGAGTGAACAAGTATAGTTTAACTTATGGTACTTTATTGTTGTATTTTGCCATAATTATATTTATTTTCCTGAAAATATTAAGAGGTGAGAAGCAGAAGCAAAAGATGTCAGATGCTGCAGTGGAAAATTCTGGTCCCTTGCCTAGTTTCTAGGTCTAAGACCGTGCGCAGACTAAAGAGGACATTTTTTCCTTTTAAGGAAGCTCTCTATAGTATCACCTCAATTATATGAAGTCAATACTTCTCCAGTCTTTTCCTAAACTGCATGTTGGCATGAACCAGGGAACTGTGCATTGAAGAAAGAAAAATTCTAAAACCTTGTGTATGTTATTGAATATAGGACCTGAAGTACCAGGGGATCCAAATGATATCATGGTCCTTCAGTAAAAAAGAGGGCTTATAGTGATGAGCACTGGGCATTGTATTTAAGTGATGAATCACTAAATTCTGTATCTGAAACTAATATTACACTGCATGTTCATCAACTGGAATTTAAATAAAAACTTGAAGAAAAAAATTTAAAAAATAAAGAGGAAGGCTTATTTAGTAAGATAAACATTTATCTGTCTGTCTATTGCTCTCTCTCTCTATGCGGTGAAGTCCTGGCACAGACTGACCTTGCCTGGGGCTAATGGAATTGTGGACCCACACTGTAGTCTTTTCTTTAGTTCTAGAGTTTATGCTTGCAATTGATACTTAGTAGCGAACAGGACTCCCATACTTGTTTCCCAACTGTGGAATAAGAACTATCACAGTAGGAGAGATTATCTCTAAACCTGATCCCCAGCCTAGCCAAGAAAGTAAATCAGAAGTGATAAGCAGGACTACATTCCAGGGAAAATTCAGAAATTAGGGCCTCTATGAAAGATTTAAAGAATTAAAGGATGTCGATACCTGCTCTTTCTCCATTCAACTCTCCTGTGTGTGTGTGTCCGTGAAAGAAATCAACCACAGATAAGTGTAAGATAAACCAAGAAATCATTACCCTACCCATAGTTGCTAGGCCAGAAGTGGTATTTTTGTTGGCAGTAATATAAAACATATTATGAGGTACTAATCTGGCAATTGTCATTTCAGTTTCCTCAGTAAGAAGGACCAAATGGAGTTCACAGTCACTGTTTTGTCCTAGGGTTTTCCATGTTTCAGTCACCGTGTAGACCACAGGAAACTAAATTATCTAAACTTAGTAGTCTCTATTATATTGATGGCATTTTGCTAATGGACCTAGCAAACACTCTTCATGCACCTTTCACTAGATTCTTATACCCAAGCTTGCAAACAAAAAGAATCCATGAAAAATTTAAAGGTCTACTATCCCCGTGAAGCATTGAAGTCCAATGACTCGGGAATTTCCAGAACATCTCCCCTAAAAAAATTATCAAGTTTTTGTATTTGCCATTCTTCGTTCCCTGCAGAGTGAGTAGGAGACAGAGCCTTCAGTACATCCCTATGGAATTTTAAGGCATCATATGCCATACTTTGGGAATCTTGTTTTATTGATTAGATTATACAGAAGTTTGTCAGTTTACAGTAGGGCCTAGAACCATAGAGGACTCTGTAGTGGTACCGAGCTTCAGTGAACTTTTTCTTCCTCTGAAAACATGTGACTCAGCATGTTTGCTTGTGGTCAAGACATCCATGGTGAGAATGGAAGTCTCCTGGAAGATTTAAGAGGTGATTTTAAGATTAGACTTTTAGGATCCTAAAGCAAACTGTGCATTCTATGGTGGAGAACTACACATTGTCTGAAAAGCAGCCTCTAGTATGCTATCGGAAACTAATAGGCAATGGGCACCTGACCATGAGACATCAAATATTATGCAGTGGCAGTTGCCCATTATGAGTTGGGTGTTTCAGATATGAAATAATAAGTGTTGAAAGAGCACAAAATTGAAATGATACGTTTAGAGTCAGGCCCAACCCAATAAACATCATATGACAGAAATGATACATTCAAGATAAGGCCTAACAATGTCCAGAAGATACATTTTATAAGAACAGGTATCTAGACTCTCTCGTGTCATATACATTTCTTATAATACCTTTCCTTCAACATATACCTACTCTCCTATAAATATCCCTTATGATTTGCTTATGGAGGAAGAGGTAATCTTCCGTGGTTCATAAATGTAACAAAATATAATATGTTTATGCAAACTTACATGAACTATTGATACTGTACAGACCCAGTCAGACGTGCCTGGACAAGTGATGATAAAGGCATATCCTTCTATGGCGACATGTGAGAGGAGTTAACCTGGTTATTAACTTTGTACATGAGGACAATTGACTTTAAATGCATATACACACTTCTAGACAATAGGTAAAGATTCAATGGATTGGACAGGGGCTAGAAACAATTGAGAATGGAAAATTGAAAACAAACCAGCCTTGAAAAGACGCATGTGAATTTTCTTACAGGAGCGAGCACAAAGCATATGAATTTTGGTTTCTCGTATTATTACCCACCAAAAAGTATCAACAAATTCCAAAGAAGGCCTTCAGTGAAGAATGGACTGAAAGAGGGGCGCCTGGGTGGCTCAGTGGGTTAAGCCTCTGCCTTCAGCTCAGGTCATGATCTCAGGGTCCTGGGATCGAGCCCCGCATCGGGCTCTCTGCTCAGCAGGGAGCCTGCTTCCCCCTCTCTCTCTGCCTGCCTCTCTGCCTACTTATGATCTCTCTCTCTCTCAAATAAATAAATAAAATCTTAAAAAAAAAAAAAAAAGAATAGACTGAAAGGGCCGTTTTCTCAATGTTAGCCGACCTCTCTTTTCTAATACCCCAGTGTTAATCAAAGGATTGCTAAATGGAATGGCAGTAGTAGGAAGGAGAGAGGACATAACATGGGCAGTACCAACTCCCTCTTACCAGGCTATTGTGAACTCCCTCTTACCTGCTAGCACCTTGGTGCCAAGTTGAAGGATGCAAACATCTTTTACCTATAGATCCAGCAATTTGCCTTTAGAGGAATTTACACGTACTCTAAGATCAAATTGAGTTTTCCCTGCTCCCATTGCCTCCACCAACGCCACAGTGTGAGTATTTACAATATGCCTAACTCATCAGCAAGAGACAGTGTTAAATATCACATCAGATCCAGAAGCCACATTTAAAGCAATTTAAATTTGCGCTGGTGGTGTAGTCTGTTAAAGATTTAGCTAAATCTCCAGCTTTGGGAAACACCCCCCAAGGTTAGGGAGCTTTTTTTTTTAGTATATGTGCTGCCGAAGCGAGCAGGGTTAGGGAGCTTTTTATTCAGGATGAAATATATGCCCTATACCAACAGCCAATATGTGATCCTACACTCTCCTTTCCCTCAAAGCTAGAAGACTTAGAATTAGACCGTGGAGTGAAGGTAGCATTGGCTCCCCTTGTGCCCTTTTCACAAGTCACCCACTTGTGGAATATGTGTTCCTTGTCACTTTTAATATAGGCTGTGGCTCCCTTTCAAGGACTACCACATGGCCAATGAGGGCTCTTCCTGACAATGAGTTAAAGGTAAATAGAAGATTTATCATACTGGCTGGAGTTACTGATCCTAGAATCCTTGGAAAGATAGAAGTATGTCATGAACTCAAGAGATTCTCCAGAGTATCTCTTGACGCTTTGTGACCAGTGATAACTGAATAACGCATGCAGTAACGTTAGCCCAGCAAAGGCAAGTCCATGAAGGGCTCAGACTTTCTAAGGAAGGAAAGTCTTCTGTACTACAGCAGGCGGGAATCTCAGTCCACTGTAAGGAGAGTCTGGGAGTGAAGGAAACCTAGAATTAGAGATGTAAAAGGGAGCTGATAAATATTCATTATGACAACCTTTATTTTTTCCTGTCAAAGTTGGACACTGCAAATAATATCTTACATTTTCTGTGGGTTAATAATCCATCCCATTTTCCTTGCTTACATGGTACGATGGAAAGTAAGCATGCAATACAATTGTTTCATCTATCATGGACTATCCTGAAAAAACCTGAAAAATTAATTTAATTGGAATTTTGAGTTACATATATATATATATATATATACACATATATATGTATTTTTTTTTGCTAATGGTCTATAGAAATTACATATAACACCAGAAAGCGTAGATTATAATTGCTCTCTAGTTTTAGCATAGTATATTTGGAGGCATAAACCTTGATATATGTTAAAAATTATCAGTAAGTTCTTATACTAAAATATGCTTTGAGTTAATTTACTTTGTTTCTCAATAAATAAATTATTCACTTGTATTATTTTTCCTCTGGCATTTGCATTTCACATCAAATAGCATTTTTTGGCGTTTTTATGATCAACAAGGGACTTCGTGCTATAATTTTCATATTTTGAATACATAGTCTCTCTACTTAATATATATAATCTTAAATGTATCTTATTTTACCATGTACTGTTGTAAAAACTACCACTATCTTTCAGCCTTATTGAATTAATGAATTATTGAAATATTGTTTAATATTTTCCACAGGTACGCTGTCATTTTACTTTGGATTTTACTAGAACAAGTTGCTTATAAAAAGCTTGTCTAGGAAATACTATTGGATGTACAATGAGCTTTCTGATTTTCCAGTTCACTGACTTAATCCTTACTCCCTCCCTCTGTGGTTAAAAACATTAGAATCTTACTTTAGAAATACAAAGATACAGTGTCATAAATTATTATAAAAATGGTTCGCTGCAGTTTTGTGGGTAGATTCTAATTGCATACTGGCAAACGCTTGAAAATTCTTTGGGCATAATTATTCTTTTGCTTCTCAAGGAGCATATGATTATCCTGTGAAAGAATTCTGTATGAGATTTTTTTAAAAATACACCAAGATTCTAGTCAAAATTAAGAATATCCATGACCGGGGCACCTGGGTGGCTCAGTGGGTTAAGCCTCTGCCTTCAGCTCAGGTCATGATCTCAGGGTCCTGGGATCGAGCCCTACATCGGGCTCTCTGCTCAGCGAGGAGCCTGCTCCCCTCTCTCTCTCTGCCTGCCTCTCTGCCTACTTGTGATCTCTCTCTCTCTCTGTTAAATAAATAAATGAAATCTTTAAAAAAAAAAGAATATCCATGACCTTAGACAAGTTATCAAACATGCTATAATAAGAGTATGCATTATGCACTGTCAGAAATATGTTTAAAAGTCTAGACAATAATGTATAAAATATTTGTATTATTATGTAAGAATGTGTTTGAAAATATAAATAACCCAGCTCTGCAAAATTCAGCAAATTCATCTGTCTTTTTTCATAGTATAAATAAACATTTTGTACTTGGGAGAGTTCAGAGCTTGGAGTGGGAAGAGCCTCAATTCACTTCAGTGTCCCTAGGGAATAATCTTTAAATATCTGAACGGTAATTTCTTACTCAAGTGCAGACTGCAGATACAAAATTCACATTTGAAAGAGCACTAGTTGAGAAACTGTATGAAATATGCTCTATATAAACGATTTCCTCATTAATCTATGAGTAGATTTTTTGTGGGCCTTGAATCTTATATAATGTGAAATAAAGGATACACATTATAAGTAATATTGAACATGCACATTAAATTTACTTAGGATTAAGAGAAATCACTGTAAATTAGAAAGCTAATAAAATTGGAACTTGCCACAAATATCACAAAATCCAGAAAAAATACTATTATGCTCTATAATTTACTCCCTGACATCTCTATAATATTATTTCCTGTATATTATTTGGGTGAATACTTTCTGATCACCTCTTCCTATGAAAATAACCTGAAGTATTTTCTGTAGAGATAATGTAAAGAAAATTCAGTCTTTTGAAAGATCTTGCATCCTTTACATCTACAAACTTCCATCACTATGTGCTTTAAATGACATTCAAAAAGTGAACATATTATCTGCGCTTAGACTTGGGATGCCAGGAGTCATTACAGCGCCCCTAGAATGAGAACAGGAGGGAAGGTTCCTAAATGTAGTAGAGATGAACAAAAGATACTGTTAGACAGAAATGAAGTCAGAAACATCTGCGTGGGGTTATGTCTCTTATGTTCATCTTTATATTCCTGGTTCCTAGCACAGTTCCTGACCCATAAAAGATACTCAATAAATGATAGGTGAATAAATTAAAAAGTTCATGAATAAATATATGTGGAATGACTCCATCCCGATTCCTGGAAGCAATTTCTAAACTGAGGGTTCTAGCAATAAGTTAGCTGTAAGTAGACAGGACTGTAACCATTTACACATATCTCATGAAAATGAAGTTACAAGCACTTCCTACTGCCCTTCACCCTTTTGTTATTCCTACAATATCTGCAGCCACACTTACACTAATGGACTACAGAGTAAGTCTGATGGAGATGGAGACGCAGAGTAAGAAGACATACCATCTTAATTTTAAAATTCTACAAAAGCATTATAGAAAGCAAAGCAACTGCATTGCTGAAGGCCTTTTAGAGATGAATTCATTGAGGACCTGTGAATCTTTAACTTCATTTACTTCACTGTAAATTCATCTCTGAATGTGTATTTTTTTTAAAGATTTATTTATTTATTTATTTATTTATTTATTTGACAGAGAGAGAGAGATCACAAGTAGGCAGAGAGGCAGGCAGAGGGAGAGGGGGAAGCAGGCTCCCTGCTGAGCAGAGAGCCTGATGCGGGGCTCGATCCCAGGACCCTGAGATCATGACCTGAGCCGAAGGCAGAGGCTTTAACCCACTAAGCCACCCAGGCACCCCTTGAGTGTGTATTTTTATGAAAAATGTTATTCTTCTCAGGTAGAATGCCAGAAATATTTTATGTAGCTAAACAAATAATGATATTTGACGAAATCCTGACCTTCTTAATTTACTTTTAGTAGGTAGTTCTTCCCCTAATGTGTAGGCAATGACTGATGGCTTTGTAATTAGTAACACAATATCAATCTCATAGACTCAGTACTGCATTTACCCCAGTGAAATTCTTCATGAAATCCACCCAGTCACAGTCAGTTCCGGGTCTCCTTTCTTTCTTGTGCAGTTTGATCTGGGCACATACTTATATATATTGGACTTATTCTGTGATGTTAGATGCTTCCATCTTCTGCAGAGATTGTGTCCCATTCATTTTTGTTATCTCAATTTTAGCACATCCTTTAACCAAGTATAATATTAACAAACATTTGTATAATTAATTAATGAAAGAATACACATGTAGGTGCATAGATTTTCTTTCAGCATTAAAAACAGTGTCTTATAGTACATTTAATTAACCAGGATACTGCAGTAGCTATATAACTGAACTCTCTGCTCCTTTTTATCTATTTTTTCCACAGACTATTCATTTTCCATGCTGTGTTTATTGTATATATAAACCACATAATGTCACTTCCTCTTAAATCTATGCATTGGATGCTGTTCCATATTTGCTTCATTTTGTAATAAGAGCCACACCCCTTTCTCTTGACAACAGGACCCTGCAGACCCCCTCCCTCTCACTTTTGAGATCACTTCTTTCCATCTTTACCTTGGGCAGTCCTCTCAAACTTCACCGACCATCTGGCTTTCCTATAAACATAGCATGTGCATTCTCTCATTAACATGCTATACCTTTTTTCTGGTTTATATGGAGACCATATGAGCCTGACTGCTTTTTTATCTTCAGGATTTAGCACATATAACATTCTTTATTTTCCCATGGAGGCATTTCCTGACCATCGTATCTGAAGCATTTTCTCCCTAGAGTCACTTCACCTTACTCTCTTTATGTTACGGTATTTGTTTCTCTCTGAAATCATCTTGTCCATTTAAACATTGTCCGATATCTTTCGACTTTTGGAAATCAGCTCCTCAAATGCAAGGACCATTTCATGTTCACTTTGTACATACTATGTTCCCATCGTTTAGAAGAGTGCCTCACACAGCATGCTTCCCAATGAATATTTATTTATTTATTTATTTACTTATTTATTTATTTAAGATTTTATTTATTTATTTTGACAGAGAGAGATCACAAGTAGGCAGAGAAGCAGGCAGAGAGAGAGGGGGAAGCAGGCTCCCCTCTGAGCATAGAGCCCGATGCGGGGCTTGATCCCAGGACCCTGAGATCATGACCTGAGTTGAAGGCAGAGGCTTAACCCACTGAGCCACCCAGGCACCCCTACCAATGAATACTTATTAAATGAATGAGTAAATGATTCACTAGTCAAATAGTCATGACTTACGTAATTTATCGTAATCATAATTTATTTTCGGGAAGGATGTTATTCTGAGACAGATTGCCACTTTAAATTCTAAATTTAGTTTCTCTACTTGGATCATATTATCTAAGATATCATGTTGCTAAAGAATGTAGAACAGGAAATTCTATATTCTGTAATTGTACTGTGATACTATTTTAAATTTATGCAATTATTCTTTTTATAAAAATCATTGAATATTTTTCATTCTTTTATGTTATACAATTTATTTAAAGAGAACGGGGATATAAATGAACTAGAACTAAACCAGGCCAGAGTGCCATTTAATTGCTTCCACAGAAGGAGATAACAGACCTTTTCCATAGTAATATGAAGTCCCAAATTATTCTGGTGTCACACAACTTAAAAAAAAATAAAAATAAATAAATTGATGAATCCACTCTCCTATTACCATTCATCGGGTGTTACTAAAAATTAAGGCATAAATTAAATAAATAATAAAAGATTAACTTTAGAGTTAAAACTAAATCATTTAAAAATATTAGGTGAATGCATGCAGTAAAAATAATAGAATGCCTTTTTAGTTCTTTAAAAAAACAAACCTCATCAAGTATTAATGTGAATGATAAATTTTCCCCACATTTAAGATACTTCTGATGAGAACACACTTTTCAAAGGCCAAGGGCTATTTGTATAAGAGCAACATTTTCAAAAGTATTGAGAGCCTTCAATCAATAAATATATCTCCAACATCCTCTTGAACCTTCTGTCATAGATTGAGGGCACTAAAAGCAATTTTTTGTGTGTGTGTGTGAATTACCGGAGGGCTGAATTGCATTGTGAGAATCAAAAAAAGATGAGGTTCATGAAAACCCAAAAGATGTTAGACATTGTTAGAGAATAATAATAATGGTAAAATTCTACAGAGATGTTATTTAAGTCTCCCCTTCTATATTTTTGTTAGTTTTTTTAAAGAATACCTTATAAATTTGAATATATATATAGTTTTAAAATTCATCTTATTTTGTACTACTTTTCTGTTGTCTTTAAAATGTTTAGATTTGGGACGCCTGGGTGACCCAGTGGGTTAAGCGTCTGCCTTGGGCTCAGGTCGCGATCCCTTGCTGAGCAAAGAGCCTGCTTCTCCCTCTGCCTGCCCACCCCCTGTGCTCTCTCTTTCTCTCTGACAAATAAATAAAATCTTTTAAAAAAGTCTAAAAAATAAAAAATAAAGATGCTTATATTTAACTCGTGTATCGAGTACTACTATTGTTTACTCAAAACACTGTTTTCTATTTAGTTCAGAGCAAATTTATTAGGCTAGTCACTGTTACTTAGGCTTATAAATATGAATAAATTGTCCGTCCTGGCCTCAAAGATTTTATAAGCACCATGAAGAGCCAGACATATTAAAATATTATCTATGAAGCTTGGATTAGGACTCCAGAAGGATAACACGTAATATAGCTAGTCATGTTTGGGGTGAAGAGTGATTGGTGTTAGGTTGTTTTATCAGTGGGAATTTACTAAGGCCGTGAAAGCCATGGTCTCTTAAAGAATTGGGATAACTACATCACTGATAACTAGAGATATAAACAAGCTTCACCCACATGCACAAATGCCAGAAAGTGAGGAACATAAAGATGCTGATATAAGTGGAAAGACACTGATGCAAAATATAGCATCTGCTTAGAAAAACAGGCAATTTGGTAATTCATAAGCAAAACATAAAAGATAGGAAATAGGCAGGGCCATCTTAAAGATTTTTTTGTATGCCACTGTTAAGGTGTTAAGATGGATTGTGGTATAATCACATTTACATTTTTGATAGACTGTTCTAGTAGCACAAAGGAAGATGAGCAATATATAAACCTCCAAGAAAAGGCCTGGTTAGGAAAGTAATAAAGGACACGGGAGCATACAAGATGCTGGAGACTCAAACATTGTCATTTAATCCTCAAAAAAACCCCTTGAAATTAAAGAAATAAAAGGTTTCCCCCTTTTACATTTAGATTCAGACAGATTTCATTGTTTTATTTGATTCTGTTATCCCAGGAATATATGCATAATTGCTAATTCAACTTTTTCCAGGGAATTATAATAACACTTCTCCAGGATTGAATACAAATCCTCAACCAGGGCTGGTTCCAGATTTTCTGCTTGGGTAGATGCTAACTTCCTATGGTTTGAGAATCGCTAAACTGCTTTGAGAACCTATTGCCTTATATGCTTCAGGTGACTCAACTCATAGGTTGCAAATGGTGCGCTATAGATTGTTCCAGATCACCCATCTCAAGAAATGGCAGTACTGGGCTTCTTAGGAAGTGTTTACTGTGTATTGGATAAATAAGAGAATGCTTACTCGGCCTTTCTTGCTTAGCTCACTCTCTTTTAAATAATCCTTTGCAAGGACACGTTTTTCCTAAACACGGAAGTGTTCTTAACTCCATGCAAGTATAGAACACTAAGTCACAACTTTAAGGACAAGGGAAAAAAATAAACTTAACTTTCAAGCTTTCCAGAGTTAAATGTTCTGATCTTTCTTTTCTCCAAACCGACCACTTCTGTCTCCGCCACAAACTCTTCAAACTACTATTTTGATCACACCAACATCAAGATCCAGGCTCTTGCCCTCCTTATCTGACTATCCAATGGAAAGTTTAGGAACCACATCAGGGGTGAATGTTTAAAGACCATATAACAATCTAGTATTCCTTTTCAGGAGAGAAAAAGCAATCATTCTGTATGTTTATCCATTCTTAGCAGAGAAAAGACATAAAAACTCAGAAGGGCATCATAGTACCTAACTATTCTCATTTAAATACATTTCTCCAAATCCTGATGACCCATGATAAATGTACAAATAAAACTCTAATTATACATACTCTATTGTGGCTATTATTTATTTATACACTATGATGTATTTGTTTTAGGCTTTGCTTAGTTTTGGAGACTTTCCTTGTTCAACTGTTATATAATTCATTTCAAATCACACTCAAGGAGAGTGGTGATTAAGTCTATGCCAGGAGTCAGAAAAGATTTAGAATCTCTGTGAAGATTAGAAATTAGAAATAGAACATATAGATCCTGCTTGGAACATTAACTTTATCTAATTATACTTCTCTTAGAATATGGTCCAATTTCAACTTTAACTTTTTTTTTCTACTCCGGAGAAATTAATTCATGATTTTTTCTTCTAGCAGTTCTATGAATAAAGATAAGCTACAAGATTATTTTTCCTTTAATACTTTAAAAGTTAAGATATATATTTGTCCAATTTAATTGCTTCACCTTTTAAATTTATAGAACAAAACTAGCCAGTCTTACATGTAATTGAAAGAGCTACTAATGAAATAAAGGACCATTAATTAAAAAAAAAAAAAAAAGAGGAAAGGGAAAGGGTATTACAAGACTAAAAATATGAAGAGGTAGGAAAGTCAAGAGTATACTTTTTAGGTACTTGGATATGATCCATACAGATTTCCACATTCTTTTATTCCCTATACTTTTTTGATAAGCTTTCTCTTTGATTAAAAGAGCTCTAAAAAAAAAAATCTTTGAACATTTATAATTATGTATTTTTCAAATTTTGAAAGATAATAGGTTTTGTATTTTTTTTCTATAATTTGGTCATCATTACTTTGTTTTCGATGGATTTTTACACCATGAAGTTATCCTGAAAAAGTCCTATGTTATTTTTTTTTTAATCAGAATTTGGCAAACTTTTGTATGAAGAGCAAGATAGTAAATAATTGAGGATTTATGGACCATATATTTTCTGTTGCAATCACTTAACCGTCTCTTGGTGCATTTAAGCAGCTGTAGACAACAACTAAGCAAATGGATTTTGTGTTTCAGTAAAATTTGATTCACATAAATAGATGGCAGGCCAGATTTGGCTTGTGGGCCATAGATTGCCAAGCCTTGCCTTAAACTATTTCATTACGTATACAGTGAAAACATACTAAACAGAAACAAAATACTTGGACGCCTGGGTGGCTCAGTTGGTTAAGCAGCTGCCTTCGACTCATGTTATGATCCCAGAGTCCTGGGATCGAGTCCCACATCGGGCTCCTTGCTCGGCAGGGAGCCTGCTTCTCCCTCTGCCTCTGCCTGCCTCTCTACCTGCTTGTGCTTTCTCTCTGACAAATAAATAAATAAAATCTTTAAAAAAAAAAAAAACAAAATACCGCTAATAAATTTAGAATGTAAGAATAACTGTCATTTGCTTGAGTCAAAGTACATTTGAGTTGGATTGAGAAACTCTACACTTACACTCACTTTGCTCTTAATAGAAAAGCATAAATAGCATAAAAATAGTATGAGGTGTACAAGAACCGGAACTTTTTTATCAATCTTGTGAATTTGAAACCTTCTATTTGTTAATATAGCAAGACATCTTTAGTTCTGGAAGCCATAAAGCTATGAATTTCCTTTGAGTACACATTTTACTTATCCCTAATATTAATATTTACAATCCTTATTTTTAAATTCTAAATAATATAAAATTGGAATTCTAATTTTTGAGCTGACACAAAATACATAAGAAAAATAAGGTTTTATAAGTTTCAGTTTTGATACATTTTTTGCTATATAAAACAGTAATGGAGAGCCTGGGTGGCTCAGTCAGTTAAGCATCCAACTCTTGATTTTGGTTCAGATCATGATCTCAGGGTTGTGAGATAGAGTCCAGCGTCGTTGGGCTCTGTGCTGGGCATGGAGCATGCTTAAGATTCCCTCTCCCTCTCTTAAAAAAAAAAAAAAGTGACTGCATTACAATAATTGTTTATATGTGTAGCATAAAAATAGTAGTGCATCTGTTTTTTATTGCTACCTTAATAAATTACTATGCATTTTGTGGCTTAAATCAACACTCCTCTACTCTCTCATACTTCTGTAGGTCATATGTGTAATTACAGCACAACTCAAATGGGTCCTCTGCTTAAACTCTCATTAGGTCCAAATCATGGTATTGGCAGAACTGCATTCCTTTCTGGAGGCTCTGGGGATGAATCTACTGCCAATCTCACTGAGTTGGCGGCCAGATTTAGTTCCTTGCAAATGTGGGACTGAGGTCTCCCATTGTCTTGAACGCTCTCTGTGAAGGCCCTCTTTGCTCCTAGAAGCACGTGCATCCCTTCTCCTGCAACAGCAGGAGGGGTCCTACTCATGCTTTGAACAACTTCCTTCCACATCTATTTAACTCTAGCTAAAAAAAAAAAAAAATTAATAAAAAAATTCCTCTGTTTTTAAGGATTCCTGTGATTAGATTTGGCCCATTGACATAATCCAGGATAAGCTCCCTGTTTTGAAGTCCTTAATTTCAGTTATATCTGCAAACATTTTCTTTTCATGTAACATAAGGTACTGACAGTTTCCAGGGATTAGAGAGGGTGGATATCTATGGTGAATGATTCTGCCTTCCACAGTTAGTGATAGGACGAACACCAGTGTATCTACTAACCAGTTTATGAAACAGATCATTTCTCCTAATTTCAAAGTGTCATTTACCTCATTCCTTATCTCCAGTTTCAGAAGTAACCATTATTCTGAATTTGGTGTTTACCATTTAAAAAAAAAAAGTGTTGTGTTAACCATTTTTAACAAGAATGAATTTTATGTTTAATGAGTGGTGCACATTTTCAGCTGTAGTAGATGATAAGAATGGATGATGTTTTCTAGAGTGATTGTATAAATTTATACAACAACAAAATGCTGTATGTATGTTTTCATTATAGTGAATACTTACTGAAAGCCAATATTTTACTTAAAATTTTTAAAAATCTGTAAAGATGATGGATGGGACATGTGATTTATCTCCATAATCATGGAGATTATGAGCTCCTTTTATATTGCTCTTGGATATTCAATTTTTTTTGCTCAGATAAATACCAATTTTTTCTATTAGTTTACTAACTTTTTTTCTTTATTTCTAAAAGGACTTTAGCATTTCAATCACGTGTGTTCCTGATGTTCTCTCTCAGTTTATGATATACATTAACTTCCTTTAATGTCCATGTGGAACAAAAAAGTGTGCAGGATGGGGAGATGAGAATGGAGTGGAAGGTCTACACAGAGGGACATTCTCTGAGGATATTTTTTTGTATAAATGTGATTTTAGAATCATGTTAACATTTCACATAATCATATAGTAAATGAAGAAGATGAGGGGAAATAAAAAATGGATTTAAAAATAATTAGTTTGGTGCACTGGGTAGCTCAATCGGTTAAGCGTCTGCCTTCAGCACAGGTCATAATCCAGGAACCTGGGATCAAGCCCACATCCGGCTCCCTGCTTAGCAGGGAATCTGCTTCTCCATCTTCCTCTGCCACTCCCCGCTTGCTTGTGCTTGCTCACTCTCTCTCTGTCAAATAAATAAATAAAATCTTTAAAAAATAATTATTTCACTTCACATTCACAAAAATATTTTTTGTACTTTTCTATGTTAACTTTATAGTTTTGTTTCAAATACTTAAAGTTTAGTCTCATCGGATTCCATCTTTTTTGTATCAGGAGGTATCCAGTTGTATGTTTCCCCATGAAGAGAGCTAGTGGTCTAACTTTTTTTTTTTTAATTTTATTTATTTATTTGACAGAGAGAGATCACAAGCAGGCAGGGAGACAGGCAGAGAGAGGGGGGGAAGCAGGCTCCCCGCCCGGAGAGCCCGACGCGGGGCTCGATCCCAGGACCCTGAGATCATGACCTGAGCCGAAGGCAGAGGCTTTAACCCACTGAGCCACCCAGGTGCCCCGGTCTAACTTCATCTATGAAATAAATGCTTCTTGCCCTGCTGATTTGTTTTGCCTTAGGCTAACCTTGAGCTTTCTATTCTTTCTCCATTGCTCTGTTGGTCTGTGGTTGTGACAATAGCATGCCATTTTATTATTTGCCTTGGAAGTGCAGGCAGTTCTTTGGTTCTGATTTGCATGGTTCTGATCTGCATGGATTTCAGTGAACACGCAATTTAAATAATACCACTCCTCCAACCACACAATTCAAAATTTAGTTACCTGGGTTGAGTAAATTAATTGTGAGTAATTGCATAAAGTACAGGCTTCACTGCTAGCTTTTCATTTCACTTACCACGAAGCACATAAAAGGTGCACATCATGATCAGAGACCAATCATCCCACTTCTTCAACGTCTGTTGGTGATTGGTCACCGTACACCTGTTTTTCAAGTCACACACAGCAAAGCACATTATTAATTGTGTTGCCTCAATGTCTCACTGATATATCACATTTTTTAAAAAATGGATAAAGAAAAGAAATTGTCTCATAAAAATAAAAGTGCAGCAAAGAAGTGAAAATGAATAATGCTGGAAATAAACCAAATGTAGATGGAGTTATAGAAGAAATAAATGCCCATGAGAATATGGACACTGTTGCTGTTGGAGACTATAATTGTCCAACTAGAGGAACTTAGTGAATGTGAAATTATCTGCATAAATGAGAGAAGTGCTTTGATGAATAGGATGAAGATATTCCAGAGGAAGTGTTGCCAGCCAAAATGTTCATATGAAAGAAACTCACAGAGGTATTTCAAGGCCTTGGAAGTGCAAAGGATAAAATATTGGAAGCTGATCCAAACTTAAAAAGAAGTGTAACAATCTTCAAAGTGCAGAAAAGATGTTTACTCCATGTCATGGGTTATTTGATAAAAGGGGAAGGCAAACAATATTCAAATCCTTCTTGGTATTTTTTTACACATACACAGAATACTTTAATTCTCAGTGTATCTAATGTATTATATTACAGTGCGATGAATATTAATTTATTTTTATTCCTGTATATGCTTATAACCAACATTAGAATTTAATATTTTGAGGAAAAGTAAAAGTCTTAGAACAATAGTAATTTTTCCCATTGATTATTTACACTGATTTCATGATTATGGCCTGTATGATTATTTGTGTGTGTCTGTGCATGTGTGTGTTTGTGTGCGTGTGTCTGGTCTCACACCATTATAAAAAGTGAGGAGTACCTGAGTATTCTAATACTTGGTATGACAAGTTCCTCACTTTTTTTTTTTAAAGAATAACTAGTTTTTGTAATCTTTTATTTTCCCATTTGAATTTTAATTAGAGTTTTCAACTTTTTGAAAAACCCCACTGAATTTGAGTTAGGATGGCATCAACTCTGTAGCTTTATTTAGAGAAAATAGACATCTTTATTATATTAAGTCAACTCATCCAAAATAATTTAATATGTGTCCAGCAATTTAGAGCGTCTTCTGCATCCTTTACCATGAATCTTTGAATCTAAGATGCTCCTGATTGGAAGATACACTATTATTTTATGGGCAGTTAAGAAAAAAAAATACTGTTAATTAAATTAATAATGGTTTCATACCTCATTGATTATAAGACACTCCAAATTTGAAGATGTTATAAGATGGGAAAATTTTGAACACATAGCATAATTTTTAGAGCTTTGAAGCTTTGTCCTTAGAGATACTATAAATACTCAGTTATATTAATTCTGTGATACTTTATAACATAGAATCTTGTGAATGATATATTTAGTATGTTTTGTAGTTATTTATTGTTGATGTTAGGAAATACTATTATATTTTGGGTCTGATTTTAATTTGGCAAATATATGAAAGCCTCTTCTAATAGTTTGTATTTTGATTATATTAAGATTTTGTATATAGATTATATAGTCCCTAAATAAGGACACCTTTATTTATTCTTATCCAATTTCTATCTTATTTCTTAATTATTCTTCCCTTTATAGTGTTGGCTAGAAGTGCCATCAGTTTATTCAACCTAATTGTGATATGAGTTATCCTTGCAATAACATTAGTGATAGCATCAGGCTACGTTCAAAAGCAGCCTGTTGAGAGAAGGAAAGCTATCCAGATTTCTAGTTGGTCCTAAAAGTGTATATTAGTAACAAATAGGAAGCAGTAAGACTAGAAAGTTATGAAATAGCTTCCCTATGATTTTCAGGGAGTTTTTAATATTTGTGAAGGATTTCCTCAGTATAACATAATTTGTCATAGAACAATTGAATCTTTATTAACTTATGTTAAGTGGTCCAGAAATTGATTTTAATTATAATTGTGATTTATGTGTTTCTTTTGTAGTTCTTTATATTATCTTTTATTAGTGCCTTTTGATGCTTGAAAATTAAATATTGAAAAGATGTTAATTTTTCTTTAATTATATATTTAAAGAGATTTTAATATCAATAGAGAAGATTTGGGTTATGCAATACACCATATATACTAGATTGTTCTCTAGAAAAAAAAAGTAGAAAGATAAACCAAAGCTGTATTAACATTATTGTTACATAATAAAATAAAAATGTCATCATTCTAATTAAAGTCAATAGTACCTTAGGATGATGACTTAGAATTTCATCACATAGCATATAATAATAACAAAAATATAGATGGAGTGAAGTCCAACATAGTAAATAAAATATTATAAATAACATACAGTAGAATACCTGAAACATAAGAGGAAAAATAGAAATATTAGACTTTATAAAATGCCAGAGCTCTTTATATTAAATAATATACATTTAAACAACATATAATTTCCCCTTACACTAATATTTATAATACTAAAGAATGTGGTAAAAATCTCCTAAATACCCACATTTGTAAAGAGGTTAAGTGTATCACCATATATCCATTTAGGAATGAAACCGTTAAGAATTATGATTACATTAAAATTAATTATATAGAAAATGTTGGTGAAAATACAGAATGCCAAGATATCTATGCTCTATGATCTGAGCTATATAAAAATATGCACTAACAAATGAGATAATTATGTTATTCAACATTTTTATTCTTTGGTAAATATATCCATTTATTTTCTAATTTCTGCTTTTTATTTTATGTATTTTCTATAATATATATTCTTTTTAGTATGAAAATCAGTAAAGAAAAATACAAAGATCTTTTTGGCCTCCCAATTTGCCTTTTACAGTACTCTTTAATTTATTAAAGATTAGTTCTAAATGTTTTTCACTCTTCATTATTCCTTGTTATTCTCATTAATTCACTCATCTCAGTTCTTTTTTCTGATTATTTTTATCATTGTTATTTTTGTTGTTAAGTATACTGCTAATAATACATGTTCCATAGCCAGAAAAACAGTCTAGCTTTTTTTAATCACTTAGACTTTCCAAAATGAGGATGTTCAAGATTAGTTAAAAAATGAAATTCAGGGCGCCTGGGTGGCTCAGTGGGTTAAAGCCTCTGCCTTCGGCTCAGGTCATGATTTCAGGGTCCTGGGATCGAGGCCCGGCCCGCATCCGGCTCTCTGCTCAGCAGGGAGCCTGCTTCCTCCTCTCTCTCTCTGCTTGCCTCTGCCTACTTGTGATCTCTCTCTCTCTGTCAAATAAATAAATAAAATCTTAAAAAAAAAAAAATGAAATTCACTGAGTTTTTATTAAACTATATATTTTTAAGATATAAATAAACTACCTGAATAATTCAGTGATACATTTCCGCAATGCTGAGATAATATGTCTCAATTAAACAAACCCAGACATATTAATATCTATCATACCCAACTGCTCTCACAAACAATGGTGACCTGCTAAATCTTAGTATAGTCTATGTAATGTAAACGAAAAAAAAAATGGTTATGATTAAAAATGTCTCACTAAGTTTATGATTTCTTTAGGTTTTGTTAATTTGTAAAGCTTGCTTTGGTCACATTTTTAAAAATGATTTTATTTATTTATTTGAGAGAGAGAGCGTGTGCAAGAGAGTGTGGGGAGGAGGAGCAGAGGGAGATGGACAAGAAATCTCCATGCTGAGTGCAGAGCCTGTAGCAGGGCTCAGCTCCACAACCATGAGACCGTGTCCTGACCCAAAATCAAGAGTCAGATGCTTAACCAACTGAGCCACCCAGGAGTCCCTGGTCACATTTTCATACGGTGATATGAGAGTGCCAGCAATTAAGGTTAAAGGAAATTATTAATTTATGTTGTCATTCAAGTAAAAAAAAATTTTTTAGACAAATTTTTTTTTTAAGATTTTATTTATTTATTTGACACAGAGAGAGAGATCACAAGCAGGCAGAGAGAGAGAGGGGGAAGCAGGCTCTCTGCTGAGCAGAGAGCCCAATGCGGGGCTCGACCCGAGGACCCTGAGATCATGACCTGAGCCCAAGGCAGAGGCTTAACCCACTGAACCACCCAAGCGTCCTTTTTTAGATAAATATACTTTCACATTTAGAGCAGGTAATAAATTGTTATCTTCTTAAAATAATGATGGTTTTCAACAACAGACAAAGATAGACAAAATATTGAGATTAAATAATTTTTTAATATTTATTGATTTTAATTGATTCACAAATATAAATAAATTGTGACTATTTCAATCATTCAATGCAGATTAAAAAATATTTTGCCAAAACTGCTGGAGGCATAGTTTGATTTTCTAATTGTTGAATTTTCAAACTGGAAATGAAAACTTTTGTCATGATCTTCACATTTTTGCTTCTTTGCTCTAACATCTGCATTAAATTGCACTTTACACTCAATTATTTCTTTCACTTTTCCACCAAAGTATCCACTTTCCCTTCTTGTAATATTTGTTGTTATGTGGGAAATATCAAAGCTCTACTTATATCTTCTGTATTAGTACCAAGATATCTTTTTCAATCTGGGCAAATGATCTTCACACACAACTTTGATCTCCACAAGAACATTTACTATGATTTTTATTACAGCATAATCAAAATTTGAAAAAAGAGTAAGCAAAGAAATCTGAACCCTCGATAAAATGTCTTATTTTTGTTTGTATATTTGTTTATTTATCCTTAATAATAATTTCATAAAATGCTTAAATTAACTGATATACATAGGCTTGGGTATTGTTCACTCTATATTATTGCATAAACTGAAATGCAATAAAGTACAACATATGAATGTATGAATTTAAAGAAGCAAAACATAAATAATGTCCTTTTTTGCATTAAGCATATATTTCCATTTTATCCTTTTTGTTTTCTGAATCACAAAATACCTCTGAAATGATTTATTGTTAAATGTCTTCTAAACATACATTACCATTTGAGCATATTTGTTATACCACTACTTGGTTTTAGATTAATAAGACAATGGAATTCATATAAAGCTTTCAAAAAGGTAATTTCAAAAAGCCAATTATATAGGTGTTTTTTTTTATCATATCTTTGTCTTTTTTATGAAGATGTAGCTGGATGGGGATTTTGATTATATTCTTATTTTTACTTATGAATTAGTTGTTAAAGCACTTAACTTTTTTTTTATATAAGTTCCCCAAAATGAAAATGTGGAACAATTATCAAAAAATGAGATGGAATCCTAGTACTGTAACTCATTAGCAATGGGATTATGTTGCTTAAAATCTGTCAACCTTACATCCTCTTTAATATTAGTTAATAATCATTGCTTATTATTCACAGTTACAGTTCTTAAAGTTCTACTCAGGGGCACCTGGGTGGCTCAGTGGGTTAAAGCCTCTGCCTTTGGCTCAGATCATGATCTCAGGGTCCTGGGATCGAGCCCCACATCGGGCTCTCTGCTCAACAGGAAGCCTGCTTCCCCCTCTCCCTCTGCCTGCCTCTCTGCCTACTAGTGATCTCTCTCTGTCAAATAAATAAATAAAATCTTAAAAAAAAAAATAAATTTCTACTCAGATGCCAAAAAACATTATCTACCTAGAGATTTATTAGTATAATATCTTGAAAACTGTAAGTCATGTTTAAATATCCTGAACAATTAAGTATTTTTGACCTATTGAGTTTAAACAGAGAAAATATAGCCAATACAATGAATTCTAAAATGAATGTTTTTGAAGGGCTAATTGAGAACGTAACATAAATTATCTGTGCATGTTGAATAACTTCCAAAAATGATTTCACATCATTACTAGCTTAATTGAGGAGGTTTCCATTTGCCTACAGAAACACTGAGTATGCTAATAAAGTCTCATCTCATTCCATTCAGAATGATGAGTAGGCCTAAAAATATAAAAAAATAATATATTAATTATAGTCACAAAGTTTGTGATATTTCTAAATGGTTGAATCATTTACATATCTACCAAAGTATATACCTTTCCAAATATGGATACACAAGCATTTTTTTTTTTTCATCAGCACTTAACTATCTTCTCACAAACTTCTCAAATCTGGAACTTGATGGATGGCATTACTGTCACTTTGAATTACATATGTATCTTGCAATTTGCTATAAACCTCTATCTTTAGTAATTAAATAAGCCATTGATAAAACTACCAAATTGTATCTAAGCCTTTCAATAATAATATTCTATTTTATTCAATAAATAATTTATCATTTAATCATTAAGATTAAGAGTGACAGAATATAAAATTAATAGATGTGTTAAAAAGATAAAAGTCAGTTTGTTGTTCAGAGTCCATAGTCTAGAATCTCAAATAAACAACCTACCCATATGCTTGAAGAAACAAGGAAAAAAAGTAAGCCCAAAATTTAAAAAAGAAAAAAATAAAGAATAGAGTAGAAATAAGTTAAATAGAGGAAAAACAAGAGTTAATTTTTGGAAAAAAATTAAATTGACAAACTCTTAGACAAAAAAAAATAGAAAAAAAAATAAAAGTCTATTTCGCCTTCACATACGTGAAGTCCAGAAGTCCAGGATTGGTTTGGCTGATCAGTTCTTTATTTAGGGCCTCGCCTCTTCTACATTTCTTGTTGCCCTGACTTCCTTACTTACATGTGTTTTGTAGTCCAGCCACCATGCCAGCATTTCAGTCAGCAGGAAGGAGGAGGTGACGAAGAAGGGTAAACCTCTTCCCTTCGAGGACTTTACCAGATATCCCATTCTACATTTCCCTTTATGACCCATTGGGCAGAGTTTAGTCTCATGGCAAAAACTAGCTGACTGAGAAATGCCATGGTTATATCTATAGCTAGAAAGTCTTATATTAAGGGAAAGACAGACATCAAAATTATTAGAAGAATTCAAATTTTAGCACATTACTGGTCATTTTATTTTCTTTCCCATTTTATTTTATGTATTATTTGCATGCATGATATATTTTTCAAAAGATTTATTAGGTAGAAAATTTGTGGCTGTATAAAAACTATTTTAAGTCCATTTTTCTCTAAAAGAAATGTTTTATTATTTTTTTCCTTTCTAGAAGATATTTCCTTTTAAGTTCATTGTAATCTCTAGAAATAATGTAATAATAAAATATATTTAATTCTAATATTTGACAATGTTTTTACATTAAATCACTGTAATGGAATTTGTATTTTAGTCAATAAGTGAATATATTGTAACCCAAGAAGGTAAATAGTCATTGTACAGTGAGTAGTCGGGGATTATATAAATAGTTGACACACCTACTCTTTAATAGATCTTGGACATAATAGAAGCATATTTTTTGTCTTTACTGGAAACAATTAAATAAGACATTAACATGTGGATGATAATAAGTCAAAAGTAAATTTTGTCTTTTTTTTTTTAAGTTTTATTTATTTAAGTAATCTCTACACCCAACATGGGGCTTAAACTCATGACCTGGAGATCAAGAGTCCCTTGTTCTTCCAACTGAGCCAGCCAGGCATCTCAGTAAATTTCTTTTTCTTAAGTGGCATAATTTGAATAACCAATATATTAAGAGGTTTTTTGGTTATATGTAATCCAAATCACTTTAGTTCGTGGTTTTAGCTCCCTCAAATAGCCTTAGAATCAGTGCTTATGCACCTGTGCAAGTTTTGAGTCCTTCTATCCTTGTGCAAGATTTTTTGCAGAGAGTACATTTATGTTCTCATAGAGTTTCACAGAGTCCTGTATTATCTTGCCAACTGTACAAGTACAGTCTAACTCTATTTGTAGATGCCCACAGACTTCAGGGAAAGGTTGTACAACAGTACTACAAGTTTGGCTTTTAAAATTGTCTGGGCCTGAAAAAGACTGACCAATAAATAAAATTATAGATAAGTTTTTATTTAAAACTTTAAAACTTAATTAAAACACGATTGCAATTAAAAGCTTTCTCAAGCTGAGGTCTGTCAGAGCACACATGAGACTGGATGACTTGGTGATTAAAACAGTCTTGGGGTTTTTATGGGATAGAGGAAGGTTGGGTATATGCCCTTGTAGTTTTCAGGCAGCAGTTTTTGTCTCTGACTGAAACTTGGAATTGAAGGTTAGACCTCTCATGTGCCTCTTGCTCTCAGTGATGGTTGTGATCTCAATAACCATAAAAACAGTATTTCCTATTTCTGAGAGCCCTGCATTGGTTAGTCAGGGTTCACCAGGTGGAAGAAATAGGAAAGGACCCAAGGGTAGAAGGCCAAGGGGAAACCGGGGACCCTCTCATGTTTTCTTTAGACTTTTTATACCTGTAAAGATACCACGGGCTAAATGATGGAAATCAATTCAAAAGTAAATATTTTTTTGGTGAAACTTGCTTTAAATGTATGTCTTTGAAGAAAAAAAGAAACTTTCCATAATATAAAAGACTATGCTTTGACATCTGTGTGCTGTTTCTATCTTTCTACCTTATATGTAAGTGATCCAAAGGGCAATAGAAAACTTATCGATGATCTTGATTCTACTCTCACTCAACAAATATCAACTAAAATTAATGTGAATATGAAGGAATTTACCTAAAATGTTTATAAAAGAGGAAGAGGGGCAAATAGAATCATCTGGAATTTATAGATTTTCTGTTGAGATATCCACAGTTGCAAAGTTTTTATTAAGCTTTAGGATTAAAAATGGGTAGTTATTGAAGATCAATTTTGCAAAACTGATTTAATGCTTTTAATTTATAATAGAGTAGAATTGGGAAATATTTTAAATGGCACTGATTTAAAGCAAGCTAGGTAGAGAATACAAATGTATTCAGGAAAAAGAAGCAATACTTTAAGTGTAAAATGTATTTCATAACAAACTCCCTTGGGCAGTGTAGTCTATTTTATAGATATACCTTGCTACATGAAATGGGCTAAATTTTTTATTAAAGGTTTTATATTTTATATTATATGTTTTAAAATATTTACATTCATTTGCACAATAGTTCCATATATATCTTTAAATATAAGTACATATGTAAATATATATTATTGCATTTAGTATAATGGAATATGTATTTTATGATGTAATGATAGGCTTTATATAATATAACCTTCAGGTGCTGAGGGAATTTCTATAAGTCAAATTCCATACGTTCAGTAATACAATTGATTAATATACGTCTTTTAAAGGTGAGAAAGTATTTTTATAACTTGGAGTCATGATGATCAGATATTTTACATTAATAGAAAATAAGATTACTAAAAAAAAAAGACAATAAGATTACTTTTTCTAGCTTGGATATGCTTCCTTTTCTTAAATTTATTTTCATTTATTTTCATTTGTTTTCATTATGTCCTTACTTTGTTGGTCACCCAGTAGAGCATCTCACAGTACAGTGGCTGGCTTCCCTCAGAGTGAGAGAAAAAAAGACAAGTAAGAAGGAAACCAGACATTTTTGTAACCTAATCTCAGAGGTAACATCTCATAGCTTTACTGTCTTCTATTTGTTAGAGACAAATTACTAGGTCCAGCCCACACTCGAGAGTCCTGATAACCCAAGGTGTGAATAAGAGGAGATAGGAATGATTGGGGGTCAGATGTAGAGGCTGCCCTACCATACCATGATAAACCTTTTTTGTTTTTGTTTTGTTTTGTTTTGTTTCCTAAATTGATAACTCAGGTTTTGTATGAGCAGTTGTCTCAGTTTGACTGTGACTCTCCTAGGTTTAGCCCTAAAATCACACATCCCGGGAAAACCTAAGTCCTGGGTCATTTGGGACAGTTGGGTAGCCTACTTACACTTTCGAACCTAGAATTCTATTCAGAGACTTCTACCTATACTATCTTAATAGCTTTTCTTGTTCCTACTAACGTAAAACTACTCAAACTGCATAACTCTACCTAAATATTTTCTCTTCAGACAATCCTCTCTGGCTCTAATTCAAGGTTGCTGGTAACTTTCCAACTCCAAAAAATGTTCTTGGGACACTATTTATGTATTCCTTTTGCTTTCTGTCTGTCAAGACTTATGTTCCCCATCCCTAGAACACCAAGGCTAGAATCTAGGAGGGAGCAGGGGAACAAGGATGGTGGTTGATTAATTTTTGTGTTTATGGTGCTTAGTTCAATGATTAGTAATTTTGCAGGTAAATTATACCTTTTCTACAAAAGAGAATATGACCTAAGAAAAGTGAAAAAAAATGTCCAAATTTATTCAGCCAATAGATAAAGGAAAGAAAACCTGGAATTGCACTGGTATGTACCACAAATATTGATAATGAGTTATGTGGCAAGTTTATATTTATAATTCTCCCATTATAAGCAATGAGGTATCTAAAATTTGAGATAATAAATCATAAAAATGTATCTTTTGATAGACACCAAGAAACATAATAACTGAAGAATAATTAAAATAGTTTTTTTCTTTTTTAAGAAAATGCAGACAGCTTACAATGTTGCTATCACGCTCTATCTTTGGAGAAGTCACACTTTTAGGATGACATTAATAGAACATCTGATATCTCTGCATAAGCACTGGTAGATTAGAATTATAAGTGCTTTGAGATTAAGTAAAATACCTTTCAAAACTACATTATTTAATCCAAGGAACAGGAGCCAACTGGAGTGTCACTTTTCTCCCAGGGTATCATATATTACTTGGATTTTTTCTTTTAAGATTGTATTTATTTATTTGGCAGAGAGAAAGAGATCACAAGTAGGCAGAGAGGCAGGCAGAGAGAG
>CM052883.1:18156649-18174416 GCA_028534135.1 Potos flavus | reverse complement strand
AAGCCTCTGCCGTCAGCTCAGGTCATGATCTCAGGGTCCTGGGATCAAGCCCCGCATTGGGCTCTCTGCTCAGCAGGGAACCTGCTTCCCCCTCTCTCTCTGCCTGCCTCTCTGCCTATTTGTGATCTCTCTCTCTCTGTCAAATAAATTAAAAAAAAAAGAGAACATGACAGAAAGCAGCAAAGCTTCTGACAGAGTAAATGGAAAGAAATGGAGACTTTAGTGCTATCACCGAGTAGGAAGAACTCTTGTGACACCTATTTGGAACTTCTTGATCTGTTAGAGAAAATATTTTCCTTACTTTTAGAATTCAGTTGAGATAAGTATATTATGTGCAACTGAAAATATTCCAACGAATCTAAAGATGAGTTCAGTATGAGCCACGAAGTTCCACTGGCTGGGAGGCAATTGGTTAGTGAGTTCAGTGTGATAATTTAAAACAGAAAATGTGAAAATTGATGCCATTGCTCTATGAACACTGAGATTCTTTATTAGGAAACCATATTGTCAAAAGTAAGTTATTTAGAACATTTCCTTCTAAATTGGATATAATTCATTGGAGATATTAGAGGTCAGCGATCATGCTTAGTTTTGTACATCCAGTGCATAACACAAACTAAACATTCAGTAAGTACTTAATGAATAATAATAAAAGCATAATCACTTTGAAATAATCACTTTGAAAAAATATTTTATATCTCCTATACAATATTTTACAACTGATGGTGAGAGGAGCAATAATTATTGAAACATGTTGCAAAAATAATTGCTATAATTGAAATAGGATGTTATGGGACATAATGCAACAAATGGCAAATTAATGATATTATATATATTATATATAGTAATATATAATATAAATAAATATAAATATATAAAATATAATATAATAATTGTATATAATAATATATATGTTATATCTAGATGAATTTAAATTATAACATTTCGTTAAGTTTTTAAGTTTCTATTTTAATTCCAGTTAGTTAACATATTACTTTCAGTTATACAATATAGTGATTCAACACTTCCATACGTCACCCAGTGTTCATTGGGACCAGTGTACGCCTTAATCCCCATCACCTATTTCCCCCATCACTGCACCCACCTCCCCTCTGGTAACCATTGGTTTGTTTTCTGTAGCACTAAGTCTTATTTATCACCTTAAGTGAAAGATTTATGTGTTAAAAATTATAGATCTTAAGCAAAAATTTGATTTTACTAAATTTTCTGTAATGGAAACCAAAACAAAAAAATTGGGAATAAGATTCTAAAAGGTATAGCCTAAGGTTAGTGGGAGCACTCAGAAAAAAATGCCAAATTTTCTTTTTATCTTATCATGTTCTACTTTTCTTTCCTTCTACTTTCCTTACCAGTTATTCTCTCATGACTTAGGGCTCCCTACTTTATGCTAATTTCTGACATGTGCCTCCAAGGCACTATTCAGTATCTTAGACTGATCTCTCTAGTCTGCTCTTCAAAGTGCACTTGCTCTCAGCAACCTAGTTTTGAAGAGGAAAGTTCATAATCTATTTCACCTTAGAGTGGAGTTGAAAAATGTATTACCTAAAGTCAGAATATAAGACATTCTTTGGAGATATTTAGGAGAGCCTCAAATTATATTATGAATGGACCTGTGGGTATGTTTGATATAAGCCAGTAGGGAAAATGGAGAATCCACCTAATCATTCAGATCAAGAGCATTAACTCTAAAGATCAGCTGGAAACAAAACTCTTTTTTTTTTTTTTAAGATTTCATTTATTTATTTCAGAGAGAGAGAGAGGGAGACAAGGAGAAAGAGATCATGAGCAGGGGGAGAGGGAAAAAGACTCCCCGCCGAGTGGGGAGCCTGACAGGGTACTTAATCCCAGTCTGCTTAAGGCAGACTCTTAACCAACTGAGCCACCCAGGTGCCCCAGAAACAAAACTCTCAAACAATTCTCAAGCAACTGGATATAGATAGGTGACTATTTTATTTTTCTATAAGACTTAACCTGAGGAAGTTAATTATAAATATTAGAAGATAAAATTAAAATAACAATAAGGAAAATAACCTTATGATGAATAATTCTAAGAATGCAAATGAAACCCTGTAATTAATGAACAGAAGTTATAGTCAGGAAATATTAAGTGTGTGTGTGTGTGTGTGTGTGTGTGTGTGTGTGGTTATGTGTGTGTGTGTTGAGCTGGGTGCGTTACTTAGAGCTAAATATAGTCTGTATGTTTATATAAGATTAAATTATCAATGCAGTATATTATCCATTATGGAAGACTATATTTGGATGATTTTGGAATGCAAAATGTGTGCACCCTACTGACTTGAACAATTTGATGCAAATTCAACAAATTTTTTCATGATTAGTTACTTATATATTCAAGGATTTGGATTCAGAAAAATATCTACATGTGGTCTTCTATTTTTAAAGTGATTTTGAGATTTGTGCTATAAAAAATAAGAAATGTTAATATTCTATTTTCTTTCATTTTGTTTCTCTTTGTATTTGAACTCTGATACATTTGAAAAGCAACAGCTGGGGAGACACAAGCAATTTTAGACATTGTGGATTCTTTCACAGAACTATATCTAAACTCAGATTTGTAATATTCCTTCTATTTTCTAGAATTATTATGTAAGTTAACTTATTTTGAGAAATTATATTTATAACATATGTATACATATGCATGTATTTTTGATGTTAGAAAAATACTTGTAAATATCCTTAATTATATTCAATTTTATTTAATATAAAATTTTTCTCACTTTTGCAATGCTTTTGGAAATACTGGGCTGTAGACTATATTGGAATATATGAGAGTCTGAAAATTAAACTGATGGGTTTTCCTAATGTTTTCACATTTTCCAGTAAATACTGTAATCAGCTCATATATTTTTTTCTTAGCAATTCCTCAGCTACTTCCCACATTGAATGGCAATAATTTAGTGGCTTAAAGTAGTGTATATTAATGCTCATGATCTTGAACAGTGCTATCCAAGAGAATTTTCTTCAACGACAGAAACTTTTAGTAACTTCCCTGTACATTGTGACAGTCACTAACCATATGTATTGAGTGCTTGATATGTGGCTAGTGTGACTGAGGGAGAAAATTTCTATTTCATTTTATTTTAGTTAATTTGAATATAAACTTAAATAACCACATATGGCTAGTGGCTCCTAAATGATATAGCAGAGTTCTGTAACATTGGGAGTAAATATGTATCTTTAAAGGCTTTTTTGATCATCTCAAAATAGAGTACACAGAGCCTTCAAAACTGGAAGGAGATGGGCTGAGAGAGAGAGGAGGAGATTTTTTTGATATCGTGAGTTGAGAAAAAAGAATTCCACACCATGAATGCCCTAATGAAGTGTATGTGTAAAGTAGGAATGAAGAATGGTATATATAAATTAGATAGAGAAAAAAAAAAGATTAGATCAAAATGTTTTGTATTCACAGTAACTTATATTAAAGACTGCATGGCTTTTCTTGGGGAGGGCATGGCATTTGATCTCCACTCTGCCCTTCCTCTCCCTATTTCCTGTCCTAAATAGATTCCCATATTCATATTTACACAGTTGGCCCACAGGTATTCTGACCTGTTTATTTACCTTAACTTCCATTTAGGAAATATTTTTTCTTGCCATTTTAAAGGTACATTTATATGAATTTAATATGAATAAAAAATTCCTTTATTTTATAATCTATGAAAAGCCAGTATGAAAAGTCATACTGTTTTCTAAGGCTCAATTATTAATTTGTTCAATAAGAATATTTGTTATGTATTTCTTTTAATGGGGCAAATAGACAAATGTCTGCTTTACCTATAAAGTCAAATATAGCTATAATTTTTTGAGAAAATATACATCGACATAATTAAAATCAATAAAATTTGTGCCATGTTATATAGTTTTGAAAAGAGCATTGACCTCATCTTATTTGTGAAAAAATATTTCATGTTATGTCAGAAAACATTTGTGCATCAAAAGACACTAACAAGAAGGTGAAAAGAAAACACATAAAATGGAAGGAAATATTTACAAATCATATATCTGATAAGAATCTTGTATTCAGAACATATTGAGATATATTAAACATACAAAATACGTATGTATTAAATATAAAATATATTGCTCAGTATACAATTGAACAAAAAGAATACAAGTAATCCGCTTAAAATAATAGACATTTCTCCAATGACATACAAATGGCCAGTAAGCGCATGGGAAGATGGTCAGCATTATTAGACATTAGAGAAATGCTAATCAAAACCACAATCAAATATATTTTAAGTCTCTTTAGTTTCTTAGATTACCATAAAATTGAAATAAAAGGAAAGTAACTTACAGTTAAGTAATATGGATTTCCTTACTATATGTGTATCCTGACTAGCTTGGAAGACATAACAAAGTCACCATGTACTTACACCTACGTGTAGCCTGACTGTAAATGTGACAGGAATGCTGTATGTAAATTTCAAATCACAAGCAGCATTACCATAATAATAGCGTGTTCTTTTGACACAATGAAGATAGCATAATTTTGAACAAAGTACTTTGAAACTTGAAAAAAGTACAATTTTGAACAAAGCAAAATACTATAGTCCTTCAGTTGATATGGTAGTTGCATTTTAGAATGTTTTATAAATAGTAAACTCCTACAAAAATCATTTTATTATATAGAATTGTGTTGTTCAGACAAATATGTGAATATTTTTTACCACCATTAATGATCGGCAATATATATGAATGTTCTGGAGGATTAGGAAAAACACTTAAGGTTTTGTTTTTCTTTTGAGTGACTTCTACACTCCCAAATTGTACAAATCCAAAAGTGATATGTACATTTCAGATCAAGTAACATCCATTGTTTGCTATATCACAAGCCACTAAAAGCAAATAACAGTACCAATGAATAAGAAAGAATACAATAGCAACAACAATTTCTAAAAATACTCTTATTCCCAGTGATTGGACCGTTAAGAACCATTGCTTTATACTACTTATGTAGGAATTACATCCATGCCTCTAACGTATTCTTTCTCCTTTACAATTTATTTTTAAAAAGGTGACAACTATACTTACTTTCCAAAACAACATATTTAAGAACTTGGACATGATTAGCTGAGGAGATATGAGAAAACTAGTTTGGGACCAAAGCAGACCAAACTCCTCCAGGTGTGACAGAGATTGAAGTGAGGGAGGAGTTGTTGGAAATTAGGAACAGGTTCTTAGTGGGCTGAGCTTCACCCCTCTGATGCAGGAAGGAAGGAGTGCTTCCTTTTCCCCATAAGCCTAATGAGATAAACTCAAAAGACCACTTTAAAAGTTCCCAGTTGAATTTACCAGAGTTAGCGGAACATAGTGGGATGGTGACCAACATATCAAAGAAAAAAATTCTACAATTTGTAGAAATAGAGGGCTATTCTATTGATTGCGATAGAGTGGAGAGCTGCCTCTAGGAAAGGAAATCAACTTCTACTGACATTTCCAGATATGCACTATTCATGTCAATTACTGAAATACAAACTATTGAAGGTAGAGATCTGTTTTTTTTTTTCATTGCTAAAGCTCCACCATCCAAAGTATTACCTAGAAAATAGCAAGTATCAATAAATATTTTGAATGACCAAAGGAATAAATGAGTGATATGTAGGATAGAGTAAGTGATGACACCCTGTATAGATTGATGTGTCATTTGTCATTTGTCAGGCTAGAGAATACAGGAGCAATAGCATAGTTAGAGGAGTGGAAGAAGAAAGATGGCTATAGTATTGCAAATATTAAGTTTAGGACTAGAGAATGTCCAAATTTAGGTGCCCAATAGGCTTTTGGAAATGTGTGTCTAGATTTCATGAGAGCCATTTGGGCTCTAGATCAGAACAAAACAAAACAAAACAAAAAACTGGATATCAATGTCATATAACATGACAGTACACATCATAGGCTGTCAGAAAGAGTATAGCGAGCGTGAGATTTCCTCATTGCCCATTGCATTCTGGGGCAGGGTACATATAGTAGCTGAATCGCACATCAAATTTTGGACTATGGGCTTATAGAAGGCATGATTCAGGAGCCATCAACTCTTCTGGAATGACCAAGGACTATCCAATGTTAGTTGTTACAGAAGCATAAATTGACAAAGTGTTTGAAGATGATCTGACAAGAAGAAGAAAAGATATTGGGCAGTAGCTTGCAAAGGAAGGATTTTTTTTCAATTTTGCTTTTAAGATGGCAATAAAAACAACATGTTTGTATACCAAAGGAGATTATCCTATCTAATGCAAAATAATGATTATGTGGAAGTGGGAGGGAAATTTTATTTCTAGCCAAGAGGATGGGACCTGGTGCAACAACCGAGGAATTACCTTTGCAGTGTGTTGGATAATTCCTCTTTGGTAATGAGAAGAAAGATATACCATATGGATGAGAATCTGGTACATCTTTCTATTTCTAAAATGCGACCTCTCTCCAGTCCCTCATAGAGATCTTGTAATAATTTGGTCCTTATTTTATTCCTCTATTCCTATCAACACCACTCACACATTTACTGAATAGTCATTTAAATATTTACTTAAGGCTGATTTGCATGCCGCTTTCCTGCTTTGCTATGTTGCATCCATTATTTTTGGATGATACTTTGCAATCTTAGACCACTCCTCTTTCAG
Source organism: Potos flavus (assembly GCA_028534135.1). Classification (NCBI taxonomy): domain Eukaryota; kingdom Metazoa; phylum Chordata; class Mammalia; order Carnivora; family Procyonidae; genus Potos; species Potos flavus. Next base: position 18,167,757 of record CM052883.1, on the reverse strand, counting down.
CTCTCAATTCAAACTTAATAACATGGACATATCTTTCAAATACCACTTAAAGAGCATTTGCTTTTCCTCCTGTGATTCCAGGCACAGCCTCCAAAACCTCCTTTGATGTCTCGTTGGCCCTTCACTTATCACTGTCTACGTACCTATTATATTGCATAGTAATGTACCTGTTACCTTGACGTATGCTCCACTAACTGCATAGTAATGCACCTGTTACCTAACGGTATGCACCACTAGACCATCAGCTTTATAAGGACAGCACTTCACACCTTGGCATATCTTAGGACCTCAATAAACTTCTATTGAATGGATATTCAAATTCATATTTTCCAGCTCCTGGGGCAGAGTCCCAGGATTTATAAAAGAGTTAATATAAAATATAAATTGTCTCTTACCAGTTTATGACCTGAGTACTGGGATGCAAAACTGTGTCATAATGATACAATTCTGATTTTTGGAAATGTGATTTAAAAAAACAAAACAAAACAAAATAATGGTGGTCAATGGTAAACCCAGAAATAGTCAAAGTAATTATAGAGCACTGAAACTTTATTCAGGTAAACACTGGAGCGTGTCTACCACCAACAGAGTATAAATAATACTGAATGTCACAACAAATTGCCCGAACACAGAAACCACAAAGAGGTCTTTCAGATCACAAAACTCATTGATCTCCTTTGGCATTTAGCACAACTGGGGATAATGCACTAGGACTTTGGTGGAGACTAAGTTCAGTGTTCTGTCTGAATTTCAAAGGTAACCTTTTGGACATGATAACAATCATAAAGGTGTTATCTATTAATAACCAAAATGGCATTTCCATTATTATTCGTGAGCTTTCCAATATCTCCTTTGGGATTCTCCAAAGGGATTTGATTTCATCAAGACAAAATACTTTTTTTTTAAGATTTTATTTATTTATTTGACAGAGAGAGAGAGATCACAAGTAGGCAGAGAGGCAGGCAGAGAGAGAGGAGGAAGCAGGCTCCCCACTGAGCAGAGGGCTGATGCGGGGCTCGATCCCAGGATTCTGAGATCATGACCTGAGCTGAAGGCAGAAGCTTTAACCCACTGAGCCACCCAGGCGCCCCAGGACAAAACATTTTTGAATGTCGATAAATTCATCCCCTCAAAATATTTGAAAACAAAATATATCAGTGAGAGTAAGTCCTTATTAAGTTGATTGTAAAGATTTAAAATTCATATTATCTTAAAGTCAGATCTTGACACAGGGACAAATATATGTAAGTCAGATTTTGACATATATATTGACACAAGGCTGAATTTTAATTGTCAAATGTTACAGATAGACGAAAATTGTAAGTCAATAAACATCTGATAAATATCTACATTTTTAAGTTAGAGAAACTATATACTTAATTTTATCTATGTATGAGGGATAGACCATCAACTTTTAATATTCTTCCATATTTACTTCAGATTATCTTTTAGGAATTAAATAGTGCAGATGCCATTCAAGCTCCTGTGTTCCCCCTTCCAATTTTATTCTTTACATTCCTTCTTCAAAGATATTAACTAACATTTTTTAAAGTAACCCGCAAAAGTATTTTTATGGACAATAAATGTGTTTGTATCCATAAGAAGTTATAGAAAACTATTATACTTTTGTTTTAAATATTTTATAAATTTTATCAGTCTATGTCTTGCTTTTTGTTTAATTAAACTTCCTGCTTTTGAGGTATGTTCATATTGACACATTTACTTACAATTATTCATTTTTTAAAAGATTTACTTATTTGAGAGTGGACCCCTACGCAGGGCTCAGTCTCACGACCCTGATATCATGACCTGAGCCAAAATCAAGAGTAGGATGCTTAACTCACTGAGCCACCCAGGAGCCCCTATAATTATTCATTTTAATAGTTGTATAGTATTCAGTTTTATAATTATACTCCAACTTATTTTGCCGTTCTTTTATTTATGGATGAGTAATTATTTGTTTTTTTCTGAAAATCTTACATTACAAAATGCTGAAGTGAACATTCATGTACATATTTCCTTATGCATGCATGCACAAACTTTATTAAGGCATACAAGTAGGCAGAACTACAAAATTCTGACCCTTGTACTAGTACATTTTCACATGTTGTCTATTGCCACATTTCTTTCTAAAGTGGTCGTAATAATCTGTATGTTCTAGCAGAACAAGAATATTCCTGCTTTTGTAAATACTTGCTACAATGTGCATTATCAGTCTTTTAAAATTTTCTAAATGATGGGAATGAAATTATATACCATCGTAAGTTTTTCAGTCAAATATTAAGTTTTCTTAAGTTATACCAAATATACAGAAAAGGGTACAGAGCGTAGCACACAATTGATGAAGTTTTATAACTCACACTTGTAACCAACATCCAGAGCAGAAAACAAAATATTGCCGCATGGCCTGATCCCTAGAGGCCCCCATGTTCCCCCTTTCAGTCGCTACCTCCTTTGAAGAGTAACTGATAGCCTGACTTGTAACCTCCTTGATTAGTTCTGCCTAGGAGAGAATGAATACTATCTTATTGGAATCAAACAGTAGGCAGTGTTTTGTGTCTACCTTCTTTTGATCAATATCACGGTCGTGAGTCTCTTCCATATTTCATATTTATGTATTCTCATATTTTATCGAAGGACAATGCAACAGTTTGTTTATACAAGCTACTGTGAGTGGATATTTAAGTAATTCCCTGCTGCAAAGGGCCATAAAAGTTGGTGCCTTTAAACAATTGTTTTTTTATTTCTCACAATCTTGTATGGGCTCTGCTCACCTGAGTCTCCTGCCCCACCGAGTGATGGTTGAGGCTACTGTCATATGCAGAGATCAATGGGCCAATATGTACAAGGTGGTTGACTAATATGCCTAGTGGTTGATGCTGGTGTCTCCTTGGGAACTCTGCTGGCAATGTCCATTGGACTGCCCATTTCTCACTATGTTCCTTCTCTGTATGGTAAGTTGCAAGGAAACATCCCAAGATCAAGTTTTCCAGAAGAAAATAAGCAGATCTGTTTTATCATTTTAAGACCTGGGATCAGAAACCTCTAAATATCCTTTCTGTCACAATCCCTTCATCTGATTATTACAGGACAATGTTAGATTCAGGGGCTTATACAGGGAAGGAAGGAATTCTGGATTATTATTTTTTAAAACACATACCATTGTTCGATTTCTTGTTACAATAATGCATTTCCATATGAAAATGCATTTTCTCCTTCCCTCTCTTCTAATTATGTTATCATTTACAAGTTTAAGATTTTATCATTGAAATCAGGTCAAGGTGTAGATCGGGTTATTGGGTTCAGCCTCTCAGGTGCAATTTGGTGGGCTTAAAGACTTGCAAACTCATAAACATCCAGCACACTGTGTGGGGAAAAAACAAGATGATTGGAACAAACATGTGCATTTAAATGTTTGCAGATGAGAGACGTGGTGTTTCATAGCAATTCAGAAATCCAGCCCGCTATAGCTCACCAGTACCCATACCTCTAAATGGGGTTTTCCTCAACTCTTTGTGTTCTTCCTTTTCCTCGAGAATGCTTTCAGCAGTTGACAAGTTTTCTCAGCCTGCTAAGTGCCTGTGCTAAGTTGAGAACTGAAAGACCCCATGTCTTATTATTTTTTAAATTTAATGAATTAAATTTTTATTACATTAAGAACACCTACCACAAGATCTATCCTCTTAACAGTCTTTTAAGGGTATAGTATTGTCAGCTATAAGACAATGTCACACAGCAGATCTTTAGAACTTAATTGCCTCTGTTTTTTAGCAAGTATAATTTGGTTGAAAACTGAGTTTTGTGTGAATGAAATTATTTTCTACTCAATTAGATAAAAGCTCTAACCACATAAATCTTCAGCACAGGCGCTTCTATAATTAACGCGGAAAGTCAGGTTTATGTGGGATTCCTAGAAAACTTCATTTCTAACAAAAGAATTGAAGAGGAATGTCCTAAGATTCCCTAATTTTTGTTTTGTTTTGTTTTGCTGTAATGGTCTATAAAGTAGCACCTTCAATTTTTATGAAGTATTAAAAAAAGATAAAACAACATCTTGAAACTGTGACTATTCTATTTTTTTTTCTGGAAGCACCCTGAGTTTCATATTTTTCTTAAGGACACTTCTTTTTGGGGCGCCTGGGTGGCTCAGTGGGTTAAAGCCTCTGCCTTCGGCTCAGGTCATGATCTCAGGGTCCTGGAATCGAGCCCCGCATCGGGCTCTCTGCTCAGCAGGGAGCCTGCTTCCCCTTCTCCCTCTGCCTGCCTCTCTGCCTACTTGTGATCTCTTTCTGCCAAATAAATAAATAAAATCTTTAAAAATAAAAAAGGATACTTCTTTTTTAAAAACATTTGTTGACCGGAAAGCACCCTTAGTATTCCTAAATTCTTCTACAACTTTTAAAATTTCTTCTTATCGTATGTCTTTATTCTCATATATTACTTTAGACAGCTAGAGAAAGCCAATTAGCACCTCTGGGTTGAAGGTACTAATATGTCTAGTTATTTCTGAAAATATTTAGCCACAATGACAAGTTCATTATACAGACCCTTTGTTTACTATGTTACTACAGACAACACTGTTGTCAAACTTACACCTCTACTCAGTAAGGGTCACTTTCCCCCAGCTTTTTAAATAACACTTTATTGTTGTGCTTCCTACCTCCAGGAGCCATATTCACAAGGTCCCTCAGTCCTCAGCACATTGCCCTGTGTGTGTGTGTGTGTGTGTGTGTGTGTGTGTGTAAAACATAGGACATAGGTGTGTTGTTTTAGCTGAAATGTTCCAGATACTTGTTTTGGGTGAGCTTAACATAAAATTAACCATTTTAACCATTTTAAACACAATTCAGTGTGGGTGTTTTCTGGGTTTTTTGTTTGTTTGTTTGTTTTTGGTATTTTCACAGTGTTGTGCATCAACACAAGTATCTAATTTGAGAATATATTTATCAGTCCAAAAAGATATCCCATAGCTCCCACTTCCCCTCTCATCCCATCCTAAGGCCATCATTAATTTACTTTACATCTCTATGTATCTGAAACAGGAACATTTCATCTTTTATTTCAGGAGAGTCAAGGGGTATGAAAATATATTTTTAGGAGAAATTGGGAGTCTGGTTTAACTTCTAATCATTGCTGGGAAGTCAGAAACATAGAAAGCCTAGGAAAGAAAAAAACACCTGGGGAGATCTAAATAGCACAAGATGAACAGAGACAGGAACGCACACTCAAGATTGAGACACTGTAGTCAGCAGTGTTACAAGTAAATCACCAAAGCTGGGGGGTGGAGGGGTTAGTAGTAAAAAAGAAAATAAAACAGCAGTAGGTAAATTTATCTGTTAAGAGAACAAATAACAGTAGGATTTAAAATAATGTTTTCACTCCAATAAACAGAGTGGAAGAATCATCTGCTACCACAGTGACAAGAGTCCTCACGGAATATATTGAGCAGAGTCAAACTTCTGTAGGCTCAGGAATGAATTTATCACCCATGAGCATCAGATGTTTTAGAATCACGAGTAGGAAAAGGAAAGTTTTTAGTTTGTTAAATTTGAAGGATTTTTAAAAGATTTTAAGATTTTAAAAATTTTAAATAATATTTTATCACATTTTATAAAATACAATAATTTTAAATCAACTTTTTAAAAAATTTATTAAAGTGATGCTCTATGAAAATTAGAAATGTTTGATATTGAGCATTCTACATTCAGTATCCTTTAGCATCAGTGTTTGCTGCTTCTCAGATTTTGGAACTTATTTGAACTAGCTAAATCAATACCTCATGATCAAAAATGGTTTATTCTAACTGAAGTTGCTTATTGATGGCAATGGTATAATATGGTAGCACCTGCTAAGAATACTTGTATGTTAGTAGCTATTTTAACATCTGAAATGATACGTACATCTAATACATAGTTGTGAAGATCTGTGAAAGGGTAGATACTTTGAGGGATGTCCTCAAATTTGACTGTTCATCAGATATAATCACTGCATTGTTGAAGAATTGGCTTTATTGCTCAACATATACATTCTAAAATGAAGTCGTAAAGTGGTGACTGATTTAGAGGATTATATTGATCAAACCCTGAATTTTATAGATAATGGAGACTGTTGCCAAGGGAAATTAAATGTTGTTGTGGTCAAGGTCACAGTGACAAGAGTCGGGACATAAACCAAAGTATTCTGATTCATGGTGTATCAAACACTATATATTCCCTCCCTGGACAAATGAGGACCAATTCTTAGTTCATCCTCCGCAGTTGGCTTCCAAAGTGCTCATTAACCTAACGTTCTCTGTTCCTATCTGTACCATTTGTAAGTCTCCCATAAATGTTACTTTTACCTTTGCCTGACCTTTCCTAATATTATATAGAGTCTGTTGACTGAGATCTTAATCCTGGTAATTGATTGCGATTGTAGATAAATAATATAACTTTCATAAAGCTTTGTCTGGCCAGGTGTAAAATGAAGATAATAAATACATCTTCCTCTCAGGGATTTTGTGAAGACAAGAGGAAATTTAGTGCAGGGAAATGTTCTGTAAATTGTAAGCAAATATGGTTGTCATTCCCTTCTTTCTTTCAGTCTTGAAAATCAGATATATTCTCATTCTACTTCAGCCATATATGTTTGTGAACATAATACTCTTACACTGATACTAATAACAAAAAGTTATTTTATTCAAAGAGGAAAAACATTAACAACGAAAAATACTCAAACATTGACTTAGTAGTGCTTTCTCACAAGTATTGTATTGCCTTGAAAATGACCTTTCAAAAATAATTTTGAAGGTCATGGATGGAATCATATAATTGAATATCACTTATAATCACAAGTGAAAAATGTATCGAGGTCAGGACATAGAAACAGTGTGCTCTTATAATCACAAGTGAAAAATGTATCAAGGTCAGGACATAAAAACAGTGTGCTCCACGTAATCAAGCAAGTTTTGAATTTGTGAAAAATTTTGAGAAATTTTTATTGAAGTCTCTAACATTAAGTACAAGACAAAAAAGATATGAAAACCAGTTCAAGAGAATGTGTTCCCTGACTCTCTTAAATAAATTAAAAGAAGTTATATTTTAAATATGTGAATAAATAAAATACTTTCTTACAAGTCATACCACTGGAGCTTCTTTCCTTCCAAGATGTAACTATATAAAAAAAGATGTAGTTATAAAATATATTATAAAATACATTTATTCGACACAAAAAAAGAGTTGGTGATTCTAGCTGTGTTGAAAGAACAGAAGACAGGAGATAGATTTGTTTGGATTTTTATAAAATTCATAGTTGTTAAATAAATATTTCTTTATAAAGTACTTATAGGAGATTACAACATAAATAAATGTTAAATTTAGAGGAAATCAGGACCTAAATATGAAAGATAAAGGAAATAGAAAAAAGCATAGAATTAACAACATGTGAACTTGGAATGCAAAAAAAAAATATATATATATATATATGTATATATATGTTCTTTTATTTTTAAAATTCTTGATATTCTGTGCTACCTTAAGACAGAGAAAAACTTTTTAATTGGTATTAGAAACAGTCACAAAAACAAGCCAGCCCAACACACACATACACACCCACACAGACACACACACACTCACACTCACACAAAGATACTACCTGAATTACTGTCTTTAGTTTGTATTATATGTATTTGCTCTGCCTTTTTTCATTTGTTTTCCTCAAGACTTATAGAGTATTGATGGTAACTAAATTTCAAAATTAAGCTGTGACTTGAATTATAAAAATATGAAACTGAGATGGTGTTAGATTAGAAATAGGAATTGTATAAAAATCTTCAATTGTGAACCTAATGCAGAAGTTAATACGATTTGGGGTGCCTGGGTGGCTCAGTGGGTTAAAGCCTCTGCCTTCGGCTCAGGTCATGATCTCAGGGTCCTGGGATCGAGCCCCTCATCAGGCTCTCTGCTCAGCAGGGAGCCTGCTTCCCCCTCTCTCTCTCTGCTTGCCTCTGCCTACTTGTTATCTCTCTCTCTCTGTCAAATAAATAAATAAAATCTTTAAAAAAAGAAATTAATATGATTTGGGTTATTGTCCTTGGGATTGAATATTCGTTTGATATCCATTATAGAAGAATCATCATATTATGCTCTTTCGGAGAGAGTTATCAGGGCACACAGAAATGGGAAACTTGGAACCCCTTCCAAAGAATGATATGTAGCTTCTCTGCTAAGAGTATGGTTAGCTGAGGCTCTAGCAGGGAGATTTTTCAGGGCCTGCTTCAGTTTTTAAACAAGGTTTTACTCTTCCCAAGGCAGCTCCCAGCCAGTGACTGAACAAGTGGGTTAAGCAAGGGTCTAGTGTGTCTGTCTAATGAGGTTCTTTTCTGGTGGACAGTCTTTGCTCTGGTGGACAGTCTTTGCTCGCAGCTGCACTGGCAGAGACCTTCAGAGTGAGAACATGGCCCCATTCTTTCATCTGGCCAGTCCCGCTTTCTCTTCAATTCCCTTCATAGTTGTTACTCCCTACAGAGCTTTTATAGTTTTGCTCCATTTTAGTATCTATGTCACTGGCAAGACACTTGGCATAAATATTGATTCATGTTGTGATTTGGAAGGATGGCATATATGGTTATTCTAGAGCAAAAGGAACAGAGAATTATATATATAATATCCATATTAATATGTATGTGACCTATACATAAGATGACTTAAATATGTATTTAAATATATAAAATGTATATGTATTTTATACAAATACATATTTATATATAGAGAGAATTTAAATTTGTAAAATATAAAATATGATTTATTCGTGTGCATGTATATGTTTAAAGAGCTGATAAAAATCCAACTCTACAACTGCTTTGGGGAATATTTTTAAAAATATCCATTTTTGTCTTGGGGTGCCTAGGTGGCTCAGTCAGTTAAGTGTCTGCCTTCGTCTCAGGTCATGATCCCAGGGTCCTGGGATCGAGTGCCACATCAGGCTCCTTGCTCAGCAGAGAGCTTGCTTCTCCCTCTACGTGTCACTCTCCCCATTTGTGCTCTTTCTCTCTTCCTCTTTCTCTCTCTCTCTCTCTCAAATAAATAAATAAAATTTTTAAAAATCCACTGTGTCCAACATTACTATAATGAAGGGACCAACCTTCTATAACAAAAATCACAAAGAGAAAGGTCATCATTCTCCACCACCATCCAGCTCCCAGCAGGCAGGGCAATAGCAGAGGACCTATGCTTAGGTAATTCGGTATTTCTGGAGATCATAAAATTGAATCTGGAGCAGGTGACACATAGAAATAAAGTATTAGAATTCATAACAGTGTGTAGTGGCAAGTGCAGTAGCATGTGTCATTAGGTATTTCCAGCTGCGATGTCCATCAACAGTGACAGCAGTAGCCACGCTAGACTCTTGTGGTTGAAACATGGCTGTTAGAATTATTCCTCTCCTTCCTCTGTAGTTACCTGGACTCCTGCTCATTTTCCAGACTCCCGCCCCCACGATGCCATGCATCTCTGATAATGTTCCAGTAAATCTTTTTTTCTCATGTTTACCAGTATTAGTTTTTGTTGCATACAAACAAGAGATTAGTTGATACAAATTTGAACATTAAGTATATGCCCCATTATCAAATTTCCATTGCGGAATTTAAGCCAAAACTCTATATCCTTTCCCGGTACTATAAAGTAAATGAGAATTAATGTTCAAAAGGCTTACACCCTTAATCAGCTCTGTTTCATCAGTTGCTGCAACCTGAATTGTCTACTAGGCAATGAGGGAGCTTTTTTGAAACCTCAGAATTGAAGTTCTTTAATAACAAGACTCTCAACAGACCCAGGCTTTAGGTTCCACGTCAGAATTATCAAAATCCCACAGCTGTGATACTCAGAAAAGTCAAGGAAAAATGACAAGAGCCATCGTCTCAAACAAAATTATGTTTTCTGAACAATGACACAGAATGATACAAAAAAAGACTACTTTCTTAAAAGTTGATAGCAGAGACTCAATGAAATCAGGCAAAAACAGTGGATATGAAATGAAATGAAAATTGAGGAAATGTTAGTTTTAGCCTCAAGTGTTTATGATAGTTTACTCAAGTCCCTGACCTGGGAAATTTAACCTAATTGGAAGTGGTCTGCAGTCAGTAAGGTAAGTATAGAAAATCACTTAATCATATTAAGGGATTTTAAAAAATATTCTTCTGTGCAGAGCAATTCCATTTGTTTATGTTTTCTTTAAAACCAAGGAAATGTTCAATGGTGAACTCTGGTCTCGTTCTCTAGTTCGCATATGTAGAACTTTGAAATTTCCATTTCTGTTTGAGCCTTTTGTTCCAGGCACTTCAATGCTAAATTGAGTGTGAATTCTGTCAGGTGACATTTGCTTTTCTCGCTCCACTATGCAGAGTCAGTTGCATCTGTAGCAGCCAACTCTCCATTCACAGTGTGCTTTTATTACGTATCTCAAATCCTGTAATTTTTTTTTCTCTTTTTCTCCTTCCTCAGAGACCCAGTGCATTTTTAACTTTGCGTTACAGTATCTGCTCCCTTGAAATTTTGGAGTGCAGTTGCTTAGATATAGAGTGTATGTATGAGAGAATGGTCCTCCTTTGAGAATCTGCATTTGATTCCGCAGGAGACTTACTTTCAGCGCTTTCTGGAAATGAAGCTGCTGTCCGCTCCAGTGCCTATGGAACCTGAGCTCCTGAGAACCTGGTGGGAATCACCACTTCTGCCAGATGCTTTTCCCTGATACTCTTCCTTCCTATGGATTTTGATTATCCTAAGCCTTTAGAAACCTTTGGTAATTCAGGAATGTATAAAGATTCCTTTCTGCCACATATTCTTCCGAGGCTGTGGAGCACACCTTCTGTGTTTCATTTTTATCAATTTTTCCTGTACTCTTACTAGTTAGCCATAAATGCCTATATATCCTCTTTTTTTTTTTCCCCAAATACTTTTATTTTATTTTTTCAGTGTTACAAGATTCATTGTTTATGTACCACACCCAGTGCTCCATGCAATACGTGCCCTCCTCAATACCCACCACCAGGCTTGCCCATCCCCCCACCCCCTCCCCTCCAAAACCCTCAGTCCCTTGTTCTGAGTTCACAGTCTCTCATGGTTCTTCACCCC
>CM052883.1:18141234-18156149 GCA_028534135.1 Potos flavus | reverse complement strand
TTTTTTTTTCCCCAAATACTTTTATTTTATTTTTTCAGTGTTACAAGATTCATTGTTTATGTACCACACCCAGTGCTCCATGCAATACGTGCCCTCCTCAATACCCACCACCAGGCTTGCCCATCCCCCCACCCCCTCCCCTCCAAAACCCTCAGTCCCTTGTTCTGAGTTCACAGTCTCTCATGGTTCTTCACCCCTCATATATCCTCTTAAGCTGGTCACATTTTTGCTCTGCTTTGTTTCTTTTTCTTTTTTTTTTTTTAAGATTTTAGTTATTTATTTGAGAGAGAAGGAGAGAGAAGGAGGGCATATACAAACCAGGAGGACAGGGAGAGGCAAAGGGAGAGGGAAAAGCAGGCTCCCCACTGAGCAGGGAGCCCTATATGGGGCTCCATCCCAGGACCCCGAGATCTTGACCTGAGCCCGAGATCATGACCTGAGCCAAAGGCAGACGCTTTACTGACTGAGCCACACAGGCACCCCATCTGCCTTGTTTGTTGTACTGAATTGTAGTATCTATTTTTTTTCCTCTTCCCTTCACATTGTTTTCTGATCCAAGGATTCTCTTCTTTCTTTTCTTTCTTTCTTTTTAACTAAGCAATTTTGTTTTCTTATCTTACCAGTCTTGGATTAGATTTAACCTATTTTTGTTCTCTCTCTTGTACTTTAGTGTTTCTCTTTCTTCCTGTAATTCTCTAACATGTTTTAGTGGAGGATCTCTAGGGACAAATGGAATAAGTAACTATATCACTGTCTAACAGTAACTGTGTCACCTTGTAACTAATATAATAATGCTAGAAATATCACATATACATTTTCCTGATATTGTCATCTCCAATTAGTCTTCCTCTTTTTTGTTTCTGTAATCATCTAGTAAAGCTGTTTTTAAAAGTTCTTATTATGGATTATTATTATGGATTATATATCAGAAGGCTTCAGAGGGTTTTTTTCAATAATTTCCTGGAATCCAGGCTGTCTTTGAGAAAATCAAACTTTTTTTCTTTGAATTATTGCCTCTCTTCTTCTGTTAGATGTGCACAAGTAATAGTCACTGTTCATAACCCAATAAAATAAAAATCTCCTTTTTTTAAAGTCTCATTTCCCAAACATATAAAGTAGCATTGTTTCATGCAAAAATAAAATTACTATTAATGGAAACACACTTTTTAAAAATTTTGGAGCAATCAGTTTTTGTGTCTAGCCTCTCCTTATAGCTTAATATATCTAAAACATTTTATAAAACATGTTTTCTAATAACAATACTTTTACTATCCTAAGTGTATGTAGCTACTTCTCATTATTTTATTCATTTCAGTAAATAAGAATTATATGCCATATTTCTTATGTTTATTTATTTTTTATTGTGAATATATATGACCTCAAAAAAGTTTGGGGTCAACTTTTAAATGACTCTCTTTCTCTCTCTCTCTCTTTTAAGATTTTATTTATTTATTTGACAGAGAGAGAACAAGGAAGGGGAGCTGCAGGCAGAGAGAGAGGGGGAAGCAGGCTCCCTGCTGAGCAGAGAGCTTGATGCAGGGCTCTATCCCAGGACTCTGAGATCTGACCTAAGCCTAAGGCAGACGCTTAACTGACTTAGCCACTAAGTGGCACCCCTAAGTGAATATCTCTTAATGGGTTTCTTCTACTGGGTACCTGAAAGCAGTAACAATCCTGGACCAGGTTAAGCTAAACTATCTACAGATCTGGCAATTAAGAGTTATGATGAATTCTAGATTTATATTTACATAGGGAGTCAGCTTGTGCTACCAGTTTCTCAGGGAATGGGGTAAAATATTTTGTTGTTGTTTTTATTTTTCCCCCAAAGCCAAGGTTGACACAAACAGTTCCTTAGCCTCTACTTCTCTTCTTCCTCTTTTTTCTCCTCTCTTTCTCTTGCTCCTGTTCCTTCTACCTCTCCTTCTCTTCCTCTCCCTCACACTCCATATCCCCTCTCCCTCCCCCTTCCTCTCCTTTTCCTTCTGCTACCACGGGTATACACGTAGACAATGTCATTTTTGCAGCCCTGGCTATTTGAAGAGCATTTCTAATTCAGTGTCTATTAATAATCAGGTTCTCACCTTGCATCTTGATCTCTGTATGGAACTAATAGAACTAAAATTATAGCCTTTGGGCAATGATAGGTAATGTTAGGGCAGTTTCAGCTTCAAGATTAAATTAACTCTCTTTATACATGTGCTTTCTACTTTTAAGGATTTCTCTTACTTTGTAACTGTCTCAGGTATTTATAGTAGCTTTTTCTCCAGAGGCATTTTCCATGTACTTAAGTTATTTATCAGAGTACTACAGAAAATAACTAGCAGACAAAATATGGGTTATTCACTTGAGAAATACAAGAGAATAATTTGTTTTTTTAATATATGTAATTTATTAAATGTTTCATGTATGTGTATACTTCCAATTTCTATAAGCAAATAAGAGGATAGAAGCCATTATTAGGAATAATGACAATATACTATATTGCAGCGGTAATTACAATAGGCAAGATATAGAAATAATCTAAGCATCCACTGATGAAAGAAGGAATGAATGGATAAAGAAATTGCAGCACACACGTGCACACACACACTACAATGGAACATTATTCAGCCATAAAAATGAAATCTTGTCATTATGACAACCTGAGTGGACTTCAAGGGCATTATGCTAAGTGAAATAAGTCATACAGAGAAAAAGAAATACTAGATGATCTCACTTAAATGGGGGAAAAAAAGAGAAAAAAAGGAAGAAAGAAAGAAAGAAAGAAGAAGAAAAAGAAAGAAAGAAAGAAAGAAAGAGAGGAAGGAAGAAAGGGAGAAAAAAGAAAAAGAAGAAAGAAGAAAGGAAAGAAAGAAAAAAGAAAGAAAGAAAGAAAAGAAAGAAAGAAAGAGAAAGAAAGAAAGAAAGAAAGAAAGAAAGAAAGAAAGAAAGAAAGAAAGAAAGAAAGAAAGAGAAAGAAAGAGAAAGAAAGAAAGAAGGAAAGAAAGGAAGGAAGGAAGGAAGGAAGGAAGGAAGGAAGGAAGGAAGGAAGGAAGGAAGGGAGGGAGGAAAGAAGGAAGAAGAGAAAATGAAGGAAGGAAGGAAGGAAGGAAGGAAAAGAAAGAAGGAAAGAAAGAGAAATATAAGCTCACAAATACAGGGAACAGATTGGTGGTTGCCAGAGGTGGAGGGTGGGAGAAATGGGTGAAGGAGGTCAAAAGATAAAAAGAAAAATAACAAATTTTTAAAATAATTTAAAAATTGGAGGGTAAAAGAAATGTATTTGAGGGATATTATCTTGTCTATAGTATAGATACTGGAGTGGAGCAGGAAGAGTCAGAGAGACTAGGTGAAAGCTCTTGCGATAATCCCTACAGAATAGGATGAAGACTTTGGCTAAAAGGTGGCAACAGAAACAGAGATGAGAGGTCATAGTTGGGACAGGAGAGAGAGTCAACAAAACTTGATGATGGATTAAATTTTAGAGATGAGGCAGAGCCCAGGGTCTAGACTTTTGCTCTTCAGAGTGCAGTATATGGGCAGATAGCATCAGTATAGCCTGGGAGGTTGGTAAAAATGCAGATGCTTAGGCCCCACCTCAGAACTACTGAATCAAAATTTGTTTAACAAGATCCCAGATAACTGATGGTGCACAGTAAAATTTGAGGACTGCTGATTTAGAGAATGTTTGCATTCCTTGGAAAGCTGGCTGTTGTGCCATCCACTGAAAGACAAAATTGGGTTTGGTTTTGTCAGGTTGGAGTTACAGTGCTTGAAAGTTATTTTGCTTATTCACCAAACATTAATCGACTACTGTGGACAACAGCTCTGGGAGGACAGACATGAAACACAATCTCTAGCCTTAGCTCACATCTAGTAAAACAAATAAAAAATTTTAAAGGCTATTATACTATAGCACGGTGGTTGCCATGTTTGGGATATTCAGAGGCTACAACTTTGGTACATTAACCAAGAGTGTTCACCTTTCTACTTTTATTGTCATACCCTGCCTGGGCAGGCTCAGCTTGAATGGAGAAGACCTTCCTTCAAGTTGCTCAGCCAATGAGAAGCCCACCTCCTCCTTCAGCCAGACATATCAATGACTAAATCAGGACCCTGGAGCTTTTTCCTTCAAACTGTGTAACTGGACTAAAGAGATAGGAAGATATTTTGTAGAGTAAATAATTTGGCTCATTAGATGCCGAGCTATCATTTCTATCTCCTGCCTTACAGGTCAAATCTTTGAAAAGAGTAAAGTCAGAAAGCTGTAGGCATAAACCAACAGCAGCATTTTAACAGTTAAACACTCTTTCAAAAACTTATGCAGCAGAATTGGGGGATCACCTTGGCTCAAACCAAAAGGCTTTTCTCCATTTATGACTAACCACTAATGTTGACTGCCTCCAATTTTTTCCACCCCTTCAAATTCAATTCATTACCAAAAAATGAGCAAGAGCCATTCAAGCCACCATCTAAATTTGACAGTATTTCAGTGGCTCCCTAGTACTGACAAAACAACATTTTCCTGTTCAGTTCTTTAATGCTATGAAAGAAGAAAAAGAAGATGAAGATAACAAAGACAAAGATGAAGACAAAAAAGAAGAAGAAAAAAAAAAAGAATAGGAGTGACTTACCTAAATGTAATTGTTTTCATGGCCAAATAGCTGAAAATTTATACAACTGGACTGAGATGCTGTGTGTGGAACCTGCTAGCCAACAGAAAAAGAAAGGTTTTCTTGTTGTTTTCAGATTCTTTTTTTTTTTTAACTTAATTTAATTTAATTTTTTTAAAAGATTTTATTTATTTGACAGAGAGAGAGATCACAAGTAGAGAGGAAGGCAGAGAGAGAGGGAGGGAAGCAGGCTTCCTGCTGAGCAGAGAGCCCAATGAGGTGCTTGATCCCAGGACCCTGAGATCATGACCTGAGCTGAAGGCAGAGGCTTTAACCATCTGAGCCACCCAGGTGCTGCTTTTTTTTTAATTTTTAAATTTTAAAATCCTATTTATTTATGTATTTATTTATTTATTTAGTGTGTGTGTGAGAGAGAGAGGGAGGGGCAGAGGGAAAGGGAGAGAGAGAATCTCAAGCAGATTCTGCGCTGAGTGTGGAACCCATTGCAGAGCTCAGTCTTAAGACACTTAGATCATGACCTGAGCCAAAATCAAGAGTCAGATACTCAACAGGATGAGAACTCAGGTGCCCCAGGAAAAGAAAATTTATGTAGCAGGTTTGTAAGCATTAAAACTTCTTATGTTTCATCCTAAAAAGTTGAGACTTGTCTCTAACCTAGCTATTTATTCATTTCTTCAGTTGTATGGCATCCATTATATTTTGAAAGATACATTTTAAAAAGAAAGAATGTAAATGGAAAGTATTCTCTTAAACTTCTTAATATTACCGGATACTATTGAAGGTGGAGGCAGGAAACACATGGTACAGAGGTGAGAATCATAATCTGGGGACTTCATAGCAATGCCCTTGCACACCAGCCTCCTGATGACATTTCTGATTTTTCAACATACATACATAATGTACATACATATGTACATACATAGTTAAAATTTCTTAAGGTAGGCTGTGAAGAAATTAGCATGATTTGATTGAATTTGTTTCTGAGTTGTGGACAAAATCTTTCATAATTATAGAGTAGACAATAAACAGAGGGATGTAAAAGTCAAGTAGGCAAGTGTGGAACCATTCTGCTAAGCAAAAAAGTAGCCTAGCAATAAAGGGGAATATTTTTTTAATAAGAAATCAAGAGCAGGTGGACAATATGGGTGCCTCAGAGTAACTTTGCAGGAAATGTTAAGAATGTGGACTTTTAACTGGCAGTGACAGTGGAATGAAAGGTTTAATAGAAGGGGAAGTTTCTTTATTACAATTCACATACTATAAAACTCACCATTTTAACCATTTTAAAGTGTTCAAGTCACTACTTTTTAGTAGATGAAAAGTTGGGGAACTATCACCATTATTTAATTCGGAGGATTTTTCCAGAGAAATTTCAGAGAAAACCTATACCAATTCTGTCAGCAGTCACTAACCATTGCCTCGGCCTTTGCTGACCACTAGTCAACTTTTTCTCTATACAGATGTGCCCGTTCTAACCCTTTTATCTAAATGGA
The DNA here is from genome assembly GCA_028534135.1 of Potos flavus. Classification (NCBI taxonomy): domain Eukaryota; kingdom Metazoa; phylum Chordata; class Mammalia; order Carnivora; family Procyonidae; genus Potos; species Potos flavus. The sequence continues at coordinate 18,150,043 of CM052883.1, read as the reverse complement.
ATCATCATACAGTATGTGGCATTTTGTGTCTGCTTTCTATCACATAACAATATTTTCAGGATTCATTCATGTTGTGGCATGTATCAGTACTTCCTTCCCTTTTGTAGCTAGATAGTATTCCATGGTATGAATATACAGTATTTTCTTTATCCATTCATCAGTTGATAGACATTGACTTTCTTCCACTTTATCACTATTATGGATAATATTGCTATGTTGAACATATAGCTACTATATGACCAAGAAATTTCACTCTTATATGTATATAACCTAATTAAAAGCATATGTTCATCAAATCATCTTGAAAAAACAATTTAAATAAATTTAGGAAAAAATAAATATAATTTAAATGTTAATGATATATTAATATAAATTAAGTGATAAGGATTTTGTACTTAGAATATAAAAATATAAATTGTTAAATTGTCTAAGGACATTTTATGAAAAAAGAAAAAAAATCATCCAAATTCTTGCTAGTATTTTTCCAAGTACAGAAGTTGTTTGTTTATTTTTCCATTGTTGATTATACCTTTGGTGTCATATTTATAAGCTGTCATCTAATCCAAGGCCATGAAGATTAAACCCATGTTTGCTTCTGGGAGTTTATAGTTTTTGCACTTACATCCATTTTCTAAATTTTGAGTTAAATTTTATATTTGTTGTGAGACATAGGTCAACTTCACTTTTTTGCATGTGGAACTCCAGGTGTCTAACTATCATTTGTAGAAAAGACTGTTCTTCCCCAGCTGCAGTCTCATTACAAATCAATTAACTGTTGGAATAGGGGTTTGGTTCTGTCCTGTTAATTTTATTTGATTGATCTATATGTCTGTCCTTATGCCACTGCGATACTATTTTAATTACTATACCTTTGCAATAGATTTTGAAATAGAGAAGTTCAAGTCCACTATCTTTGTTCTGTTTTTTCAAGATGATTTGATGTATTTTGGGTTCCTTGAAATTTCATATGAATTTTAGGAGCAGCTTGTTTACTTTTTGTAAAAAAAGACAATAAAATTTAGATAGATATTGCATTGAATCTGCTTATCAATTTGGGAAGTATCGATACCTTAATAATATTGTCTTCCAATCCATAATAAACATGGGATCCCTTTCCATTTTATTTAGGTCTTCCGTAGTATCTTTCAACAATGTTTTATAATTTCAGTGTACAAGTCATACACTTTCTTGGTTTATTCCTATGAGATTTATTATTTTTGATACTATTGCAAATGAAATTGTTTCTTGCTTTCATTTTTGATTGTTCAGTGCTCATGCATAGAAATAAGCTGATTTTATGTATTGATCATATATCCTGAAATTTTGCTAACCTTGTTTATTAGTTCTAATTTTTTATGTGTGTAGATTTTTGAGGAATATATATTTATTATATAATATATATAATATATATATATATAATATATAATTATGGCCTCTGCAAATAAAAAGAGTTTTACTTCTTTTCCAACTTGTATGCCTTTATTTCTTTCTCTGCTTTAATTATTCTGGCTGGAACTTCTACAATGGTGAATAGTGGCAAAAGTGGACATACTTGTCTTATTCCTGATCTTCGAAGGAAAACTCATTATTTTACTATTGAGGCTTATATTTTCTATGGGTTTTTCATAATTTTTTATCATGTCGAGGAGGTTTTCTTCTATTCCTAGTTTGTTGTTAGGTTTTGTTTGTTTTGTTTTTTCCCCATGAAAAAAATTATGTTGGATTTTGTCATATTTCTTTCCTTTTTTTTTTTATTGAGGGGATTATGTGCTACTATTCTTCTTTCCATTACTACATTGTATTATATTGATAGATTTTCATATGTTGCATTCCTAGAATAAATTCTCCTTGCTCAGGCTGTGTAAGTTCTTTTAGTATCCCACTGGACTCCGTTTGCTTGCATTTTGTTGAGAATATTTGCATCTGTATTTGTAATGAGTATTGAGTCTATAGTTTTTTGTCGTTTGTGAAATCTTTGTCAGACTTTGATGTCAAGATAATTTTGCTCTCAAAAAAATAAAAAAAGATAATTTTGCTCTCAATAGTATGAGTTAGGAAATGTTTCCTCTTCTGTTTTTTGGCAGAGTCTTTAAAAGCTGTTGTTAGTTCTTCAGTTTTGGTAAATTGTGTTTTTCTAGGAATTTGTCCATTTATTCTAGATTATGTAATTTGTCGGCATACAATTATTGATAGTAAACCCAAACCCTATTGGTCACCCTACCTTCATAAGCTGTTACTCTGACTGCTGGGCCACAGTGATGTTTGAGGTCTCCTGGAATCAATGTTAGTTCAGAGCCAGTGTCCAGTAATTCTCAATTCTAACTTCTAGTTAATCCCTTTTTCCCATTGCATAGTCCCCTGGTAAAAGGCCATAGATCCTTCTGGGGAAGGCTGGAAGAAAGATAAGCAGTTTAAATTTGGAGCAGTGTAGCAGAGTCCTTCTTCAAAGATGCCTGACCTGCTTGCATCTGTGTGGTTCTATAAATTGGTTCGAGTCTGGGAATTGATTGAGTGGCCATGATTCCCTTTTTTATGGTTCAAATAAGACTTGTTCACTTGACCAAGAACTCTTGCACTTATATTGATTAAGGAAGAATTTTATATATAGCCCAGCTATTTCACTTCTGGGAACACTAGCCAATGACCTAGGTCTCTGCAAGGCATGCTATCTGGATTACTGCTTTGACTTGGCTGCTCATTATAGTGAACACATCTTTCCTTTGGAGATTATGTGCCACCACTGGGTCTCTGCTACTCAGGGACCCATTGCATTTAGGTTTCTCAATTCAGTGGCAGCAGTTCCTACTATACGTTCTAACCTACAAAGAAGAGTGATTACAGAAATCTTCAAGAATTCTGGGTCTCTTCTTACAAACTTATTTCTCACAGCTATGGTGAAATTGTCCTTTGTCTCCTCTCCGGGCAGGTGACCAGGTCTTCAGTGCTGCTACCACTGTAACATTCCAGTTTCCCTCAACCTTTGGATCCCTTCTCTACAGTCTACTGCGCTGTACTGTACTACTTAGTAAACTACAGTGTTCTAAGGCTGTTCTGTTCAAGTTCATTTCATATAGGCCACCGTGCTGTCCATGTTTCAGCCAACCTACCAAATTGCTAGAGGCCTTTTTAAGCCTCTGCACTGCAACATTAAATCCACAAAAAATCTGCTTAGTGGGCACATGTTACTGTATTTGGCCTGATTTAACTTTATGTTCCTTCCACCATTATCCCCACATTCCTAATATTCATTCCCAGACATGTGTCCCAGATTTATGTCTGCATAAATTGGAAAAATCATAGGGTTCTTCTAGAATGTAATTCACCTTCTCATGGGTTACATTTTGTACCTTACCTTTCAGGACCTATGGTATTTGTGTCTAGTTATAGGTCCAGAAGCAAAGGGGGTTGTAGGAGTGGTTACAGAGAAAAATCAGCAAGGCAACTATCTCGTGGGAGGCCATTACAGTTTACTTAAGCAAACTAGGGTTAATCTCCTCAGACAGGGATGGAATAGCTGTTTCTACTGGCAAAAAGACTTAGTACAATATAAGGGCTCAATGTCTCCAGCTTCATCAGAATCTTCCCAAATGTCCCATTCCAATTTTCAGGATCCCATTCCTTCCCATTCAGTAGCTGCACTTTAACAGCAGACACTTTGCAAGGTTGGGAGTGCAATTTGCATTTTAATTCCACCAGTCACAGGATGAGACTCTGCATTCAGTTTGCAGCAATCTCAGATCTGTAGCCACACAGGAGATAAGTATTTCTTTCATGGCAGACATAGACACTTTTAAATCATTTATGAGGCACTTGGGTTGGAAATTTGAATCCCTGAGCTTATCCTGTTCTTTCCCTACTATGTCCAGCACAATTAGGAGCAACATTCCAATCTCATTATTGTTAATTGAACGAAAAATATTCTAAGATATCAAATAGTTGATCACTCAGAACTTTGTCTCTTAAAATTATTTAATTTGGAGTATCCGGTGGTGATATTTTGAACATGACTTAATCCACATCATACTATGGACCTTGTGTGCTTTCTTTACTACTAGAAAAAGAGTTATTTGTTACTTTAAATCTAATCAGATTGGAAAACCAATTCTAGAAAACTTAGAACCAATTCACAAAACCTTAGAACAGTTCCCTCAAGAATCCATTTCTGTAGAACCACTCTTGGTACCAAAATCAGTGTTTGGCGAGAGAGACAGACAGACAGGCAGGTAGAAAGATAGACAGACATGTTGAAGGAGGTGACTCAGGAAAATATGGAGAGAACCAAACCTGAAATCTTCAAGACAGGCCAGCAGTCTGGAAATTCCAGTAAGAGTTGATGTTGCAATCTTGAGTCCAAAGTTAGTCCAGAGGCAAAATTCCTTCTACTTCAGGGCTCTGTCTTTTCTCTTAAGACCTTCAACTGATTGGATGAAAGTCATCTATATTATGGAGAGTACTATGTTTTATTCTAAGGCCACTGATTTAAATATCAATTACATCCAATAAATACCTTCACAACAATATTCAGACTGGTGTTTCACCAAAATATGGGGCATCAGTGCCTAGCCAAGGTGACACATATATTAACTATCACATCTGGATATAGAATTCTATTCAGAAGGTTTATCGTGGAAAGAACTCAGGTGCTGTATCTGTAAAGAAATAAAGTAGGTAGGCTTGTGCAGAAGAAACTGAAAGGCAATATAGTTGCAACTCTAGTAACTCTCAGTGCTATAGGGAGTTCTTGATCTGATGTGTCTCAGATTGAAGCATGGGGCTGGGTCTTTATATCTTTCCATCCATTCATCATTCACAACTGTCTTCCCGCCTAATAACAGAGATAGCTTTTTCTATAGCCAGGGGCAATTTTCAATGATGGCTACAGATGCAAACATGAATGAAGGACTTTCCTAAAAGCTAGTGCGGAAGTGTGTTGACCTTTAATAGGAAATCAGGTGGAGCAACCAGTATACACTATAAAAGATAATGACAAAATTCTGGTTAATAACCACAGTATTAAATTAAATAGCATTTATGAAGTTTAAGGAGCTCTTAATTCTAAAGAACATATTTTCAGTCAAGCTTAGTAAGTCCAAAAAAAAAAGATTAGTAAGTCCATATTTTTGTTATATATTTTTAATTCATATTCTTTATATTCATATATTCTTCATTTAACAAGTTATTTGAGAAAATTTAGTCCATAGTATGCATGGCATTTATTTTTGCCTATGTATTTTATATACTGTTGTGCTTGCATTTATTTAACCTATTGTTTTATCATGTTGCTATTTTAATATTATTTTGCCTGGTCCATATTTTTCTATACTGTACCAGGAATGAGGGGGGCATATTAAGTGAGAAGGACTACAATGAAAACTGTTTGGGAAATAACATTACAGTTGATTATAGTTAGATTCTTTTAACAGAATGTTTATGTGCAGCTGCTGAATATAATAGCAAGTTGGAGAGATTCCTTGTCATCCCACACATTTCAGTCCATTTAGAAAATAAATAGCAGTGATAGATGATATTTTCTTTAGAAACAGAAAATAGCAATACTGTGTCTCAAATCGCAATTCCCTTTAATCAACATTGCAACATAAAAAAAAAAGCTAGTGAAAAGATCAATGGATAACATCCAGTTAGAGAAAATTGAAATCCACAAATAATCTGTTCAATGACCGTCCTTGAGTAAATTTACTTTGCAAGTATTTGTAGGATAGAAATAGAATCGATATTCCAGAATTATCATATAATTCTGGCAGTTAAAATATAGCTACATGTTGCTTCGGTCTTGAAATGAACAGTTGCAATAGGCAGCATTTGAAAGCTATTTACAAGAACTCCGAGTTCTTTATGCAGTCCTTTTCCTATTGCCAGACTCCTCACATGAAGACTCCCAGAAAAAGTGAAATGCTTTCTATAAAGGCACCTTGGTCATAGTGTTTTAACATACTGATATTTTTTTCATATGGATATTCTTACCAGATAGCCACTATGGGGTAAAGCACGCTGTAAAAAATATGCGATATTTACTGATTTATCATCATTTCTCTTTTTCTGCCTCTTCCTTTTTGCTATGCTTCCTCCTCACAAGCTAGCCCATCCATATTTGCATATTTGATGAACATGTGAATGAATGAAAGATATGAATAATATATTTAAGGCCATAAGTACTGTTCAGTTCTTCTTCTGGGTATATTTAAATTGCAATAGGGCATAAAATACGTGGCTTAAAAATGACATGAAAAAATGTCTAGTTGCATATACCAATCAACAGATACAATGAGGAATTATATTAGCAACATGAGTCTCCTGACCTCCCCATACTCCTTCAGTTAAATGCATACATAGCTGCTTAACTAAGAGATAAGGTCTGTCCAGATGTATCAGAATATTTCTTTTGTTTCCAGCATTATGATTTTGTTGAACGTATAACCATAAACCGTAGAGTCTAGAATTTTTCTTTTGGTCTCAATTATCTTTATTTTCAAATTAAGAAATGCAGTGATTAATCTTCAGTACAGATATTGAGTAAGAAAACAACTACTTGTCATTTATTGAAGAGAAGAGAAACAAAACGTTTTAATAAGGACCTAGACCATTTAAGAAAGTTTTACCATGGCATAGAAATATTACTATTACTAAGGATTGGTTATATTTTATCCCTTCTTTAAAGCTGATTATGTCACATTTAAATTTATTTTTTTTCCAAAATATCTGAGAACATACAATCAGAATTTTGGAATTATAGTTCTATCTTGTATATTTGGTTCTATCTTGTATATTTTGTAATCAGTTAAAGCATTTAAGTGAACACTTAACATGTATGTATTATATTATGTGTCTTCTCAGTCGATATAATGTTATAAAAGTATCAGTGACTTCCCTAAATTGGCCTGATATATGTACTTGATTAATGAGTGATTACACACACACAGACATACACACACACACAATTATAAATATTTTTAAATTGTATTACTCTTTCAAACACTGCAGTGGTTTAAGTCTGTGTCAGTTTAGGTATATATGAGCTATGTTTCCCAGCATTCTCTTCTGTTTATGATACTAGATTAGATTTGTCAGGAGAGAAATCTGCATAATAAAGCAGCAGTTGAAGCTCTGCTGATTGTTGTTGGTTAGTCTGTTAGAGATAAGTGCTCCCGGCCAGTTTATTCTTGGCATTTTGTTTCAACACAGCACGTTCTAATTCCTAACTGCGGCTCTTGCTGACCAACAATGGTTCAGGCCTACCAGGAGGTATTTTGCAGCAAACTCACAGGGAATAGCAACAGAGAAGCAACAGAATGCGTAGACTTCAATAGCTTTCTTCACATTTCCATTCTAGCAGCTATTGCCTCTCGTAAGCTCCACACTGATAAAACCTTTCCTTAGATCCTTTCCAGAATTTTACATCATTTTACACCATTGAGTTTTCCGCAATTCCATAAACTCAATTTCAATTAAAAAGAAAAAAAAAAAAACTTAGTGTACTGTTCCATGAAACTCAGTGTTCTGCCTCCCTGATTGACCCCTATCTCGTAGAACAATGAAATAAAGGGCAGGTTTGTTACAATTTGGATACTATTGATTGGGTTTCATACATTGATAGTGTCTGCTGAAAGGAAGAGGGAGGGGAAGAGTAAGTTGTGCCTGTATCTCTGGATAGTGAATTCAGTTTTTATAACTCAGTGAAATCCTAAAAAAAAAAAAAAAAAAATCGGACTATCTGGGAGTTTCTACAAGACCCAATTTCTAGTATTCATCAATAGACTTGCATGTGGACCTGAATATGAAGGACCTAATGCGGATTCAGGGGTTATTCTTGATTGATTGGTGAAGTGGCTAGGCAGGCACCATTGTCTAAACCTTCACCGGGAGCTTCCTTCTAAAGCAGGGCCAGCAGACTATTTTCATATATATTTTTAACTTCGTGGGTCATACAGTTTCTTTTGTTACTACTCAACTCTGCCTCTGTAGCTTGTAAAATTGTAGTAGGCCTAACCTAAACTGATGGTCTTGATCAGAATTGGCTTAAGCAGACCCTTGCTCTAAAGGATCATTGAAGAGGTTCAGATTTTTTAGTCTCGAGCCAACGTTACACATTTTTCATGGGGTTCAGTTGTCTAATGATCTAATGATAAACACAGAATGTAGAGGCAAAAATAAATAAATAAATGCAGGAAGTGAAAAATAAGCCACATTTTATTCTAGAACTTATTCTTGTTGCTAGTTTGGTGGATAGTGTCTTAAATAAGGCCTTCAGTTAAGATGGACATTTTAGAGGTGAAGAAAAAGAAAATGCATGAGGAAAATCTATCGCTTTCATATGAATAGACCAGAGACTGATATTAATTAAAAAAAAAACAAACTAAAGTTTGCCCACAAAATATATTTAGCTAAAAAGTCACAAAACACAAAGTTCCAAACTAAGAAGTATATTAAATGTTTACTGACATTCAAGGAAAGAACAAAAGGAAATCAGTGATTATACTCTCAAGATTCAGTTCACCTGTTACTAGAATAAAATTTCTGAAGCTTATTTAAGCTAAAAATTCAAAGATAATGTGAAGATTTTATTTAATTTGTATCAATGCACTATTTATTGTCTTTATTTACATACGCTGAAACAATTTTATTCTTCTGTTAATTTAAGACTTTTTTTTAGACATTTTTTTTTATTAACATATAATGTATTATTTGCCCCAGGGTACATGTCTGTGAATCATCAGGCTTACACATTTCACAGCACTTACCATAGCACATACCCTCCCCAATATCCATAACCCAGCCACCCTATCCCTACCTC
>CM052883.1:18024304-18141134 GCA_028534135.1 Potos flavus | reverse complement strand
AATTCTTCATATCAGAGAGATCATATGATAATTGTCTCTCTCTGATTGACTTATTTTGCTTGGCATAATACCCTCTAGTTCCATCCACGTCGTTGCAAATGGCAAGATTTCGTTTCTCTTGATGACTGCATAGTATTCCATTGTATATATATACCACCTCTTCTTTATCCATTCATCTGTTGATGGACATCTAGGTTCTTTCCATAGTTTGGCTATTGTAGACATTGCTGCTATAAACATCTGGGTACACGTGCCCCTTTGGATCACTACATTTCTATCTCTAGGGTAAATACCCAGTAGTGCGATCGCTGGTTTAAGACTATTTTTTAGAGCAGTTTTAGGATCACAACAGAATTGAGGGGAAGGTACAGAGATGTCCCAGAAAGCCCCTTCCTCCCACATATGCATCATCACCCCCACTATCAATATTTTCCACCAGAGTGATCGGTGAGTTACAACTGAACTATGGTGAACCTGTATTGACACCACATTATCACCAAAGGCCATACTTTACATTTTGCTTTACTCTTGGTGTTATACCATTGACTTTTAAAATTTGAACACTTATATAACTAATTTGAGCTCCTGGTTTGCTTTTCACTATTGTTTAACAATATTAACCTCTTTTTTTTTTTTGGCAACAATATTAACCTCTTGAACAGCCTTTTGTCTAAGCTTTTTGAATGTTGAATAAATAACATAGGATGCTTCCTATTATTATGTTTATTCCTGTGTAGCAAACTTACTGCAAATGACAATGTTTTTGAATTTAAAAGAGACTTTAAAGAGTATGCAGTCTAAATTGCTACATAATTTTAGCATCCCTTTTATATAATACAACTTTAAGGTATAGCTATCTAGGCTTCATTTTTTAATTCTTTAAATATAAACAGTTCACTTTCTATGAGTGAAACATGGAGAGACGGTTAACAAGAGTACCTCTATTTACACTGTATTTATCTAAGCTTCTTTTTTCTAGGTCTGTGTTTGGAAGGTGTAATATTAATCTTATCCTAGTTACACAACTATCTATTATCTTTCAATCTACCACATCATCTTTTGATCTATGTAACCATCTATTATTATCCCATGATAAAATAATATTGTATAATTATTTTTACCATCTTGCCTCTTCCCTTTCTTTGATATTTTATATCTTTGGAATGAGCATTTATAATTTCTTATCTATGGAGAAAACCTCTTTTCCTGATGCTTTGAATGGATATTCTTTAGAGATATGTATCTAAACCACCATTAAACCTTCCAAGATATAAAAAGAATATTTAGTGTCATTTCTGGTAATTCTGTAGGTCATCTATGTCTTTGGTAAGAACATGATTGAATTCTTGATATAATTCTTCTAAACTTTTCTACTTGTTTATGATTAATACCCTTGTTTATGATTAAAGTCCTTGGTCGTGTGTTAATTTCAGACTTATTTTATACTTTTATAATAATTTTATAATAATTTCTTTGTCTCGTCTGCACTTGAATGTCACACCCATAATTTAGACTTTGAATCCAACAATTCTTAATTTTTTTTTTTTAAATATTTCATTTATTTGACAGAGAGAGAGAGATCACAAGTAGGCAGAGAGAGGGGAAAGCAGGCTCCCCGCCAAGCAGAGAGCCCGATGTGGGGCTCGATCCCAGGACCCTGGGATCATGACCTGAGCCGAAGGCAGAGGCTTTAACCCACTGAGCCACCCAGGCACCCCAACAATTCTTAAATTTTTAAGGATTGTCAGAAAGTTTCTAGAATCACAGGAATAAACTGCATTGATTTAGAAGTTATATATGTTATCTGTTAGGGACCAAATCCCCTCCTTCCCACCACCATGTGATTAAATCAAGAAGTGGGACCTTCTTGAGATAATTAGAATTAGATGAGATCAAGAAAGTAGAGCACTACTTGACTTATTTCACTTAGCATAATCCCCTCCAGTTCCATCCATGTTGTTGCAAGTGGTGGTTATTCATCCTTTCTGATGGCTGAATAATATTCCATTTATATACTTATATGTGGAACATAAGGAATAGTGCAGAGGACCACAGGGGAAGGGAGGGAAAACTGTATGGGAAGAAATCAGAGAGGAAGACAAACCATAAGAGACTCTGGACTCCAGAAAACAAATTGAAGGTTCCAGAAAGGGGGTGGGGAGTAGGGGAATGGAGTAGCCAGGTGATGGGTATTAAGGAGAGCACATGATATAATGAACACTGGGTGTTATATGCAACTAATGAAACATTGACTAGTACACCAAAAACTAATGATGTACTCTACAGTGGCTAATTGAACATAATAATAAAAAATTTAAAAAATAAAACAATAATAAAAAAAGAAAGAAAGAAAGTAGAGCTCTAATGAATAGGATTAGTGCCCTTATAAGTCAAGAGAGAGCTTGCTTTCTCTCTCTGCTCCCTGCCATCTGAGGATACAAGGGGCAGTCTGCAATCTGAAGAGGGTTCTCACCAGAATGAGCATGCTGGCACCCTGATCTCAGACCTCCAGCATTCTGTGAGAACTAAATTTCTCTTGTTTATAAACCATCCAATTTATAACATTTTGATTGGCAGCCTGAGCTAATCAAGATGGTGTCCTAGACTATATCAGATTCCCTGTGCTTTACAATGTTTTTAATCCTACCTCTATTTGCAATTTGATACATTATACTAAAATTTTATGATGAGCAATTTCTGAAGACCCAATAAATGTGGGATTAATGAAAATTGGTGTCCTGGCAAAGGATGTAGACCACAAACAATGTATGTTCTTGCAATTTTTACATTTATATTTGATGCAAAGACATCAACAACCTGCTGTTATCAGTGCTAATTACAAATAAGTGAGTCTGTTTTCCTTTTTTTATTAATGTCCTCATTTATATATATTATCAAGAAATTAAAAAAAAAAAGAAATTGAGAGTATTCTTAGATATGTATCAGTTATCAGGCAAAAGGTTAAAATTATACTGTTTTAACAATATTCTAAGTTAAATTTATTTCTCTTGTGATTATCATTTAGTTTTGCATTGGTCTATTTTTCATAGTAAATTGGTCTTGATCCATTCTGGTTTTTAAAGAATTTTCAAAGTATCCCTGGAATAATTTAACCCAATACTCAGAATTGCTGCCTTAAATCATTAATTTGCCAAAGAAAACCTTCACTCCTGCCAGACCTTCTTGAATCTAAATAATTGTTCAGGGAATATCTTCTACCATCCAACATATTGCTGAAGGATGTCCACCTGCCAAACAATGAAATGAAGTAACATATCTTGGCAAACTTTGAAAGGAGAAAAAGCTTCAAAAATTTGTAAATGTATTTTATTATTTGAAGATACTTGGCAGCTGTCATTTTTGTGTTATTTCCCTCTTTGTAGAAAAAAAGAAATTCCTTCCATGTTTGACAGCTTTCTCAAGGTCAGTGGGGTGTTTCTTTTTTATAGAACTTCACGTATTTTGATTCCAAGAGGAAAAAAAAAAGTCAAGCCTCAGTGTGTGTGCCCAGAGATTTGGTGTCAGGTCTCCTATCTGGCCCACTTGTCAGAGTTTCTTAACTCACTGGCCCTGAAATATGGTTTACAAATGACAATGGTACCAATAAAGGGACTTGAATAAGTCTTGCAATTAATAGAATTAGCTCCAGTTGGAACTGCAGTAGAGCATGGATCAAGGTATTTGGGCTGAGATCAAATCTTAATATCAGGTCAAGGCCTCTACAAAATGGCCTGATCTGGAATGTTATGCAAAAATTTCTAGGATAAGGACCAGCCTGTGGATCTTTGAATGTTTGAGGCACTAAGTTGGATGGAAATCATAATTCATGAGCTCCTTTCAGATCAGAGATGTATAGGAATATGCAAAGAATTGTATGTGAATGGGAAAGAATTTCATGTGATGTGAAACTCTGAAATATTATTTTATGGTTTGACCTTAATTCAAGTATGTCTATGTGTTTGACCTTAATTCAAGTATGGTTTGACCTTAATTCAAGTATAAATGTATACATATATAAAATGTGTATTTAAATGTATTATTGTACAATAAGAATGTCACTAGCCTGTATTTTGAATTCACATTTTTATTAGTCCTTGGTTATGATGAAATTAGGTTGATAGGTTTTGTTCTGTTCCTTCTGGAGTGACATATTTGTAACAATGTAGGATCAGATGAGTAAACTGAGAATGGTGAATATTGATTTTTCATGTATTTTTCACTATTGCGTTAAAAAATACAATTTTTCTACCAAATGGGATATTACCCAAGTTCTCATGCTAAAAATTTATTTAGTACTTAATAATGACATTTATCTGATATTTTTGACATGTCTTCAGTGACCTCAAGAATGATTCTCATGTGATCAAAACATGATTTAAAAAAATTGTGGAACTAAAATGCAGAAAATAGTTACAAAGAAAAGCAGCAATCTAAAAATGATATTATTTTGTTTGAAATCTCCATTGTTTAGCCTGGTTGGTTTATATGTTATCATTATCTCTTATTGTTTCTTAAAAGCTTATTACTGCAAACATCATAAAATGATAAATAAATCTAGAAATTCTCAATAGTAGAAGCAGACATGTTAAGTATGGAATTGTTTTAAAAGTCTGAGATTCAAGACATACAATGTATTCTGCTGAAACCAGCTCAGATCAGATCAGCAGTTACAATTGTGCTCATTTTTTTTATTTCCCAACTACATGTTTGGTGATGTCAGGTTGTAGCTTGAAAGTGACCATTGTGGGAGTATTTACACCACAGAAGTTGGCAAATGTTAAAAATTCAGGCCTTTACCTTTTTCTTAATTTCTTTGAGTGTTGGCTATTAAATATTTTCCAGCATACCAACAGATTAGTATAATAAAAAATATGAACATTCTGTAGAATCAGTTAAATATTTGTTTTATTTGGTGCTACATATGGGGAAGAATAAAAGTTGCTTTCAATTAAATATGTAAAGATGTCTATTAAAAGAGAAAGCATGAAAGTTACTAACTGGTCTGAAGTACAATGTCAATAATGAGATGCTTTTCAGGTATACTTGAAATTTCCTCATGGCAAGGTAAGTTATACTTTAAGAAAACAAATGTAAATAAATGTAAATTAGTTCCTTCATAAAAGTCTCTTTGGAAAATAAGTCATAAAACCACTGTTGTTTAATTTCCTTAATTTAAATGTTATTTAATGAAAGTGTCGTCTTTGGAAGCATACATGTTTTTTTATGAGATACTCTATCAGAATTATAGGTGAATGAAGTCTTTAATGATATAAACTGCAGTGCTAAAAGGATAAAAAGTAGATTGAAAATTGAGAGGAATCAGATTTGGGAAACAAGTTAAAATAAAACTCAATCTAACATTATGCTTCTTTTTTCTCTCAGTATTTTATCATTTATATTATTTAAAGAGCCATGATTATTGTTTCAATTTAATGCTGGAAATATTTCCCTTTAGAATGTTGCTATTTTTGTTGTTTAAAACAAGCTAATGTTTAATTAGAGAAGTAGGGTCTCTCATTTTTTCTACTTTAATTTTATTTTTCAACCTAAACACATGGTTTTCTGATTGAATTAAGCATGTATCTTCAGTGATATTGAGGTCACATGCAACTTGCCTGTTTTAAATTTAATGATCTAATACATTCTTTATATTTTGTCCAGTTTTGAATCTTTCTATAAATAAGCTTTTAAAAAAATTTTGCTACTAGTATTGTGATAGTATATACATGACTATTTCATATTTGTGTTAACAAATCATTTCAAATGATTTAAACAGGCGTGGTGTATGATAACATATATGCAGTTGTTTTAATATTTTGCTTGTATTTAAACAAACTTCGATTCTACCCTCCTAGGGAAAAAAAAAAAAAAAGAATAGACACAAGTCATAAAGCTCATGAAATGAAGAGCAGTTTTCACAGACTGGGAAGAAAGTCAGGATAACTTTGGAGGAGGTAGAAAAGGGTAGTGATATTCTCCATTGAAAGTGGTTTATTATAGGGGCGCCTGGGTGGCCCAGTGGGTTAAAGCCTCTGCCTTTGGCTCAGGTCATGATCTCAAGGTCCTGGGATCGAGTCCTGCATCGGGCTCTCTGCTGGGCAGGGAGCCTAGCCTGCTTCCCCCTCTCTCCCTGCCTGCCTCTCTGCCTACTTGTGATCTCTCTCTCTCTCTCTGTCAAATAAATAAATAAAATCTTAAAAAAAAAGAAAGTGGTTTATTATAATGTCAATTAATAAAAGATCCAAAACATAAACTAATCTCTCACCTTGGGACTAGGACACTTCCCCAACAGCATGGACCCTTTTAAAATTGCAGAATTTAAATAAGGTGGAAAATTACTATAAATCTTTCAGATAAAATCCCAGTTTTCCTAAATCTTCAGTAAAACTGTTAGGAAGTACCTCCTGAAAATGGATTGTCTTAGAATTCAGAGGATAGAGCATTTCCCTAACAGCATTGTAGCAAAGATTAGAGAGAATGGAAAGGCAATAAATTAAGTAGCAACAATCATTAGCTGCTTTCTTGATTTTGCTTAGAATTTGTGATCTAAGGGTCAATTTTCTTTTTTTTTTTTAGGGTCCATTTTCATATGTATTCATTATTGTTGCTTCCTAAATGCTTTATTAATAACCTATTTATTTTAGATTCTGCTAACTACAAGTTGGGCAAACTTTTAATAAGTCCAGATAAGAAAAGTGTAACACCGAATTCCTCTACAGCGCCCCTGGCTAATTTCCCTCAACCTTTGCTTTCTTTTCCTGGCCTCAGAGTTCATTTCCTCCCAGCTCTGCCCGGTAAATTAGAATTACTTTTATCTGAAGCTGTCAACCCAGTCCTTCAAAATTATTCTAAACTAGTCAGCCTTATCTATAGGGAGGGGCAGGGAGTGGCCTGGAGAGCTAATATGTTTTTCAAAGGGCTCTCTGAACACTTCGATAGTATTAGCCTGTAATGAGAGGAAGGGAGTCTTGTCAAATGTGCTCCAATTAAATGTTACAGACTTCCTCCAGGAGCAGCTTCTTTCTTTTGGGAGTTGAGTAATGTTTGGTAACCTTATTCCTGGGGCTAACACCGTTTTTTTCAGACATGCCAGAAGAGAGTAGATCCTAAGGATGGTATTCTTTCCTGTCCTGTCAGGATTCAGAAATTGACTGCCAACACAAGTCAGTTTGTGCCCAGGCCGGCTTTCTTAGTAAATGATACTAAAAAAAAAAAAAGAGAAAGCTCATACTTTTATGTCAGCCACGAGAATACCAGTCATTACACTGACCTAGTCAACTTCTTTGACTTGACAGACCCCTCAATGAAAGGGACTGTGGTCAAATTTCTTCACAATTGACCACTTTTGCCCTTTGGCTTTAAAATATTTAAACATACGTAGAATTTCTTACACACACACACACACACACACACACACACACAAAAGTTGCTCTTAGAATTCATTAGATTTTCACAGAACTTAGTGAATTTCTAGTGACACAGTTGTAAATGATTTGAAACGTATTTTAAATATGTGACCATACCTTTTCATTTGCTCAGGATTGCTAGTTGCAAGGAAGGCTAATTTTGGTGGGAGTATTTCATCCTCTCCTTTTCTTCAGGCGACTGGAGACCACTTACCTTATAAATTGCCTAATTTCTTATCTGGTTGTTTTGCTCGTAGCTGTATCACACAACTGGCAATATTCTTATTCAAGATGAATGTCTTTCAAACAGATGCCTGGCAACCAAAAACTTAGTACCAGGTACCTACACTCCATTGAGTGATGATCCTTAGGGGCAGCTTTTCTCTGTTCCATGTGGGTTGACGCTGGGCTGACATAGAAAGCTGAAATTTTCAAGATGATTTCATTACTCATGTATTTTGACTAGAATAGTTGACTAGAATAGTTCAGGGCTGGTCAGGAATCTCTTTCTCTTTTTCCATATGGTCTCTCTGTGTGGCTAGCATGGGCTTTCACACAGCTTGATGGTCTCCCAACTTCTTACATGCTGACTCCAAGCACAAAAGTGATCAACACCAAACATTCTTACTGCTTGTTCCTAAGAGTTCTAGAATGCCACTTCCTTTTAATTCTCTTGGTCATAGTAGTCACAGGATTGCTCAGATTCAAAAGAGGATGAACTAGACTTTACCTCTTGATCAGAGAACATCAAGGACACATTGCAAAATGGGAGTTTTTATGTCATTTTAGGAAACATGATCTGCCAAACTCTTTAAGATCAGTTTCTGTGGAAGATGAGAATTCATTCTAGGATAACCAAGAGTTGAATTTGATAACTATGATAAAGAGATAAATATGACTCACTAACAAAACCTGCATTGTTGAGAGAAAATTCAGAGTACAAGATGGAGTTTATCATTAAGATAGATTTAGAATTAGATATGGAACTTAGATTAGAGAAATCCTATAAAACATATCATCACTAGTATAACTGCTTTGGTATTCCTGTGGAAAAAATATTAAGACCAAAGTGGAAAACAAGTAATTGTCCCTCTTTTGGAGGAATAAAGTGCAACTTCTACCGTTCAGCAATGCCTGATGGCACAGCTCCCATTTAGGCAACACCAAGACTCTAACTGGCATCTGGTAGAGATGGATAATTTAGTGGACTTGGTGAATGGCACTCAGCATCCACAATCTTTTAAGTATAATATAGTTACCTATACTACACAGAGGAAGTGTCTAGAGATATGAAGGTGGATCAGGTATAAATATAAACAACTCCATAAGATGTGAAGTCAGGATGAGGCAAAGGCCATCTTGCTGCACTTTTTTTTTTTCCCTGCTTATTTGCAGGCATGAAGATATTAGGGATTTTACCACAGCCTTCCAGTGTACAATCACTGGGTTTGTTGATGCTGAAAGTCTTTGAGTTGGTACAGACAGTATCTGTATGATCTGTGGCTGATACCTAGACATCATGTAATTGAAATGAAGAGTTCTAGTTCTAGTGATAGTTTTCTGATTCCTACCTTCCTGGATAGGCTTAGTTTAGAATCCACTCATCTAGTTCTTCTAATAATGTTGGTAATATCTAATCCCTTGATAATGAACTATTTTCTGCTTAAAACAGTTGAAATGGTTCCTCCTTCCTGTAGCCAAGTTCACCTAAGACAGTCAGTACAGTAGATGTCAGTAAGGGAGGGGAGTTTTCTTAACCCAGCACAGACAGCAGTCCTCATGGAGTGAAACAAAAATAGTCAAGGAAAGCCACTGGGGTCTTTGTGGGATAGCTGACCAGATTTTCCCTTAAACACTTGTGAGATAACTCAGATTTTTACAGAAAAATTTTAAGGGACTATACAAGCATACACAACTATCAGTTGTATAAAGGTTCTGCCTTTCTTGAATAGTGCTTTTGGAATAATTCTATCTGAGAAGTAGATCGAAATGTTTGGCATTTGGGCCTGGTTCTATATTTTTTTTATAGCTTTACTGAAATGTTGGGTTCTATATTTTTTTATAACTTTATTGAAATGCCAGCATATAATCTGCATATATTTAGAATATACACCTAAATAAATTTTCATACAAGTATATACATTGAAACCATCAGCTACATCCAAATAATGAATATATCCATCATCCATAGTGGTTTTCTCCTAACCTTTGGAGACTCTCCCATATGTCTTCTTCATGTCCCTTTTTGTTCTCACCCCTCTCTTCCACCTGTGGCATCAGCACCAGCAACAACTATCTGCTGTCACTTTAGTTTGCAGTTTTTAGAACTTATATACTTATTTCATACAGTATCTACTTTTCTTTTTCCCTGCTTCTTCCACTTGGTATAATTAATTCAAAATTAATCCTTGTTGATTGCTTATATTAATAGTTCAATTACTTTTATTGATGAGTAATATTCTACCGTGTGGATGTACTACAGTGTATTTATTCATTGGTTGACAATCATTTATGTCATTTCCAGTATGGGGCTAAATAAAGCTGCTAGAGATATTCAAGCACACATCCTTATATGTATACCCTTTTATTTCTCTTGGATAATTACCTAAAAGTGAAACAGTTGGATAATACAGCAGGTATTTGTGTTCCCATTCACAGCTTGAGTGTTATTAAATTACATTCCCACTAGAAATTATACTTTTATAAAAATGTAAAGTTAAATCCAACTTATACTAATCCAACATATTTGCCATTTATGTGCTCATATACATATTTGGTACACATACATATATGTCTTTATAATTAATCTATATGAAATTTGTGTACATTTTACCAATATGGTATACAACTTATTTATGTTTGCATGTCAGCAAAAAGAAAAGATTATTATAATCTATTTTCAGACTTTGTTTCATTATGTATTCTTATCAAACACTGCCAGATAAAGTATGTTTTCCATAGTTGATTTATCAATTGGGATTTATATATTTAATTCACAATTTTTAATGACTGTAAATTATGGCTTAATATACAATTATGTATGAGACATAAGGATCATCATATCATTGTGTTCACCTTATTAACACAGCTGCTTAGGTCCCTACAATGAGAAATGGATTTAGTGATAGAGAACATTTTAGTTTACTGGCAGCAGAATGGAGAAATATACATAAATAGGAGAAAGACTAGAAAACAGAGTTTGTTACTACTATTTAAAATAGAAACTTTTCATTTTTTATTACCATATAGGCACTGACTTTTGCTTTTCTTTTTGGAAACATTTAATGATTTTAGATAAGATAAAAACAATATATCACACTTGCTTTTATAAGTTTTTTTCAAATCTCTGAATTTTTTCACATAATATGAACATTAGAATATCTTATATTTTAATTTTAGTCCTTTAGTTGTTGTTGCCATGTGGTTTGATTTTTTTAATAAAAATAAATAAGAGTGGAAGTAAAGATGAAAGGAAGAAAAAAAAGTAAGAAATGAAACTAGTAAGTGTTGTTCCTTATGTCTAATATAACTACAGTGTCCATTATCCTTAGTGGAAAAAATATTTAATAAAATCCATAACAAAAGCAACAGTACTCCAAAAAATGCAGTTATATTAGTTATTACATTGAACCCTGATTATAACAGAAACTGTTCTAACTTTCAACATGATTTCTGAACCAGGATTTGCCTACTCAATCCAAATCAATTGTATAATAGTACATTTATCTTATTGATTATCTGTACAGTTATGCTAAAAGAACATGCATTCTTCTTAGAGTTACTCTAGTGTGGTCTTTCTTATTAATCCAACTCCTGCAGAATGTGCCAGAAAGCACAGCATACTTGAGCAGTCTGTTATTTTGTATATAAGTCAGATAGTGACTCCAAGATCGCTTTCCTCATCCTTGTTATAGAAATAAAGGCTCTGAGGATTTAATCCACATTTTTGAAGTTCAGATCTCTCATTTGTTCAAGTGATAATAATGTCTCCATTTGTCTACATCACAAAGATAATCAGAGAATCAAATCAAATGAGACCATTGAAGTAAAAGTACTTGGTTAACTTTCAAAGCACTATAAAAATATGTTATGATTTAGGGACAATGTCAGGTTTTATGTATGATTTTCTGCTTTAGAAAAGGCTAGAGTAAGGTTATAATTCAATTTTTCAAATTGAATAACGCATACAGATAGAGATATAGAGTGGCATTCTCAGTACATCTCTTATATTAACTCTTTATTATAGTTGTCAGTTTTATCTTGATGGTCAGTAATAAATGTAATTTTTTAAAGTAATATAATATGAAGAAACTTTGTTCTTACCAAGAATTAGCCTTTTAACTAGCAGTGTACTTGTTATAACTCTGATTTGGGTCTTTGGATAATGTCATCTAATGACAAATACTCCAAATATAAGGTAGTTTTTATAAAAAGACTCTTATACTTTATGACAAATGCACAGAAGAGGAAAATTAAGAAGTTGAATTATCAGAAGATTGTTTGAGAGAGCTCATGGTTGGAATACCTCAGACTTCAAGGAAAATCAACATTAGCTTTCACCTTTCCCTCAGGTTATCAAATTAAATTGGTCTTTATTTACATTTAAATAATCAGAGATGTGTCAAGTACTAATACTAACAAATTGGGCAAAATGTTTGCATTTTGTTCAGGTTTTTTTGTTGTTCTTCTAAGAAACCGAGTATCTAAAAATGTCTTGATTTTCTTTGTTTCTAACAACATGGTAAAAGTAGATAATCCTGAAAATTCTACAGCAAAATAATACCTACAAATGTTGGCAAAATATATTTTTAAAAATTTTCTTAAATGCATTGCTGAGCTAAGAAGAAAGTAACAAACCCCAGGGGTTATATTAGAGAAGGAGAAAAAGAGAAAGAAAAGAAAGAGAAGAGAAAAGAAAAGAAAAGAGAAGAGGAAGAAGGAAGGAAGGAAAGAAAATTATAAAGGAAGTTTAGCAATGTTGGTAAATATTAGTATTACAAATGCTATTCCTCTAAGTCACCAACAAAATGTAATTGGAAATGGCAACAAAAGCATAAGGGACCTAAGAACCTAAGAATAAATTGAATAAAGGATATGCATGACTTTATGTAAAAGTAAATTTCTATTGAATAATTATAATAGAACTGAATAAAAGGAGAAATGTAGATTCATGGGTATAAAGATAGAATTTGATAAAGCAATCTATAAGTTCAATTATTTTTCTATTAAAAACTCTAACTAATTCACATGTTTGTGTGTGCACTTGTACATATTTGTATGTGAGTAAGAAACTAGACAACCAGAATTTAAGTACATAAAAGAACAGAGGGCTAACAGCTGTTGTTTTCGATTTAGGTTCTTGAGAAGCAGCCTATAAAATAAGTATGCTTGTACAAGTGATTCTTTTAAAGAAAGTATGCCAAGAAGAAACTAGTAAGAGATAAAGAGGGAGCCAAGCAAGGCTGTGATTTCTGACAAAGTACCATAATGAGTAGATTGAGGCTGGTTCCATAGAAAAACTCAAAAGTAAATTAGCTCTGAGTTTCATTCTACTACAATGGATTTGTTCTCTCATGCTTCTGTACTAGTGAGTTATTGGTTAGAGGCTAATTCTAACTTTCTGTTTATGGACAAATCTGGGTTTAGTAGCACAAAGATACTTGGGAGTTTATCTAAGTTTATCTAAGCTGAGGGGATATATAAAATAATTTCAAAAGGAGCTCCAACATTGTCTACAGTATTGAGAACAAGATGGAGGGATTTTTCTTGCCAATTATCAAGAATTATAAAAATAGTGCAATTAATATGCAATATTTGTGGAAGGAGAGAAAAATAGACCAGAGGACCAAAAATAAATCAATGAATATTTGGTAACTCGATTTACAAGAAAGGTGGCTTTGCAATATTATGAGGAACACAATGGATTAGATGGCATTGGGACAAATGTTTTTCACATAGATAAAAATAGAGTTAGCTTTCTCTTTCTTATTTATTAAATTATTATACACAAGAATTTTATTTTTAAAGATTTATTTGTTGGGGCACCTACGTGGCTCAGTGGGTTAAAGCCCCTGCCTTTGGCTTGGGTCATGATCTCAGAGTCCTGGGATTGAGCCCCACATCAGGCTCTCTGCTCAGCGGGGAGCCTGCTTCCCCCTCTCTCTCTGCCTGCTTCTCTGCCTACTTATGATCTCTCTCTCTCTGTCAAATAAATAAATAAAATCTAAGAAACATAAAAAAAATAGATAAAGATTTATTTGTTTATTTTAGAGAAAGCAGGCACAAGTGAAGGGAGGGGCAGAAGGAGAGGAAGAGAGAATCTCAAGCAGACTCTCCACTGAGCAAGGGGCCAATGCCAGGTTCAATCTCAAGACCCTGAGATTATGACCTGAGCCATTATCAAGAGCCTGATGCTCAAACAACTGAGACACCCAGGTGCCCCTACAAGAATTTCAGAAGAAAATATAAATAGCTTTTGAAGACCTTTTGTTAGGAAAATATTTCCTAAACTAGGGTTTAAAAGCAAAACCACACAAAAATTCTGACAAACTACATTACCTTTTTTTTAAGTTTTTAAACTATATTACTTTTTTTTTTTTTTTTTTTTAGTTTTCTGAGCCTTAAATAGATTATTAAATAGTGGAAAGACAAACCAAAAAGAAGGACTAGAGTTGGTAAAGATAATGAAAATAAAACAGATTTTCTTATATGTGTTGAAGAAAAATTAAATTGTTTGAACATTTTTTGGGCTGTATGAAATAGTAAAGTTGAAAATAAATATAACTATGATATAGTGGTATCACTTCAAGAAGCATAATACTTCTATAGTAGTACTTTATAGTATACCAGTTCTGTTGTTGGGTTAACTGGGGTGACCTTGGGCCCTGAGACCATGACCAGCTGGTCCCAAAGATGTTGCCTAAGGTCTTCAGGAGAAAGAATTCAAAGACAGACACAATAAAGCAGATGAGCAGCATAAGCTGGAAAGTTTGTTAAAGTGAAAGTACACTCTTGAGATGTAAGAGTAGGTGAGCCAAGGTTTCTGTCTTTTATTGACCATGTTAACAAGGGGGTAGACTATTCATTACTCAGTTGGATTTCTTGGAAGCAGGGTTTCTGTGTGTGTATGTGTTTGTGTGTGTGTGTGTGTGTGTGTGTGTTTCCTTATTTGGTCAGGGGTTTTTCTGTCATGACACAACGCCATGTTGAGGCTGTCTGGTTTGATCTGGCAGCTTGTACTTTGGAGAGCAGCCGGGACAGGCATCTGTCTTTCTTGATAGCTGGCCATGACTTCCTCTTTGCTCCCCTCCAGGCATCCTCTGACAACCTAGCTGCCTACTCTAACGGTACTTCTTATATACCTACAAATAGCATAGTTACTGGCCATATGTGACTATTTAAATTTACATTTATGTAAATTAAAGTAAAAATTCAGTTTCTCTGCCACACTAGCTATATTTTAAGTGTCCAGTGGCCACATATGGCTAGTGGCTACAGTTTAAGACAACACTGAAAGAAAACATTTTATTATTACAGAAAGTTCCATTCACCAGCACTGCCCTAGAGAAATCCTCATATGTATGCAGAATGATATCAAAGAGGAATATTTATTGCAGTACTATAACAGCAAATAATTGAAAGCAAATACCCTCAACAAGAAAACAAACTAATTAATTTATGGTGTATCTATAAAATGAAATGTATCAATGAAAGTAAATTATATAGAACTACATATATCAACATGGATAAGTCACATAAATTTAATGGTTGAAATAAATAAGTATCATGTGTTTGACATTAATTTGGTGAAATTCCCAGTCATTGTTTCAAATATTTCTTCTCTTTCTCTTTTTCTTCTCATTGTGGTATTTCTATTACACATATATTGCATGTTTTGTAGTTGTTCCACAATCCTTGGATACTGTTTTGTTTTTTTCACTGTTTGATCTCTTTTTAGTTTGAAAGTTTTTATTGAAATACCTTTAAACTCAGAGAGTCTTTCCTCAGTTGTGTCCAGTTTACTAGTAAGCTCATCAAAGGCATTCTTCAGTTCTGTTTTAGTGGTTTTATCACTAGTGTTTAATTTTGTCTCCTCTGTAGGGTTTCCACCTATTTGTTTATATAGCCCATCTGTTCTTACATGCTGTCTACTTTATTCACTAGAGCCTTAGCATATGAATCATAGTTGTTTTGAATTCCCGGTGTGGCAATTCCAATGATTCTGCCATGTCTGGTTCTGATGTTTGTTCTGTGTCTTTAAAATGTGCTTTTTGCCTTTTGATGTACCATGTAACTTTTTTCTTGATAGCCAGACTTGATGTATCAGGTAAAAGGAACTGCTGTAAGTAGACCTTTAGTAATGGAGTGGGAAGATGTGGGGAGAGGGGAAGCATTCTATAGTCCTATGATTAAGTCTCAGGCTTTTAATGAGCCTATGCCTCTGAACTTCACAGACGTTTCTCAGGGGGGTTGTTTGTTTGATTAGTTTTGGGTTTTGTTCTCTTTTTTTCTTTTCTTTGCTCGCTTTCTAAGTGGGAGAGGATGGCTACAGTGGACTGGAGTTGGATATTTCCCTTTCCCTAGGTTAGTTAAGCTCTGGTAATAGCTCAGTAGGTTAGGCTCCTGAGGGCCAGCCTTATTAAGAACAGAGAGCTCTGGTATATTTGGAAATGGTTCTTTCACCTCTCCCCCTTCTGGAAGCATGAGGGAATTTTTCTCAGATAATACTGTGGTAACCTGTCAAACTCCTGGATGTAAATCTAACAATATTGAGGATAGGGAAGGGGGACCCCTGCAACAATGACTGCAGTTCTGAACTCAGCCTTGTGGACTGAGCCTGTAAAAATTTGTCAATTACAGTTCAGGTTTTCCTCCTTGGCCCTGGTTTCCCAGAACTCTGCTCATGAGTTTCTTTGCTGGTAAGTTTTTATTTTCTGTATTCACCTGCCTTTCCCATCTTGGGAGCAAGATAGTAGTAAACATGGTTTTTTCTTTAGATCATGTATGATCATTCATGCAGTTATGCAAAAATGCCTTCCAATGTACAGAGAAAGCCCATTTAATTTCTTACGGTTTCTAATTTGATTTTGGTGACAACTAATCATTTTAAAAACAAAAATCTGTAAATCAATCAATCCTTTAACTCTGAAATTGACAAGGCAATTTGTTAAAATAGGAGGGAAGTGAGGGATACAACAAGAGGGAAAACCACTTCTTAATTCATTTATTTACTATTTACTGCTCATTCATTTACTAGTTATATACTAATATATGATAATGTTTACTGTGTACTATGCACTTGGAACATAAATTTTTATATTAAAGCCTCTATTTCCTGAAGCAATCCTATTAATAGATCATATCCTGAGTTTGCCAATAAGAGCATGGAGAAATAATAGTCTAACATTTAGTAAGTGTTTAATTTATGCTAGACAATGCTATAATTGTTTAAACATATTAATCTTCACAACAATGATATAGGTAGAAACTAATATCATTCTCATTTTATATATGAAGTTATGTGGCAGATATACATTAAGAACCTTGTCCAAGGTCGTACAACTTAGAGACTCAGTAAACAATCCTAGGCAGTCTGGTTTTAGCATTGTTCTATTAAACACAATGTTACAGCTGCATGTAGATAAGGGAACCAGGGACCAATCTTAGTATACTTAGCTGCCAAACTCCTTTTTCTAAACAATGTGCTATATGGCCAACAGATATACTATAATGGTAGATTAGGTTGTTCTTGACCAGCACTTCCACTAGAAAATCCGAGCAAAACATTTTTAAAAATTTATTCAAATGTTTTGGGAAGGTGTCAAGGTAATAAGGAATTACATTACAGGGCATTAATAAGGGGAAAAAAAGAAACCAGAAGAGCCAGAAATTTTCCCTTTAATAATTTTTGTTCCTTGAGTTCATTTATTTATTTAAGTAACATCAACACCCAACATGGGACTTGAACTCACAACCCTGAGATCAAGAGTCACGCTCTCTTCTGACAGAGCCAGCCAGGTGCCCCTGGGCCCTTTAAATCTTGGAGGTATGTGGAGATTTAAAAAATATGATGGCTGAGAGAAGCTACACAGAACTTTTGACAGATTCATTGGATGGAGGGAAAAGTTGGAGGCCGTTATTTCCAATTGGGACACAAAAAACAAAAAACTCCCTCCTTAGGGAGAAACCATAGGAACAAAGGTTAACCATAAATGGACCAACTTTGAATTACCTCAATAATAGTAAACCTAATTAGATTTATGTTATCTGCTAGCTGCCTGACAAAAGCAAAACTAAATCTTTCTAAACTAAGATCAGTACAAGAACATAGGATGTGGTGAAGGGTCTAACATATGTGTAATTAAAATCCCAGATAAATTAGGAAAGAGGTAATAGGATAGAAGAAATAGTTAAAATGTTAATGACTAATAATTTATTTAACTAGCTAAAGACATCAAGACAGACCGAAGACCTAAGGACCACATCCACGATAAATTCAAATAAAACTATACTTATTTCCATCAGGTAAGAACTGGTGAAAGACAAAATGAAAATATCAAAATCAGCTGGAGGAGGTATCAAAACCCTAGGTTACTTTAATGGAGCCAAAATAAGGCCGATAGTTAACTTTTTAACAGAAACAATGGACGCTGGAGGACAGTATCTATCTATAAAATGTTGAAGTTAGTACTTCCAACCTAGAAGTCTATGCCCAGTTAAAGTATCCTTTGACAAATAAGCCTAATTCAAATTGTAATTCAAAATGTAATTCAAACTTTGTTACAAGCAGACCTGTGTAAAAGGAAATAGCAAAGGATGTTTAGGCACAAAAAAGTAGCCTTCTGTGCAAATGTTCCTGATTTAGAATGTGTGGGACCTTAAGGTAAGGATTGAGAACATCTTAGTGAATGCTCTGGGAAAACTTATATCCTCAATTTCCAAAGAACACTAAGCCTTTGTAGACTCTGTTTTTGAGTACAAGCTAAAAAATAGACTGTTCCTACCCTAGAGTCCCACTCAGGCATGGCTCTAAAAGACAGAAGAGAGATGAGAAAAAAAAAATTCCCAAAGGGCAGAGATTTGGGTAGCATATTGTTATCAACGTCATGTGTGTGTGTGAAACGCAAAGTGTCTGTAAGTAATACATATATAGAGTCATGGTTTGGATGGTTGATGAGGTGATTGGAAGGAAAATATTGGAAAATCAGAGAGAAGGTAGTCTAGAGAAGTAGCATGGAGTTGAAACTTTAAGAGTATGCATGAGTAGGAGCTAAGATGGTAGAGTAAAAAAAAACATCCTTGTCCCTCAAACACAGCTAGATAAATATCAAATCAATCTGAGGACTGATAGAACAAATAGAAACAAATAGAAACAAATTGCACAACTAGAGGGAAAGAAGAGGCCACATCTTGTAAGGTAGGAGGTGCGGAGATGTGGCTTAGGGGAGAAACAGATTGTGGGTACTGTGGAGGGCAGAGAGCCCTGGCCATGGAGAGAAGTGTGTGTGTGTGCATGCATGAGAGGGCGAGAGAGAGAGAGACAGCCAAAACACAGCAGCGGGATACTGCAAAGACACTTCCTGAAGCACCAGGCACTGGAGAATATATGACCTTGTCTTCATAAGACCATTACTCTCAGGAGCAGGAAACATAACAAGATTTCCTAGCACACAGAAGACGGAGACCTAGACAAAATGCCAAGAGGAATTTATCCCGAAAGAAAGAACGAGGAAAAGTCACGCCAGGGATCTAATCTGAACCTATATAAGCAATATGCCTGACCTAAAATTTAAAGCAACAGTCATAAGGATACTAGCTGGACTTCAGAAAAGCATAGAAAACATCAAGGATTCCCTTACCACAAAGATAAAAGACTTAAAAACAAGTCAGTCCTAAATGAAAAATCCAATAACCAAGATCTGAAACCAACTGGGTGTAATGACCAAAAGGATGGAAGAAGCAGAGGAATGAATAAGATACAGAAGATAAAATTATGGAAATAATGAAGCTGAAAAAAGAAGGAAAAAAAATATTGGATCATGAATGTAGACTTAGGTAACTCAGTAACTTCATAAAGCATAATGTTCAAATCATAGGAGTCCCAGAAGAAGAGAGGGAAATGGGGCCAGAAGGCTTATTTGAGCAAATTATAGCTGAAAACTTTTCTAATTTGGAGAAGGAAACAGACATCTGAATTGAGAAGGCACAGAGAACTCCCCATCAAAATCAATAAAAGCAGGCCAACACAAAGACATATCATAGTAAAATTTCCAAAATATAGAGATAAAGAAAAAAATCCTAAAAGCATCAAGACAAAAGAAGTTCCCACTTTACAAGGGAAGACAAATAAGGTTAGCAGCAGATTTCTCCACAGAAACTTGGCAGGCCAGAGAATGTGGCATGAAATATTCAGCATGCTGAATGGGAAGAAAATAGGCAACCAAAAATACTTTATCCAGCAAGGCTGTCTATTCAGAACAGAAGGAGAGATAGAGTTTCCTAAACAAACAAAAACTAAAGGAGTTCATAACCACTTAACTAGCCCTGAAAGATATATTAATGGGGACTCTGAGTGGGAAAGAAACCAAAAGTGACAAAAACTAGAAAGGAACAGAGAACATTTCCAGAAACAATAACAAAAGAAGTAATAAAATGGCACTAAATTCCTATCAATCAATAATTACTCTGAATGTAAATGGACTAAATGCTCGAATCAAAAGACATAGAGTATCAGAATGGATAAAAAAACAAGACCCATTTATACACTGCCTACAAGGGACATATTTTAGACCTAAGACACCTGTAGATTGAAAGCAAGAGGATGGAGAAATATTTACCATGCAAATAGATGTCAAAAGAAAGCTGGGGTAGCAATACTTATATTGGACAAACTATATTTTAAACCAAAGACTGGAACAAGAGACGAATAAGTGCACTATATAATTATAAAGAAGTCTATCCAACAAGAATATCTAACAGTTATAAATATTTATGCACCCAAATTAGGAGCATCCAAATATATAAAACATTATGAAACATAATGGAACTCATTGGTAACAATACAACAAATTAGGAAACTTAACACTCCACTTATATCAATGGACAGATCATCTAAGCAGAAAATCAACATGGACAAAATGGCTTTGAAAGACACACTGGACCAGAGGGACTCAACAGATATATTCAGAACATTTCATCCTAAAGCAGCAAAATACATATTCCTTTCAAGTGCACATGGGACATTCTCCAAAATAGATCACATATTAGGTCACAAATCAGGCCTCAACAGCTACAAAAAGATTGACATCATACTGGGCTGCAAGGGTGATTCAACATTTCAAATCAATGTAATACATCACATTAATAAAAGAAAGGACAAGAACCATATGATCCTCTCAATTGATGCAGATAAAGCATTTGACAAAATACAACATCCTTTCTTGATTGAAACTCTCCACAGTGCAGGGATAGAGGAACATACCTCAATATCATAAAAGCCATATATAAAAAGCCCACAGAGAATATCATTCTCAATCGGGAAAAACTGAGAGCTTTTCCCTTAAGGTCAGGAACACAACAGGGATGCCCACTCTCATCACTGTTGTTCAGCATAGCACTAGAAGTCCTAGCCTCAGCAATCAGACAACAAAAAGACATAAAAGGTACTCAAATTGGCAAACTTTCACTCTTCGCACATGACACTTTATTTTAAAAAAAATTTTTTTAAAGATTTTATGTATTTGACAACACAAGCAGGGGGAGTGACAGGCAGAGGGAGAGGGAGAAGCAGGCTCCCTGCTGAGCATGGAGCCTGATGCAGGGCTCGATTCCAGACCCTGGGATCATGACCTAAGCCAAAGGCAGATGCTTAACCAACTGAGCCACCCAGGTGCCCGACATGATACGTTATGTGAAAAACCCAAAAGACTCCACCCCCAAATTGCTAGAACTCATATAGGAATTCAGCAACATGGCAGGATATAAAATCAGTGCACAGAAATCAGTCGCATTTCTATACACTAACAATGAGACAGAAGAAAAAGAAATTAAGGAATCAATCCCATTTACAATTGCACCAAAAACCATAAGATAACAAGGAATAAACCTAACCAAAGAGGTAAAGGATCTGTACTCTAAAAACTACAGAAAACTTATGAAAGAAATTGAGGAAGATATAAAGAAATGGAAAAAACATTCCATGCTCATGGAATGGAAGAATAAATATTGTTAAAATGTCTATGCTACCCAGAGCAATCAACACAATCAAAGCAATCCCTATCAGAATACCATCAACATTTTTCACAGAACTGCAACAAATAATTCTAAAATGTGTATGGAACCAGAAAAGACCCTGAATAGCCAGAGGAGTGTTGAAAAAGAAAACCAAAGCTGGTGGCATCACAATGCCAGACTTCAAGCTATATTACAAACTTGTAATCATCGAGAGAGTATGGTACTGGCGCAAAACCAGAAACATAGACCAATGGAACATAATAAAAACACAGAAATGGACCCTCAACTCTATGGTCAACCAATCTTCAACAAAGCGGGAAAGAAATTTCAATGGAAAAAGAAGTCTCTTCAATAAATGGTGCTGGGAAAACTGAACAGCCACATGTAGAAGAATGAAACTGGACCGTTTTCTTACATCTTACACAAAGACAAACTCGAAATGGATGAAAGACCTAAACATGAGACAGGAATCCATCAAAATCTTAGAGCAGAACACAGGCAGCAACCTCTTTGACCTCGGCCACAGCAACTTCTTGCTAGACATGTCTCCAAAGGCAAGGGAAGCAAAAGCAAAAATGAACTATTGGGGTTTCATCAAGATAAAAAGCTTTTGCACAGCAAAGGAAACAGTCAACAAAACTAAAAGACAACCTATGGAATGGGAGAAGATATTTGCAAATGACTTACCAGGTAAAGGGCTAGTGTACTACACTGTATCTTGAGAAGATAAACCATCCAATTGGTAGCAAGTTGATTCATGGAAGAACAGTGATTCCCCTTAATGAGTTTTAACTTCGCCTTTCCTTCAGAGCCTCATATAGCAACTCTAAGTGAGATTAGAGAGTATTTGACTCACCCAAACAGGATACTTATATTAGGGGCATATTTTTCGCAAAGGAGGTGATACAGTGGGCACATGAGATTCCGTGATCTTATTACCTATAACAATATAACAATAATGAGAAAACACAGACCTGATAATAATAGAAGAGAATGTGAGTGCCTGCTGAGAGATAATAGCCTGCAGGGTACCCTGTGTCTGTGGGGAACCATACTGTCAGGATTCAGAAAGACCATTATATCAATGATCATTTTGTGCTTTGTTCCAATAGGCAGAATATGTGAGTCCAGAAGTCAAAATACAGGAGTGTTTCTACTTACCATATTCCCAGTGATCCACTTTGGAAACTTGGGAATCATTCCCCTCAACTCTATACTCTGTACATGTAGAGGTTCTTATTTCCGTGGAGATATTACTTATACCAGGGAAAAGAAGCAAGGGACCAGTAATCAAGGAAAGGATTAATCTCCCTCTCTACAGGAGGTAGAGTAGCTATTACACATGAGGATAGGGAAGGAAATTTTGACACCACATGACACACTATGGAGATTCTTCGGACACTCTGGCCCTATTTCAATTGCAAATTGCCATGTACAGTGGCACTGGCTTGAGAAGTTCCTGGTGATTAGAGACTCAGATTCTTCAAATCATTCTACCAGGTGAGCCACTGAGACCAGTGGAAGAAATACCTGAGAATGATGGAAACTTAGCTAGAATGGGTATAAGAAGAGGGAAAAAATAAATATCAGTTTCCGTTCTGTACAGATCAGTATGATGATCTGTATAGATCAATTGCTGTTCTATAATTTTGAGACAATTATAAGATATCTCAAAAGCCCTTCTGGTGTTAGCTTCCACAAGAAAAGAAACCTAACAACCCTTAAAGAACTATTTCCAGCTGAAGAAATTTTAATACAAAAATGTGGATCTGAATGAGAAAGAGGTGAATATTGTGGTGTGCTGCCTTGACCCACCCTCATTACTTTGAGACTGGGGCACCCATTCCCTGACTGCCAGGGGCAGTGGCTTTTCATGGCTTATCATTGAGTCTCTCACTGAGGACTTCCTTCAGCCAAAGGGAACTATCCTAATGAAACTTTTTCCTCAGTTGATTCAGGAGGAGAGACATAGGGCCTATCTCAATTCAGACATCTCTGAAATACTTTTAAACTGCCTTATGGTTCAGATCCCCCCTGCCCTTTTCCCTGTCATGTTTGTCTTGCTCCCTCATTGGTGTTGGGCGCAGGAGTGCTCCCACTTGCAAAGCTCTGAATTTTATAGCCTGTGTCCCAGGGAACCTTACCTTTGACATTGTGAGCAGTACAGCCACTTAGCTTAATCCCTAATGGAAGGTTGGAGCTAAGGAAATAATAATTAGTACCAAGTAAACAGACGATAGGCAATCTGGAGAAATAAGAATATATTTGAGACAGAATAAATCTAAATGGTAGAAACATAAGCATTTGAAATTTAACTGGGAGTGTGGGAGAGATGGTAAGTCACCTCTGATTTTGGGAGTTGGTTCAGAAACTGTGTGAACTAGGAAGAGCAGAGTTTGGAGAGAGAAGGGAATATTTGGTTTGGGATATAATTTTGGTTGCTTTGAAGCCTCCCAAAAGAGTCTGGTATATAGATACAGACAAATTGTGGAATTAAAAGGGATTATTTCAGGGACTTTTGACTGTAAAAACAGAGGGCAGTAGGTCCAAACCAGAGGAATATAGACCTTGAGAGATGACCAAAGGAATGAGGGAAGATCTTAAAGATAGTCCATTGAGCTGAAGCAGAGGAGGAGAGAAAAATAATCAGTCCATTTTTGGTTGATGAAAAGTGATCTTTCTGTTTGCAGTTTTTCTTTATCACTTAAAAACCAAAAAGATTTTCATCAAGTTTGTTGTTTTGCCTACTAGCTAGAGTACTAAATGAAAATGCTTTATCAAAATAATTTCATGGTGAATATTTATCCCATATTTTCTCATATACTTAAAAAACATGTTTTTATGAACTCAATATATCCTAATATAAAGTTAACTAGAGAATATTCAAAACAATTAAAATAAAAGGAAAATTTGCTGGAACATTTTTTCATTTCTAAATATTCTTGAATCTTTATAGGATCCAGCTATTATGCCAGATTTTATATTTTCTTGGCGTTATTAAGGCTATTTGGACCATCTTAGATTTATGTTGTAACTCTTGATTGTTTCCAAATGTCTTAACTGGTTGGAATAATGTCCCCTGAAAATTCATGTCTGCCTAGAACCTCTGAATGTGACCTTATTTGAAAATAGAGTCTTTACAGATGTAATCAAGTTAAGATGCAGTCCTACTGGGTTAGGATGAACCCTAAATCCAATATGACTGGTGTTCTCTTAAGAGGGAAATTTAGACACAGACACACACACACACACACACATACACACACACACACAGAGAAGATGGCCATGTGAAGATGGAGGAAGACAATCTAAGGAACATTAAGGATTGCCAGCAACCACCAGAAGCTAGGAAGAATCAAGGAAGGATTCTTTCCTAAAGTCTTCCAGTCAGACATTGCCCTGACACAGTAACTTGATTCCAGACTTCTAGCCTCTGGACTGTGAGGAATATATTTTCTCTTGTTTTAAGTTACCCAGTTTGTGGTGATTTGTTAACCACAGCCCTAGGAAACAAATATAGTCTTTATATAGAGGAGAATTTGAAAATGCCCATGTTTTTGTTTTTCCTGATATAATTTTGCATTTCTCTGCCTTCAACTGCTTTTGGGTTTAAAATGAGAAATAGAATTGTTTGGAGATTTTGGGGTTTTTTGTTTTTAATATAGCCTATAACTAAACATTTTTTTCTTTCAAAGTTGCTAAAGCCATTACCTGTACAATTAACCTGATTACCATATTCTTTGATATCTCAGGTGATCATTCACTTTCCTTGCCTCTTAACTATCCCTTGTATAATCCCTTTAATTTCATTATGCAAATATGATAGAATTATGATATACATATGTGTCTTAACTTAGGGAACATATAAGCCCTTAGAATGAATCATTTAAGTAATAGAATAGTTTTAAAAATTTAAGGTATCTATTTTCCCCCTCAGCTCTCTTGGTCTCTCTCTCTCAGGACTAATGAAAGCAGGTAGAGAATTCCATGTTCATTATATCTTTCTAATAGTTTTTGTACTTATGGAAGGACAGTATGTGGTCATAGCCAAGATGTGCAAAATGTGTATTTTTTTGAAAACTGGCTTACCTAATTATAGCTAATTTTATGACCATAATCATGGCCTATTATTAACCTTCTTATGGCTAGTGTTCTTGATGTCGTAAAATTCTTGACTTGCCAAGTAAAGTTTTCTCACTTTTTAACAGTTTGTGATAAATAAAATGTATATTATTACCAGTGTGTCAGAGTAATTTCTCCCTTTCAATTGTTTTTACTTCACATTTCTTTTCCCCAAGATGGAGAAAAGCTTACAAGAGTACTTACATCAATTTAAATCAGTCCATTGGTCAGCCAATCAGTCACTCCAGCAGCCAGTCAGAGGCAGACTGCCTCACCTCAGCTGGCCCGGCCTATGGAGGCTCTCTTCAAAACACAGTAGAAAACAGTCAGCACAGGTCCCTAAGGCAACCTAGCTTTTCTCCAGTCCTACATTTGGCCACGTTCTTTAAACAAACCTTGAATGTTCATGGCCCAACTAGTTACGTAATTAGTGTTTCCGGCTTTACTTCCACTGTAAGTTGCAGAATAGAATGCCGTTCCAAGGTTGAAACTTCTCTGAGAAGCCTTGCAGGCTACCAGTTCATCACTCCAGTAAAGTAGGGCACAGCTCGCTTTTTCAGATTCTCTGAAACCTATCTCAATATTTCTACCACTTCATTCCCTTGATTTTAATCCACAAGCAGGGATCCGAGATATGCACATGAACTCTTGTCTTATCCTCCCCTCTGTCATCATTTCTACATCCTTCTGGACAGGATAGCCCTAACACTAGGGATATCTTCATTACTCAGTGTGATTCAGCCATTACAAATTATGGGTGCCACCAGCGTCCTTTAGATTCTTTGCATCTGGTAACCAGCAAGCAAGAAGAGGAGTCATAATGGCTATGCTATTTGACACTGACCAGCAACTGAGGTAGGGCTACTTCTACATAATGGAGGTCTGACGACACCTTCCACAGCTCCTGACTACTCCTTGCCCTGTTGTAACTGTGAGTGGACATGTGCAGTCACCCTGGACTGAGAAGGGTATGACTAACCTTCTGGAATGAAGGCTTGTATCACACTACCAAATAAGCTACCAAGACCTGTTTTGGTGATGGCTGAGCCTGGAGGAAATTAAGAATCTTTAATGAAGTGGGAGAGGATGAGATTCCGTTGTGGCCCTGAGATTGGACGCAGTGGTGGGAGCTGTAGTTCATCCCACTAATCTTCTGCTTAGGAATTTTCCTTCAGAGAGAAAAGCCTGGGGGAGTTGTGTAAGAGCTGCTACTTGGACTTGTGTGAAGTACATCTGTGCACATAAAGGGGGAACTGTGGTGGTTCTGCGAATGGCTTCATTTGATAATTGAACAAAGGCCCCAGCTGCTGTGCTCTGAAATCCACTACCAAGCTTCCTGTGCAGCTCCCAGGCAGTGACAGAGAGCAGAAGGGATATTGAGGCAGGTGCTTTCCTGAGAAACTGGGAATCCTTTGACAGTTCATTCAAAACTCAAGGGTTCTCTGGAGACTTTGATGATGCTTCCACCCAACCTGGTCTTCCTCTCTCCTTCACTCGTGGTCAGAATTGAATCATGATCCAACAAGCCTTTCAACCCATTTCAACTTCATCCCTATTTCCTTTCAAAAAGATATTTCCTCTTTTAAAGTCTATGTGTTTCAACCTGTCTTGGCATCTGTCCCTTGGAGAACAGGCAGTCAGCCAATCAGGTATCTCCAGGATCTGATTTCTGTGTGACTCTGCTTGAACGTTTTCCTCTCTGGCCTTATTTAGGATTGGATTTCTCCAGGTCTCTTATCCTGGGTCTCGTGCTTTATTAGGACATTTTCTGCTGGTATGAGTTTGGAGTCCCAAGAATTGCTTCAGAAGTTTAAACATTATTGACTTGGGATTTCTTGTGACAATTGGTTTCCTTAAATATTTAAGGAATTTATTAAATATTTGCAAAATATTTGTTTTTGATCATGTTTCTAGATATATTTGTGAAAGAACCATTTTTTTATGTCTCTCATAGGATGGTAGTTAAAAAATTTTAGTATAAAGTGAATTACTGGAAAAAATAAAATTAAAAAATGTATTGGATGTTGAAGCAATATCAAAATGTAATGACGGTTTCTAAACACTTACTCTCAGGGCACCTGGGTGGCTCAGTGGGTTAAGGCCTCTGCCTTTGGCTCAGGTCATGATCTCAGGGTCCTGAGATTGAGCCCCGCATCCGGCTCTCTGCTCAGCAGGGAGCCTGCTTCTCAACCTCTCTCTCTGCCTGCCTCTCTGCCTACTTGTGATCTCTCTCTGTCAAATAAATAAATAAAATCTTTAAAAAATTTTTAAAAAAATAAAAAAAATGAACACTCTCAATCTATAAGCAAACCTATAATAAGTAATTGAGGAATCTATTGTACCAGTTTGTGAACCACATTTATAGAAACAATCCTTTAGCTCAATTTCATAGGATGAAAGCTACTCAGAGAAGTATTCTAGAATGTTTTTTTGATCTATAAAATTCCTGTTTTTTTTCAGCTTTATCCGTGTTTCATGCCTATCTTGAGTTAAAGTTTTCTGAATTGAAGTATTTGAAATTATGCACTTGACAGGGGAGGCAACGGGCTGAGAATGCCTCTCTGGAGCATTAACACTACGAGTGTGTTTGGCTCGTGTGTGTATATGTGTGTGTGTGTGCGCGTGCATTCATGTGTAAAGAGGGAAACCAGGGGAGAAGCCAAGATGAGCAGACTTGATTTTTCCATCAATAACATTTTCTCCTTTTCTCACTTCCCTCTATATGCTGGTGCCCCCATTATTGGGTTAGAATATTTATTTTGTTTTGCATTATATAGAATGCCAGATTATCAAATTTACATTTTCTATTGTAGCCTGGGAAACAGGCTTTTTTTAAATTAATTTATTTTATTTTATTTTTTCAGTGTTCCAAGATTCATTGTTCATGTTCCAAACGGAAACAGACTTTCTTTTTCTTTTTTTAAAGATTTTATTTATTTGTTTGACAGACAGAGAGAGAGATCACAAGTAGGCAGAGAGGCAGGCAGAGAGAGAGGGGGAAGCAGGCTCCCTGCTGCGCAGAGAGCCCCATGCGGGGCTTGATCCCAGGACCCTGAGATCATGACCTGAGCCGAAGGCAGAGGCTTAACCCACTGAGCCACCCAGGCGCCCCTGTGATCTCTTTTATAAGGCCACTAATCTCATTCATAAGGGCTCCACCTTCCCAAAGACACAGCTCCTAACACCATTACAATGGGGAATTAGGATTCAAGATATGATTCTTGAGGGATACAAGCATTCATTCTATACACTTCATTAAATTTAAGTCAGGTTTCTTCTGACACTGGATCTATGACCTTTCTTAGAGCATTTACTTTAGAAAACTTGTAAATGTTTCCTATGCCCCTTTGAGATACACATCTTTTTACAAGCTTCTGGTCAGTTTTTCAACCCAAAGATGTCTTTCTCAGGGACTCAGAACCAACCCTCTGGAATGTAATCATCAAGGAAGATTGTGCACCTGTCTCCCATTTTCTGTAGTAGGACAGGAGCTTAACTTCAGTGAGAGCCTTGCTCCATGTTGTAAAACTACCTCCTGTCTTGAAGGTCCTTTTTTTTTTTCTTTTTCTCTGAGTAAAGCTGATTAGGAAACACAGATGGTTTATGATGTGCCCACCTCAGCTCTTAAAACTCTCCAACTCTTTATTTCGGCAAAGTTGAGTTCAGACTGAATTCTGGCCTCAATCTCTTACTGCAAAAGCCTTGAATAATGTCTCCCTTGCCTGTTTAACTTTATATAGTGCAGTTTTGTTTTGACAAATTCATTCCATTGTATGCTGATTACAGTACCATTTCTTCTTGGTCCTAAATTCTTTATCAGTCAGAAAACTTTCCTCTGTAACAAAGTAATAGTGCACTCACAGTGGCCCAAACAGTAGGGAAGTGTATTCTCACTTATCATAAAGTCCGGAAGAGGAGAGGTATTCAGGTTGATCCAGCAACTTAATGATAGAATCAAGGTGCATAGGTGTTTCTGAGTCTCAGTATGCTTTCCACAATGTTGGATCAGTCCTGAAGTTCTTTAATCTCCTGGTTGTAGGATGGCTGCCAATAACAAATGAGGCTAAATGCTTCCAATTTTAAAGAGAGAGGGAGGGAGAGAGGGATATAACTATATATATATAGATATGCATATATGTATTGATATATGTATATCAATATCATATGTATATATATGTATATATATTGATATACATACATATATATGTATTGATTTCCACATATATGGCTTGAAAATTGGGAACAATTATCATCAAGGCTTCTAGCAACGTTTTTATTATACTTCTGCTTACATTTGGCCAAATTTCAATCATGTTCATAAACCAAATACTGATAGACACATTAAAACTCTGTGAAGAGGATAGGGTAAAATGGCTGCTAGCTTTCAACAATAATGTCCTCTACAAAATGCTATCCTTAGATTTTTCGGATTTTAAACTTTAATTTAATTCCATTTTTAAATTTGGAATTTTAAATTTTTAAATTTGGAATTTTTAAATTTAAGTAAATTGAAGTATAAAATTATGATTTTTGAAACCAAAAACTATGCAAAATTTTTATTTATTTATTTATTTATTTATTTATTTATTTATTTATTTTAAAATATTTTATTTATTTATTTGACAGGGAGAGAGAGAGAACACAAGTAGGCAGAGAGGCAGGCAGAGAGAGAGGAGGAAGCAGGCTCCCTGCTGAGCAGAGAGCCTGATTTAGGGCTGGATCCCAGGACCCTGAGATCATGACCTGAGCTGAAGGCCGAGGCTTAACCCACAGAGCCACCCAGGTGCCCCTGTTCAAAATTTTAAAATACCAATATTTTTCTCTGATGTTCACATACTTCATTCTGAAACACAGTGGTCTGAATAATAATAATACTTTCTAACATTTTGATACTTGTCTTTTAGTTGAATATCTTCACTTTTATTATTTTACTGGAAATACTGACTTTGTATTGTATTTGCTGTGCTTTTAACATAACTGAATAACTGCATAATAAGTTTTTCTTGGTATAATATGAATGCTTCCCATCACTCTTCTTCAAGCATGAAATTAATTGAAATGATTGTCACCATCACAGTTTTTGATGTCATTGCAAAAAGAGTAAGATGGGTATTTAATATTGAATTCAGTGTTGTAACTCAATAAATATGGAGAGAGAAAAAATTGAGGACACACTAGAGAATTTTAACAGGATACTTGCAATTGCATCCAACTGAAAATACATGTGTTCAAGTTGGAATATTAAAGTTAGATTAAAAGTTAGTTTGTCTTGTGAATTATTCTTTGTTAACCTTAGAACAAATGGCATGCAATATGCTTGATTGTTATTTTGCAATTTATTTTTGTTCATTGTTGTCATTGGATAATTGCCTGTGACTTGAGCCTCAGAGAAAATACATTTTTAGCATTAGTAGTTGTGTAATTTCTTCTATAGCATCAAGTCATGATGATTCTAAAGAGGCAATATAAGAATGATTTATGTGAACACATAGGTTATATCGTGTGTTAAAATGCCATGATACTACTCTTTTATTCTTTTGAATTTGGAAGAAATTTTGTTCAGTTTTCTTCTTTTTTTTCATTTCAGTTTTTTGTTTAAATTCTAGTTAGTTAACATATATGGTAAAATTGGTTTCAGGTGTAGAATTTAGTGATTCATCACTTATGTGTAACACTCAGTGCTCATCCCAAGTGCCCTCCTTAATACCCATCACCCATTTAGCCCATCCCTCACCCACCTCCCTTCATCAACCAACCTTCAGTTTGTTATCTATCTTAAGAATCTCTTAAGGCTTGTTTCCCTTCCTTTGTCTTTATTTTCCCCCTTCCTCTATATTCATCTGTTTTGTTTCTTAAATTCCACATATGAGTGAAATCATATGGTATTTGTCTTTCTCTGACTGACTTGTTTCACTTAGCATAATACACTCTAGCTCCATCCATGTTGTTGCAAATGGCAAGATTTCATTCTTTTTTATGGCTGAGTAATATTCCGTTGTAATATATATGTGTGTGTGTGTGTATATATACACACACACACACCCCATCTTCTTTATCCATTGATCGGTTGATGGACATTTGAGCTCTTTCCATAATTTGGCTGTTGTTGATAATTCTATTATAAACATCAGGGTGCATATGTCCCTTCAGATCAGTATTTTTGTATCCTTTGGGTAAATACCTAGTAGCGTAATTGCTAGATGATAGGATAGTTCTATTTTTTTTTTTGGTAGTTCTATTTTTAGCTTTTTGAAGTACCTCCGTACTGTTTTCCATAGTGGTGGCGCCAGTTTGCATTCCCACCAACAGTATAAGAGTATTCCCCTTTCTCCACATCCTTGCCAACATCAGTTGTTTTCTGTTGTTAATTTTAGCCATTCTGACAGGTATGAGATTGTCTCTCATTGTGGTTTTGATTTGTATTTCCCATATGGCATTACTGAACACAGATTTGCTCTTCTGTAAATTTGTTCTCTTAAAATTTCTCAACCAATCATCTCGGCAATTTTCAACCTATTAGAAACATTTGATCTGTTTTAAGCATTACTGATCTCTGAGAAGTTACTAGAGACTTAATTCTGCTGCTAATTTGTGGGTTAGATTCCAAGGGGTAGAATAGAAATCCAATCTATAGTTGAAATAGGTGAAAGATAATGTAGGTGGTGTTCATTCAGTCTTATCGAATTAGAACTACTCCAGATTAGTAAGTATTTCTATAATGGCAAATGTAAAAAATATCCAAGGCATATTAAAATATTTTCTTAAATGTATTTGTTATTTACTTAGAAGGTATTTTAATTAGCCTTCTAGTTTGATAATCTTCCTAGGTTGATAATTTTAATTGATAAGTTACATATAATAAACTGCAAGCATTTTTTAGCATATATATTTCAACAAATTCTGACAAATTTAAACAGTACAGTTGAAATATGGAGTATTTCTACCACTCATTAAAATTCTCACATAGTTCTTTATCACAAATCAACCTGGATCTTTGACTCCAACCATTAATTTGCTTTACATTATTATTTACTGATTTACATCTTCTAGATTTCCATATAAAGAAGATCATGCAGAATGTACTCTTTTGTGTTTGCCTTCTTTTGCTAAGCATAATTATTTTGAGATTCATCAGTGTTGTTGCATGTGTTAATATCCAATCATTTTTGTTACTGAGGAATATCCCATTTAATGGATATGCTGCACTTATGCATTCATCTGCTGATAGGCTTTAGAGTTATTTTCAGATTTTTGCTGTTATAAATGAAGTTGTTATGAATATTGGTGTCCAAGCTTTTTGTGGATATGTATTTTCATGTAGCTTAGATAATTACCTAGAAATAGATTTAATTTTATAAGTACGTACAAAACAGTTTTTCAAAGGGATGTTTTCTTTTAATTTTTACCTTGCATCTGTACCTATGTGAAAACAAACTCTCTATCTATCTATCGATCTATGAAAACTCTACCCAGTAAAGTTCACAACTGGAATCATATAGAATATACAAATAAACATTTTTCACAAATATTTACATATAAATATTATACTTTACATACTAATTGATAATATTTTTTGTGACTTTATATTTTTCTTTCAGTCAACCTTATTTT
This sequence comes from Potos flavus, assembly GCA_028534135.1. NCBI lineage: Eukaryota > Metazoa > Chordata > Mammalia > Carnivora > Procyonidae > Potos > Potos flavus. The sequence goes on along the minus strand of CM052883.1, from coordinate 18,107,763 downwards.
CTTATATAGGCTATACCATTTGAATTAAAATTAATCTCATGAAATAAAATTCTCTCCCATATTTGTCTTGAATATTTTTATCTAATTTAACTTTTCCTTCAGTTTTTTTTAATATATGGAAATTCAAATAACTTAATTTATTAATTTTATAAATCATTTATACCAATTTTCACATTTAAATGCACTTTCGCATTTATTCATGTATAATATTTAATAAACAAATCGTTCCATCATCTTTATTCAAATAATCTGTCTATATTACCTTATAATAGAACACTATATTGATAATAAAAAACTTTGCATACTCTGTGTGGTATAATTTAGTGTATTTTACTGAACCATTAATTTTATTTTTTTAAAGATTTTATTAAGTGGGGCACCTGGGTGGCTCAGTGGGTTAAAGCCTCTGCCTTCGGCTCGGGTCATGATCTCGGGGTCCTGGGATTGAGCCCCGCATCGGGCTCTCTGCTCAGCAGGGAGCCTACTTCCCTCTCTCTGCCTGCCTCTCTGCCTACTTGTGATCTCTCTCTCTGTCAAATAAATGAATAAAATCTTTAAAAAAAAAAGATTTTATTAAGTAATCCCTACACCCCATGTGGATTTCAAACCCATGACTCTAAGATCAAGAGTTGCACACCCTTCCGACTGAGCCAGCCAGGTCCTCCCCATTTATTTTTATTTTGGAACTGTACTGTTTACAGTGTATTTTTATTTTTTATTTTTATATTTTTGTATTTTTATTTTTGAAAGTACATGCTTCCTTAACATATGAATTATTACCATATGTATTATTTAATGTATGTTAATCTATTTTTTATGAATCAAAGATTTCATTAATCAAGGAAGTGTTAAAACCAGTTTTAAGTGAGTTTAAGATATTATTTATAGACTATTTAATAAAGGAGCTTTAGGAAAAGAATGTCAGGTTAGTTTTAAAACTGGTTGAACAACAGAGCAATAAATGATGACTTTTGGAATTTTCTTTCTCACTGGACAGAAATCATTGATAAATACATACACGTTAACCTCTGCTTTTACAGAGCCGTAAGATAAGCTGTAAGAGAGCTCAGTACATAGAAAATCAATTAAGGGTGCAAGCCCAGTATAACATTGAAGAGAAAAACAGCAATCCCTTCAGATTACTCCCAGGTTCTGCTAATTACTCTCACAGTCTAACCCTGTGTGATCACAAATAAACTCCAGAAATCATTCATGATCACAAAGGGCTGTCCTCATTAGATTTGGCCTATTTATTTCCATAAGTACAGCAAAAGTATTGATCACTGTTATTAAAAGATAAACTGAGGCATATTAAAAACTTTAAGAGTTTGAGCAAAAATCTAGTCACATCAGGCAGTGCTCAGCCCGAAGTGGCTAGGAACCCTCCACCCACGGGAGCTGAGGAAAAGACCTTTATGGAGAAGAGGCTGAAGCAAAGCAAGGCAATTACTTAGTGAGCTAAAGCTAAGTGATGCCTTATTTCAGAAAGCCTCATTAGCTGTTTTTGTTTGGTTGTCTTCGGGTTTCTGTTTGACTTTGCAGCATCACAGGCTTAGGTTTTGGTTTATTTATGTAGACTACTAATACCTTGAAGCCACCTCACTCCAATGGCCTCTTTGTTTAATTTAACATTATATATAAGTTATTTAGGACATACATTATTCAGCAAACTGAGGCTTTCTGTTTGTCAGTGTTCACATGGAATCTTAGGTTGGATTTTTTATTGACATTTATGTGATTACCACCTCTATTCTGACGCCGAAAAATAAGCCCAAGACATCAGATTTTAGTTCCTGTAAGTGTGGCTAAATTCCTCTGTTACTGAGATTTCAAAATTCTGCTAAAGTCTCTGGCCAGTCAGTGGCTTTACCGGTGAGATTGAATCCCTAGATGCCCAGATACTGAGCCAGTTTTCTTGAGAGGGCTTTGTATAGAGCATTGATTCCACATGTAAAGACAGTTTGTGTTCCTTAATAGTGTCCTTGTCAGAACTTGTTAAATGAGAATTACTTGCGGATATGACACTTCAGGTAGAAAAAAGAATTTACTCTAGAAGCTGGGAAAAGAGATGCATAACTTTAGCAGACGATGAAGGATATACTTCTCCAGAAACATACTTTATTAGCTATCTCAGGTGAGTCGCTTTGGCAACTTGGGGATAATGTACAAAACTGTTCAAGTAGAATTTTCAAAAGAGGTAAATTATGATTATAATGCAAATACAAAATGAATGCATCTCAAAGAGTGTACTAATATTCTTAAAATCCTTGCTTTATTCCTGCAACTTCTTTGAATATCCTCAATTTGGCGTTTCTTCTTCTTCAACAGGAATTTCAGCTACTCCCCGTAGAAAGAGGAAAAAATAATCTCTTTAGTTCCTTTCTCTTGCAAAAGTGACTTTCTCAGATATTGACCAGGTGCTGAAGGGCATTCTACCATCTCCGTTTCTAGACTAAAAGGGAAGATGGGCTGCTCTGGCTCGTTGTTTATGCTGTAATGCCAACTCCGTCTCCCACACTATGCATAGAGCTTTATTGATTTCCACAATAGTTATTTTAAAAAAGTAATGTGTATTGCAGAAGTGAGGGTTAATTTTACTTTTTAAAATTTTAATGTATATATTATTTTTTCTACAGATAATCTATTCTAGCTCTATACCCCCCCCACACACAAGCATATCCCTTCTGTTAAGAATTTTGACACTATTTCTAAAAACATAATAACTCTAACATTACTTTGTTAAGGTGCATTTGACTCCTTCTACAACCTGGCTTCCATTAAATCTGTCACCACTTTCCCAGTGAATAATTCTGTCTCACCCATACACTGTAGGTGATACCAGCTCTAGTTAATTTTTTTTTCTGATACCTCAAACTGGTCCCTTGGCAATCACTGTTAAGCCAATTTAGAGGAAAATAACATTTCTGCAGTAATAGGAGTGTTATAAAATGTCTCAATTCTCCTTAAGTTTACAGTTAGTGTGTTGAACATTCTGTATGATAAGGAGAAAAATCTCGTAGGACTTTGTGGATAGAAACAACAAGACATGTGAAAATTCTCTGCCAAATAGTCCATGTCCTGCATTATTTTTCAACAAATTATCCTTTGAGGTTTCATTTTAGGTTGCCTTCTTCCCATTAGTTTCATTCTTCATCCTCAAAAGAAAAAGAAATGGAGAGACAGAGTGTTCTCTGAGGATTCGTATACCCTTAGCATATCTTCTGAACATAGGAGCAGAAAAAAATAATAAGTCAAGGATTTCATTTGAATAAGAATGATTTATCTACTGAGTGCTGAAGGACATGAATACATTATGGATATCTTTCTGCATTTGACTTTTATTTCTTTCTTAGCAAGTAGATGGTTTCAGAGAATACTTAAAAACAATTCTAAAATAGTATGATGAAGCATTTATTTCTCTTAGTGACATAGACTTTCTATGAATTATACTGAGCTACACATGAGATTTCAGACTACTGCATCATTTAAAATTTATCCTAATAGTGTAATTACTTTTACATTTCCAAAGTTTAGTGTATGGCTCCATAAACTTACGTTATTATACTTTGATATTTATGACTGATACTTTTTCCTACTGAATTGATATTAACTATAATTGTAAAGTAAACATAGGCAGAGATTCGGGAATTAATTTTTTGAAGATGAGACTTCCTTAGCTTATGAAACTACATTAATTAACTAAAGAAATTAAATCTGAGATACGACTTTGAAAACTGGTTTTATGCTTGTAAAATTTTACATTTTTTGTATACTTTTGGAAATTGCTTTGTTTATGCTATGTTCAGTTTTTTGTATTTTAAATAATCAAATAATTTTCACACATATGTGATAACAAAAATATTATTTTAGGTTCTCTATTAAGGAATGCAACATTGAACATAACATGGCATAACTACCTTATCTTTTTAATGGATTTAATATTTTAAGTGCTTTAGAAATTCCTGGAATTGACGTGTGGGCAGCTTGATATCATCCCATTTATAGAGAGGAAAATCACTCTAAATTATTTAGGATAAAATAATATAATAGAGAGTAATAACGAGACAGGGTTCCTGTTTACTCTAGGGTCTTTGCTGAATGATTTAACAGCAGCAGACACTCCCCCTACATTTTTTTGTTTTCAGAATTCTTAGCCTAGTCTTTGCCATATAGAGATCACACCATTTATGATGCAATAGGTTTTAAGAAACCAGCTTATTATATTCTGAGTTTTAAAACTAAAGGACTATAAATTTATGTATCAGTGGTGCTACTTATGATTTTGTAAATTAATAAGGAAAATATAATCCATGTCTAGAGACTCTAGACAGATGAATGCATGATAATCAGTAAAGTGACACTTTGAAAGTTGAATAAAAGTTTTTAAAATGAATAAAGTTTTTGCCTCGTAGTATAGTCAATGAGGTATCTAGGAAGTTCCCCTGGATGCAGTTGTAGCTTCAGCTGCTGCAGATTCACATAATTACCCTCTATTCAGGCATTTTTATTTGGCTTGTGCTCCATGAAGGTGGGAGCCATGTGTATTTTTGCTCACCACTGTTAGCTGGTCTTTACCATGAGTTTTTCATTTTTCCCCCCATATCTCTCCAATTCTAATACAAGATGTATTACATTTGAATGTATAAAATATCTTGTTTCTTACACCAGACTGATAGAATGTGATTATTTGAAGCAAAGCTCATTTTTCTTAATTTACCTATGTTTTAATAGTGCCAAATCTTGTCTCAGGTCAGTGAGTAAATACTCAATACATTAATGTAATGGATGATTGGCTATGTCTGCAACCCTCTAAAATCTACACATCTAGACACCATTGGTAGTTGGCTCTCTCTTAGCTGTCCTAGTTGGAGAAGCGTAGGTCAGACTCTAGGATCATGGAGCAAATCCAGTTTTGTGCAGAAAAATATTCTCTTTTTGAGAAAAAATAAAATAAGATAAAATAAAATAGTAGATTGTGTGGCTTGCTACTTGGCCCTGGTAGGGATTATCCCCCTAGGATCCCTCAGTCAAACTGTGACTTGAATTATCAATCTTAAAGTAGGGGTTCACAAAATTATAAATTTGAGCTTGTGTACTGTATTCCACCATCGTTTAGAAGTACTATACACAAGATTTGGCTCAAACAGATCCTAAATTCTTGAGTAAGTTAAGTGAATATGTGGCTCAGAATCCCAAGATGTGAACTTTTAACTATTTGCTCCATCATCTTTCATCCATATCGCTGTCTCCCTAAAAATATGTATATATGTACTTTAAATATATATATTTAGCTGAATTTTCAGATGTTTTATTTGCAATATCTTTCCACCAGCCACATGTACTTTGTTGAAGCATTACAGTTGCCTCAAAGGAGTGTCATCCAAAGACAATAGGAAGGAAAATCTTCTTAGTCGGCAAAAGGTCAAGGAGCATATTTGGTTGTCTGCTGTGCCTCGATGGGGAGAGGTAGCCAGAGAACTAGGTTGATTCTGATTCATGACCAGTTTGGTAGGATAGAAACAAAGAGTTTGATAAGCTAATCGCAAAGAACAAACTTGGCAGATATTTAAAGGGAGATTGATAAAGAGAGATATAGATGGACTTTATTAATGGCATGAAATATAAGGATATTTGTATATAATGTGAGTGCTCACTACAGGCGTTCATTACCGCGTATGATCTAAATATGTTAGTGACTCCCAATTGTAGCTTCTGTTCAAGCTATGATCTCTACTGGAACAAATTAACAGAGAAAAGCATTTAATATTAAGCTACTGATGTGGGGATCTGGAAAATACTCCCGCCACTACTTTTTTCCCTAATATCGATTAGTAAGGACGGCTAGAAGTAGGTACTTTCCTCTTGCCAGAACAGCTGTCCACCTCCACCATCTTAAATCAACGCTCTATTAATACTCTAAATCTCTTCTGTAATTCTTACTCGTGAACCTTGTTTCCACATTGCGAAGAACATCGTGCTCGTCTACTTTGCCGACATGCTGATTAGACCCGGTGAGTTGGATGGAACAAGTTTCCTAGTTGCCTTTGTAAGACCCATGCAGAGGAAGACCACCCTACTTATGAAAAAACAAACAAAAAAACCAACCACCCCCCATACTTCATGCTCCTTATTTCAAACTGAGAAATCTATAGAGGAAACTGGGTACACAGTTACTGGAGGGGCTGAGTCAACAAAAGAGTAAGAGAGGAACTGGAGTTATAAAGTGGGAGGAGAGCAAACAATCTCTCTGACCTTAATTCCTACAACTGTTGCTTTCTGTCTAGGCAGAAGTGGTGGGTTTATCGTGGATCCCAGTGGCCAGTGCAGAGGCAGCACAATTTCAATGGTTCTAGGCTTGTACGGAGCGGCACCTGTTAGGCAGATCAAGAATTAAATGTGACGTCATTCTCCATTGTAGACTAGGTGTTGAATCATATACACTAGCCTTGGCACATTAGCTCTTCTGATCTCTGGGTTTCTCCTTCCTCCTGTCTGTTTCTCTGGATGCCCTGCCTCCTACAGCCCCACAGATTGTTCTAACAATTTTGCAGTGGATTTGCTATTCCCATTCCCTCTGATTAAAACTCCTAGACTGCTTTCTGTTTTTCTGTCCCAAAAGTGACTGAAACATTGAGTTACTGAGCCAATAATGACATGTAATTTTAGTGGGAACTTATTAATTGCCAACCACAAGTTCTGCTCTTTTATTGCTTTACAAATAGAGCAATATGCCATGAGAAGCAGCATTAAGTTAAATTCCTCTTCAGAGGTCTTACCTAGCTCAGCAGGATATCCATGTCTCAAAATGAATTCTTACAATTTATTGTAGTAACTGTATGAAAAATCTAGGTCCTACTTAATTGGCAATATAAATATGCTGAATCTAATGGGATAGTAGCATCCCCCGAAAAGGTGGAAAAAAAAAACACAATCTTTGCTTTGAAATGGTAACTTGAGTTTGTCATATGTATTTTGCAGTGATATTGAATTCTTGGTTCCATAGACATGGTTCTTAATTGAGACTTATAGTCAGATTTTAGCCCAAGGTAATATTGATTCAGAAATAGTCAACTTTTTCAATTTTGTTACTTTTTCTGTAAGTATAATTTTATAATTTAAAACTAAACAGGATGAAATGATTATTTAAACTAGAAATTCAGTTAACCCTGAACTAGAATTACAATAAGTAATTAAGCAAACATAGGTTCCCCTCTATGAAAGCAAGGGCGATAGAGGTAGTATATTTCCTTGATAAGAGAGGGAGAAGAAAATAAAAACTGCTGCTCTAATCACAGCTGTAACCTTTAATTTATGTAGAAAAAAAAACCACTAAGGGGTAAATGATCTATTACCTTTCATAATGTGCTTATTTTATATATATATAATATATAGATATAATAAAATATAATAAAATATTTTTATATATTTATATATAATATATATATATTTAATATATATATATATATATATATATTCTGCTCATTAATTTTATTGTACAGTCCTAGCTTTGAGATTCTAACATGTGACAGGAAAACAAGATGGAAATATATTCCAGAAGAGCATATGTTACTGATTTGGAATCATTCATTTGAAAATGTTAAAATGTCAAGTTTTTAAGTTTTTAATTATATTTTATTATCATTTGATTTCATAAGCATACAAACCAGGTCAGGGCAAAATTAATGTGTGCTTTAGACTTCCTCTCTGCATAGGAGGAAACGATATTTGAATTCAGACTTCTGTTCAATATAATTGCTTCTTTATGTCTCCACATGTCTCACCAAGCCTTTTCATAGAAATAGGAAGTTCTGCTCCGGTGGGGTGGTAGAGACTGCTGGATAATAATTAAATAGACTGGCTCTTCTTCCAAGCTACAGTGCTGGATTATAGCCCCCAGCCTCCCTTGCAGATACGTGTGGCCATGAGGGTAGGTAATGGGGTGTGGGTAGAAGTGATATGCACCCTTTCTAGTCTGAGTCTAGAGCTCAGCTTTCCCAGTATTTTCCCTTCTGTAGAGCCCTGAGATAGAGATATCTGTGTCCCTGAATACCTCCTCCCAAACAGCAACAGTCACACTGTCAAAAGCCATTGAGAGATTTTGCTTTATATTTGCTGAAGTCACTTGAACCAATAAAAGGGATCAAACAACTTCTGTTTAACCCAGTTTAAAAAAAGTTAACAGTCAGAAAGTATTGTAAATGCTTTTATTGTATTTTTGGTAAGTTTTATTTAAAGCAATAGTTTAAAGTTTACTATTCTTAATTTAAGCTTTTGCAAGTAGTTTGAAGGTCTGTTATACAAAGTGATCTGGAATTACTCTGGTTCATATACTCACATTATGAACCTTCGAAGGTAGTAAGTAAGCCAAATTTGGCTGATTACTCAGCCTGGCTGTCCAGCTAGCATCTTGCATCTCACAATTGGTTTTCTTCTTCTGAACTGATTTCCCCCTATGTAGTAATGCTCAAAAAATAATAAAAAAAAACCTTATGTTTTCATTCAACTTATGACCTAGTTTAAAAAATGTTGCTCATAATATTAAAAAAAAATTAATTAGGGGCACCTGGGTGGCTCAGTGCATTAAGCCCCTGCCTTCAGCTCAGGTCATCTTCCCAGGGTCCTGGGATCAAGCCAGGTGCCAGGCTCCCTGCTCAGTGGGGAGCCTGCTTCTCCCACTCCTCCCTACCCTGCTTGTGCATGCTCTCTCTCTCTATGTCAAATAAATTTTAAAAAATCTTAAAAGAAAAAAAAAAACTGAAATATTCTGTCTTATTGAGAAAACACCTCATCCAAAAGTACTTTATGGAATCATTATGCATAAAAATACTCATTATATTTTTAAAATATTCTACTATATTTTACATTGTATGATTTTGTTTATGACATTTTAAATTTATTATAATTTTAGCACTAATGTACTTCATAATGTTGACAGGCCTTTAAATGACACTACAAAAAGTTTTCATGCTTGAAAATGTTTCTCAAGCAGATCATGCTTTAAAAATTGATATTGTCCAGTCAACAAAACCAAAAGGCAACCTACTGAATGGGAGAAGATATTCGTAAATGACATATCCAATAAAGTGTTGGTATTCAAAATGCATAAAGAACTGATACAACTCGACACCAACCCTCCCCCCAAATCATCCAATTAAAAATGGGCAGAAGACATGAACAGAGATTTCTTTGAAGAAGGTACACAGATGGCCAACAGACACATGAGCTACTCATAATCAAGGAAATGCAAATCAAAACTGCAATGAGATATTACCTCAAACCTGTCAGAATGGTTAAAGTCAAGACACAATTTGAAGCAACTCATGTTGGTGAGGATGTAGAGAAAAAGGAACCCTCATCCACTGTTGGTGGGAATGCAATCTGGTACAGCCACTGTGGAAAACAGTATGGAGGCTTCTCAAAAAGTTAAACATAGAACTATCCTGTGATTCATCAATTGCCCTACTGGGTATTTACCCCCCAAATACAAAAGCATTAATTCAAAGGGATCCATACACCCCTATGTTTATCGCAGCATTATTTACAGTAGCCAAACTACAGAAGGAGATGAACTGATAAAGAAGAGGTGTATATATATATATAATAGAGATATTATTAAGCCACAAAGAAGAATGAAATCTTACGGTTTGTGACAACATGGATGGATCTAGAAAGTATGATGCCAAACGAAATAAACTGGTCAGTCAGAGAAAGACAGATACCATGTGATTTCACTCATGTGGAATTTAAAATACAAAATAAATGACAAGGGTGGGGGGAGAGAAAGAGAGATAAACCAAGAAACAAACTCTCAACTACAGCAAACAAACTGATGGTTACCAAAAGGAAGGTGGGGGGAGGGTGAAGTAGGGAGGGGGGAGGAGGATTAGGAATACACTTATCATGATGAGCACTGAGTAATGTATAGAATCGTTGAATCACTATATTGTACCCCTGAAACTAATATCACACTGTATGTTAACAATACTGGAATTAAAATTAAAAACCTAATTAAAAAAGTGATGTCTAGGTGCTTTGCTGAAACAGAATGTACAAAAGTACTGAAGACATTTTTTATGATAGTTGGCAATTCACATACATTTTGATTATTCTGGGTAGGAGCTGAAGGATACAAATAACATATTTGATGTAATCTTGTAGCTTTTCAGGGCAAAACAGCACATTTGACCTTATATTTCTGAAGATTGATACTTATTTGTTGTAAGATCTTAGAGTTAACTGAGTTTTATTGAGCATAATATCTTTTTTTATTTAATTTAGTGTTTTTCTTTTTACATAAGAAACATTTAAGCAGAAGATAATACCACTGAGAAATAAAAACTGACAGGGCTTCAAATACAAAGAACAGACCACCACTAGGAGAATTTTTCATAGAGGCCATGCACCACTTATCGATTCACTTTTCCTGTCAGAACTTTCAAGGTTTATTTTGGACAGATACTGGAGGACTCAATATTTAGATAAAGTACTCAGAAATCAGTTTCTTGTGATGTGTTAAAAGAATTTTGACTTTCAATAATACTTAGCATTTTAGTTTATGTCAGAATGTTAAAAAGGCAATGCTGAATCAAAATACAAAAGAATCTGATTAAGCTTGAGATAAGATTCCCAGCAGGTGAAACATTATTTGCTAAGAGAAATCACTGTATGGAATGCAGAATAGGTATCAGTTATAAGGTTACAAGGACAAAAGCCTACCAGAGCAACGTTTTGACTACACAGTTTGATTCAGTTAAACAAAATAATTATGTTAATAGCTGATGGTTTTTTTAACGAATTCAGTGGTTTCATGTTGTGTTCTACTAGCACAATCATATTTTATTAAACCTGCTATTAGATTATCAAAGATATAACTGGATACAGAGGAGAACCAGGAAAGAAAGAAAAATCATTTGAGGGATCAAGACAGTGGTGATTTATTTACGTACTCAGGAAAAATAATTTTACAAAAATAGGAAAGCCCTTCACACAAGTGTGATCTCATCAAAAATTGAGTCAAATTCTATTACCCACAAATTCATGGGTGGATCTCCTGAGTATGTTTAAACCAACCAAAACTGTATAGATCTAAGAATATTGCTCATTATTATTAAAGCAAAGTCATAAATAGGAAATCAATATAAATTAATCTAAAGAAGTAGAGGTTACGTAAGCAATCGCTGCTGAACTTTTACCATTCTCAATTTCAAATGCGGTCTCAGTTTTAAAACTAAGAAGAGAAAGCTCTGTATGTTTTTTTTGTTTGTTTGTTTGGTTTGTTTTTTTTTAATAATGAGAAATATGTTCAAGTAAAGAGAAAGCACAAGATGAATACTCTGTACTTTTTATAAAGACATAGGGAACACAATTTGCCAAACTGTTTTTTTGGTGTTTTTTTTTTACAGTAAGTCAATTAAGAAAGACATTTTTAAAATGATATCAGGGAAGTAGTTACAGAGCAAGATTATGATGTAATGGAGTTTCTCATTTCTCCTTGTGAAGGATATTAATATGGAATATATTAATCATTTAAACAAACAATAACCCTAGTGAGATTGATAGTTTTGATATGAAATACATGTAGATAACTGAAAACACATACACATATGTGTTTTTTGTTGTAATTGAACTGTAGCATTTAGTATATTCCGAGAAGCTTTTGTCAACAATAAAAATGTTTGGGAGAATGAACCAAAGAATCAATCATGCTGTATTTAAAATGCCATTCTGGAAAATCTACTCATAACCCTTTACAGTAATTCTGATACAATCTATAAACAATGTAATATAATTTCCTTAAACAAAAAAAAAGTGAGCCCTTTCTATGGAATGACTATTACTTAGACTATCTGATAGCAAAGCCCTCAAGGGTTACCAGGAAGCCTTCTGGTTTTTATTCTGTTTCTGTCCAGAAAGAATTACTGTTAGTACTTTGGGACACTTTGTTTCTTTTTCTGCCATATTTTATTAGAGCTGGTTTTAAACATGTTTGAACTGAAATAGTGAAACCAAATCTTAAAGAAATTATTTACTCTGATAATTCTCAAACTAATACAACTAGTGTCTTGGGTTGTACAAGGAAATTGGAAAGTATTTTTCCCTCAAATATCTAGAAGTCAGAATGGTAAATTTTTTACTTAACAAGGTGGGGCAACAAAGAGACCTAATTTTTTATTCTTTAAAAACTTTTCTTTATAGAAAATTTTAAATATATTAAAAGGGGGGGAATAATATGATGACCGATCCATCTAAACCTCAGCTTCAGTAAGTATCAACTTTATTCCATTCAGCCTCTTTCAACCAATTATTAGTTTGTATCACATACAAACTTAATAAATCATCATGCTATTAACATAAGTCCTTTATATTATCATGTCTAGTCATTTTTCATATTTATGTTTTACTTTGTTAGATTCGGAATTCAAATAAGGTCTGTTACATTGCATTAAATTAAGTGTGAAGTCTCTTTTAATCTAGACTTCCTCGGTATCTTTTTTATTATTATTATTCCTTGCTACATTTGGTTGAATTGGTTGAAGAAATAGTTTTAGAGATGCAGCATTTTTAGATAACTCCTAAGGAGATAGTATCTCCTTCTTCATCTACACATCACAAAAGAATAACTGTCACTGATGGAACGGAGTCTCTTCTTAATACACCTCAGTGGAGAGAGAGCCCTGATAAAGTATACTTTCACCAGGGAGAGCAAACAATCACCTGAAAGCAGAAAATGACATCGGACCCCTTCTTTGAGTAGGCAATCATCTGCCTTCACTGTAACACAGATTTACCTCCTTACTTTAAATGATTGTGTTAATACCATCTGTAGATTTAGGGAGTGCTTTATCCAGAGTCATGGTACCCAAGGTAGCATTGCTCTTGAAGGAATGTTTCACAACAACAAAAGATATGCACCACTGTGCTTATGGCTTTGGACTGGTATAATACTATGGTAGAATTTTCTGTTAGGTTGAAGTGCTGAATACTGGATAGGTGTTTCTAATATTTTATGGTGCAACAAGAATGCTTGATTCAAGGATTAAGTAGTAGAATTAAATGTTGCATCCCTTACTATTAGACTATAATTCCTCTGTGTAGCCAAATTATTACATTAAATTCTTTCACTTGCCTCATGCAATTTCCATTTTACTGATTTGACCCTGAGTGATACACTTAAAATGTATTTTTCAATCTTTTTCAGGAAGACACATAATTACATAACCTTAACTGCATCTTGCAAAAATCAAAGACCAACCACAGTAAAGTCCAGTTAAAAGTTTGACCTAGCTCTGGCATTTTTATTTTCTCTCATTTTTATTTTTTCTTATTGGAGAGAAATTCAGTTCCAGTAGAGTTCAAGAAATGATCTCAGTTTTGGCAGATCTGCTCATCAGAAATTGCAGTAGTCAGATCAGAGTTAGCAAGGAAAAGTTCACATTGCTGAGCTCATGCTTAGCCTCTCAATGGCTAATGTCATGGCCACTTTGTCCCCGTGTGCATTGTGCATATAACAAACTAACGAGAATGACTGATACCCACAGGTCATAAAATATTGTCCATCTGATTATTAAGAGCTGACTCTGCAGTGTATGTTATTTGTTAAACATTCAAATAGACACAGGTATCTTCACATCCCCTGTATCTTTTGAGAAGTCCACCCATATACCTCTTTTCTGGACCTTCAAGTCAAAAATTTTCCAGTCCTGGTCTTTCTAAGATTCTGATCACCTGGTCAAAGTTCAGAACACTGCTCATGCACCATAGTGATTGAGTGATATTTTCAGTTAAAACAGGACAATCAGATGCAGTATTCAGAGTTCTGCCTAAGGAGGCATTTGCTTTCACTACTGCCTATCAGGAAGACTTTCAATTAGAATTTTAATGCAGCACCAACCATTTCCATTGATGCCTGCATATCGATTAACACGATCTAAGTCATTTTTTTTTTCTACCTAAATCCACTGGTGTTGGGAAACTGTCCATGGGTCCATTCCTGTGGAATGAGGTAAGGGGGATATGTAGCAAGATCAGGTGTACTGAGAACCCGAGTCATATCTGGAATTCATTTTTATCATAGAGACTTATTCAATCCTGATCATGTACATGCATTTTCGATTGAGGATGGGTTACTCTTGTCACTTGGATGCTGCATCAGATAGAATCCAAATAATAATCAGAAGTTTGATTCTATGATATTCATAATCTACTCTTCTAACAATGAGACAAGACCTATTTCTCACAACTAGAGGAAGTATGGCCTTTTTCCAAAACTCTGGAAGTTGGTTTAGTGATTCATTTATTAAGGCTTTATGGTGGCTCTGTACAATATTCTACATGTCAAGGGTACATAGATGATATTTAGATCTGTTTGATCATGAGGCAAAAATAGCAGAATAGCTTTCATAGCAGACTGAAACTGCTGCAAAGGCTTCTCTGGCTCTGAGCCATACACAAAATGGCAACTTAACGGTTACCTCATTAGTGAGCCATAGAAACACACTCATATATGACTTATATTGCCTCTAAAATTGCAAAAGCCCCATTAAGAATTATTCCTATTGTTTTGGTCAAAGTCAGGATAAGATATAAAACACCATCTTTTATTTTGGAGGGTCAAGACCTCTGGACAGAAATTTCACCAAGGTTGTGGATTCATGCATGATACATATTATTAATGGGTTTCTCTCCCATTATCTGAGATGCATACCATTGGTAAGACACATTAATCTTATAGACTTGCTAGTTTCTTCTTGTCTTTTTTTTAATTAGGGACAATTAGCATGACATCATGAATTTAATTGGCCCCTGTGATTGTCCATGGGTTATAGTTAAAATCTTGGTAAACCTGAGCAGTGGTACTGAAAGTAAAGTCCCATGATCTAGGGCTGATTTGAAAACTATTTGTTATTGGCCCACAATGAGATAAATACATAAATAGAAGTAAGCTTTTATTTACATTATTAGAGACTGACATAAATCCATAGATTAGACATCAAATAGCACTGGAGGGATCATGGGCGGAAATAGGAAGGTTGGCGTGGTCCTGAGGCAAGACCATGAAATTGTACTGTCATCCCAGCCAGATGATAGCAAACAATTTGTGGTGATACTTTAAATTTGAATAAAGGAGAGGAAGCATTTGCCAGATCAATAGCTGCAAACTAAGTGCTGGGTAAAATTGGTTCCGGGTGAGATAACATCAGGAAAATCATTTGCAAGTGGAAGAGCCATCTGATTAAGACTGTAATCCGTAACTTAGTGTTATATTTCATCTTCCTTTTACATAAGAAATACACTAAGTAAGTGGTGGTGTGATGGGAATCTTCATCTCTCCATCTTTCAAGTCCTTTAATTGTGGCACTAATTTCTGCAATTCCCTAAAATATAAACTGTTCATTTGGTTCATTATCCTGATAAGAGTAAATTATGGTACTATTCATATTCTAAAAGCTAGGATGAACATTTTCATATATTGAGCACACTTGGACACTTTTCTAAGTTAAAGGGGTGCAATAGTCACATCTGGCCAGTAGGTGTAAATTGAGTTTGGGCAGAATGTATAGTAAATAAAAGGGTCTCTCAATCCAGAAGTCCAGGATCCAATGTTGGGATTTTGGATTATGCCTATTATGATTATGGAAAAGAAAATGTAAGGCATACCTGCCAAAATTGAGCCTCTTATATAGTATAGATTATGCTTATTCCAATTATTCATTTAAGAACTGATAAAATAATTATAGAGTAGGACTGCAAGCCTACTATCCCACCGTGAGATGGCCTTGTGTCAAAACTTCCTTCTATCTTCTCACTACCATAGACAAGAGTATTGTTTTTGGTCCTCAGGAAATTGCATTATATTAAAGTTAATGTCTATATATCCTCAAAAGTCCTGAATAATTCACATTTTCTAGTACTTTGTCATCTTTATAAATGGTCTCAGCTCCTTTAGAGATAGCCTTGGAAACGTAATTACAGTTTGCATTTCTCAATGTTGTAGGGTCTTTCCATAAGAAAATCTATCCTCTTACTAACTCAAGGGATCACAGAACTTTGAATAGTCTAAACATTTCTTCAGTTTTATTACTTTCCATTGTGACAATACAAACAAATCTTCTCTCAACCAAAAGCTTTTTTCTATAATATATATCAAATAATAATTAGGATATTAATCTCATATTTTATTGCTAGTCATCCATCATTAATCAGCCACTGCAGAGATGATGTCAAACAATGTATTTTGGGTACCACTTAATTGTTGCAGCCTATTATGTTATCTCACTTTGTCTCTTATTATTAAGTACTAATATTTGTGTCTGTTGGTCATGATGTAGTTATACTCAATGAAATCATCTCACCCATTTCAGTGATGCCATTTCTCATCATCATTTGTGGTCTACAAACCAGCCACAACAGAGTTTATGAGGATATGTTACAGCCCTCATTAGTGCATCTTAAGTTTTAGTGAACTGCATATATTCTTGACCTGCTGGAGAGTATATCAAGCAGGTTTGCCAGTACCACATGATAGATACACTCCAGCATTTCCATCTCTCTAAACCTTTGGGATTTTTTTCTCTTCATTATTCTGGGACATTTTTAGTGTCTCAGCCTAATTGAATCTAAGCCAACACAATTGAAGATCAAGTTTCAGTTAGTATTTCAAACTCCTGAGTCATCTCCAACTATGCGGGCTAGCAAAATCATTATGTATATCCCAAATCAATAAATCCAATCTATTTTAATTGTATAGTGCATTATTGTATAGGACTAACATTCTTAGAATCCATTCATGAAATACTCTGCAGGCCATGACTGTCTGTATTTGCCTGTCTCTCCAATGTGGGAACAGTGGTTTGCCCTCTCTCCTTCCCTCCCGCAAAAGTCCAAGAAGAGTTGTTGACTTTTTAGTCTGTTCAACTTTTTACTTGTTGTTGGGACTGAGCGGTGACTTCGAAGATCCTTACATGCGGAACAAGAAATTGGAAGTTCCCAGTATTCCTTAAATAAATGCCACTCAATTTGTTGTATGTTGCATGCTTGTGTTCAGTTACTTAGTTCTAGGAATGGATGTTTTGAAAGTTTTCTCCAGTTTATTGTTGCCTTTTTAGGGAAAAGATATCCTAACTTTCTGGAAGTCCCACTCATTCAGTGAACTTTCTACTTTATTTTTACGTGTGAATTTAGCACAAGTTGTCATCTTATACTTTAGGAAAAAACCTTGGCCTCTGACATCTCTACTTTATCCATTTCCTTCCCTTTTCAGTAAGCTTCATATCAGTGGAATCTGTAATTTACCTTCAAATGCCTTGCTTCTTAGTGATTTCTCATTATAATGCAGGATGATTTTTTTTTAAGATTTTATTTATTTATTTGAGACAGAGACAGAGATAGAGAAACAGAGCACAAGCAGGTGCAGGGGCAGAGGGAGAGGGAGAAGCAGAGTCTCTGCTGAGCAGGGAGCCTGATGCTGGGCTTGATCCCAGGACTCCTAGATCATGACCTGAGCTGAAGGCAGACACCAACTGAGCCACCCAGGTGCCCCTGCAGGCTCATTTCGATCGGAATGATTTTGCTGAAACTGATGTTGACATAATTACCAAAGAACTTACAAATTCTAACCCAGTAGATAATTTTCATCCCTCTACTTATTTTTATTGTCTATGTCGATATTGTTAAAATATCACAATTTTATTCCTTTTCTGCGCACTTTTCTGCTGGTTTTCCTGTTCTTACCCCGAGTATCATTTCTGGGTGATGGTCCTATGCATTTCTTCAGTTACATTCTGTACATTGATTTTTCTCACATACTTATCTATAGTCAATATTTGTCTTATTGTAAAGCCATAAATTAAATTACCCACTCAAGAAGTATGCTTGAGCAGTTCCCAAGAGACTTCAACTTAACAAGTCCCGGATTGATCTTATCTTCTATGCACCAGATCTTTTTTACTTTCTTGTTCTTCCCATCTCCATCCACAGTTACACAACCTTCACCCTTCACGACTCCCTCTATTATCACGTAGACAGCCCATCATCAATTATCAAATTCCACTGATTCTATCTGCTAATTATTTGTCAAGTGCATTCACTTTTCTACATAGCACGTGCCACTTATTCCTGTGTGTCACCATTACCATTTTTGACTTGGATTCCCACAGCCATTTTCAGATTATTCTTACTACTGCCTTTCTTTTGTCCCATAATATATTTACTTCTTAGTGAAGACATAAAAATGGTTCTAAAATGCAAATATCTCCATTCCACTTGTCTGCCTAATAGTATTTAAGAGCTTCCATTACCCTCAGGAAAAAGTCCAGACATTTTAGTGTGCCATATATATAAGCATTCCTTTATAAACTTACCCATGTTTATCCTTCTAGTCTTTTATAGGCCACTATTACTTTGTGTTAAATTTATAGTGACTTTCTTACTACACTCCAAACGTGCCATTCTTTATCTTCCCTTCTGGTGACTACATGTGCTGCTCTCTGTGCCAATAACTCTCTTTCATTCTTCTATTTTTAGTGCAAATTCCTCTCATCCTCAAGAGCCACTGAGATACCGATATATACATTATGTTGGCTCTTCGGCCTCTGTTTACCCTTATTTCCAAGAATATACCTATTATAACATGTTTTACATGACGATGCTATTGCAGTGTGCTTATTTGTAGCTCTAAGCTTCTGTAAATTTTTTGAGAGCAGGGAATATTATGCAGCATTCTAATTACAGTGACTGGCATAGAGCTAAACCCATAATAAGCATGAGTTAAATGCCATGTATGAAGACAAGTTGAAGAAAAGAAGCAAGTTCTCCAACAAAATATTATCTCTAATGAATATTTAAATGGTAGCTACTGTGTATGGAGCTGAATAGAAAATATTTAGCTATTGTATCAAAGTAAGGGTCAATATTGGTCAAATCTAGAATACTTGAAGCTTACTACATATTTTGACATGTTTTTCTTGCCAAAAATCACTTCGGCTTATGCAAACTATACTATAACACTTTGATTGTATTCACTAAGAGAGCATATATATAAGTATATTTTTTGGATTGGGTGTGTCATCAAATTAATATATTTTTAGATCAACCAGAGCTTTAAAAAATATTTAAAAATATTTTTAGATTGTATTTTCAGTTAATCAAATAACATAATGGAGTAGACATAAAATGAATTTTTATATAAAATATTTACTATATACAATGAATTATATGTATTTTTAGATTGAGAAAATAAAATGTTAAAGTAATTCAAATAATTTGGTCTGAGAGAGTCAAGGATACTTTTTCTATCTCTATTAACCAAGCAAAACACTAGATACCTTTCACAAAAATAAATTGTCTACAATGAAAATATTTTCATGATGAGGCAAACTTAACTGTCAGCATGCACTTAGGTATTTCTCCAGAAGCTCCAAACTTAACATTCTAAAATTAAATTTTGCTTCTCTTTAACTTCATCCTCCAAACTTTTTTCTTCCTATCTATTATTTCATCTGCAATTTACACAAAGCAGAAACCTGACTTTCACAAATGATTCCTTTTTTACCTTTACACTGACAACTTCTTAGTTAGCAAGACATTTTGATTTAATTTTCTGAATCTCTCCTTAATGAATCCACAACATGGAATGTTCTTTTACATTACTTGACTTTGTTACTGCCAACATGGTATGTTTGACTTGCGTGTATTTTAAAATAAGTGTGGTAGGCCTGTTTGAGGACTTGTCTTCACAGCTTACTTGTGACACTCTAAACATTTGTAAATGGAGCATATAGATAACATAACTTAATAAAAAAAATGGAGCATATAGAATGTGTTCCTTCATATCTGGCTTTTGTCATTCAACATTTTGTTCATGGGATTCATCGATTAGGTATATGTAGCAAAATTTAGTTTATTTTTGTACTATATGGTATACATTAAAGGAATTATTCTATAAACATAATACATTTTATTTAGTGTTCTTCTATTGTTGAACATTGTTTTATTTTTTTACCTGTGTTTTCCCTAGATACTGACTCTAACAATAATGCTATTACGAACATACCAGTATAAATAGTACATGTCTTTTGGTGAGTAATGTACACATTTTTGGGAGAGTATAAATAGGAAATGGAATTCTGGGTTACAGAGCATGGTTTTGGTTATATGTATTATTATATAACTTTTCCCCTAAATCTCCAGCCATTACTATAAATTTCTCCCCCCAGAATGCCATATAATTACAGCCATACAATATATATTCTTTACAGACTGGCATCTTTCACTGAGCAATGTACATTTCAAGATTCATCTATGTGTTTTCATGATTAGTAGCTTATTTCTTTTTATCGCTGAGTATTATTCCATAGTATGAACCTGCCATCTGTTGAAATGCATCTTAATTCAAGTTTTTGGTGATTACAAATAAAACTGTTAGAAACATTCACATGCCAGTTTTTGTGTGGGCATAAATTTTCAGATTATTCGGGTCAATATCTGGGAGTGTGATTGCTGAATTGTATTGTAAGACTGTGTTTAGCTTTTAAGAAGCTACCAAATTTTCTCCCAAAGTGGCTCTACCGTTTTGTATTCCCACCAGTGATGAATGAGTTCCTCTCACAAGTGCTTATCACAAGTGCACTTCTCAGTCTCCATTGCCTATTTAACTCATCCCCTACCCACCTCGCCTCTGGCGACTTTAAGTTTGTTCTCTATAGTTAAGAATATGTCTCTTGGTTTGCCTCTCTCTTTTTTTCCCTGTGATTGTTTTGTTTCTTAAATTCCATATATGGAGTGAAATCATATGGTATTTGTCTTTCTCTGACCTATTTTGCTAAGCATTATACACTCATCTTCATCCATGTCATTGTAAATGGCAAAATTTCATTCTTTTTATGGCTTTTCATTCTTTTTACTTTCTTTTTTTTATTTTATAATATTCCATTGTATATATATACCACTTCCTTATCCATTCATCAATCGATGGACTTTTGGGCTGCTTCCATATTTTGGCTATTGTAAATAGTGCTGCTATAAACATGGTGGGGGAAGGAACCCCTTTGAATTAATGTTTTTGTGTTCTTTGGGTAAATACCCAGTAGTGCAATTGCTGGATCATAGTGTAGTTCTATTTTTAAGTTTTTGAGGACCCTCCATACTGTTCTTCACAGTGCTGTACCAGTTTGCATTCCCAACAGTGCAAAAATATTCCTTTTCCTCCACATTATAAACAACATCTGTTGTTTCTTGTGTTGTTGACTTTAGCCATTATGCAGGTGTGAGATTGGATTATTTGTTTTTTGAGTGTTGAGTTTTCTAATTTCATATGTATTTTGGATACTAACCCTTCATAGGATATATCATTGGCAAATATCTTCTCCCATTTGATTGCCTTTTAGTTTTATTGATTGTTTCTTTTGCTGTGCAGATGTTTTTTTTATTCTGATGTAGTCCCAACAGTTTATTTTTTGCTTTTGTTTCCCTTGCCTCAGATGACATATCTAGAAAACGTTTATTGGGCCAATGTCAAAGAAGTTACTGCATGTGTTCTCTTCTAGGATTACTATGGTTTTGGGTCTCACATTTAGGTCATTAGTCCATTTTGAATTTATGTTTGTGTATGGTGTAAGAGAATGGTTGTTGGTTTTTTTCTTTTTTTTTTTTTTTGCATATAACTGTCCAGTTTTCCTAACACCATTTTTGAAAAGATTTTTTTTTCTGTTTGGATATTCGCTTCTGCTTTGTCCAAAATTAATTGACTGTATAGTTGTAGATTTATTTCTGGGTGTTCTATTCTGTTTTATTGATCTGTATGCTATATTTGCGCCAGTACCATACTGTTTTGATCACTACAGCTTTGTAATATAACTTGGAGTCCAAATTGTGATACCTCCAGCTTCGCTCTTCTTTATCAAGAATGCTTTGGCCATTTAGGGTCTTCTGTGGTTCCATACAAATTTTAAAATTATTTGTTCTAGTTCTGTGAAAAATGCTGTTGATATTTTGATAGGGATTGCATTAAATGTGTAGATTTATTTAGATAGTGTAGACATTTTAACAATATTTGTTCTTCCAATCCATGAGCATGGCATATCTTTCCACTTCTTTGTAACATTTTCAATTTCTTTCATAAATATTTTATAGTTTTCAGAAGACAGGTCTTTCACCTTCTTGAGTAAGTATATTCCTAGATATTTAATTATTTTTGGTACAATTGTAAATGGGAGTGTTTTTTTAATTTCTCTTTCTGCTGCTTCATTATTAGTGAAAAGTACAATAGATTTCTGTACATTGATTTTGTATCTTGACACCTTATTGAATTCATTCATCAGTTCTAGTAGTTTTTTGGTGGAGTCTTCAGGGTTTTCTGTATATAGTATCATGTCATCTGCAAATGGTGAAAATTTTGCTTCTTCCTTACCATTTTCTTTTAAGTTTTGACTTGCCTTTTAATTTCCCTAGCAACATCTTCTTTATATATTTAAGTGATATTTATTGAGATATAAATTACATACACTAACATTAAACCTGTTAAATGTAGTGTTTGATGAGTTTCAGCAAATGTGCTTAGTCATGTAACTACCACCATGGTAACAATATAGAATATTGCCACTCTAGCAGGAAGCTTCTTAATGTTTCTTTTCTCTGAGTATTCCCCAGCATCTCAGCCTTGATCTCTTTTCCTGTAATTTTCCCTTTCACATAATGTCAATATTTGAAATTATACTTTATGTAGCCTTTTATTCCTCTAGCCTTTCCACTTAATGCAGTGCTTATAATATTTATTCGTGTTCTTGCATTAATTAGCAATTTGTTCTCTTATTGATGAAAAAGACTCCCATTTTTTGATTTACTACAAATTGTTCCTCCACTCTCCATCTATTGTTTCCTGAGTTGATAATTTTAGCCATTCTGACTGGTGTGAGGGGGTATCTCATTGTGGTTTTGATTTCTATTTCCCTGATGCTGAGTGATGTTGAGCATTTTTTCATGTGTCTGCTAGCAACGTTTTTATAAATTCTATAGGATTCTCTGTGTAGACAATTATGTAATGTCTTAGAATAGATTGGTTTCTTATCTAATAGAGTTTTATCTTACTTATCAATCTGAACAGATTGTATGTGTTGTTTCTTGCCTTATCCTACTGGTTAGGGACTCTGCACAATGCTTAATAAATGTGATCAATTCAGACATCCACGGAAGTTTCCTGATTTCAGGAAACCATCCTGTCTTTCATTATTAAATATGGTGTTAGCTCTAAGATATTTTTAAATGCCTATTACTAATATGAGGCAGTGTCCTTCTATTTCTGGTTATTGAGACAATGTTAAATATTACATATAAAAACAGTGTGTGTGGGGGGACACTTGGGTGGCTCAGTTGGTTAAGCAACTCCCTTTGGCTCAGGTCATGATCCCAGGGTCCTGGGATTGAGCCCCGTGTCAGGCTCCTTACTCAGCAGGGAGCATGCTTCTCCCTCTCCCTCTGCCTGCTACTCTGCCTACTTGTGCTCTCTCTCTCTGTCAAATAAATAAATAAAATTTTAAAAAAATCTAACCTAAAAAAAAAAGGAAAAAAAAACTGTAGATAATGTGTATGATTTTGAATGATATTATTTTCTGGCTTAGATAGTTCACATTTCTTTCTGGCAGGCAGTGGAGTAGGCACACTACTAAATTTGATCATCTTAACCAATTCCAAGATTACAGTGATCCAGTCCTGGTGCACCTGGGTGGCTCAGTCGGTTCAGCATCTCCCTTCAGCTCAGGTCATGATCCCAGGGTTCTGGGATAGAGCCCCCAGTCCAGCTCCTTGCTCAATTGGGGACCCTGCTTCTTCCTCTGCCTTTGCCACCTCACCTGCTTGTGTTTTCTCTCTCACTCATTCTCTCTCAAATAAATACATAGAATCTCTAAAAAAAAAAAAAAAAAAAAAAAGAATGATCCAGCACTGAGCTTCAGTCATGATACAATCTAACATTCTTCAAAAGTGTAATCCTGAATACATGGAGTATTCACTAGGACCTTCTCAAGGTTAGCACACTTGAAACACATTTTTATTGTCAGTTCTTTCATTCTGGGAATAAAAAAAAAGACCTACTCAGCTTCTCTTCTCTAACCCTGAGAATCATCAAATAACCCAAGGAGAAAAAGGCCTTGATCACCTCTTTTGGTTTCTCTTCTTTCTTGGAATTTTTTACCTTATAAATTCTGATTATATTGTTAATTCTGTGATGCTTTCAACTAGACGAAAATAATTTGTCCTGATTTTATAGTTAATACTAGCAGGAAAGTAGACCTGAAAAAGCCTAGCTTGTAATTGCTGGAAAGAGAACCTGAAAAGACTTTTAAAACAAAATAAAGAAGGCTCTATGATTAATGCAGGAATTATTTATATTTTATTACTATTTTTTTTAATGTTTTACTTATTTATTTGGGAGAGAATGAGAGATCACAGAGGGAGAGGAAGAGGGAGAATATTTATATTTTATTTTAATATTATCAATAGGATATTCTAATTATAATTATTAGCTTTCGATTTGGGGGGAATAATTGAAACATGATACACTCACACACCAAATATTTGATATTTGTTTTGCATTCAAATGTGTGATATTGATATTATATAATAAAAAGATGTGCATTAGAGGGAAGTAGATAAGTAAATAATAAATGAGAAATGTGATTTTAAGTCATTTTGATACTACTGAAAAGCCAAGAAAAATAAAGAAAATCAACAAATAAGATATCAACAATTTACTTTGCCTATCACGTGTATATTTTTCCTATGGGTGCTGTAATAAATTACTACAAACTTGTTGGCCTAAAACAGTAGAATTTATTCTCTCTCCGTTCTAGAGGTCGGAAGTCCAAATTCAGTTTCACTGGGCTGATTTCAGGTGTCAACAGGGCTCTGGGGAAGAGTCTTTTTCTCTCTTCTTCCAGCTTGTGGGGGCTTCCATCAATCCTTTACTTGTAACCGCATCAGTCTTCATCACATCTCTTCCTCAATGACAAACTACCCTCTGATATGTGTGAAATCATCCACCTCTGGCTCCTTCTTACAAAGAAACATGTGATTGCATATAGGGACCACCCAGATAATCCAAGACACTCTCCCTATCTTCATCTTAATCACATCTACAATGTTCTACTATGCTACATAAAATAACATTCATAGGTTCCAGGCATGAGGGCGTGGATATCTTTATTATTACTATTTTTCAACATACCACATTTTCAAATCTCTCAAATCCGCCAAAATCAGGAAGAGAGATTTACAATAATAGTATTTTACACATTGATTATGCACCATTCTTTTAATAATGAGCCATGGCATTGCTTTGTTTCATCGTTTTTAGGCTGAAAATTATTAAAGCAGAAATGGAAGGATGACATACATTGACAATTTATAATTGGAATTTATATTAATAAACAGGTAAAAGCATATCATATGACTGCAATTCGAGAAATTTTTAAAATGTTTCATAGGAAATATTTACTATAGACCTATGATTGTAAATAATTTCCACTTAAAATTAACCTCCTAAGCTTATCTAGGGAACTAGATTTTCATTATCTGCCCTGTCAAGCATTTACAGATTGTGTTATCACTGAAAGTTACAAAATAGCAGAAGCCATTTAGTTCAAAACTTGAGTTCCCAATACTTCTCAGTTCTAGCTTAGATTACTCTAATATTTCATATATGATCTTGGAGTCATTTCTATTTTCCTCTAATCATTTTATTTTATTATTTTTATAAAGTTGTGGCATATTTCAAATGCTATAGAAAAATACAAAATTTCGTGTCGATTAAACATTTCTAGTTTGGAGATCTTGAGTGTGATAATGTGATTCTCTGTCTTAATTACTGAGTATAGGTTGGAGAGGACCAGAAAGGTGTAGGAGTCCAATCAGGAAGCTATTGCATTAGGTCAGGCAAGAGATAGCAAAAATTCAGAAAAGAAAATCATTGGTATATGTGCAAAGAAAGGATGAAAGGGTGCATTAAAGTAATAATATTAAATGACTTTGATAATACTTTGTAATGAATTGTTTATGGCTAATATGATAGTATACTTGCCTGAGATAGGAAACTCTGGAAAAGTATAGGATTTTAAAATGCCTTAGGAAGAAATTATGATTTTTATGAGGAGCATTCCAAAATTGATATTTTGATGAGATATCCTTGGGGTGATATCAAATAGGTAGCTGGAAAGTTAAAGAAGCTCTATAAATAAATAAATAACCACTAGCAGAGATTATTTTACTCTCCTGTGGTCCACTGTATATTCATTTATTGCATAAGACTGACAAGTACTCTGTTACGTACTCTGCCAAAGGAGAGAGAATATTTAAGTTTTAAATAATGGTATTTCCACAGGACTATTTAATGCAAATATGATATGTACTTAGCCCTGTTGTTACTGTCACCTGAGAGAAAACTACTTGTGCATTCTTTAAATTGGCAATAAACATATCTTTTTAAAGATTTTATTTATTTACTTGAGAGAAGGAGAGAGAGAGAGAGCACAGAGGGAGAGAGAGAGGGAGAAGTCGACTCCCTGCTGAGTGGAGATGCTGGGCTCCCCGCTCCCCATGCGGAGCTCAATGTGTGGCTTGATTCCAAGACCCTGAGATCATGACCTGAGCCAAAGGCAGACACTTAACCAACTGAGCCACCCAGGCACCCCTAAATTGTCAACAAACATATTAATTTATTAAGGTTATAGGGTTTAAAACTGTCTAAAAATTGAGCTTTATAGTTTCCTCAATATTTCACATTTGATGGCATATGTATGTGTGACTATAATTAACATTTAATATGGAGTTTTTAATACCTTATTTCTTTTTTTGGTGATAACACCAGTATAGCTTTTAAATATATTTCATTATTAAACACCAATGTTTGTAAATATAACTTATGATTACATAAGATACTAAAATTTCATTTTACCACAACATCAATTATTACTAAAATCATGTGTTTGTGGATTTTGGTTTCTTCCAACGCAGTTGTTAACACTACTCTCTCTTTTATAACCTAATTTAAATGGTATGAAAATGTAACTTTAGAAATGGTAGTGATAATAAAATGATCTTGATTTATTATCATGAAAACATCTATTTTTCACTGAGTTTATATGTGGCCTTTAAAGTGATATTTGTGTATCACATAAAGTACATGGATTTTGCATTTAGACATTCTTGTTAAATAGGTTAATAGACACTCTAAACTCAATTCAGAGCAGATCTAAGAACCAATAAAACAGATCTGCAGCACATTCCAGGTAAAGCCCTGCCGACAGTCACTTAGTGACTTGTGAATAAACAACTGTCCCTTATTAAAGAAATGGATAAACAATGGCTTTAACAGTCCTAAGACCCATGAAAGGGTTGGACATACTGAATTTAGTTGACTACGGGTGAGTTGTGTCCTTAAGGACTTAGACCTTAAAGTCCTCAGTTGTGGAACTACCTGAGCCTGCTTGGTGTTCTTTTCTATTTTGGTGAAGAATTTATCTTTCACACATTCTGTTCTTTTAGGAAACTGGTGGAATAATATGTTTTAGATAAAATTTTTATTATCCTCCAATTATTTTGTGTTACTTTCCTGCCGGGTCAAGTGTACCTACTATATTTGGACTAATTTCTGCCACTGGTCTATGTTCTTGCCAAATAAACTTTACAACATTGAGGACTATTATTGATATTTGTGCCAGTCATATGTAAACAGATAATTTGCTTTCAAGAAATATATTCCATGTATTTGTAATTTATCTTCATGTTTGTTTTATACATATATATATAGTTAAATATATAATTATAATTATAACATTGTAATATAAATATAAATAAATTATAGTAAGAAATAGATTAATGCAATGACCTATTGTGTAGATCAATAATACGAGGATTAGTTAGTCTCTCAGACTATTTTTTTTTCTCAGACTATTTTTAAGAGAAGTCACAGTACTACAAATGCAAAGAACTTTGATTTCTAATTCCAGTGAAACTGCAGGTGTTACTGGTCTAAGTTTAGTTTCAGATATCTTGAATACAGCATCTTCAAATGGGAGGACAAATGGTCATATGCCTATTAGCGTATATATAAATTAAATTTTCTTTGTCCCGGGCGCTTGGGTAAGTGTCTGCCTTCGGCTCAGGTCATGATCCCAGAGTTCTGGGATTGAGTCCCACATCAGGCTCCTCGCTCTGTGGGAAGCCTGCTTCTCCTTCTCCTATTCCCCCTGCTTGTGTTCCCTCTCTCTCTGTGTCTCTCTCTGTCAAATAAATAAATAAAATCTTAAAAAAAAATTTTTCCTTGTCCCTAGAGATAACTCACTAAAAAAAGACATTATTACTCTAAATAATGAATATTTTTAAATATTTATTTATTTATTTATTTGAGAGAGAGAGAGCATGAGCACGAGGTAGAGGAATGAGGGAGAGGGAGAGAAAGTCTTAAGCGGACTCCCAGTTGAATGGAGCTCAACATGGGGCTGGATCTCATGACCATGAGATCATGATTTGAGCTGAAACCAGGAGTCCTGCACTTTACTGACTGTGCCACCCAGGCGCCCCTAAATATGAATATTTTAATATCCATTCCTGTGATGTTATTAATGAAATAGATTGCCATAAATTTTCAGAGTTAAATTAAGAATGCTCAGTTTCAGCATTGAGAATAGGCCTGAGGTCTTAGCATGCTGTCTCTGAAGCCATCACATACCACTCACAAGTTCTTTCATGATGACACCGGTTGATTACTTTCTTTCCCTCATTAAGAACAACACATAATGGGGGCACATGGGTAGCTCATAGGTTAAGCATCTGACATTAGCTCAGGTCATGAACTCAAGGTCTTGGGATCAAGCTCCACATCGGGCTCCCCATTCAATGGGGAGTTTAATTGTCTCTCTCCCTTTGCCCCTCCCCCTACACATGCTTTCATGCTCTCTCAAATAAATAAATAAATAAAATCTTTAAAAAAAAAAAAAAAAACATAATGAATAGCCCTGAATATGTAATCCTGTAAATGTTTGTGAATTCTTTTTTAAAGATTTTATTTATTTATTTGACAGAGAGTAGAGAGATCACAAGTAGGCAGACAGGCAGGCAGAGAGATAGAGAGGGAGGCAGGCTCCCTGCTGAGCAGAGAGCCCTTTGTGGGATTCGATCCCAGGAGCTTGAGATCATGACCTGAGCCGAAGGCAGAGGCTTTAACCCACTGAGCCACCCAGGTGCCCCTCAAATTCTTAATAACATATTTCAATATGTATTTTTAATTTTGTGATTTTTATGGGCATAGTCATGTTGCAATATTTTTAAATATTTAGTAGGCATATTTGCCTGTCTGTACATTTCTGTTTATTTTTTTAAAATATTTTTAAAGATTTTATTTATTTATTTGACAGAGAGGAGAGAGATCACAAGTAGGAAGAGAGGCAGGCAGAGAGAGGGGGGGAAGCAGGCTCCCCGCTGAGCAGAGAGCCCAATGCAGGGCTTGATCCCAGGACCCTGAGATCATGACCTGAGCTGAAGGCAGAGACTTTAACCCACTGAGCCACCCAGGCACCCCTGTACATTTCTGTTTCAGAGTTTAATTTGCTTATACATATTTACTCCACTGTGAATTATAGAATTAATTTTTTTTTTCATTTGAGGAGTTACTTAACAAATTTTAAAAAGAGAAGTTTGATTGAAATTTTATTGAATTGGAAGATCTTGGGGTAGAATTTAAACAATATTTTTTGTTATGTTTTCTTATTATTAATAAACATAGACTATTACCCTATTCAGATCTTATTTTATGTTATCATATGCATTCTGTATTTTTCTACATAAAGACTATGTGCATTATTTCAGTTTGAGTCATGCATATTTTATAGTTTAAACCGCTGCATTGAATAGTAATTTTTTATAATTCAGTATCTTTGCTCTTGATTATTAAATTTTTTTAAAGATTTTATTTATTTATTTGGGAGAGAGAATGAGTGGTGGAGAGGGGCAGAGGGAGAGAGAGCTAGAAAAGCAGGCTCCCCACTGAGCAGGGAGCCAGATGCAGGGCTGGATCCCAGGACCTGGAGATTAAGACCTGAGCCAAAGGCACATGCTTAACCATCTGAGCCACCCAGGCGCCCCAATCACAAACTTTTAAAACAATTCCATACTTAACATGTCAGCTTCTACTATTGGGAATTTCTAGGGTTATTTACTCACCTTACAGCATTGTCTGGGGTGTGCAATCATCTGTATTTTGCAGCCTTTTCTCTAGGAATGATAAAGTTTTGCAGAGAAAAATTATGCAAATCTTCTGCCTAGGAAAACACACATACGAACAAACAATGCAAAGCAACAGCTAGAATAATCAATTTTAAGTATAGTAATTTCAGATGATTCCTCTATTTGCAATAAGTGATAACACTATGCATTATTGTTTATCTTTCTCTTTTTGTCTAGTCACCATGCTTCAGAGGTGTATCTGTTATCATTCAATTTCTGAGACTTAATTTAATGTAATATTCTTAAGCAACAAATGCATTCTCTTGTAGATCACTATTTTCAAAAAAAACTAGGAAATGAACCTCATGTCATACCTTCTCTAAATTTTTATTCCTTTGAGAACTCTTCTTTGAATCTTATTTTTTGAAGATATATTTATTTACCTGTGAGAGAGAAAGACAGTGTGAACACTTGTGTAAAAGCTGGGGGAGGAGCTTAGGGAGAGGAAGAGAATCTCAAGCAGACTCCCTGCTGAGCATGAAGCCTGACACAGGCTTGATCTCATCATGTGATCATGACTGAGCTGTGATCATAACTGAGCTGAAATCATGAGTCCCACACTTAACTGACTGAGCCACCTAGGCTAGGCGCCCTAAGAACTTGTCTTTGAATCTTAATCCTCCATCTATTATATCAACCGAGATATTATTTTATTGTCTTATGTTTCCCATTAGTAGTGCCTCTATACCACACCTTTTGCAACTGAGCAATTCATTGTTTAGCTCATATATTTGGGATTGAATCACGTGCTGTGGTTGCTTATTGGAAGTGCCAGTCTTGCCTGAAATTTATTTAAGTTAGAATTATCTAATCTTTTGGGAATAGCCATGGTGTTTAGTTTTTCCTGTTTTGTTCAGAAATTTTGATTTATATCATTTTTTCCTATAACTTTTATACTCTTCACTGGGAAAAATTCACAAAAACAGAGAGAGGAAGTTCTCTGTCGTTTACTTAGGGACTCTGAAGCTAATTTACAATGCTCGTACCAGTAATGTGAACATTAAAAAAAGTGAGAGTGCTGTTGTATATTTTTAAAATAACATGCAGCTTTTTAACATGGAATGTATAATCCTTCCATTCTTCAAAGGAAATACAGTATGTTTTTATCTAAGGTCATATGACATATTATTGGTAACTCATGGCAATGGTAGACATTGGTCGCTCAAGCAAACAATTTACCTTTTGTATTGTCTTCAGTGGAGAGTATCATAGTTAAGTGCTATCACTAATAGGAATTTGGACATTGAAAGTATCTATCACAAAGAACAGCACTCTCAATTATATTTTCTATTGTGTTTTTAATGGAGATCTACTTCCTAAAATGGAAGTAAGTACCTAAGTTTATTTAATTCATTTTCTACATATAACAAGATAGCTCTTTTTAAAAATCTGATTAAAATTTGTTCCCAGAACCCAGCGGTCATGGTTTAGATTTGTCATTAAGGTGACTAAATCAAAGTTGACTTTGTAAGAAAAATATGATTTTAATGTTTCTATTGGAGACAAACTTAGTATTTGAATGTCACTATTATTTCCTGCAATAGACTAACTTATGTCATAGAAGAAAAACACTTGAAATAATGTCTAAGTGGAAGCTTTTGCAAAAATGGCTTCCTCTTAAAACTTAATACTAAAACTTAATTAACAGCAACAAAATGATGTAGAACAATATAGTCGCTGGAAAAAAGCAGGAATTTGCAATTTCATTTTTATATTCTGACTCTTCAATTTATATGTATTGGCTTAGTGATGCACTTTTCCTATGTTAGTATATAAGAATTTGTTAATAATTCAAGAACACTTGATTTTAATTCAACAAAACAAATTTCTGGTATGTTTGATAGCTTGTAAAGCATTTTACTGTAGCCCACCTACACAGAACTAAAGAGCCCATTTCTACAAGAAAAATGATCCTAGCAACTCATTTATGATAGCAGATTAAACTAAAAATAAGCATTGTTTTCTCCTTCAAACCTACCCAAGGAAGGGAATGTTGACAAAAATACATACAAAAAAATTTGCATGTTTATTTGTTAGAAAAATATGATTAAGGGAATATAAGCAAATGCTTAAGAACACAGGACCCACTTAACTCATGATAAGATTTCTTCCCTTTGGGAATATTACTGCCTTTAGTCACATTTTTAGTCATTCAATTCATCCCACCAGCATTTTCT
Organism: Potos flavus; assembly: GCA_028534135.1. Lineage (NCBI taxonomy): Eukaryota > Metazoa > Chordata > Mammalia > Carnivora > Procyonidae > Potos > Potos flavus. The sequence continues at coordinate 18,075,316 of CM052883.1, read as the reverse complement.
ATGAATCTGGTATAATCCAGTCCTCAAATCTTGTGTGATCCCTCAAATTCAGGGCACCTAGTATATCTCCTGGAATCTGCAAATAAAAACATTCTCTAGGTAGTATGATCTATTGAGGCAATATCTGAATACTAAAATTCTCTTCCACCTGAGGACTTGTAAGACTTGCATCATTATGGTTAACTAAAGTTACACCTACTACTACATAAAACAATCCAGTCCAATTCGATTATCACCACTGCTCAAAATACATCTGCTGTGTTATTACCTTGAGTTCCTCTCTGATTTGATTCTCCATCCTCCCCAATCTTTCCATATGACATATGAAATTCTGCTATAATATTAACAAACTTAGCAGCATCTACATTTTTTTTTCCGAGTCCTCAAAACCAAACTTTTTTATTATGGAATGGCATCCACATTTTTATTCACACATTAACTGAAACTCTTTCCTACTCTTGAGATGCTGCTTTCTCTGCAGCTTTTTTCATGTTCAGAGTTCTTTTTCCTGATGGTATGAGTCTGCGACAGTCTCCTCTCCCTGCACTTCTAAATTATTACTCTTCCTCTGTCATATAAAACCAATATTCTTTTGGGTCATATGTAATTTCTCTTTATTACCCTCTTTACATACATGTTATAATCTAGAAACTTCTTACATCAAAATCTTTAATAGCCAAATAAAAGTGTTATTTTTTTATTCCAAGTAACATAAAAAATTGATATCATGAAATATGTTATAGCTAAAAGCATCAACTCTTAATTCTTTAATTACCTTAAGAGCAATATAATTTTCTGCATTATTTGGAAGTAGAATCCCTCCAGGGTCTTGTCTTCAGCAAATAACTGCTTTCTTTCTGAGATCTTTTACTCAGTCCTCCTCTCCTTTGACCACAGCTTTCTATGTCTCAACAAGAACAACCACACATAACACACACATAACCCTTTTTTTAGGTCCTAGTCATCATTGTAAGAGCTTTACCATACTAACTTACTGAATTCTTAGATATTATCCTGAAATAAGTACTATTACCATGGCCGCTTTAAGTTTGAGGAAACTGAGTCACAGAAAATTCAGTTACCTGCCCAGGGTTACTGTATTAATAAGGGCACAAATGAATTTCAAGCCAATGCAGCATGTTTTAGTATTTGTGCCCTCGATTACTATAATTAAATACTCTTGTGTATCAAAAATTCAAGTCTGTAGGATTGTCTATATTTATGTTTGTCATCCTCTTCAATTCTTGATCATTCTCTGACCAATATCTTTACATTTACACTTGTACCAATATGCTTCTATTTCAAAGCCTGGCAAAACTTGAACCCAAATTTATACTATTCATTCATATTTTGCATTTATTAACAATTCAGTTTAAGTCATGCAATAAATATGTCCATAGTCTTCTTTGATTTTTTAAATAAAATCAGCATATCTTTCATTTAGCTACTCAAAAACATTTATTTTATAAGTTCTTGTAAGCAGCAATATATAGGCACAGATAAATATAGATATATATCTGATATATATAAATATATACTTTTGCTCACTTCCCAGCCTATTAGCTAATATTGAGTAAATTTATTTTTGTTATACTAAAATGTAATTTACTTTTACTATTTCTCAGGGACTAAGGCTATCTACATAAAGACTAGATCATTTAATCAAGTATTTTTTGAGTGATTATATTTGTTGTTAATTAATATGGTACTAATGTTACAAATGGTGTTGTCATCTCTGTCACTCTTGGATATTCTTTTTTGGACAAATTTCTAGCCAGACAGTTAGTTTCCTTCTTAAGCTGAATTCTTCTGCCTGTGATGAACTTGAAGGTGAAAATATATGACAGCGTAAATAGTGTCTATCTATCATCTATCTGGTGCTCCACTTTATAAACATGCAAAACTCTCACTGGAAGTTTAGCTTGTCTTTCTTTCTGATCACCTCCATTGAAATCTGATGATGAGTGTGACACCATAGCACCCACATTTACACTTAGATTTCCGCTCAATTATAAACTAGACTATGGCTTCAGGGGCACCTGGGTGGCTCAGTCGATTAAGCGTCTGCCCTGGGCTCAGGTCATGTCTTAGGATCCTAGGATTGAGCCCCGTGTGGTCACCGTAGTCCTTGGGGGCTCCCTGCTCAGCAGCGACTCTGCTTGTCCCTCTTGCACTGCTCTCACTCTGTCACTCTCTCAAATTAATAAATAAAATCTTTAAAAAATAAAAAATAAATAAGTAAACTATGGCTTCTACTGTTCTGCAGCATAAGACACTGGGGAACATCATTTTTTAAATCAAAGAATTTACTTGTTACTTGCATTGTCTGTCCAACCAAGTATTATTTGTTCCACTGGGCTAATGGGGAAATATTGCAAAGGTGAAACTCGACCCCAAATCTAATTTCGGAATATAGTTGAAGCTTCCCCTTGTCAAAACTCTTTTCAACATTAAGCAAAATTACCTGGTTTGAGCACTCCTTTTCTCCTTCAAGGTGAAAATACTAATGAGGATGAGGTGTTTTAATAGCAAATAAATTAGTGTACTGCAAAATAAGTAAATAAATAAATAAATCAAACACAAACATGAGCTTTCAGCCTCCAGGAAGAAAAATAATGAGTTATGTGAATAATTGTTTCTCTCTAGTACATACATAGAGAAGTGTTCTTCCAATAAGTATTTTGTGAGAGAAATCCCATGATACATTAACTGCTAATTCTCTCTTGATGCTGACTCATCCTAGAAAAAAATAAATATTTTAAGGGACCGAATATGTCAAGTGTTTGGTGACACTAAGGTACATTGTGAAAAACACATTTATAATTAAAGGCACCAAATGGAAATGTAAAATAGGTTTCTTAAATCTTATTTATAAAATAGCTGTTTCATATGTTATGATTCAAAGTAACAATTACCCAGATTAGTCCATATTAAGTCTTTTCAAAAGGGAGCCCTGTAGGGAACCATAATATTAACGAATGTATTTTAATTGCTTGATTTCCAAAAAGTTGTATCAATCATTTAAGAAGGCTAGGTATTTTTTTTTTAATATCTTTTTATTTTAAAGGTTTTATTTATTTGTCAGAGAGAGAAAAAGAGAGAGAGAACAGCAGGGGGAGCAGTAGGCAGAGGGAGAAGCAGGCTCCCTGCTTAGCCCAATGTGGGATTCAATCCCAGGACTTTGGGATCATGACCTGAGCCAAAGGCAGATGCATCACCAACTGAGCCACCCAGGCACACCAGGCGAGGCTTTTATCATTTGGGGGCAATCATACTTTATTTTTTTAATGTATACTGTTACTATTACTACTACTAATAATAATAGAAAATAAAACTAGGACCCAATATATAATATGAGTTATCTTAAATGTGTCCTTGTAAGGAGGAGATATTGTCAGTCCATTTTACCCAAGGGAACTGGAAGATGGAGCATCTAACTGATAAAATCTCATTGCTGGTACTTGACAGTGCCACATTACAAATCCACATTTGATTAAATTCAAAACTTGGAAACATAAACATTGACTTATAGCACATTTTAGTATTCTACAAGAGTTAGTTTACTTTGCTGAACGTACCTACAATTTAAAGATCTTTGATATATTGTAATCAAACTATTTTTAACCACCTGGTTAGATTTCACTTAAACTAAAACAATGGATGTCTTCAGTCTTTGTATTGTTAAAAAAATTATATATGTATTTTTACTGGCAGTAGGAAATACAGAGTTTAGTTAAGAATCTCTTGTTATAAAAGGAACGTTGAAATATCTGGTTTAAGCATAATATCAGATAGTAACCTAAAAATTCATCTGAAACAGGGAATTTTGAAAAAAAGAAGTTATTTATTATTCCTTGCTCTAAAAATATGTAAGAAAATTATTCTGCAAAACTTTTAAAGGCGATTCCTGAAACAAATAGGTCTGTAAGTATATAAAATAGTGGAAAGTAAAAGAGAGTATTTTCTAGCTTCTCTTAAGATGTTATTTTTTTTTGATAATAGCTTTACTGAAATGTAACTCACATGTAGGTACAATGCACCCATTAAAATGTACAATACAACCTTTCAGTATACTTACAGATTTATGCAACCAACACCATAATTGATTTAAGATGTTTTCACCACCTTGGAAAGAAACCCTGGACTTTTTAGCTATCAACCCCTTACTGCATTTCTCACCCCAGCCCTAAGCAATGACTAGTCTTTTGTTTCTATAGTTTATCTATTCTGTACATTTCATATAAATGGGATTATATAATATCTGATCTTTTGTGTATGTTTTCTCTCACTTAGCATAATGTTGTCAAGGTTCATCCATGTTTTAACATGTAGCAGTACTTCATTTATTTTTATGGATGCATACTATACCATACTAATGTATAGATAGGTAAACTACACTTTGTTCATCCGTTCATCAGTTGATAGACATTTAGATTGTTTTCTACTTTTGGCTATTACAAATTATGCAGCTACGATAATTTGTGTAAGTTTATGTATGGATTTTTTATTTCTTTTGAATATATTCCTAGGAGTGGATTTACTGGGTCAAAAGGTAACTTTGTGTTTAACATTTTGAGGAATTGCCCTACTGTGTTGTTGTTCCATTTTACATTCCCACCCATGTGTATGAAGGTTCTGATTTCTCCACATCCTCACCAACACTCATTTTTATAATGACCATCCCAGTGGGTGTGAAGTGGTACCTTACTGTGGTTTTGAATTGTGCTACCCTGATGACTAATGATGTTAAAGATCTTTATACAATCTTTTTGGTCATTTATATGTCTTCTTTGGAGAAAAGTCTATTCATGCATTTGCTGTTTTTGGTTAGCTTATTTGTCTTTTTATGATTCAGTTGTATGAGTTCTTTCTATATTATAGATAAAGTTCCCTTGTCAGATATATGATTGGTAAATATTTTATCCCATTCTGTAGGTTCTTTTCAGTTCCTTGATACTACCTTTGAAGGACAAAAGTTTCAATTTTGATGAAAGTCCAATTTATCTGTCTTCCAATCAATATGTAAAGATCATACGAGAAATAAACTGTGATGGAAATTGAAATTTTAAAATACCATTTTAAAAAGGATCAAATATGAAATATTTAAAGATAAATATGACAAAATATATGTAACACCTGCTCACTAAAACCTATAAAATAGGGGCACTTGGGTGGCTCAGTGGGTTAAAGCCTCTGCCTTTGGCTCAGGTCATGATTTCAGGGTCCTGGGATCAAGCCCTGCATCAGGCTCTCTGCTCAGCAGGGAGCCTGCTTCCCCCTCTCTCTCTGCCTGCTTCTCTGCCTACTTGTGATCTCTCTCTCTCTCTGTCAAATAAATAAATAAGACCTATAAAATACCGTGTTTAAAATTTTAAAAGATAAAATTAATTAATTATTTAATTAAATTTAATTTTAAAGGACCAAATAAATGAAATTATATTTCCTCTTCATGGACTGAAAAGCTCCATGCTCTGAAAATGACTGTTTTCCCCAATAGTTTTTAAAGAATCCAAGAAATAAATAGAAAAAGTTTTACAAAATTTTTATAGAAATTGATAAGGTGATTCTACAATTTTTAAGACAGTTCAAAGAAACAAGTATAGCCAAAAAGCATTAAGAAAGAGAAAAAAACCTGACTTACCTTCAAGATATTCTATAAAGCTACAGTAATCAAGGAAGTGGGAGTACTGTCATAAATGGTGATAAATAAGTAAATGGAACAGAAGGAGCCAATAAATACATCAGCGCAGATAGAGTTAATTGATTTTCAGTTGAGGGAAGGGAATTCAATGGGGGAAGATCGAACATTTCAGTATGGGATTGAAACTATTGAATGCAAAGAAGTGAATCTTGATTCATGCTGTAAGCTACATACAAAATTACAGCAAAATAGACCATGAACATAAATATAAAACTTAAACTTCTGCAAGAAAACATAGGATATAATTTCATGATTTGGAATTAACAATGATTCTATTGTAAATATGGCAGCAGAGTGATCATGTTGTGTCATATGGTGTGTATATGTGTTGTATGTATTTATCTTTATTAAAAAATTCACAATCAGCAAATTGTGGTTTTGTTGGGTATCCTAAAAACCAGCTTGTCAAGGTTTGCACACATAACAATGAAGTATTTGGGATTTTAGCTGGTGTTAATGGAATCTAAGAATGAATTTGTAAATAATCGAAATTATTACATTATTGGTTATTCCAATCTAATAACATGGTACCCTTTCTATGTATTTGGATATTCTTTAATGAGTCTCAAAACTTGCATATAATTTGTTTCATGCAATACAAAGGTATATGCACTTGTTTCTCACAGTTATATCAATTTGTATATCCACCATCAAGCATGAACACCAGGTAACACAAACTTGTGATAAAATACCAAGGGATTTATTTTTCATAGTACATTAAAGATATATCATCTTATATTGCATTCGATTTGTTCCTGTGCTGCTTATTTCAAGTTACTTTAAAAATTGTTTTACCCTGACTGCTGCTAATATTTTCTCCTTTTTATTTGGTTCTTCAATTTTAAAATATATTTATGTGTGGATTTTAAACCTTAAGTTTACTTTTCTCCCTATAATTAGCACATTTTATCATTTATTAGCTATTTTTCATGAAATTTCTCTTTCTCCTTTCTCCTCCATCTGGAACACCAATTAAAAGTGTATTATGCCTTCTCTTCCCCTTTATACCAATATTTCATTCATATTTTCTGAAAATGTAGGTCTCTAATACTAGTTAAGTTTCAAACTGTTTTATGGTAATTTAATTCTATCATCAGCAGTAACTAATATGTCTTATAGTCGATTCAATTACTTTTTAATTCATAGCAAATGAAAGCTTATCATCTTTTCAGTTGGAGAGGCTTTCTTTTTTAACAAATTGACTATTGATGTTTCATTTTTCTTGTTCTTGGAGATATTTAAGCTTGGCTTTTTACTCCTTTATTCATATTAAGCATAATTATTTTACCTTTTCTTTCTGGTATTTTTTGTATTTACAGATCTGCAGATCTTTTGCTTCCTCAATCCCGTTGGTTCTATTCCAAAAGAAGCAGTGACTTGGTTCCTTATGTGTTTGATTACTTTTTACTGTTTCTTTGTGAAAAGGCTTGGAGCAGCATATGAGCCCTGGGAGGAAGTTTGGTTCCTCCAGGGAGGATTTGCATTTGCTTCTAACAGACACTGCGATACCATCAGTCCAAGGAAAATTTAAACTAGAATTAAAATATGAGGGTTTTCAACACACATTTTGATTGAGAAATCCATACTATGTTTGCTTCATGGTTACACCTTTCAAAGGTCTTTTCCCTCACTTGCCTTCCCTGCTCAATGTCAACCAAGAATGTTGTTGCTCTGATATGGGGATTCAGGACCCAGGTTTATCCGTCATTCCCTCTTCCATATCCCCAGCAGTTTTAGACACCCTTTTGTAAGTGGACTTTTGGCTAATTTTTGTGTCTGTTGTATGCCAGGAGGACCATGTAAGCACAACATCACCAAAAGTAACCAAACATTCTCAAGCAAAACCAACTTTATTACTCATCTTATCAATCTCTGTTTGCACCTTCAGTTCAAATATGTTCATAAAATTTTAAGGACTTTTAGAAATATGTTTTGTCATATTTCCCCAGCATTTTTATATGATCTTCTGTCAGATACCTAACATGCCTCATTTCCAGAAATGGAGAACACAGCTATATTTTATCATTTCTCATTTTTGGCTAATTCACTTTGGCAGATACTTTATGAATGTATATGTAGCTTTTAATCTTATTTTTATGGTTGGGTTGCATAGGTTTGTCTAACTTTTTAAAATATACATGCCAAGGTAGTGCTTGTACTGTAGGGATCTGTTTGAATATTAAAGCATACACAAAATCTTATAAGACAAAAATTCTGATTTATCCATTCCAAAGCAATGACAGTGTTCAATTTCCAATAAGAAATAATTTCACACTAAGTTATTTCAACCTGTGATCTGTCAGTCTAGTTTTAATTTCTTCTTTACATTAATTTTTGTGTTTATTTGTTGTTTGTTTATAAATGTGATCCTTAGTTTGCAGAATTCTAAATTTAAAAAAATACTTCCCACCTACCCTCCAAAAAAAAATCCATTTGGAATTTTTATGATAGGCAAGCAGAATTTTGGAAGAACCCTAGAAAACCACATAGCTTTGAAAACTTAATGGCCGGGGCTGGGGGCAAATGTAAGTTGACAAGTGATTTGTGTGAAAATGGTGATGGCATTGCAAAAAGGAGAATAACTTACAAGTCATAGGGAATTTCTGCACACAACCTGAGGTAAACTTAAATCAAACTTTAACATGTAAAAAACAGTTCACCAAATATTCATCATTTTCTGAGAAAAAAATTAACTTTATGTGAATTGATATGAATGTTCATCTTTAAGCTGTTAATTTGAGAACATGAATGTTCCATGAATTATGTATTGCAGATTCACCAAGTGAATACATGTTTACCTTACATCAGGAAAAAAAAAAGGAAAATTGTTACAGTCTGAATGTATTGTACTGTATTTACTAATAATAATACTAATACTAAATACTAAATACTAACACTAAATATACTACTAATAATACTGTACTGTATTTACTAGAAAGTTAATACCACTTTTTGCTCTTTTATTCTTTTGAACATGCAAATTTTTTTCCATATCTAGTTATCCTATAAAATAAGAAAGTTAATGTCAAAGGAAAAATAGTTTAAAGAATATATGAAGTTAATGTCAAAGGAAAAATAGTTTAAAGAATACATGAAGCATTAACATTTTTTTTCACGTTTAAACCAGGACAGACCTAAATGATACATCTTCACTTTTGATAAAGAGAAAGAAGCTGCTATAACTTAATTAGCTTGCCCTTCTCACCAGCACCCTTAATTAGGACACTACTAATTAATGTAGTGTTCTTCCAGAGGGCTAAATAGAATCAGCTTCTTTGAATTTGACCTGAGAGGATATGCCATGAACTCCACAATTTTGAGAACTTAAGAAGCTCAAATGTTAAGATTCAACATCTTTTTTAAGCATTCTGAAAAAAAATAAAGTTCCCAGTTTACAAAATATAGGATATTTCCTTAATAACTCAACTGTCTAATTAATAAAAAATATTCTTATTAACTATTATTTTTAGTATTTGCATAATTTAGTGTATGTAAATTTATTGACATAAGTTCATATAGACTATAATGTGTGCTTGCATTAAATTATATCAATCTGCTAAATAAACAAATTCCAGTACATCAAATTAAATCTCACTAAAATTTCAGGAGTGAAAATTCTAAAATTATTTTTAGGATCCATAAAACCAAATATGCATTAGATTTCACAATGCCAATGTGAAATCATTCATAAGATGTTTCTTTCATAAGATGTTCTCATTGTAGTTGGAAGATAAACTTCACATGCTCATAGGTGATACCTAGTCTTATTCAGCCAGCTACTTTTGAAAAAATTATTCAACAGCATAAATACCTGGCACACAGACCAATCTCATTAATGCATTTTTAAATTAATAAATAAATATCATAAATATCTTTTACAGCAGCCTCATCAGGAATACATTCATGTATATATAATGGATGCATTCCTAACGAAGGCCATATTGCCTCACTATCATCATCTCTTGGTATTTTTTTATGTGAACCCAGTTGAAAGTAAAGAACAAGGGAGATACTTTATGAAACCCATAAAAGTCTTAGAGCATAGTGTACTGTGGAAAAGGATAGGATAGAGAGAGAGGATTTGGGGCAAATGGAGAATATTTCAACCCAATCTGGCATCAGTTGATTACTTTCAAAATGATTACATTCTTTTTCACGTTTCAAATCTCAGAATCAAACATAAGTAGAAATCAGTTACTATACTATGGACTTTACTGCTTCACACAGGATGGAGATCCACTCTTGCACACATCTGTTTTGCCTTTATCACAGCTAGACTTGGACTATCTATTCTGCTTCCTGATATTCAAGAAATTCAATGGAAAAGTCTTTGAAAAAGAAAGTTAGCCTTTCTCGTTTTATCTCTCGGATTGCTTAGGACAAAGTGTTCCAAATATCAGGATGGTGGTTAACCTGGAAAGGCAAAAGTATTGATGGAAAAGTTTACACAGGAAGTTTCTAGAGATGTACTTTTGAGAAGGGATATATGTTTTACACCTTCTTAAATGTGATAAAGACTTTAAGGTTAAAAAATATGAGAAAAATTTTATTGTCAAATAGATAGAAGAAGATGGACATTTATTTTGTACTGCTCCAAATGGCAGATATTATCATTGGATGAAATTTAGAAGGAATCGGTTTTCTTTGTTAGCAGTAAAGATGTTGTAACAATCTGACGCCCCCCTACCTTTTTTTTTTTTTTAACTTGGAGCATTTATTTTTTTTTTCCCCCAAATACTTTTATTTTATTTTTTCAGTGTTACAAGATTCATTGTTTATGTACCACACCCAGTGCTCCATGCAATATGTGCCCTCCTCAATACCCACCACCAGGCTTGGAGCATTTAATAGCAACTTCACAGCATTGTTTATCTTAAAAAATTTAGAATTTGCCAACTCATTCACATATCCCATGGCTTCTGGTCTGCAGAAGCCTTCAAATTTGTCCCTCTGCCACTATTCTTGCACTTCCGATAGTTCTGTACTCATCTGTCTGAGGTATCTTTGGAACAATACATCGGGTTCTATAACAACTACTAATGAAATTAATATGTTAACTATTGCTAAAATAAATTTTTTAAAGATTTTATTAATTTATTTGACAGACAGAGATCACAAGTAAGCAGAGAGGCAGGCAGAGAGAGAGGGGGAAGCAGGCTCCCCGCTGAGCAGAGAGCCCGATGCAGGGCTCGATCCCAGGACCCTGAGATCATGACCTGAGCCAAAGGCAGAGGCTTAACCCACTGAGCCACCCAGGTGCCCCGCCAAAATAATTTTTTAAAAATTATTACTATTGACTAGAAGTTCCACACATGATTACTTGCTCCACGAAGAGAGAGGGAAAGGGAGAGAAATAATACAGACAGGAGAAGAGAGAGGAAGGAGGGAGAGGAAAAGTGGAATGAGCGGGAAGAGTTAGGAAGAAGAGAACCAGAACACTTATACCTTTATGGATTTTTCAAACAGGGAAATTGGTTGCCACTTAGACAACAACAAAAATGATTTGGAGGTCATGGGAGTTTGACAGAGCAAACTGAATGGAGTAAAACAAAAGTACTCCCTAACCATTCTTTGTTTCAATTTATACATAAGTATATTTTTAGATAAACTGAAAATATACCCTGCATCTGTAAGAAGCCAAACAATGAGCATGTTCTTAGTCACACTGGGCTGATGATATGGTCTTTCTCTCATAATAGAGGATGGTTTCTAGAAACAATGGAACATGTTGGTCAATTACTATCAGAATGAACGGTTCAGTAACAACTATTTGAAAATCAGAATTGTTGATACTGGCAGAATCTTTTTTTCTATCCAGATGGATAATACTTAACCAGTCTATCCATCAGATTAATTCATTTCATGATTTGAGATGACATTTTGTGTTTTTTAAAAATTTTTATTCTGACAAATACATCAAAACAATTTGACTGAAAAACAAGTAATTTTCAGAAGTCACTCTGTATTTATTGTGTTTGGTTATGGTTTTGTTTTTATGTTTACTAATGCATGATTTCCACTACATTTAGGCCTTTTGATTGGAACGTAATATCCACAGATTATAGTGCCAGATTTTGAGGGTTGAGTTTGAATTTGGTAGCAATATTTTAGCAGCAAGACTGAATATTCTTGGCCTGGCCTCACCTCATTAGTCATCTGCAGACAAAGGCTGCACCACGGAGGTGATCTATACAACTGTTTCTATTTCTAACTGACTACGTTTTATTATAATATATCCTTCCTACCTCATGCATCTATTTCCATCACTCATTATTTATTACTTGACCTTTGTTCCTATCTATGTCTTAAATGATTTCATTCTCTCTATATTTGTTATTGGAAATTCACTAAAAACAGGTATAAAAAGTAACAATAGAAACATAAGGATTTAAAAAAATATATATGGGATATCTCACTTGAAAAATGAGACTATTGTTTGAATGGAACACAGTATAGACACTAAAAGTGTTAGAGTTGCTACCTGGAACAGTCTTATGGAAACTGAATAAGCATTATCAGAGAAGCCTGTGCACGTTAATTGAAATATTGACAGACTTTACTGAGTAAACCAACAAAACTCAAAATTACTTGATTGTTCTTTTTCTAGTGTTTAAGTTATTTGTATGGGAATATTTACTCCCGGAATATAAGCTTCTTTAAGGTGGGGAGCCAATTCTAAATCATCTTCTTTTCTACTCTAATGTCTAGTACATCAACCTATAGAAATCATTTAAACCAGTGTTCTAAGAACTATCCTTATTAGCAATAATAATGTAAATAAATGAGATTTGTCAAACTCTACAATGTGCCAGAAACATATTTTGCATTCTTTAATTAATTTAAAAAATGCTTAGCAACTTTGTGAAGTAGGAACTATTATCAATCTTATACTAAGGATGGGATGGAACATGCTTAAGTGATAAAATTAACAAATCTAAATAAATTAGATGATTGTACTTTAAAATGTAAAGGAAAAAAAGAAACTCTGTAATGTGAATTTCCAAAAAGAGAGAGGCATTTTTGAACAATACTGAGTAGACTGAGCAAAAAATGGGAAAGGATGAGCTGTCATTATCCTTTCATTAAACTAGGTCCATGGGACCTTGGCCAAAGTCAACATAATGAGGTAGTAAAAAAAAAAAAAAAGTTCTGACCTTTTTCTTGGTTGTACTTTGTTCTGAAAATTTGGTATTATCCTTCCTTGGAGAAGCTTGTTTATAATTGCATAGATTTTTTTTTAAACCAATGCAAGTAATATTTTTTGTTGCCCTGTTTCTATGATGAACTATAATTTTACTTATCTTAAATGAATAAATGCTTCATCAGGTATATTGATTTCTTTAATATATAAAGAAGTACAGAAAATGATGAGATTTCCAAAGAAGGATAGCAGTATTAGAAATGAGATGACCAAAACTACTCAACCAGGAACACTTTACTATCTTAAAAAGATAATTAAGATGCAGTTGTGAACAAGGTCAATTTTGAAAAAAATACAATATTGTCTTTCACTTTACTTCATATGTAGGTTATCAAAAATAGTTCATGGGTGGCTCAGGTGGTTAATCATCCGACTCTTGGTTTTGGCTCAGATTATGATCTCTGGGTCGTGAGATTGAGCCCTGCTTCGGGCTCTCTGCTAAGTGAGGATCCTGTTTAGGATTCTCTCTCTCTCTTTCCTTCTGCCCCCCCCCCCACACTCTATTTCTCTCTGTCTCAAATAAATAACTAAATCTTTAAAAAATAGTTTATGTAATTGCTGAATGTGCATATTAAAATACTTGAATTTCCTGTTTAGTAATTGCAGTCTTAATCCAAATCAGGCATATTTTTTCCTCCAAATGAATATCAACCTTTGAGTCATGTCTTTTTCTTATGTAATTGAAGAAGAAAGTATTTATTCTTAGCTATTATATCAGTGATGCATTTTTATTCACCTTATCATAAACAACAATTTCATTAAACTTACCCCAATCCTCCTTATCCAGTATATAGCCTAGTAATTTGGAAAGCGCATAATATCGTTCTATTTCAGTCAATATTTACAGAGGTACTAAACTTTATTTGTTAGTAATCATTTGATAAATTACCATATTTGAGTCTTAACTTTCTTCTTCACATATACAAGTCAAGGACGAGATTTTAAGCATTGATTAAAATGTTCATTTATCAGTCCACCAAATTATTGGGGATACCTATTTTTTTCTTATATTTGATTATCACTCATACACACCATCCACATCCTTCCACAGATATAGATCATGGTTTTGTAATCCATTGAGAGTTGACATTTCTGATATTATTGACAGAGGGCTAATAAGTCTTTGTGGCTTTATTATGTTCTCAAATTAGCATCTTTCATGTCATGACACTGTTTGATTTTATGGAGAAGATCAATTTATCAGTTGTTTCACTAGGACAGGTTGATTGTAGGGTCTAGCTTTCTTCTAATATCAGATAACCATTCAATTAACCAACTTTTGTTCCTATCCATTTAGTTAAATATTGACATTCATTGAACTTGTTCCAAGTTAAAATTATTATTATACTTTGACCCTTATCTTTGAAGTAAAGCCTTTTTAGCTCTACAATTGCAATGCAAATTAACATTTAGCAATGATTTTGTAGAACTCTACTAAATGAAAAAGGTTTGAGACTTTGACATACATTGGAATCAAATTTAGATGCACAGACTTGAAATTTTATTCTTATTATTTATTTATTTATTTATTTATTTATGGTATATCCATATACAAAGACATTACTTAGTGTAATTTAATGGATGACATGGTTTTTCACATGTTTTCTGATGTTCTGGTTATTTGAAGCTTCATGTAATTTTGAGTGATTTCTATGGGTCTTCACCTCCTAATAGTTTGTGTGAATTTAAACTTTAGAACTATAAAACAGGAAACATTGTTAAACAAAATCTTTATGAATGAAAGTCTAATGCATTTATGATAATCAAATGAAAATTAACAAATTTAAAAATTAAATATCAACTGCCATCTTACTTTCCAATATACTGTCTAAATCTAAGGAAAACAAGTAAATGTATATTGTTATTATTGATCTCCCTGCCTTTGCCATTATCTAATTCAGTCTTTCTTCAGTACAGCATCCTGAATGTTCTTATATTAAGACTTCAGTCCAGATCCTATTACACTTTTGTATCAAATCCTACCATCACCACCCATTTCATTTCTTCTCTGAAAGATCTACAATATGTTACACAGTTTGACTTCCCACACCTACTTGAACACACCTACTATTCTGTTCCAGCCATACTTTGTTCCTTGTGATTTCCCCATAAAAATGTTTAGCAAACTCTTACTCAGGACATTTTCACTTTTTCATCCCTTTGTATGGAGTACTCTTCCCTTCAGTTTCTTCCTGGTCGATCTCTTCATATAGGAAGCAGTGCTAACTTCTCGGTGATCAGTTCCTGCACTCTAAATAATATCCTAGTCACACTTCAACACTTCCTAGCCTTTTTCCTACATTGTTTTTCATCATAGAAATTTCCATCTTCTGACATCAGGTTTAGGGGATAAAAGTCTTTTGGTTTTTTGGGGTTTTTTTTAAAGATTTATTTATTTATTTGAGAAAGAGAGAGTGTGAGGGAGGAGGGGCAAAGAGAGAGGGAGAGAGAAAGAGAAGCAGACTCCCTGCAGAGCATGGACCCCAAAGCAGGGCTCAGTCAAAACTGAGATCATTACCTGAGCCAAAATCAAGAGTTGGCTGCATAACTGACTGATCCCCCCAGGTGCCTCCCAAGATTTTTGTTTTTTAACCTTGATTTCTAATAATTGTATCTTATGTTAGGAGCTGGAAAACATAAAGCAAAGTCAAAATATTTTTACTTACCACCAACCAGTTATGGAAAACCAAGGTATATGAAAATATTTGCAACTTTGTTATAGATTTGAATAGTACAGTCTTTCATATGGCACAGATTATTTTTTCTTGAACCTTCATTCATTTCTTTCATTGAGTTCATGAGTACCGATTTGAACAATAATAGAGCATCCCTTCTAAACCTTTCTTTATTGGAGAAAACTAGTATTCAGTGAAACAAAACAATCATGTGAGTATTTTTTTAATGTTTCCTGGACAAACATGCTTTACTATTTTAAAAAAGACATATAAGGATTGAATAAAATAAAAAATATTTCCATCTTTAAGACCCATTTTTATTGAGAATTTTGCTAATTACCTCAAGGTATTTAGTAGCTTATATAAGTCAATTAAAAGACATGTCTGAAGCATCTGTACATTTTCTCAAGAAAGGCCATCCTCTTTTTTCATATCAATAATTATTCAACTCAGTGTTTAGATTTCAATCATGGAAGACAATGTCAGAAAATTGTGGTAAAGCATGGATATTTTCATATGAAAAACTTGGCTTCAGAGCACTCTTTCTGGACATCAGGGGAACTTTAAATTTAATTAAAGGACTGACTATCCTCTTGGGTATTCCGAATGGTTCTAAACAATGGAGGGAGAAAATACACACTTTGCTTTCAGTGGGCCCTCTAAAAAATTAATACAGCTCTATTTTTTATTGTTATATTGTTGCGTTAATCATGATTAAGTTACATACTTAAGTCACTATTACTATTCTAAAAGCCTTTCCTAAATATTTCAACAAAGTACATTAAATTATATTTATTTACAGAGGGAGTGGGGGAAGAGGCAGAGGGAGAGGGAGAGAGAGAATCTTAAGTAGGCTCCATGCCCAGCACGGAGCCCAGGCAGGAGCTGATCTCATCACCCTAGATCATGACCTGAGCTAAAATCGAGAGTCAGACACAACCAACTGAGTCACTCAGGAGCCCCAAATAAATTATTGCACAAATGTTGAAAATCAGTCTGTAAAATTTTGTCAACCAAAAAATATGTTAAATAAAACTACTCTTTTTTTAAAAAGATTATAATAACCACAAGATGTTTAAAAATAATAGATATTATACTTAATGAGATAATATGTATTTGTATATGCATATATATAATTTGTATTTTATTTCTATATCTAATATATATACACATGTAAATGATTAAGTTATTTTGTCTTACAGACAATAAGCTTCAGAACAATTTAAGAAATTTGTTATTATATAATTGTAATGCTTATGAATTCCAATCTGTTCTTACATGAAAAAAATCAACATTTTTTCCATTTACTTTAAATGGAGAGCATTATTCTGTTATCATTAAACCATAATTAAATTATAATTATAAGTTATAATGGAGTAATTAAATGAAATCAATTTTAATTTTTCACTACTTTAAAGTTATTTCTTTTTGTAACAGAATTGCTATCTCAATTAATTTTAATTTGTCATCAATTGAAAAATTAAAGTGAATTCAATATAGTATTTGGTCTGACGAAGCATGCTTTCTTGAACAAGTATCTCATGAATAAGTTTTGAGCATGATGAATTACTTTCCTTCCACGATGATTTGTATTTTAAAAATAAACACTGGGGTATGTTATTGATAACAGTAAATCAGGATTTTCCAAAAACATTGAAATCCTTAAAAACTGAAAAAAAAAATCCTTCCTAGATTCATGTATTCATTTTTTTTTGTATGTGCGTGCATGTATATGCAGGGATGATTGTGGTGAGTGTCATTCTGCTGTTCACAAAAATGAAAGTAGAGTCTATGATTTCAAGGATGCACACTAAGTGGCAGATAGAAAAATATTTTTCATTACACACTGGGTGATTACATGTAAGGTGCTATGGTGAAATAGAGAATGAAGGAACACAGAAACCAGACTACACTGAAAATATAATAAGATAAGTAAGTGGGAGAAAACTGGAGAAGCATAGGCCATGTTAAGAGGAGGAGATAAATTGTCCACTTAAAAGCTATATTGTCTCTAGAGGACTGGGAAGAGTTATGTTCAAAGAGCTAAGTAAAGCTCAAATCCTAAACTATCCTTATAGCCATAAAAAATATATAAAATGCTAAAATCAACTGGGTAATAGTGGCAAATACATTTGCATTTTAGGAAGTTGATGAAAAATTGAAAGTAGTTTTATTGGAAGAGAAATGGGAATCAGTGGTACTAAATTAGCGGAGGATATCTTTTTGTTTATTCAAACTGTGTACCCAATCCCATGAGATTACTTTATCCCTTTACCCCACATCCCTTACAGTGCCCTAGCATGTCAATTCTTAAAAAATTAAAAAATAAAAAGCAGAAATGATTAATTAATATAATGTGCCTCCTCTTGCTTAGACCTAGTCAGTCAATCTAAACTATAATGTTAATTTAGACCAGGTTTACAATGGCCCAATCCTGGAATACTCAATAGAGCAACAAAGATGAGCTCTATGCCCATGTTGGCCCCACTCTAGGAATTATTCTGTATTTTTGCCTAATTTCCAGACCTCACCAGTTTCTTTTCCTATCTTGTAAGGATCTTAATATGTATGAATGCAACTATTCATATATTTAAAAAAAAAAAAAATTTAGTACACCCAAAATAGTCCAAGCTACATGGTAGATGTAAAGATGCAAGTATTTGCTGTATATTGGCAGATTCTAGGAATATTACTGATGTACAAATAGCTCCCCAATGTTCCAGCTCCACTCAAATAAACTATTATCAAAGGCTAGTTATTTGGATATAATACTAATAACCATATTTGAAATTCGTATTTTGTTATCCTTTCAAAAACATGCTTACACGAACATGTGTAATTTGAATTACATGTGATTTCCATTTGAATCAAGGACGAAACTTCTTTTCCTTGTAAGCTGGGTTCTGTGTGTCCTCAGTCCATCCTTTCTTATTTGATGGTATCCAGAAGAATTCTGAAAAACTCACAAGAAAGTATGGGAATTTTAGTATAAGTTCACTTCTGTTAGATTATGTATATCACTTTTATTATAATTATGAAAAAGTTAAAGTCTGCATTAATAGAATTGTGTGAATTTGGGAAAAAATAAGTTAACTAGGTAAAAAAAGCATAGCTTGTTTGAAGCTAAAATGAAACAATAAAGATACAGAAATTGAAAACTAAAATGCACTGTGCACATAATCAGTTATGAATACTTAAGTATGAAGTCATCAGAAAAAGATAAAAAGGACATTCATTCATTAATTTGATAAATACTTATCACATACTTACCATGTGCCACATAGTCATTTAGGACCTGAGATACATTAGTGAAAAAATACATTAGATACATTAGAAAAAAAAAACAAAAATAATGATTCATGCCCATGCAGAGCATGGCAAGCAAGAAAAAATAATGGGAAATATTGAACTCTGAAAATAAATTAATTATATACTATGTGAGAAAGTAATTCATTTTACAGAAAAACAATGCAACAGTGGACCAGGTAAAAAAAATTGGGAGTTTTAATTATGGGGGAAGGTGGGGGCATGAGTTGCCTTATTAAATTTTGTGATCAGTCTTTTTTGAAAAGATGAAATTTGAACATACACTTGAAGTAAAGGAGGGATTTAGCCAAGCATATATCTGGGAACAGTTTGATCAGAATCCTACAATGAGAGTATGTTTGTGATTCAAGAAGATTAATATAACAAGACCTGAGGAAGCAAAAAGAAAAATAGCGTAGACAGGACTCAAAAATGTTAGTAGCAAATCATTTAGGATTTTATAGCCATTGTGAAGACAAGGCGAGGTATTGTAAAATAAAATTGGAGGTGATACGAGGATTGGGATAGAGGAGTAGTATCATTTTGAAAAAGCAATTTATGACTAAGGCAGGGATGGAAGCAAAGAGTATTATTGGAAACTATTATAGGTAAGAAAAGACAGAGGCTGGACCGTGGGAATAGCAGTAGAGCCGGTAAGACATTATAAGAAACTTCATATGTTTCCAACAAAGAAACAGTGGGATTTTTTTGAATGTAAGAAGGGAGAGAAAAAGAGATGTTAAGGGTGAGTCCAAAGTTTGTGGCTTGAGCAAAAAGAACAGTAGAGCCATCAACTAAGATGAGGGCTGCCACTGGAGAATGTTTGGTGGAATCCATGATTTGCAGAATAAATTTAAGCTCATTGTTTCCACATTCCAAACCTTTCAGCATCTGACCTGGGCTTAAGTGAGGTTCTTGTCCTTTCTTCACTTTAAAGAAAGTTATTACATATTTGTTAAAAAGATAAAGATAATTTGCAAAGTAGTGAACATCAAAGGCCATATAATATCCCTCTTCGCTTACAGATTACACATTTTAACAATCTTTTTGTTTAGATATTTATATTTTTCATATCACTATCAAAGATAATCTTCAGTAGACACCCTAGTTCACAAATATTTGTTAAATCATCTTATTTCAAACTGTTAGGATTTATTTTAACTACTGGTTCAAAGTCTTTACTGTTTTAATAGATTTTGATATATATTTCTAAGTCCTTCTACAGAGATGTTTTAAAGGATAAAATACCCAAAACTTTGAATATGAAAGTCTGTATTTCCAAAGACATTTATAAGCATTGGTGTTTTTTTTTTCCTTTATCAGTATAAATGGCAGAATTTATCCCACAAAGTATTATATGCTTTTATATTTTTTTTAAAGCCAATTGTATTTATTATTTTAAGAATTACCTCTATGGGAGCTCCTGGGTGGCGCAATTGGTTAAGTGTCTGACTCTTGATTTTGGCTCAGGTCATGATCCCTGGGTTTTGAGATTGAGCCCCACCCACACGGGATACTGTGTGGGCATGGAGCCTGCTTAAGATTTTCTCCCTCCCTCTTGTTTTGCCCCTCCCTTCTTTCTCCCTCTCTTAAGAAAAAAGGTAGTAAAAAAAAAAGAATTGCCTCTGATATTTATATGATTGTATATTTCAGTGTTCATTTTTTCTTTTATTAGGCATAGCTATTTATGGAGTGATGGTATTAAAGTTTTGAAGGATAGGGGCGCCTGGGTGGCTCAGTGGGTTAAAGCCTCTGCCTTCGGCTCAGGTCATGATCTCAGGGTCCTGGGATCGAGCCCCACATCCGGCTGTCTGTTTGGCAGGGGGCCTGCTTCCCTCCCCCCTCTCTGCCTTCCTCTCTGCCTACTTGTTATCTCTCTCTCTCTGTCAAATAAATAAATAAAATCTTTAAAAAAAATAAAAATTAAAAAAATAAAGTTTTGAAGGATAAGAGATTTTGTAAATCTTTTTCTATAATCTGGCATTTTTAATTACACATTTTGAACAAAATTCATTTATTCAGATTTATTAGCCTGTCTCTTTATATTAAATACATTTTCTTTATTATTGGGAGAAAGGCAAGGATGTCTATCTTCAACAGTTGTATTAATCATTATCCTGAGCAATAAGAATAAAGATTAATTGAAAGCATAATTAAGAATAAAGAATTAAAAACTATCTCAATTTGAAGATGGCATAATTAAGTAGAAAATCCTAAAAACCAAACAACTATGAAAAGGAGGAATTTAGCAAAATATCAGGATGCAACATCAGTAAACAAAAATAAAAGTTATTTCTATAAAAAACACAATTAATTGGAAATATATGAAATTCTATTTTCTATAGTGTTAAAAACCATAAAATAATCATAGGAAATTTGAACCAAATATATGTAAGTTCTGTACATTGAAAAGTATAAAACAATCCTAAGAGAAATTAAGCAACATTTAAATAAATGAAGGTATATACTGTGTTCATGGATTTAAAGATTTAATCATTTAAGTTATTACTTCTCAAATTAATTAATTAGTTCAATATAATATGAATTGTAATCACAGGAGACTTTTTTTTTAAAGAAATTGACAAGTAGTTTTAAAACACTAAAGAAAATGCAAAGGACCCAGAGCGGTCAAAGCAATCTTGGAAACATAGTGCATATTTGGAGGACATACACTAAACTGATTTTGACATTTACCTTAATAATGTAACAGTAAAAGCAATGTGGTAATGGCATAAGGATAAGTAAGGATGAAATGGAGAACTCAAACAGATCCACATTTGTATGATAAATTGATTTGAAACAAAGACAAAAAAATTCGAAGGCAAAAAGAGTATCTTTTCAACAACTGGTACTGGAACAATGATATACTTATTTTTTCTTTTTTTTTTTTAATCTCTGATTTATCCCTCTAGATGCTTTCTGTGTCTTTCTTTTTTTTTTTTTTTCCTTTAGGTCTTTTTTTCCCACAGTCTGTTACATTTACTTCACTACTTAGTAATTCTATCATTCTTGATAACCACAAGTGACATCAAATCAAAACAAAACAACAAACATAGCATAATAGGTAATAGCAAAGGAATTATGGCAAAGAATATGTGTGATATAAAGGGACCAGAAAAAGCAGGACTTAGAGATGTAATCATGGAGTGTTAGTGACAAAGGGTAGCTTCAAAACACTTGAAAACAAAACTATGTGTTTTCCTGTTCTTGTTTCCATGGTCATTTCCCTTATTTTGTTTTGCTTTGGGACCTATTATTTTCTGAAATTGTGAATACAAAGCATAGAGAATGTCTCATTTTGAGGGGCTGGTGAATGCCAGCCCCCACAGAGACCACTTAGGGGACTCTATGAAACACATGCCATGGATACTACCTTATTATACATACCTTCATGTATTACTGGTCAAGCTCTGAGGAGCAAGCAGGAAGAAAAACACAGATAAGCAAGAATCTTCTCTGTCTTCTGGGAAGTCATCCTGTAGACCTATACATAGGAACGTAACCCAGCAGTTTACATCTAGTCACTGAGGGGAATGGTGTGATAGACTGGTACTCAGAGGCTATGGCAGCTCAGAGAACAACTAAGTCCTCTGAGGAGTGGATGTGAATTAGAAAGAATATTATATGCTATATGCTAAAAGGTCTGGAGTAAAATAAGACTTCTAAATGTAAGTGCCCCTGAATTGATCCTTCAAGTGGCCTTTGTCCAAGTATTGAAATAATTAAGGAGTACTGTCATATTTCAGTTAGTTGACAAGCTAATATATGTATATCATACATTGTTCTTTAACCCTTGCAGCAAATATATGACGTGTCTGTTATTAACCAAAGCTTGGATAAGTTAAGTAATTTGCTCAAGATGCATCCACAGCAAAATAGGGATTTAAATCTAGTTTTAACTAACACCAAGAGCTGGTTTTTTTCCACTGTACTAGTGATTTTAAACTGGGCAGCTTTGTCCCCTAGAGTACATTTGACAATGTCTGGAGATATGTTTGATTGTCACAACTGGGAGAGGGGTGCTATTGGTGTCAATGAGTAGAGACCAGGAATGCTACTAAACATTCCACAGTGTACATGCCATTCCCACAACAAAGAATTATCCATCCCAAAATGTCAGTAATGCCAAATTGGAGAAACTCGGCACTATACTAGCCCAAATAGAGAGAGCCAAACATGTTTTCTTCAGGCAGAAGGGATAGTGTGTTCTGAAGATATTCGAGAGAACATCAGTTTTCATAGCTACAGTTGAATACAGTGATAAAGAATCTGAAATGTATGCTAATACCGATACGCTGCTGGAGAATATGTCAACAGTATATTATAATTTTCTTCTAAATTCTGCTCCTCTACAAACCTAGAGGATAGGTACATATTGCTGCTATGAAATTGTTCTCCTCACATTCTCTTCAAGAAAAAATTCAGAAACTATTGACTCATACATACTAAGACACACACACATATCATACCAACATAAACATAAAAACCGATATAATCAGAAGCCACATTTTGATTGTGAGACTGTGAGTAATTCCTGACAATTAATAGTATTAAATATGTTTTATAAAAATTTTAAAAAATGGTTGGTAGTATACATTTCTAGAACACAGCATGCGAAGTCCTGTACATCTAATGCAAAATCCTGGAAGCAATTCCATTTGTAGAAAAAGTTCTTGATTTCCACACCAGGTAGAATTTAGAGAAGGAGCAGTGATCCGAGAAGCTTACCAATTCATTTCAGGGTTACCAGTACACACAGAGGAGATGGAAAAAAAGGGAGGGGGAAGAAACAGGGAAAATGAAGATGGTAGAAAGCTCATTCCAATTATTATAGATTGAATCTACAAAGCCAGCCAAAGGGTGAGATTTCATGGCACATGGAGTGACCTCTAGTAGGCTGTCAACTGCAACATTACCACATAGTAAGATAAGACAGTTTGGGGTTTTGTAAGGAAAAAAAAAGTAGGTAAATGTGGCACATTTCTGTATAGTTAACAGTAATTTTTTCAAAGACAATTTTTTCCCATAAAGAATATTGAACTTTTGTTTCTTGTATCATGTTATAATAATGGCTATTATGATATTATATAGTTATCTACTTAATAGTTCTTTGTAATTTTTCCCTTAAGAATATAATGCTTGGCTTAAAGCAAAAATTTGAAATCAAAAAGTCTCTAATATTTTGAGGGAAGTTAAATTAAAAATGAGCTAACAGCTCAATTACCCAGCTAATTAAATTATTTTCTTCTCTCCCTCTTCCCCTCCTCTCTCCTTTCCTTTTATGTCTCTTTCTTACTCTAAACTTGAAAAGGCTGTTGGTGACGAAAGTTGTTGGAAATTGGGATATTATCCATCAACAATTTCATTCACTATAATGATGACAGATATATTCATATCTCAGGTAAAAAATGTATATTTATTTCCATTTGGGATTTTAACTGACCTATTTCAAGGGCATAAGTTTATTTTAAGAGTGTGAGTTCTTAATGTAAATTGACTTTTATTCAGTCTGGAAAGAGTTAATCCTTCCAAGGAATATTTGAGTGAGAAAAATTCTATCTGTATACCCTGAAACTTCTCCCATTCTGAATATTTCCCTTAGGCAATCATTTATTTCTATATCATGTATGTAAGTTAGCATTTTTTCACTAACTTTGTAGCTTTATCTAAGTGAACTACATTGTCTATTTAAGTGTCTATTTTGTTTCTTTGTCTATTTAAGTGAGTTATGACCAACAGACACAAAAATGTTAGACTTGTTGCTTTTTAGAATAGATTATTTCTCAAGTAAATAAAATGAATAATCATTATATAGAACTATTAGAGGATTTTTATTCTAACCATAACCTCATGATTCTTTATCATACTACATGGATAAAAAATATCCTCTAAAACATTAAATACAACAAAACCCTGAAAATATAAACTAGGTTAAAGTGTACATTTTTAGCCTTACTATTGAATAGAATTTCAGGACTAAATAGAGAGATGAGGAGTGTTATAATAAAATTTCATCCGTTAACCTATGATATAAAGAGTAGTATTTAAACTATTTATTTACTTTGGACACTAAGAGGATTTTTTTTTAACACTTTTGAAAACACTTCACACCTGAGATAGAGAGCTGGAAAAAAAACAAGGAAAGAACCCTCTATTCATAAGGAAAGGACATTCCACCTTCTGATCCCAAGAATTAAAACTGAGGGGAGGGGAGAGTTGATAAGAACACTGACAAGATCATATCCCCAAATATCCAGAGATAAGTGTGAGCTTAACACTGAGGCTTAAACAGGTAGTTTAACTCCACACCCATCACAGTGGCAACAGTGGTGAGTGACATGAAAGGGTGGAGAGAGGCTCTCACTGACAGGCCTGCAAAGTAACATGAGAGAAAGATTTTTTGCAAAAGATCACTAGCCCAAACACAAAGTAATAAGGGAGAAATTTAAAGCCTCTTGTCCACTGAGAGTAAAGATAGCAAAAACAAAGTCTACATTAAATTAAAAAATATAATGTATCTGTGATCTTTTTATAAAATCTGATTAATTTCTAGGAATGCACCATATTTACTTCATTTTTGCTTGCCAAATCTCAAACTGTCTTAGCTTTCTATATGGTAATGTATCACAGTTGACAGCTTTTAGATACCAGTTTGTACGACAGGAGAAGCTCACTTAAGAGCTGATCTTTTTGATTCATTCTTAATCATCAGAAGTCTTGATGCCTTCATTTTCCTTCTTTCTCCCTCATCTCATCAATGTGTACTGGTTGCACTGAAAAGAATTGATATTCTTCTTTAATCATTCATCGCTCCTGTAAATTTCGCCTAGGATGGAATTTCAGGACTTTTTTTTTTGGAAATAAGATTATTGCCACTATTTTGCATTCATTGCAAAATGGGACTTTGTCAAAATTAAAAACTCTAAATAAAAGACACTATGTGAATACAAAGCAAAAAAATAGGAGAATATATTTGTAAGTAAGATATATGACAAAAGTCTTGTATCCGTAATGCCTTTTTATTTTGTTCTTGTTTTTCTACGTTTTTGAGAAGGAAGTTTAGATTAATTTGAGACTTTTCCTTGTGCATGTATTTAGTGTTGTAAATTTCTCAATACTGCACTAGCTGTGTCCCATATAGTTTGAAATTTGGTATGCCGTTTTCATTCAGTTCAATGTATTTTTTTAAATTTCTCCTGAAACTTTCTCTTTTTATCCTAGATTAAAAATGTATTGTTTCCAAGTATTTGGAGATTTTCCTATTATCTTCCTATTTATTTCTACTTTGATTCCATTGTGGTTAGAGGACACATTCTGTATGATTTTAATTCTTGTAAATTAGTGGCTATTTTATTTATGGCCCAGTTTTTCAACTGTCTTGGTGGAAGTTCTTTGAAAATTGAAAAAAAATGTGTATTCTGCTCTTGTTTAGTGGAATATTCTATAAATGTCAATTGGATAGTGTTGGTTGGTATTTTTTTTTTCTGATTTTCTTGTTTGTTCTATCAATTTTTGACAGAGAGGAGTTGAAGTCTTCGATAATAACTGTGTAATTCTATTTCTCTTTTGTTCCATATGTTTCACATATGTTGCAGTTCTGTTTCTTGTTGCACATATATTCAGAATTGCTGTCCTTCCTGTGGATAGGTCTTGCCTGGCAGTAGGAGAGTAAGAAATCTCCCTGGGGTCCTTATTATAAGGCATTAATCCCATACAGGGCTCCACATTCATGATCTAATTACCACTCAATTTTCCACCTCCTAATACCATCACTTTGGGGCTTAGATTTCAACATGTAAATCTAGGGGGACATGAGCATTCAGTCCACCACACTGTCCACTCTACAGATCTCAACAGAGATCTCACTCCCTCAGAAAAGACAATTCTGACCTATATAAAAAGTCAGGCTTTTTTTCTTATACATGCCTGGTAATTATCCTTCATAGAATTTATCATAATCTGTAGGAGTTATAGGAGTATATTAAGGATGTATTGTTTCCCTTTTCCATTTAAAAGGAAGCTCCATGAGGGCAGGAACTGTGCTTGTATTATTTGTAACTGTATTCTCAGTGGTGAACACAGTGCATGATATCCAGCAAATAGTCACTGATTGAAATTAACATTTACTTCCAATAATAATATAAAGATATATACATTGTCTCATAAAAGATATTTTATACTGTATTAAAAATATGAAAATGATGGCTATGAAAGAGTTTGCTGATTTGCTTGCACGTGCAAGTAATGGATCATTTAGTCACACAAAAATTTTCAGAAAAGTTCATAATTTATTAATCTCTATTCTATTGCAAGATGCACCTGTGAACTTATATAATAGAGTACAATACCATTTATTTTCTAGTTGAAATAATTTACAATACACTTAGGAAAACATAATATTAAGCTAATCGCCAAGTGGATAATAGCATTTATTCTACCTAGTATTGAATACATACTATCCCTCTGGTATGCTGAAAAAATCACATCCAGTATAAACTTGTATAATTTTTTAATTATTATTTTTTATTTAAATTTAATTAGCCAAGGTATAGTACATCATTGGTTTTTGATATAATGTTCAATGATCCATCAGTTCAGTATAACATCCAGTGCTCATCACATCGCATGCCATTCTTAATACCCATCACCCAGTTATTCCACCCTTCCACCTGCCTCCCTTTCCTCAACCCTCAGTTTGTTTCCCAGAGTCCAGAGTGTCATGTGGTTTGTCTCCCTCTCTGATTTCTTCCCATTCAGTTTTTCCTCCCTTCCCCTATTGTCCTCTGCGCTATTCCTTATGTTCCACCTATTTGTGAAACCATATGATAATTGTGTTTTTCTGATTGACTTATTTCACTTAGCATAATACCCTCCAGTTCCAATGCAAATGGTAGGTATTCATCCTTTCTGATGGCTGAGTAATATTCCATTGTAATATGAACCACATCTTCTTTATCCATTCATCCAGTGAAGGACATCTTGGCTCCTTCCACAGTTTGGCTATTGTGGACATTGCTGCTATGAACATTGGGGTGTGTGTGCTCCTTCTTTTCACTATATCTTTGGGGTAAACTTGTTTAATTTTTAACTCTTAGTTGTGTTGGCCTTCTCTGTTATCACATTTATGAACTATGTAATAGCAACAACAACAATAGACTGAAGGAGAAAAAAGAGAATAAAGAGGAGAAGTAGATGTGAAAGTGGGAAGGAAGAGGTAATGTATCTCTGAATGTCAATCTTCCTAGCTTAGAACCAGCAAAAAGAGTATTATTAAATATTTGTCATATTCAACCAAGGCCACAAAAATTAAGAAGGAGAGGATGCAGAAAATGTGGTATAAAAGGAACCACTAGTGAGGTAGATGTGGGAGCTAATGGAAAATGAAAATAATTGTGAATGGAAGAAAGAATGAAAAATATAACAATCAGTGGAGGAATGCATTATGTAATATATTCTATACATTGTAAATCCCTCAAGTAAATTCGTGTTTTTCCTAGGCTATATTAATGTAATGAATTTATATTCTAAGAAGAATTGGTCAAGTTGTCAGGCAACAGTAATGTTTGTGTATAACTTTTGATTTGATGAAGTAGCTATAGAAAGTAACTTTATTCCTTTATTAGAATATAGAAGGACATAGTTTATCAGTCATCATGTTTATATGATTCTAGTATCATTACTATAAAATGCCTTAAACACTCTTTACCCATTCTACAGAGCTTATTTTGAGAAAGTGGAATTAGTGTTTTTAACTACATTAGCTGAAAGATTTCTAGATTTGAGTGCATCTTTCATTTTCCCTGTTTTGTAGGGATGAATCAATAAAATAGCTTTTGAATCTGCACAAGTTGGAATGATTTCAGAAAAAGGCATTTTTACCCTTTTGCTGCTGCTGTCACTGCGATAGAAGCTATGGAGAAACCACATTTTCAGCCATATTCTCATGATTGAGTGGTGAGAGAGAAAGAAATGGATCACCAAGATCCCTTCTCTGTCACAACTACAAACAGGAGCAACAGTTATTCATTCTTATATGTAAAGATACTAGCAGCCCCCCACTGTGAATGTGATTATAAAATTCATTCCTCTACAAAATGCATAAATTTCCTAGAATTCCTGTAGAGCCTTCTACCGTGACTTGCAAGAAGCATTTGAAGTGGTTTTTGTATTTGTTTAGAGACTTCTGCTCAGTGCTAATACTTCTTACATCTGCACTTATGGTAAAATTCTACTTACATGTACACACAGAAACACACACACATCTTGGTCTTTTCTAAAACCTTGCTCAGCTTAATATTAGCTTAAATATAATTGGCTCAAGATAAATTCAAAGGGGAGTCTGCTTCATCTTAGAGTTACATATATATATTTTTAAAGATTTTATTTATTTATTTGACAGAGAGGAGAGAGATCGCAAGTAGGCAGAGAGACAGGCAGAGAGAGAGGGGGAAGCAGGCTTCCTGCTGACCAGAGAGCCCAATGCGGGGCTCGATCCCAGGACCCTGAGATCATGACCTGAGTCAAAGGCAGAGGCTTTAACCCACTGAGCCACCCAGGCGCCCCTTAGAGTTATATTTTTAAAAAAATGTACCAATAACCATTCAGTTTGAGCTGATCAATGGCAATAAGGATTTTATTGGTAAGGTATATTGTGCCCAACTCAGAAGAAAAAGCTAGAAGATTACTTTACCAGCAATTAGAGATTGACTATTTAATTTGCAGATATGAAATACCGAATATGTAGGAAAGACACATAAACATTTTATGTAGGGTCAAAAGGAAATAGAATTATTAACATTCATTGTATTCAGTCATCTACCACCAGAAATATCAAGGCCGAAACTTAGTTTCTTTATATAAGGAAGTATATTATAGGATTTCATTACATAGTGTACCTAAAGCGATTCACACTTCATGGAAAATGTAAAGTTTGAAAAATGTCTAAAATCTTATGCAAAAATTTTCTTTGAAGGAAATATATCTGAGTGGATAATCTGAGTGGAGTGTTTATAGTCTTAATCAGATTCTCTTTGTGTTCATAAACCCCCAATCCCAGTGTGAAACAGCCCCAGTACTAAAGTGTTTGGGATACAGAAGCACCATTCTTACAAAACATTAAAGGGAAGAGATTATATATTGACAAGAAGTATTTAATAAATTAAAAATGTCAACACTCAAAAGGAAGGAAGCATTTATAAATTGGAGTGTCATCCAGGAAACCAACATAAAAGGAAGAGGGGGAAAAGAACAAATTGACTTAACAGCTATTCATACAAAGTTGCTTCTTTTGTTAGACTGTAGTATTATAAAGTCATGTGATCAGTGTGCCCATAAACACTTCCTTGACATAATTATGAGAAGAGACTTACCTCAGCTTGCTTGTTCTAACAACAAGCATGACTCTACACCCACTGCACAGTTCTTGAGTAAGAAGAACTTGTCCAGCATCCCCCTAGTACACACACATGTTCCTAACACACTTGTAGAGAAACACCCGCACTTCTGCATTTGCACTTTAACCTTGTGGTCACTTAGCATACAACTGGTCACATATTAGTCATTCGTTAAACTCTAATGCATCAAATTGATAAATTAAAGGGAAGCCTCAATATGTATAGTTCACAGACACATACTGTTATTCCAGATACAGAGAGATATTGATTCCTTAGGAGTATTGCCACAATTAGGACACTCCATACTCCTGGTAAAATTTAGAGTTAATGCTTATAATAATATTAGCATTGATGGTATCTTTCTTCTTTTTTTTGATGGTATCTTTCAAATAAAACATGAAATGTATATTGTAACATCTTCAGATGCATACATTATGATAATCATGTTAAAGTACTTTATGGGACAGTAATGCCTCTTTTTGTTGATAAATAGATAAAACACACCTATGTTTTACTTCTTGACACAAGAGATGAGATATTTAGGTAATATATCACCTATATTAAATGTTTTCTGGAATTGTATTGAAATATCCTAAACTTCAGTAAAGACTTAAAGTATCTATCAGAAAAAGGCAAATGATAAAACAATCTTGCTATGGAAAATTGTTATGTACTCTAATCTTGAAAGAAATCGCAGCTAATATGAGCTATAGTTGATAGTCATAAAGAATGTGAAATTATCCTGAAATTTTCAAATTTGTATTAATATATGTTATATTTAAGAGGTAAAAAATGTTCAAAGTGTTATCAACAAAACAAAATTCAAAAAGCTGACTCTAGCAAGTTTCAAGATATGACTTGCTGTCCATTAATTTCAAGATCCCAAATACAATTTTCTGTACACCACAATACAATAAGTATAATAGAAATACGTAGTGAAAGAGACCCAACAAAGACTTACTCAGCTTTACTGTGTGCTGTATACGAGAAAGACACTTGCTATGCGTCATCTCATATAACTCCGTCAGACGACACAGCAGTCTGTTTTCAGTAGTTTGGGTGCAGTCACAAAACTAGAGCCAATTCAAGAATTCCGAGAAAAAAACAATAGTTTACTATAGGAATTATGGTTTATAGAATCTTGGCATGCTCAGCACAAAAATGTAAGAGTGCTGCCAACGTTAGGGGGGGCGGCTGCTGAAAAGACAAAGCAGCAGATACTGAATCCCTCACTGTACAAAAGGAATAGTTTCTCAAAAATCACACCCAGAAACTGCTGCAATTCTCCAAAAATCTCTAAAAAACTTCATACCAACCATTTCAAGATACTGCTGCCAAATAAGTGGAAAACAAATACTCAGTGAGAATTCTCTGTGAATGTCACATCTGGCCACAGTTGCCTCTGTTCCAGCCCATCTCATGCAAACTTTAATTTGATGAATATCCATGGCTTGATGTGTCCGATAGCATCCAATTCATGATGGGCTTCTTTAACTGACACGTGGTGTCTTGAGAGCTATGGATGAGCATTCCGTCTCTGCAAGGATCCAGCACCAACCTTTAGCTGTTAATCACAAGACAGGGAGATATCTGCAGAAGAGAACATGGATTTGCTCCAAGGTACAAAACAGATTTGCTGTAAGCACTTTAAGAACCCTTGGATCCATTGAGTCAAACACCAAAGGCGGAATAGCTAACACGGAAACTTAGACCTATTCCAAACTTATAATTTAATAGGGAAATGAGTCAGGGTAGTAAATCCAAACAAAGTATAGATTTGCTGCTGAAATTCAGAGACCTGGTAGGTATGTGTCTTTTCTGTGAATATGTAAATATGGTGTTCATCTTGAAGACAATATATTGACATCATTATACCACTGAACCCACAGAGTCTTTGAAGTCCCCCTAATAGTCTTATGATATATTTCTGAGCCTCTGGCATACATTTATTTTCTAAGGATCTATTCTATATGCTAACTCCAACTGAACAGGTCCAATCGGAATGATTTTTGTCAAAATAGTGGATAAGCCTGAATAATTTGAGGTAGAGAGCTGAAGAGTTGATACAGCCCTGACTTAAGACACTGAAGCTTTGATTCTGCCTCTGCCAAAAAAAGACAAACTGCCTTTCAGAGTCTTGCAGTAAATACAGAGAAAAGAGCATTCTCAAGATCAACAGCAATGTACTAAGTACTTAGCACTCTTTTTATTTGCTTTGGAGCAGAATCTTCCATTTGAGTCACTAATTGTTGTTTTTTTTTTTTTTATTGTCGAACATATGGAAAAGGTGAAGAAAAGTACGCTGGTGAGGTGATACAAGTGAATGAGTGCTACCTCCACTTTTAGTGGAGAGCAAGGAAGTATCACTCAGAAATGGAGAGGAGTGAGTCAGAGATAGAGGGCCGAGGAATAAGAGGGAGACTTTTAAAGCAATATTAAAAAAAGTTAAAAGTAATAAAATTTGTTTTAGTAATATATTATACTTAATCCATCAAAACCATCATCTAGGGGCATCTGGGTGGCTCAGTGGGTTAAAGCCTCTGCCTTCGGCTCAGATCATGATCTCAGGGTCCTGGGATCGAGCCCCACATCGGGCTCTCTGCTCAGTGGGGAGCCTGCTTCCCCCTCTCCCTCTGCTGGCCTCTCTGCCTACTTGCGATCTCTTTCTCTCTGTCAAATAAATAAATAAATCTTTAAAAAAAAATCATCTAAACATGTAGTCAATATAATAATTATTATCAAAATATGTTTACATTCTTTTGGATAGTACCAAGACTTTGAACTGTAGAGTGTATTCCATAGTTACAGAATATCTCAAATAGAATGCTAAATTTTCATGGGAAGTACTTGATTTGTATTCTATTTTGTTTCAGTTTTTAAATTTAAGTTATTTAATTTTAAAGCAAACTAAAATTTTAATTCCTCAGTTTTGCTAGCAACATTTCAAGTGCTCAGTAGCCGCATGTTGTTGGTGTCTGCCATATTGGATGGTGCGGCTCTGGAATATTTCTGAACAAGCTTCCTATACCACTTCTGCTCAGGCAATCCATAAGACAACTGTTTTTTGTTTTTGTTTTAATTATGACCCAAAATGCGAGTTTATGTATATCCCATATTAGCTATATTTTAGTTTATAGAAATATGCCTTCCAAAATTATTGAAAATCTCTCCAGCTATATGTAGATGATAAGTTGACAAACTGACAGAAACCTCATACAGACAGATTTTTCTGAAACAGATATTTCAAATGTGTAAAATATGGTTAGAAAATGGTTTAATCAAAGGGGTGCTTGGGTGGCACAGTTGGTTAAATATCCAACCCTTGGTTTTGGCTCAGGTCATGATCTCAGGGTCTGAAGATTCAGCCCGTGGGGCTCCACACACAGCATGGAATCTACTTAAGACTCTCTCTTCCTCTGCACCCTCCCAGGCACATGCTCTCTTTCTCTCTAAAATAAATAAATATATCTTTTAAAAAAATGAAAAAGAAAATGGTTTAGTTGTTAAAACTACTGCATTTTATTGGTAAAGTTCAGGACACAACACATAAGCTTTATCGCTAATATCAGAGTAGTTTAAAAGCATAAAAGTGCACATTCATGTAAGCATGTATACATAGACACACAGTGGTGTGTATGCTAATATGCACATTGTCTTATTAAACATTTATGATATATGTGAATTCTCATCACTAGTGTTGCATACAGCCATTCTGATTATAATTCAATTATGCTAACTTTCCCTAAATTTTCTTTTCAGCACAAACTTTACTTTCTTCATTAACTTTGTAAATAAAGTAATGTTAATCAAATAAGCATTAATCCTCAGCCAATGTGGATGACTAAATCGTGGCCTCACATCCTCATTTACATTTTTATCCCATCTATAACATTCAATAGCTGTTATAGTCTTATCTGGTAAGAAAATGAACTCTCACCTAATAAAAGAGATAACCTCAATCTCAAAACAGCTATGACATTCAAGAACCTCAACTTAATGTACAGTAGTGTTCACCAATTATATTAGTTCTAAGAAAGGAAAATATGTGAACATACATGAAATAATCAAATTTTCAAAATGTTCATTTTACTTGTTATGCAAATATAACGTTTTAAAGACTTTAAACTTCCTTATGAGGAATAAAACTGCCACGGTAACTACTACAGCTTTGAACAGCAAAAAGACCTAAGATAGAGAAATATAATTGAGAAACACAGTAGGACAAAATTTAGCTGGTACTTTGTTCATTTAACTTAGTACAAAATTTTTTTTAAATAATTTAGACACAATATACAGGAACATTTATTTCAATATTTTTAAGTATGCTGATAGAAAGAAATACCATAGCTTGATTTATTCATTCTTATATATTATTTGCATTATGGTTTCAATAAAATGAGAACATATATCATGCCAAAATTATATTTGCAGATTTTGGAAAGGGAACATTTGCTTTTGCATGGCACTATAAAAATTAAAAAAATGTAGAGGATTCAATTGTAGAACTTTTCCAGATAAATTTTCAATATCATTTTTTAAAAATGGAAAATAAAGGCTTTTTTGAGGAAAAAAAATCAGTAAAAATTAAAATAGCTCAGTATCCAGAGGTATAAAGTAAAAATGTTTTTGTCCATTCCTCCGCCTAAGTAAAACTAAAAGCTCTGGACATTGTGTGTAAAATAAACACTAAAAAAAGGAAGAAAATCTCTGAAAGTAGAGAGCAAAAGATTTACTGGCTAGGGACTTCACTGTCCAAGAACCTTGGGATCCAAGGACTGACTGGATAGTGCATTTCCCGGGTTTTCTTACTGCTTTCTATATTTGACTTGAAGGGGAAGCAACGAGCGCCTGGAAATGTCCATGGGTGCAGACAAAAGTGGCCCAGTCTAGTCAAAGGAGCAGCAAAGGGGTAACCTAATAAGACGCAACCAAACATCCTAAATAAAACTATAAAACTGTGACCCCACCAGCCCCACGAGCAAAGGTCAAGTGGGTAGACTAAACTTCAGTTATAGCGCACAGCTGCATGCCTTCAGCTGAATGGTTGATTTCTGCTTCTTCTAAACCCAGCAGCAATCTTACCAGGAAAGATCACCTTCAGTGACATTTACCACCAATCAGGATGCCCTTTCTTTTTCATAAACATTAACTTTATTACAATTATAGTACCATTTACTTTCTCATAATAATTGCGTAATAATGGCCTGGTGTATTTTTTCTATTTAAAAGATAAATATGTTTTTAAATGAATATAAGTGTACTTTGTCTTTAAGAATTGATACAGATATCAAAATCTTTCATAGAATTTGAAAAAGCATGAGCAAATTTAATTTACCCATTCATTCATTCATTCAAAAATATTTTTATGCATCCGTTCTGTTCTCTGCTCTTGGACTTGAGCAAAATAGGCAAAAAATATCTGCTTTTCTGGCACTATGAACGAAAATTACAATAAATAAATTACATAAATTACATGGGATAACAGAAGATGATAAGAACTATATGAAAAATAATAGAGCATTATCTTGAGGGCATGGGAGGTAACTTTAAACAGGATAGTCAAAACACATCCCATTGAGTATACAACATTTGAGCAAAGATATTTTTGAATTATGTGAGAAGTCATGAAATATAGAAAACTTTTGAGCAGAATTTCTGATGTAAGTTGACACTGCTCTGTATAAACACCTTATTACCAAACATGTAAATTAAACCTTACGGTGGTGAAAGTATTATTTTTCTTAGGATAGAGGTATTAACTTGCCTTCCATATACATATATCTATATATCTATATAGATACACACAGACATATATATATAGATAGATAGATCTCCATATCTATCTCTCTATCCACACAATGTCTGCTCTTGATATATGTCAGGTTTGGCCCAGCAAACCCTGAGGCAGTGACTGACAAGATTACTCCAGACACCTTGAAAGGAGAAAGGAGAGGGCCCTGGGACCAGACGCTAGGGTGGTGAAAGGCTCCAAGCCAAACTCTGCCTCCACTTTTATCGTGAATGTTATCAATACAACAGGGGAGTACCACGTGATTAGAATAAGCTGCGCTCATGGCGGGTGTGGACAGGGGTGTGTGACCACCGAAGATAAATGTTTCTCCTTAGCGTTTACTCCCTGGATGAGTGTATTGAGCCACGACAAGGATCTGGCTGTTTTCAGCCCAGACACTTTAAAGTAGTCCCAGTTTTCCAAATATTCCTTTGCTTTTCAACTAGTTTCATCCAGCCAGGGAGGCATGTGTTTATTAAATCTTATCTAGCCAGGCATATATATATACACACACACACACAAACACATGTATGTATTATATATTTTTATTTAATTTTCTGGATAATGCAAACAGCATTTTATGAGAAAAAAATTAGCAAATTACTAACACAGTGTTTTTAACTATGCACGTGCAGTTTGAATTTACCTCACTTGAACTAGTGTTGAATATTCATCATAGATTTTATGATGTACAAATTGCAACTGCCCATTGGAAGCCAAAGAAAAAAACAAAACAAAGCTTTGGTACTCTTAGATTTGTGTAGTCATTGATATGTTAATTGATGTGAACTAGATTTTAAAATTCTCAACTTTAAAAAGTTAATATTTAAAGTACCTAAAGTATTAAAGAAAACATGTCATGGTTGAACAACCTTTTTTGTATTTAATTAAGTTATTTTGCAAAATATTAAGATATTCGATTTAATAGAGTTAATGTACTTAAAAAGCTGGTCAACTAATTAAAGAGACTATTTTTTTTCCATGTTCGAAAGTGTACTATCACAGACATTTAAGAGGATTTCAGAAGAGTTTAAACAAACCTAAAAGAAAAAATATAATATTTTTAATAGAAAGGTTATTTTAAGCTAGTAATAACTTGAAACAATCGCTTGTAGGCTGAAACAAATATACACATGAATTAATTTTCAATTGCAATTCTAATTGTAATGTTTCTAGCATATTATATTATCTATATAACACACCTATCAATGAAAACCTCTGTATTTAAAGGGTATAGTAAAACATACTAAATAAGCAGGTGTTATTTAAAATAAAAATAACAAAGGATAATTAACCATCCATTTGTTATTAAGTCCATAGCCTAACTAAATTTTTCAGAGCAATTCAGTCTTGTTGGTTCATGACTTCAGTTACGCTACATCAAGCCGATAGAGGGATATCAGTTCGTGGTATATCACCAACCAAGAGAATGATCCACATTCATATCCCAAGTCTATCTGAATGTAAGGCAATGTTTCATTCAGTACAACCTCGGATTACCTCATTCATTCAAATATAACATTTCTTTGTAAATCCCCCAAATTTTATCAGCAATCTGACAATTATTTTCTAGAATCCACCAACTGCTGTTCATTTCTACTTTGCTCTCCTATAATCTTCTCAAATGGAATTTGTTCACACACACACACACACACACACACACACACCCTATTATCTGCAAGACCTAAACTACCAACGCCTTGAAATGAATGTCTTAATTATTTTAATCACCACCCCACTCTTCTTGTCCATAAATGACACTCTATTTGTGCTTCAGCATGTGAAAGATAATATCATTACCCATTTCCAAATTTCTTATTTTTAAAAGAAACTCTATGATACATAGCTTTTCCCCAGTCTAAATAATTCACCTTTCTGCCCTGATCAATCTCTCTAAACTTCCAAAGCGTAATTTTACAACTATTGCCTTTTAGTTTCCCTTCACCAAACTCTTTGCATCTGCTATGACTTCTGTGTTCCTTTTTTGCCTATTTTACAAATAATCTTATTTAAGACTCACTTTAAATTAAACTTTTTATTATACCTTTTTATTGACCACCAAATGTGAAAGCAATTTCCCTTTACTCAAGAATCATACGGAATGAAAAATAGGTTGTTCATTTTATTCTCACCTTTTACAGCATTGAAATTGGCAAGATTTAAACAGAACATATGGAACGAAGACTGCTCATCACACTGTTCAATCTATTCTCTGTCATGGAAGATGAAAAATCAGGTATATTTTGTGTCTCTCTGAATTTTAAAAGAATCTGCACATCCACCTACAGAGCGAATTAGACCTAGGCATATGGACTCCTGGCAAGCCAAAAGATGGCAAACAGTTAAACTAATAATTCAAATAATTATTTTAATGAGGGTAGGGAAAATGATTTTCTATTAACAAGATTTGGTTTTTTCCTCTTATATCTAAATTAACCAGTTATAATTGCATTCACTATGTGATTTTTCTGAAGCAGGCATTTTGTTAGACAAAAGGAATATTAAGCAATTTTAACATTTATATAATAAATTTAAAATAACCTTTACAGGTGAATAACATACTAATTTGTAATATTCAGAACCAGAAATCCAGCTTGTGATTGTGTCTGGGTTGGGGTTGATTGATTTTTTTTTTTTTTTTTTTTTACTAATAGACTGTAATTTTTAGAGCAGTTTTAGGTTTAGAGAAAAAGGGAGCAGAAAATACATAGTTCTCATATACCTCCTTTTCCCTGACCCTCCACTACCCCCCCAATTTCCCTATTATGAACACCCTGCCTTACTATTGTGGTATTAACAGATTCAACAAATGAATAATGTCATGTATCCACATTTACAGTATTGTACAAAATACTTTCACTGTCTTAAAAATCCTCCATGATCCATCTATTCCTTCTTTCCTCCTTCTCTCTCCCTGAAACCCTGGCTACCACTGATATTTTTACTTTCTCTATAGTTTTGCCTATTTCAGAATGTTTGTAGTTAGAACCATATAATATGTAGACTTTACAGATTGCCTTCCTTACTTTGGAATTCATTCATTTGTGGTTTCTCCATGTTTTTTTCCTGGCTTGAGAAGTCACTTCTTTTTAGGGTTTAATAACTTTCCATTGTGTGCATGTATCACAGTTTAACCACACAATGTATTGAAGCACACCTTGGTTTTTTGACAATTTTTGACAATTTTGACAATTTTTGACAGTTTTTGACAATTATGAATAAAGTTGCTGTAACTGTTCATGTGCAGATTTTTGGGTGCACAGAAATTTTCAACTCATTTGGATAAATATATAGGAGTGTGATGGATTAATCCTATTGTATGATAATGTTTTGCTTTAGCTTTATAAGAAACTCGAACTTTCTACCAAAATGGCTCTATCATTTTGCATTCCCACCAGCAATGAATGAGAGTTCCTGTTGCTCCATATCCTCAGAAATATTTGGTGTTGTATTTTGGAGTTAGCCAGTTTAATAGGTGTATAGTGGTATCTCATTTATTTTTTAAATTTTTTATTTAAATTCTAGTTTGTTAATCTATATTGGTTTCAGGAGTGGAATTTAGTGATTTATCAATTACATATATAACACCCAGTGCTCAATATAACAAGTACCCTCCTTAATACCCATCGCGCATTTAACTCATCCCCAGCTTCCTCCCTCCATCAATCCTCAGTTTGTTCTCTATCCTTAAGAGTCTCTCATGGTTTGTTTCCCTCATTCTCTCTTTTTTTTTTTCTATTTCCCATATGTTCATCTGTTTTGTTTATTAAATTCTACATATGAGTGAAATCATATGGTTTTTGTCTTTCTCCACCTAACTTATTTCACTTAGCATGATATAGTCGAGCACCATTCATGTTGTTGCAATAGCAAGTCTTCATTCCTTTTGATGGCTCACATCTCACATCTTCTTTATCCATTCATCAGTCAATCAACATTTGGACTCTTTACATAATTTGGTTATTGTTAATAATGCTGCTATAAACTTATAAACATCAGGTTACATGTACCTTTTTGAATCTGTATTTTTGTTTCCTTTGGATAAATACCTAGTAGTGCAATTGCTGGGTCATAGGGTAGTTCTATTTTTAACTTTTTGAGGAACCTTTATACTATTCTTCTGAGTGGCTGCACCAGTTTTCATTCCCACCAACAGCATAAGAGGGTTCCCTTTCTCCCTTCCTTGCCAACATCTGTTGTTTCTCATGTTCTTAATTTTAGCCATCTGACAGGAGGGTGGTGGTATCTCATTGTGATTTTGATTTGTATTTCCCTGATGAGTGATGTTGAGTATATTTTCATGTGCCTGTTAGCCATCTGGATGTTTTCTTTGGAAAAATGTCTATTCATGTCTTCTGCCCATTTACTAACTGAATTATTTGGTTTTTGGGGGTGTTGAGTTTGATAAGTTCTTTATAGATTTTAGATACTAAACCATTATCAGATGTGCCATTTGCAAATATCTTCTCCAATTCCATAGACTGCCTTTTAGTTTTGTTGAGTGTTTCCTGGAAGAAATGGACAAATTCCTAGAAACATACAAACTACCAAAAACCGAAACAGGAAGAAATAGATCATTTGAACAGATCCATAACAAGCAAAGAAATTGAATTGGTAATCAAAAATCTCCCAACAGATAGATGGCTTCCCAGGGGAAATCTACCAGACATTTAAAGAAGAGTTAATACTCATTCTTCTCAAACTGTTCCAAAAAAATAGAAATGGAAGGAAAACTTCCAAACTCATTTTATGAGGCAAGCATTGCCTTGATTCCAAAACCAAAGACCCCACAAAAAAGGGGAATTACAGGCCAATATCCCTGATGAACATGTATGCAAAAGTTCTCAACAAGATACTAGCATATAGAATACAGCAGTACGTTAAAAGAATATTCACCATGATCAAGTGGGATTTACTCATGGGCTTTATAAGTGTTCAGAAATCATTTTAACATTATATACCACATTAATAACAGAAAAGATAAGAACCATATGATCCTCTCAATAGATACAGAAGAGGCATTTGACAAAATACAGCATCTATTCTTTTTTTTTTTTTTTTTTTTTTTTTTTTTTTTTTTTTTTTACAGCATCTATTCTTGATGAAAACCCTCAACAAAGTAGGGATAGAGGGAACATACCTCAACATCATAAAGGCCACATACAAAAGTCCCACAGCTAATATCATCCTTAATGGGGAAAAATTGAAAGCTTTTTCTTAATGTCAGGAACAAGACAGGATTGTCCACT
Source organism: Potos flavus (assembly GCA_028534135.1). NCBI lineage: Eukaryota > Metazoa > Chordata > Mammalia > Carnivora > Procyonidae > Potos > Potos flavus. Next base: position 18,034,000 of record CM052883.1, on the reverse strand, counting down.
CTCACCATTAATATTTAACATAGTGCTGGAAAGTCTTAGCCTCAGCAATCAGACAACAAAAAGAAATAGAAGACCTCCAAATTTGCAAGGAAGAAGTCAAACTTTCACTATCTGCAGATTTCATGATACTCTATGTAGAAAACCCGAAAGCCTCCACCAAAAAATTGCTAGAACCAATACATGAATTCAGCAAAATTGCAGGATAGAAAATCAATGTACAGAAATCTATTGCATTTCTACATACCAATAATGAAGCAGCAGAAAAAGAAATCAAGGAATTGATCACATTTACAATTGAACCAAAAACAATAAGAAAACTAGGACTATAGAACACTTATGAAAGAAATTGAAGATGACATGAAGAAATGGAAAAACATTCTGTGATCATGGATTGGAAGAACAAACCTTCTAAAATGTCTATTCTACCCAAAGCTATCTACATATTTAATGCAATCCTTATCAAAATACCAACAGCATTTTTCACAGAGCTAGAACAAATAATCCTAAAATGTGTATAGAACCACAAGAGTCCTAAGAGCCAAAAAATCCTGAAGAAAACACACACACACACACACACACACACACACACAAAGCTGGAGACATCACAATTCTTGACTTCAAGGTATATTACAAAGCTATAGTGATCAAGACAGTATAATACTGGCACAAAACCAGACACATAGATCAATGGAACAAAATAGAATACCCAGAAATGTTCCCACAACTATATGGTCAACTAATCTTCAATGAAGCAGGAAAGAATATCCAATGAGAAAAACACGATCTCTTCAACAAATGATGTTGGGAAAATGGGACAGCAACATGCATGCAAAAGAATGAAGCTGAACCACTCTCTTATACCATACAGAAAAATAAATTCAAAATGGATGAAAAACTTATATGTGAGACAGGAAACCAAAATTCTAGAGGAGAACACAGGCAGCAACTTCTTTGACCTCGGTCATAACAACTTGCCTCTTCAGGCAAGGGAAACAAAAGCAAAAATAACTACTGGATTTTCATCAAGATAAAAAACTCCTGCACAATGGTATCTCATTTTTTAATTTGACATTCCCTGATGATAGATGTCGTTGAACACTTTTTTTATATGCTATTTGCCATCTGCATATTTTGTTTGGTGAGATTTCTGTTCAGTTTTTTATCGATTGGGTTTATTTTTATTTTTATTAATATTTCTTTTATTGTTGAGTTTTAAGAATTCTTTGTTTACTTTGGATACAATTCCTTTATCAGGTATGTTTTGAAAATATTTCTCCAAATCTGTGGTTTGTCTTGTCTTTCTCTCAAAACAGTTTTTCATGTAGCAAAAGTTTTTAATTTTAATGAGTCCTGTCTTATCAATTCTGTCTTTCATAGATTGTCTTTCAGTATTGTATCTAAAAAGCCATTGCTAAACCCAAAGTCACCTGGATATTTTCTTATGTTATCTTCCAGAAATTTTATAGGTTTATGTTTACACTTAGTTCTATAATACGCTTTAAGTTAATTTTTTGAAAGATGCGTCTAGCTATATGTTTCATATCTTAACCCACTGATAATTTTTACAATTACATGGTTATATTCATTTTTTGCACATAGATTTCCAGTGGTTTCAGCACCACTTGTTGAAAAGATATCCTTTTCTACATCTAATTGCCTTTGTCTTGCTCTTCTTTTCCGTTGATCTTTTTGTGTGTTTTGTTACCAACGCAACAGTCTTCATTAATACAGCTTAATAGTAAGTCTTGAAGTAAGGTAGTGTCAGTCCTCTGACTTTTTTCATCCTCTTCTTCAAGCTTGTTTTATTGTTCTGGATCTTTTGGCTTTACATATAAATGAAACATTAGAATTACTTTATTAATATCCACAGAGTAATTTGCTGGCATTTTTATTAGGATTATATTGAACCTATGAATCTATGATTCAATATATCGAATCTATGAATCAAGTCGGAAAGAACTGACCACTTGACAACATTGAATCTTCTAATCATGAATATGGAATATCTCTACATTTACTTCAGTCTTCTTTGATATCTCTCATCAGAGTTTTATAGTTTATCTCATATAGATATTATACATATTTTGCTACATTTATTTTTTTTTAATGTATTGGGAGTTTTTAGTGTTGGTGTAAATGGTTTTGTGTTCTTAATACCAAGCTCTAATTTTTTTCTAATTTTTTGTTGCTGGTATATAGGAAAGAAGTTAGATTTAGTATATTAAACTTTTATTCTGGTGTCTTATTGTAATTACTTATATTTTTAGGATTTTTGTAGTTGATTTTTTTTAAGATTTTCTACATAGACAACCATTTCTTCTACAAGACAGTTTTATTTCTTCCTTCCCAATCCTTATACTTTCTTTTTTCTTGTCTGATTGAATTATCTAGGACTTCCAGTATGACGTTGAAGAAAAGTGGTGAAAAAGGTTATATTTGTTTTGTTACTAATCATAGAGGGAAAGCTTCTAATGTCTCACAATTAGTATAATGTGAATCATAGCTTTTGTAGATGTTCTTTACTCACTTGGAGAAATTCCTTTGTATTCCTAGTTTGCTGAGTTTTTCATCATAAATACGTGTTGGGTTTTGTAAAATATTTTTGGGTTTCTTTGTTTGTTTTTACATTTATTGACATAATCATATGACTTTTCTTCTTTAGCCTGATAATGGGAAGGAATAAATTAATTGATTTTGAATGTTGAATGTACACACATAGTTGGAATAAATCCCATGAGGTTGTGGTATGTAATTATTTTTATATGTTGTTGGATTTATCTTGTAAATATTTTATTGATGATTGCTGCATGAGTATTCATGAGATATACCGTTCTCTACTTTCTTTCTTGTGATGTCTTTGCCTGGTTTTTATATTAGGATATTGCTGGTCTCACAATATGAGTTAAGAAGTATTCCTTTTGGGGCACCTTGGTGGCTCAGTGGGTTAAGCCTCTGCCTTCTGCTCAGGTCATGATCATGATCTCCGGGTCCTGGGATTGAGCCCTGCATAGGGTTCTCTGCTCAGCAGTGAGCCTGCTTCCTCCTCTCTCTCTGCCTGCCTTTCTGCCTACTTGTGATCTCTCTCTGTCAAATAAATAAAATCTTAAATAAAAAAGAAGTGTTCCTTTTGCTTCTGTTTTGGACAATATTGTAGAGAATTGCTATCATTTCTTCATTAAATGTTTCATAGAATTCAACAGTGAAACCAGTTGTGCCTGATAATTTCTGTTTAGGAAGGCTATTAATTATTGATTACATTTTTTAAATTGTTATAGGCCATTCACATAAACCATTTGTCTTTGTATGAACGTAGTAGAATGTGTTTTTCTAAGAAATTGGCACATTTCATGTAGGTTATCAAATTTGCACAGATAGAGTTTTCATAATGTTCTTTTATTATATTTTTAATGTCCATGGAATCAGTAGTGATGTCATCATTCATTTCTGATATTAGCAATTTGAGTCTTGTCTGTTTATCTTACCTAGCCTGCCCAGAGGTTTATCAATTGTATTGATCTTTTCTTTAAAAAAAAAAGATTTTATTTGGTTTAGAGAGAGAGAGAGCTCGCGAGTGGGAAGGGGGCCAAGGGAGAGGGAAGAATCCTCAGGTAGACTCCTGCCAAGCCAGGAGTCTAAGGCAGGGCTTGATCTCAGGATCCTGAGATCATGACCCAAGCCAAAATCAAGAGTTGGCTGCTTAACTGACTGAGCCACCCAGGTGCCCCTGTATTGGTCTTTTTAAATAATTAATTAGCTTTTGGTTTTATTTGCTTTCTCTATTTTTTTTTGTTTATAATTTCATTGAATTATGCTTTCATTTTTATTTTTTTGTAGCTTACTTTGGATTTAAATTATTATTCTTTTTCTAGTTTTCTCAGGCATAATCTTAGATTACTATTTCAGGTTTTTCTTCTTTTCTAATTGATATATTTAATGCTATAACTTTTCCTCTAGGTACTATTCTCACTGTATCCCACAAATTTTGTAAGTTCCATTTCCATTTATTTCAAAATATTTTTAAATTTCTTTTGAGATGTTACCAAATTACATTGCTAAATTTTTTAAATGATTGGCCTTGAGTTTGCTCTATTTATTTGTTACTAATCTATGTTCACTTTCAAATAAGTTACTAGGTAGTACTGGTATCTTAGAGTACTCCAATTCCTCCCTTCTGTTTTTTATTACATTACACATACACTATATTCACACAATATATCATTGCTATTATTATTTTCAACAAACTTATTTGTTAGATCAATTAAAAATGAGAAAAAATAATATGAATAATTACATATCTTATTACATTTATTTATTCATTCTTTAATACTATTCCTTTCCTCATTAAGATCTAAGTTTCTACTTTATATCATTTTCCTTGTCTCTGAAGAACATCTAATATTTCTTGCAAAGCAGGTTTACTGGCAACAAATGCCTTTATTTTTTGTTTCTCTGAAAAAGCATTTCTCCTTCATTTTTGAAGGATAATTGCACTGGGCACAGAATTCTAGGTTGTTTTTGTTTTTATTTTTGTTTTCTGTCAACACTTCAAATATTTCACTTCCCTTTCTTCTTGCTTGTAAAATTTCTGAATACAAATCTGACATAATTCTTATTTTTATTCCTCTATAGGTAAAGTCTCCCTTCCCCTGATAGCTTCTTTTAAGATGTTTTTATCTTTGATTTTTTTTGCTGTTTGAATATGTATTCTTAGGTATAAATTGTTTAGTATTTATCCTGCGTGGTGTCTTTGAGTTTTGTGAACCTGTGGTTTAGTGTCAACCATTAATTTTTGAAAAATAGCAATTATTTCTTCAAATATTCTGTTTTTTCTCCCTTTCTTCTCCTGGTCTTTTATTATGTGCATGTTATACCTTTTGTAATTACCCCCCTCCCCAGGTATTTGATATTCTGTTCTACTTTTTCTATTATTTTTTTTCTCTTTGATTTGCAATTTGAGACATATTTTATTGACCTATATTCAAGCCCATTGATTCTTGACCGATGAGCCTATTAAATACATTTATTTCTGTTATAGTGTTTTTGATTTGTAATGTTTACTTTTGACTCTTTTTACAGTTTTAATCTCTCTGGTTATGTTAACCATCTGTTCTTGCATTTTTTCCACTTTTTCATTTAGATCCAATAGTTTGTAAATTATTCTTATTTTAAATTCCCAGTCTGACAGTTCCAGAATCTTCCTCACTTATATTTTCATTTATATTCATGTCTAGTTCTTAATTTGTCTCTTTAGATAGTGTTTTTTGGCTTCTAGTATGCATTACATTTTTTCTTCAAAGCCGGACATGACCTATGAGATGAATAAAACTGATGGCAATTGGCTTTTAGCGTGAGGTTTTATGTTTATTTGGCTAGGAGTTAGGTTCTATTTACTATTTGTTGTAGCTATAGTGTCAGTATAGTGTCAGACGCTAAAATTTCTTCTAGGGTACTTTTTTTTTTTTTGTCTCCTTTGTTGTTTTGGATTTCCTGGGAGATTTCTTCTTAAATAGAGTTTAGGTATAGTTCTTTCAGCTCTAACTCTTTGTTATTACACAGGAGCTCTGTGGATATGGTGGGAAGGTGTAGGAGGAGGGAAAGCATTCCATAATCCTAAAATTAGGTCTCATTCTTTTAGTTAGTTTTTGTACATGGACTGTGACCTTCACAAGTGCTTCTCAGCTTTTTCACCCACCTTTAGGTGAGACAGGAAGGCTTGATAGAGCTGAAATTGGGTGTTTCCCTTCTCCCACGTCAAATACTAAAGGGCTGGATTTAGGTATTTCCTTTCCCATAGATTGACTGTGCTTTAGTAAGATAGCTTCCCTTGCGGTCAGACCTTTGCAACAGAGGACAGAATGCTTTTAGAATTTTTCAAAGTGGTTAATTTCCCCCCTTCCTGCTAGAAGTATGAGATGAGGGGGTCTTTCTTCAGTCTTCTCAGTGAGAATCTCATTGAGTTCCTAGAAGTATTATTCACAAAATTGTGGGGATTCTCCTCAGGATGAGTCTCCAGAAATTTTATCTCTCAGTCTAGTGCATCCAGTCTCCAGAAATTAATCAGTATCCTTTAAGTATCCCTACCAGTGGCTGGATCCAGTGACATCTTTTGCTCCTGGTAAGTTGTGATTCTTCTTATTCACCAGTCTTTCCAGTTTTCTGGGGTCAGTTTGCTTCATTGTTATTTTGAGGACAGAGGTGATAACTCGGAAGCTCTATACATGTCACTTCACTCTATTAGGATATTGGCATGTCTGTGAATGCCCCCCCCCGCTACTGCTGCCTGTGGTTGGCATGTATTTGCACTTATATATTTGTGAATGATATTTATTTCAGCAGATATAAGAACTATTTACACTTTACAAGCTATCTAAATTGTCAGTGGTGTACATTAAATAATACTGCACAGTTTTTTTCATATTTTTAAATGTTTCAGCATCTATTAAAATTTGGCCCACTACATAGATGCTTACCCTGTCTCCAATCACACGTATACCTTGACTCAAGAACCCTGAACCTTGTTTAACTATATCTTTTTAGAATTCAGGAGAAAAGGAGGATATCCTTTGTGTTCATATTCCTTCATTCCTCTGACAAATGTTTATTGAGTATATATTAGGTACAGGCATTATTTTAAATACCAAAGATAGAGCCCAATCCTCACCACCATCTCCAAGAAGTTTTCTCATCTTTTTTGTTCTTCTCCATGGTTGTCTTCTTGTTTTTCTTATTTGTCTGAAAATACTTAACAGCTCTGATGTTTATGATCTGACTGCGTTTATGCTCCATTAGGCCTTTGGCTGGAATTCTCCAGCACTATGTTGTTGTTTACTTGATTCTGGCAAAACAGTGGAAAAGTAATTGTTCTATAAAAATTTTGCCATAATTTCCTCAGGCTGTCTACTCTACTTCCTTATCCACTTATTTGCATATAAAACACTTAAAATGTATTTTTCCATTTACTTTATCCAATCATCTCTATAAGTTCTTCTGTATGTTGATTAAGTATTCCACACCAAGTTTAGACACAGTTCAACCATGAGGATTTGGTGTTATACTTAAAGATTCTAACATGCCATTTTGTACTTTCACTGTTTGATTGCTTTTGTTACACCTTTTGGTTTTACCTATTGTTATTACTCATATTTGTGCATTTTGAAAAGAGAGAGATTGAGATCTGCCATTTTAACTTGTCTATTTTTAGATTGGTGTATGTACAGAATTATACATTTTATCATCACTTTAATGAGAGCTTTGCAATTTAATTTTCTAACATTTATTTATTCATAATAAATTATAATTTTACTCTTCATTTATCTTTGTGCCTAGAACAATTAAGAATAGACTGTTTAAAAATTAAATTCCAGTGATTATAACCTACTCAGGTGCACAACATACATCACATTTCTATCATTGTTTTGAATATTGTGTGAATATTATTACTTTTTTATTAAATAAAATGAACTTTGTCATTTTTACATTTTTTCTTGGATATCATGTACTTAACAGAAAAAAAATCATGAGACTAGTAAACAAAGTGGTCTTTTGTTATTCCTTACATCCTAAGTATTATTCAATATTTCTTTATCATTACTTATTTTTTGTTAAATCTAGCTTATGGGTATTATGTGATATGTTAGGAAGAAAATGCCACTCCAGAGATGTCCACATCCTAATTCCTAGACCCATGTGTTACGTGACAATGGGGAATTAAGTTTGCAAATGAAATTAAGACTTCTGGTCAGCTGACCTTGAGATGGGGAGATCATCCATGATTGTCCAGGTTAGCCAGGGTAATCACAAGCATCCTTATAATTGAAAAAATTGAGAAAGGAAAGAGAGAACCAGTGAGATGGCAATGTGGGATAGATTTAATGAGGGCTATGCAGATAGAGAAAGATACAAAATACCAAGAGATGTGATGGCAGCCTCTAGAATCTGGGCAAAGTCAAGAAAATAGATTCTCCCCTAGAACCTCCAGAAAGGAACCCAAGCTTGCTGATACCTTGATTTTAGCCCTGTGAGATCCATCTGAACATCTGACTCTTTGAACTTCAAGATAATACATTTGTGCTATTTTTTTAAGCAACTAATGTATTTGTAATTTTTGTTCAATAGCAATAGGAAACTAGTAAAAATAGGTATCATTTACAATATGACGGTTTCATCTCTTATTTTGTGTACTTTCATTTCTATATGTCAATATTTTATATATTAAAGAAGAATTACTAATGTCTACTTTAAACTTTTGGTGGATTTAATAGTTTCAAGAAGAAATAATTCTCTTACTGATTTTTTTCCTTTCATTATTTGATGTTAATTATATTAAGATTATATTAATTATATTAAGATTGCTAGTATGGCTATACTACCTCATTTAGTTGATTTTAGCATATATATATGTATATATACATATATATACATATATACCTATTTATAACTGTATGCCATTCTTTTCCTAATCTTTATGTGGCATTGTATTTTTAGAATACCCTTTTAAACATCACATAGCTTGTAATAATGTGAACATTTAGCTCTCAGATTTTTGTTATAGTAAATATATATATTTTTTATTTATTCTTATTTCTTGACAGTTCATTAGATATTCTCTTTATCAGGCTTTTCTATTTTGTATAAATGTGTCCCTTGTTATGTTGATGTTTGCATAATTCATTGGGTCTTTCAAAGTGAAAATTAAATATTTACCATAGTCGACATTGATTAGTACTTAAATTTGATATTTTGAAAATACAGTATCAAATATTATAACAAAAAAGTAGGAAAGACTCTCTGCGTGTATATTTTCTGCTCTATTCATCTCCATTTGGTAATACCATTTAAAACATGTACTGAATCTTTAGAAATCGTGTCAGCAAATTGAGAATAGCAATGCAGAAGGAATTGTCAGCCACCTTTTTTTTAGAAGCATTGTACTCGGACAACAATAAATCAGACCTTTTTCTGGATTCAGTTAAGCATAGAGTAATTTACTTATTTAAAAGGTGTGTCCGTTATTCTTTTTACTTCCATATTATTTAATATTTCTTCAGAATAGGAGCACCTTTTCTCCTCATCCATTTCATTTGTTTTCAGTGTCATATAGGCTAGCTTGCATTTTGCTAAAATTACATGAATATATCCATTAAAATGAGTTTGAGATCAGTGTACTAGAAAATTCATAATAACTTTACAGAATTTTATCTCTACTCAATCTAATAATCCATTTTATTTTATTTTTTTTAGTTTTTTATTATTTTTTTTATTTTTTAATTAACACATAATGTATTATTTGCCCCAGGATACATGTCTGTGGATCCTCAGGCTTACACATTTCACAGCACTCACCATAGCACATACCCTCCCCAATGTCCATAATCCAGCCACCCTATCCTTACCCCCCTACCTCCCAGCAACCCTCAGTTTGTTTCGTGAGATTGATAGTCTCTTGTGGTTTGTCTCCCTCTTGATCCCATCTTGTTTCTTTCCCGCCCATCCCCCAAAACCCCCCGCCCTGCCTCTCAAATTCTTCATATCAGAGAGATCATACAATTGTCTTCCTCTGATTGACTTATTTCACTTACATAATACCCTCTAGTTCCATCCACATCATTGCAAATGGCAAGATTTTGTTTCTCCTGATGGCTGCATAGTATTCCATTGTATATATATACCACATCTTCTTTATCCATTCATCTGTTG
>CM052883.1:17991523-18023804 GCA_028534135.1 Potos flavus | reverse complement strand
GCCAGGGGCCGGGCTAGGTAATCTGCTCGGGTTCGCTCTCGGAGCTTTTGTTCCCTGAACGCTTTCCGTACAGCTTTGGAGGATGGGAATGAAAATGGCGGCCTCCAGTCTCCGGCCTGTAGGAGCCGAGAGCTCGGGGCCCCACTCCTCAGTGCGCCCTCAGAGAAAAGCAGTCCGTCCCTCCCGTCTCCCTGGTCTCCGGCCGCGCTCCGAGCTCACCTGGCCTGTGACCGAGCATTTCTGTCTCTGGCGCACGGCCGTTTGGAGTCTCCAAACCCAGCTGATTCCTGCTGAGAGCTACTGCGCCGCTCCTCCCAGAGGAGGAAGGAGGGGGTCTCTCCGAATCTGCCCCTTGTGGGGTCCCTGCTCAAACAGCAGCGGCCTGACTGTGCCGGGATCACGGTTCAAGGTAAGCCCGAGCTGGTAGCTCAATGTTTGTCTCAGTCTCTGCCGTTGGCTTCCCCGTTCTGATATCTGGGAGCTCTGCCACCCTCAGACACCCCGGTCTTTCTGTGACCCCACGGGTCCTGAAACCACGCTGTCCCCACGAGGGCTCCACCCCCTGCTCAGCCTCTGGAGCGATGTCCCTCAGTGGAGCAGATTTCTAAAAGTTCCAATTTTGTGCTCCGCTGCTCTGCAGCTTGCCGGGTCTATCTTCCCGTCGCTTTGGATTCACTTTTCTGCACTTCCTACCTTCCGGAAAGTGGTCGATTTTCTGTTCCTAGAGGTGCTGTTTGTTTTCTCTTCTATTTCCTGCAAAGTTGGTAGTTGTTTAGAGTGGTTCGATGACTATCTAGCTGAACTTCTGGGATTAGACACTCTCTCCGCCTCCTACGCCTCAGCCATCTTGCTCCTCTTAATAATCCATTTTAAAATGGGGTTTGGTTTGGATATCAATGTTACTTTTTATTTTATTTTCTAGAAATTCAGTTCTATATTCTTTAAAAATATGTATAGGCATGTAATGAATTTAGAAAACAGAAAAACAAAACCATGTCACTTTATCACAGAGAGTTTGAATAGCACTGTTCTAGATTTCTTTAGCTGAGAACAGTTATCTGGGTCTCATGCATATTTACCCAATCCACAAATATTTCTAATCCTTTTTTATCTTATATATGGTTCCATCCTGTATTTATTTTCATATGAAAATCATGGCCCTAAGTTAAGAAAATACTCATATTTGCTTCTTTGCAGCAAATACTAATGGGTATTATTTCAGCCATGAATTTTTATGAAAAGCTAGAAAAATAAATGAGCATGGTTTTTACATCATTTATCTTTTTCTGAAAGCTATTTCCTGTGTGAATGTGGACATTAGGGCAATAGCAGATGTCAGAAAGCATAGATGATGTTCATAGAGTACAGAGGTGACAGTACTAGCCAAGGGGAAAAAAATCATAATGAGCAATAGTGACAGTACAATGTTGGCCTTTGGGACACATCCATCCATCCTCATTTACTTGGTATTCTCTTTCCAGCCACAGTAGCCATCATTGAGATACATCCATCTCTGAATCATACTCTCTGGCATGTGGAAACTCTCACTGTTTGAACCCTGATTCATTATTTGATTATTTTTATAAGGTTACATTTTTGCCCCTGGAGCTCTTTGATTTTTTTGCTCTCTATAGTCTACTTGGAATATATGTCTGAACACAACATGAAACTCTGCCACAGTAATCCAGGCTCAGCTCTCAGCTTCCTTGGATTACTGTTTTGGATTCATGACCTGAAGCAACATATGCCCAAGACTTTTAGCTCTCATCCAGGAGATGCTGTGTTCTAATAAAGGATTCTCCACCCACTCTTTAGCATTCTGAGAATATACTCAATAGTTAAAACTGTGGTTTCCAGATTAAACTGAAATCAAACACCCTGTTAAAGTGCTATTTCATTTATTACTACTTCAATAACTTCAAATTTTAAGGTATTTCTTACACTAGTAAGGCATCCATGAGATTTTTTTTTTTTACATTTTTATTTTAATAACTCAGTGCTCATAATGACAAGTACACTCTTTAATCCCCATCACCCTTAATCCCAGTCACCTACTTCATCCATACCCCCACCCACCTCCACTTAGGTAACCATAATGTTGTTCCCTATAGTTCAGTCTCTTTCTTGGCTTGTCTCTCTCTCTCTTTTTTTACCCTTTGCTTGTTTGTTTTGTTTCTTTAATTCCATATATGAGTGAAATTATATGATATTTGTCTTTGACTTATTTTGCTTACCATTATACTCTCTAGCTCAATCAATGTCATTGCAAATGGCAAGATTTCATTCTTTTTATGGCTGAATAATGTTCCATTATAGATATATATGATATATGATATATATATCATTTCTTTATCCATTCACCTTTATCAGTTTACACTTGGTCTGCTTTCAGTCTTGGCTATTGTAAATAATGCTGCTATAAACATAGGTGTACATGTATCCCTTTGAATTAGTGTTCTTGTATTCTTTGGGTAAATACCCAGTAATATGATTTTTGGATCATAAGGTAGTTCTATTTTTCACTTTTTGAGGAAACTCGATACAGTTTTCCACAGTGGTTGCACCAGTTTGCATTCCCACCTACAGTGCAAGAGTGTTCCTTTTTCTCTGCATCCTCACCAATACCTGTTATTTCTTGTGTTGTTGATTTTAGCCATTCTGACAAGTGTGAGGTGATATCTTATTAGTTTTGATTTGCATTTCCCTGATGATAAGTGATAATGAGCATCTTTTCACATGTCTCTTAGCAATCTCTATGTCTTCTTGGGAGAAATACATGTTCATGTCTTCTGCCCATTTTTAAAGTGGATTATTGAGTTTCTGGGTTTGAGTTTTATAAGTACTTTTTATATTTTGAATACTAACATTTCATCAGATATCTCATTTGCAAATATCTTCTCCCATTTGGAAGGTTGCCTTTTAGTTTTTTTATTGTTTGCTGTGCAGATTCTTTTTTTTTTTTATGTTGACAACAATAGTTTATTTTTGCCTTTTTCCCCTTGCCTCAGGGAACCTATCTAGAAAAAAAGTTGCTATGGCCCATGTCACAGAGGTTACTGCTTGTGCTCTCCTCTAGGATTTTTATGGTTTCAGGTCTCACATTTAGATCTTTAACCTATTTTGAATTTGTTTTTTTGTATGGTGTATTAAAGTGGTCCAGTTTCATTCTTTTGCATGTTGCTGTCTAGTTTTCCCAATGCCACTTGTTGAAGACATTGTCTTTTTCCCATTGAACATTCTTTCCTGATTTGTCGAAGATTCATTTACCATAAGTTGTAGGTCCGTTTCTGGGTTTTCTATTCTGTTCTATTGATTTATGTGTCTCCTTTTATAATAATACCATACTGTTTTAACTACTACAACCTTGTAATATAGTTTGAGGTCTGGAATTGTGATGCCCTCAGCTTTACTTTTCTTTTTCAGGACTTTTTTCTGCCTATTTAGGGTCTTCTGTGGTATTTTGATAGGAATTGCATTAAATGTGTGGATTGCTTTGTATAGTATAGACCTTTTGATATTTAACATTTAATATTTGTTTTTCCAATCCATAAACATAGAATACCTTTCTATTTTTTTGTGTCTTCTTCAATTTTTTTTTTTTTTGTCAGTGTTTTATAGTTTTCAGAGTACAGTTTTTTACCTCTTTGGTTAGGTTTATTCTTAGATATCTTATTATTTTGGTTGCTATTATAATTGGGATGGTTTTCTTAGTTTCTCTTTCTGCTGCTTCATTATTGGTGTGTAGAAATGCAACAGATTTCTGTAGATGGATTTTGTGTCTTGTGACTTTATTGAATTCATCTATCATTTCTAGTAGGTTTTTTGTTGGAGTCTTTAGAGTTTTCTCTATATAGTATTATGTCATCTGCAAATAGTGAATGAATGTTTTACCTCTTCCTTACTGATTTGAGTGTTTTTATTTCTTTTTCTTGTCAGATTGCTGTGGCCAGCCTTTCCAGTACTATATTGAATAAATTGGTGAGAGTAGACATCCTTGTCTTTTTCCTGACCTTAAGGTAGAGGCCCCAGAAGTCAGTCTGGAGAGAGGCCAAACAATATCCTCAACTAAAGATAGGGAAAAAAACACATCGAAGAAGGTAGGAAGAGTAGAGACAGGGCCTGAGTAAGAAAAGTGACCGTGGCTCCTGTGGTGGGGAGGGAATCCTGGTGGCAAAGAAGGGTGAGAGAGAACTAGTACACGGAGCAGCACATGGAGAAAATAAATCCCCATAGCAATTGCATTGTAAATGAGAAGCCCAAATTTCATAAGTTTCTGCAATAAGTGGGGCTTAAAGTCTGAAGTTTTAAAGGTCAGAGTGCTTGGCTTTGGGAGAGCTCTCTTGGAGAAAAGGCAGGACAAACAGCCCAAGACATACAGTATGGAAACAGAGATCTGAAAAGTGCCTGGTACACACAGTGGAAAGGTTAGTTGCTCATCTCAGAGCATGCCCCAGCTAGGCAGCATTCATGGAAGGACCCTCTGGGAACAAGGGAACTAGCCAGTGACATTTCTAGGGTATATATATGATTTGATTGTTATCTAGTTGTGTGCATAAGATGACATGACCTAGGGTCCTACTCAACCACCATCTCCCCCTCTCTCCACAGTTTGTAGGCATCCATGAGCTTTTGATTCATGACCATATTTAGATCATTTTTTCAATTATTTTTTTAATTCCAAAGAGTCATTAGCTTTTCTCTTTTAAAACATTTTGTACTAGTAAATATTTTAAATTGTATCTTTCCTGTTTGTTTATTTCTATATCTTCATTAGACTCAATATAGATTATGGAGCTTATCTTTGTTAAGAAGTTTCAAGATACATTTTACAGATCTGTTGTTTATACAGGCTCAGGTGAAATCTTGGAGGTAACTTCTATTAATTTATTCATGGCCATGTAAAAGGACTATAAAAAACAAGCTATAGACTTTTAAAATTGACATTATCATACTTTTTATGAAACACTAAGTGTTAGACATTTTATTAGAGATGATTTGGTAAAAATCACTGTTTTTGGAAATGTTGACAACTAATAAAATTTTCCAAAGGTAGAGCCCATGCAGCTTTTAACTGATTATAGAGAGAATCAATCACACAGAAATGCTTTGAAAACATGAGTTCATAGTGTAAAAAAGGTAGAAGCATGCCATAGATATCTATTTAGACCAGCTACTGCATATGATCTGTAGATACTGATTTTTCTTGTCATTGCATATGTATTTGAATGTCTTTATTGGATAATGAAAAATATACTTTAAAACTTCTGGTTAAAGAGGAAAAATATGTGATTTTTAAAATTATAACTCTTTTTACACTCACATTTATTTATTTGTTTATTTGTTTGTTTGTTTGTTTATTTATTTATTTATTTATTTATTTTTATTAACACATAATGTATTATTTGCCCCAGGGTATATGTCTGTGAATCATCAGGCTTACACATTTCACAGCACTTACCATAGCACATACCCTCCCCAATGTTCATAACCCAGACACCCTATCCCTACCCACCCCTACCCCCCAGCCACCCTCAGTTTGTTTTGTGAATTTAGGAGTCTCTTATGGTTTGTCTCCTTCCTGATCTCATCTTGTTTCATTTACACTCACTTTTGACTGCAGATTTTATATACACCAAAAATCTTCCACTTGTAGGTAGTTGAACATATTTTAAAATGAACATAAGTAAATGATATTTATGGTGTGGTAAGTAAATGAAAACACAATCATATTAAAGGTAATACTATCTGTGATTATATTCGTCACATGTTAATGACATATCAAGTTATATGCTGAAAACTGGGTTACAGAAGTGTAGGTCTGAAGATAAAAAAGACATGTGTCTAATACTAATGTGTGCTATTAGCTGCAAATTCACAGAATGTAGTGAAGGAGACATAAAAAAAATACCATGTAATTTTAAAAATGCATGTTAAGTGTAAATATGTAGATCAATTTTATCATCCCCTAGAGTTTCTGTTGATCAAGAACTGAAGGACTCAGTAGGGCCAGTCTAGCTCAGAGTCTCCTATGTGATTACAGACAGTAGCTAGAGCTGAAACGTTTCAGAGTTGGCCATCACCTCTTTCTTCATGTAGACTCAGGGACTGCTATGTGCTATTTTCTATTTGGGCTAGTTTAGGCTTCTTCACCTCTTGGTGGCTTCAGGGCAGTAGACTTAGATGCCAGCTCAAGTTTCCAAATGAAAGTGTTCTAGTGAACAGGGTGGTATTGAACCACATTTTCTAATCTAACCTTATATATATGTATGTATCTATGTGCATGGAAACATCAACATTTGTGTCTGTGTAAACATACACACACAAACACAGAGAGAAAGAGAAATATTGAGCATTCACACGTATAACCTAATTTATTCACTTTGGGGAAAATCTTTGGAGGAAATAAAACCTAGACAATTCTTAGAGAATTGTCGTGTTCATTTTTTTAAAATTATTTTAAAACATTTTAGATATGCAATTTTAAGTACATTATTACAACCAGAATATTGGCATCAATACAGTCAAAATTTGGAGTATTTCTACAATGCAAGAATCCCTTACCTTTTTTGGTCATACCAACATCTTTCCTGCCCTCACCCCATTGTTAACCCATGGAAACAGCAAATCTGTTCTTCATTTCTGTAATTGTTACTTCAAAAAATGATAGGGTAAGTGGAATCATATGTTTTGTATTTAGTGATGGCTTTTTTTAAACAGTATAATTCCTGGAGATTTATCTTGGTTGTTACATATATCAATAAATTCTTTATTTTAATTGCTGAGTACCATTCCTTGAAATAGATGTACTGCAGTTTGTTTAACCATTTACTCATTAAAACTCGTCTAAGTTGTTTCCAGTTTTTGGCTTTTATGAATAAAACTGCTATAAGCATTCAATAGAAGTTTCGTGTGAAAATAAGTCTTAATTTGTTTAGGATAGATGCCCAGAACTACATTCCCAGTACGTGTTTTATTAGATTTACACCTAACATTTTATCTTTTTTAAATGATGGCAAATTGTAGTTTCATTGTCCAAATATTTCTTGGTAGTAGATAGGAATAATAGGATTTTTTCATGTTATCTTGCAACCTCTCACTTTATTAAACTCAATTACTTAATTTATTTATTCATTTTAGAGAGAGAACATGAGTGTGGGGGAGGGGCTGAGGAAGAGAAACAAGCAGACTCCCCGCTGAGCATGGAGCCCAACTTGGAGCTCAATCCCAGGACCCCAAAATTATGACTTTAGCTGAAGTCAGAGGTTTATCTGACTGAGTCACCCACGTGCTACCAAACTCACTTATTTTAGAAGTTGTTCTTGCAGAGTCCTTGGTATTTTCTATGTAGATAGACATTTCATCAGTAAGCAGGATAAGATATTTCCTTTCTTCCTGAGATCTACAAATTTTACTTTCTGACTTGCCTTATTGTACTAGCTGGAACTCCTAGTGCTACGTTAAATAAGAATAGTGAGATTGGATAATTTGCCTAGTTTCTGATCTTGGCAGGCATATATTCTGGTTTTATCATTCTATGAGCTGAAGGTTTTTTTGAAGATGTTCTTTATCAATATTTTTTCTGAGAGGTTTTTTTTTTTATCATGAATTGGTATTAAGTTTTGTCTATTGCTTTTCAGCATAGACTGATATGAAATTGTGAATTTTCGTCTTTAGCCTGTTAATATGGTGGATTACATTGATTGACTTTGGGCTATAGAACCTGCTCTACATCTTTGGAATAAAGCTTTCTTGCCATAATGAATAATTTTATATATGCTTCAAGTTTATAACAAAACATTACTTTGGGTTATGGGAGCTATACTCTAAGTATATGTGCAGTTGTTTTGCGTACAAAGAGCTGCTACATCCAGCTAGAAATCATTGGGGTTTAGATTTGGTACAGTATCACACAAGAAAAACCCCAAATTTAGTAGGTTCCTTTACTTCTTACACATTCTTGAAAGTCTGAGTTGATTTGCTTCACCAAATAGTATTTTTGGTTAATTCATTTAAATTCAAAATGGTTTTCAAACTTGCCAAGATGGCACCCTTATGCTATTACACCATTATCAGCATTAGACTTTTTTTCCCCCATTTCTGTCATAATATGATATTTCTTTAAGATCACTGAGGATCTTAGAATAAAGCTATTTTAAAAAGAGCTCCATTTTTTCTTATTCTTCAGTTATACTTTGTTTTAAAGACCATTTGTGATCAGACTCAAATTTGTATTTCCTTGTTGCTACTATAAATTTTGCATTTAAAAACTCTATCCACAAATCCATAATTTCAGTTCAGTCAGATCAAGGACAAAAATTTAATAGTTATGATATTGGTAAGATCATTTTTGGAAATTTAAAAAAATTATACTGATTAATGTACATGTAATTGTTATTTATTCACTAGATACTGATTAATTATCTCCACTTGACTAGTTCTTGCTATGGACTTTACTAATAATCTACTTTTAATGTGTATGTTCAATTTAAAATAACCAATAAAATTAATATAGCTATTAAGTAAATTGTAGTAACTCTCACACATTTACACAGGTTGTCTTCTATGTTGAGAACTAAGCAATAGGCTAATGTGTTTACACTGTCCAATGCATAGAAAACAGATAAAAATTACTATTTGTAAGAAAATTATTATTTATGCTTCTATAATAACTATATACTGTCACATATAGAATAATGCTATGAGGATTTCAATAAAACTAATTATGCAAAATATTATTGATTTGATAATTATTAAGGTCACCTTAGATCAATCCCTCTTTCACACTTTTGTATCACAAAATGTCAATGAGATTATACACATTTTATTGTTTCGAAATTTCAAAGTTTTGGTTCCAAAATAATATGAAAATGTTTACAATAGAAGGGAATAAGGTAGGCTTAAGACATTGAGATTTCATGCATCCTTATTTGCCTAAAGAAAGGCTACAATTCACTGGGATATGAGAAACCCAATAAAACAAAGCAAGTGCCAAAAATATGTGGAACGACATATTAGACATTCCATTACAGAGGGATATTTCAGCTACTGAATCTGAGTTTTGCTCATACCCAAGCTGGAGAGGTGCTGCGAGAATTCAGTGCTAAAAACATGCAATCACATACTCTTTCCAAAAACACAGATATTTGGGGGACTAAGAAACATAGCAGCTTGCATCAGGATGAAAACTATATGTTCAATAAATATATTAACATATTTCTCTGTGATTTCTATTTCTTATTTTAAATTTGGTACTATAAATTAATAATATTAAGGACTTTGCCATGCTTTAATACTTAAAACATATGCAGCCCAAATTACCTGTTTCTCATTTAGAGCTCAGCATTTTCAACTTAAGTTTGAAATATAATTCTGAACTTCTCAATTGCAATGGTAAAAAATAATGATAAAAGTGATGTGTGAAGGAGTTCATGTAACATTGACCATTTTATTTCGATAATTATAAAAGTATTATCTACAGGTTTTTTTTTGTTTGTTTGTTTGTTTTTGGTGTGCCAATTCTAGCTCAAGGAAATTTCCTCAAAGATATTATATGGCATATAATGATATTTATCAAGTGATAATGTAGTTTGATTTTCTCTTTTACATTTTTGGCATCTTCTTTAAAAATCACCAATTTAATAGAGTATGTTAATCTACTAATTAAGTGACCTTCTTTTTTTTTTTACAGTGATGCTAAATTGAAAACTAAAGTAACTTGAACTTATTATAATAATATCTTAAGACTCTGAAACATTTTTCTTTTCTATATGAAATTCATTTTATTTTCCATGGATAAATTTAAAGATATATAATTAACATTAGTTTGGGCAGATATTGTTTCTAATGGCTTCTGGATTAGAAACAGATGTTGTTTAAATTTTATTTATAAATAAGCAATTTATGCACTGCCAATTAATTTTACAATTAACAAGAGCGATGGCCATGTTATTTTAAGATTTCCCACTTAATCCTCCTTTCTCTGTAAAGATAGTCTTTTATCATGTTATATCCTTGTCTTTAGAGCATGATTTTAAGTAAGTGTTCCTTTTGTGTATGTGTTCAATAGACATGAACTCAATCTGACATGCTTAGGTGATACTTGTTGAAGGTTTGGGGAAGAGATCATGAGTTCCCGTAACATACAGCAATATAAATTGTTTTAATTCATTCAATAATTATTTACTTTGCACAAGTACCATGTTCAGTATTAGAGTGTAATGGTGACCAAAACTATGTAATCTACTAAGACTGACAAAATATTATTCAGAGAATTCAGTAAATAAAGTAAGCTTGGAGGTGATGTTAAACTATCCATAAAGCATAACATTCTACCGGTAAATAACATTTGAAATTTGAAGCAAATGAGATTTGTAGATAAACAGTGTGATTCAGGCAAAGGGCTTAGAATGTCCAAAGTCCTTGCTGTTGGGAAAAAAAAAAAAAGGTACATTTGAATTGCTGAAGGACTTGTGTTATTGAAGCCTCCAGAGTGAAGGTGATGGTGAGGGAGATTTGAGATGAAGATAGGTATGAAGTCAGGGATTTTGTTATAGCCTGTAGGACATTGGTTTCTAAACTTGGAGAAAAAATAAAGCATTTTAAAAAGATGATTAATCTCAAGACAATTTTATTTGAAAATAAATAATCGTTTTTGATCCATAAGGGCTAAAATGGATGTTGAGAATCTACTTAAAGTTACTGGAGTAGTCTAGGCATTGGTGTTGTTGTATAGGCAAAGGCATATTGGCAGTGGAGATGGAGAAATCACATGTGTAGATTATGGATTGGATTTTGTATAAGTACTAGGTGGTGAGGAAGAGGAAGGTGATAGAATGGCAGCTATTTTTCTGGCTTGCTCATTTGCATGAATGGTATTGCATTGAATTGGAAGTCTTTCAATTTGATAAGGTGGGAAGAAATGGAAAATCACAATTTTGTTCTCAATGTATTGATTTTAAGGCACTTTTGATGTAAAAATAAGAGTTGTTCCAAATAGACTTTTATTGTATGAACCTGGAGAATAGAGCAGAAGTCTGAACAACAGATATGAGATCCAGAATTTCTGTAAATAAATAGCATTCAATGATGTGTTTGTGAATAATATTTGTTAGGGAAAATACTCAATGTAAAGTTGATAAGTGGACACAAATGCAGTTTGATGAAATTCAGAATTCATAAAGGAGAATGGAGAATAAGCCTGAGAAAGAGAAAAAGGACATCCAGAGAAAAAGGAAGAAAACATGGGGAATGAGGTTCATAGAAATCAGTCTGAGAAAGGTGTTTCAAGAAGAATTGACAACCACTGATAGAAGATGATGGAAGGTGATATAAAATAGGAAAGCATAAATTCCATTGAATTTAGTCACATGGAGGCCATTGGTGCCATTATGAAAGCATACATTTTGAAGGTTGAATTCAGGTTAATTTTTTTCTTGTAATTCACATGTAATTCAGCAAAAATTTTTGTTAACTCTATTTTCAAAATTCCTCTAGAATCTGACTGTATCTCATTCCTCCAATGTCATTACCCTGGTTCAAGCCCCATCATCTCTTGCCTGGACAACTCCTTCTTCCCAGTCTTCTCTTAGAATTTGTCTCCAGCACAGTAGTATGAATAATCCTTAAAAATATAAATCAGATTATGTTGCTGCTCTCTTCAAGATACTGAAATGACTTCCCACTTCAACCAAAAGTAAAAACAAATTTACAGTTTACAAGGCTATGCATAAAATGACTCTTGTTACTTCCCTGACACCACTTATTCTCCTCCCACTTCATTCCCTCTACTCTAGAAACACTGACTTGCTATTCTTTGCTCATATAACATGGCTGTGGTAGGTAACTTTGGCTCTTAACTCACAGAACCACTCTGGTAGAGCAGCTTCTCTCTGGAACTTAGCTGTGGTTAAGGAATAGGAAAACTAATTAGGCCTAATCAAAATGTCATATGGCCAATGATAACATTAAAAGAATAGGGGAAAGTAACATCATGATAGAGAGGGATATCTAATGTATTGAAAATAATATAATCTATCCAGGTTTTAATATCTCCCCAAATTAGTAATATGCCAGTATTTCCCTATATATCTGATACCCATTTGATTATAGAATGCTTAAAGATCATTATTGTCATTTAAATGATATTAATGTTTTTACATTATTTTTATTTTTATTTTAACTCTTGTTAGCTATTTTACTAAATATTTTTTTTTCTTCTACATTTCCAGGAAGAGATTTTCATAAAAATATTTTGGCTCTCACATTTATTGATGTTTAAGTTTAGTTCATATTTTTACATTCTGACTCCAGAGCCAAAATTTAATTTTAAAAATCCCATAAATGTAGTTCTGCGTTTGCATTGAATAGCAAAATATCACCAGATAAAATGCAAATTCATAAGCTTCGGCTTGCTAATAAAAACTCTAGTTTTATCCAGTCATATTGAGTTTTCTCTTCTTGAATGGCAGACAACCGCAGTAAGATTAAGCTCCTCTTTTGTGCCAGTATGCCCATCCTAAGCAGACAGGAGAGACTAGGGAACTTGTTAAGTCTCCAGAAAAGCTTCTCCCTGTAAAAAAGCATAAGAAATAGAAAAAAATGTTCTCGAAACCATTTGCAGATTAATTTGTCAAGTTAGTGTAGTAGTTTATGCTTGAAAATTTACTTATTTTTTAGCTCCTAGAAATAAAGGATACATTTTATGAAATCTGAAAAACAAAAGACATAGCTGGTACTAAATAAAAAAGGAATGTCTCTGTGAACCAGAAATGGAACAGAAATAACAATGAGCTGAGTTGAAGCCATGAGCTTTCTGCTTTCCATTCCAGAACAACCAATGGGGGTTAAGAGTGTGTTTCTTGAGGTATTAAAAAAAAAAAAAAGAACTGAAAGATTTGACCTCATGCCTGTTACAATGGCCATCAGTAAAAGGCAAGAGACCAAATACTGGCATGTATGCAGAGAAAAGGGAACACTGTTGGTAGGATTGTAAATTGGTGTGGCCACTATGGAAAACAGTATGGAGGTGCCTGAATAAATTAAAAACAGAACTACCAAATGATCCATCTTTTATAGTTTGAGAATATATCCAAAGATACCATAAATTTTAACTCAAAAAGATACCTGAAACTCCCTGTTCATAGAAGCATTATTTACAATACTCAAGACATGGTAACAATCTAAGTGTCCATTGATGGAGGAAAGGATAAAAAAGTTGTTTTATATAAGTGTGTTTGTGTGTGTGTGTGTGTGTACATACATACATATACTCAATGGAATATTATTCAGCCATTAAAATGAAAGCATTCTACCGTAAGTGATAACAAAAGTTATTATGTTAAGTGAAATCAATTAGAGAAAGACAAATACTATATGATCTTGTGTATAGCATAAACAAAAAAACAAAACAAAACAATCTCACAGAAAGAAATCTGACTTGTGATTACCAGAGGTGGGGGTGTGGGAAAAGGGGGGATTGAAGGAAGGTGGTTAAAAGGTATAAACTTCCAGTTATAAGATAAATAAGCACTAGGGATATAATGTACAACATGATGACTCTAGCTAACACTGCTGTATGATATACAGGAAAATCGTTAAGAGAATGACTCTTAAGAGTTCTCATCATAAGGAGAAAAAATTTTCCTCTTATTTTTTTCTTTTCTTTTTACTGTATCTGTGTGAGAAGATGGATGATAAACCTATTGTGGTAATGATTTTACTACCTATATAAATCAAACCATCATGCTATATGCCTTAAACTTACACAGTGATGTCTGTCAATTACTACTCAATAAAACTGGAAAAAATGTAAAATAATAAAAATAAAATAGGAATGGTAACTTTGTTAATACATATGATTATATGATAACAGGCAGACTTAGTTGAGATAGAGATCTGGAATAGCTCCTGAAAGGTTACGGAGGCAGGAAAGAACGTATCTATCTGTGCATATGTAAATGATGTATGTCTTTATCCAGAGGTTGGGAAAAGGGAAGCAGGAGACAGTAATATAATAGGACTTTCAGGGACAAGTCACAAAACCACTGAATTTATCATGAGATCTGACATATCTTCAGTGTCACTCCTGGGAAATAATACTGAAGGGTGCTTTAGTGTGGGGCCACAAACAAAAATCACTAGACAGTGAGGACTAAACCTAGAGGGAGAGAGAAAAAAAAAAGAAACTAACAATCTCTCACTTCTCAAAGAAAATACTTCCCATCAAAAAGAACATGCAAACAGAAATATCAAAGCTCATGAAGAAATCCAGTGCTAAAACAAAACTAAACAAAATAATACAATCAGTAATCAGATAGTAATTTCTGATCTTGCTAACCAAGAATTTGAAATACATACATTAAGGATGTTCAAAGATGGAAAGAAGGTACAGTTTTTATTTAAAAAGTAGCATGCATTTATAAAAAATCAGAAGGGAGGAGTTTAACCAAGTCACAGTCTTATAAATAGCAAATAAACACTGAAATTGCTATGAGTTTCTAGTTAAAGAGATCTGGGAGCATGAAGTTTGATCATCCTGGATTACTGACCTCCCTATTTTAGACCAGAGACTCAATTTCCCTAGTTTATGAATGTCTACACCCTAATATTTCCTGTGGGCATTCAATTTCCCTGACCTAGTGCAAGGTCATATAAGTAAGACAAATAGCAGAACAGACATCTTAAAAGATCTATTTGAGAAACTAATCTTTTCTTTTTTTTTCATTTTTTTAATGTTTCCAGTTTTTATTTAAATTCTAGTCAATTAATATATAGTATAGTATTAGTTTCAGTAGTAGAATTTAGTGATTCATCCCTTACTTACAACACCCAGTGCTCATCACAGAAAGTGCCCTCCTTAATATCCATCATCCATTTAGCCCATGCTCCCATCCACCTCTCTTTTATCAACCCTCAGTTTGTTCTCTATAGTTAAGAGTCTCTCTTACGGTTTGCCTCACTCTCTCTTTTTTCACCTGTTTTGTTTTTTTAAATTCCACATATAACTGAAATCATGGTATTTGTTTTTCTCTGACTTATTTTGTTTAGCATGATACACTGTAGATCCATCTACCTCATTGCTAATGCCAAGGTTTCATTCTTTTTATTGGCTGAGTAATATTCCATTTAAATACATACACACACACACATACACACCACCTCTTTATCCATTCATCAGTCCATGGACATTTGGGCTTTTTCCATAATTTAACTATTGTTGATAATGCTGCCATGAGCATTAGGTTACATGTGCCCCTTTGAATCAGTATTTATTTTGGGGTAAATACCTAACAGTGCAATTGCTGGGCTGTAGGGTAGTTCTGTTATTAACTTTTTGAGAAACCTCCATATTGTTCTCCAGGGTGGCTGTATCAGTTTTCATTCCCACCAACAGCATAAAAGGGTTCCCCTTTCTTCACATCCTCAAAAACATCTTTTGTTTCCTGTGTTGTTAATTTTAGCCATTCTGACAGGTGTGAGATAATATCTCATTGCAGTTTTGATTTGTATTTCCCTAATGCTGAATGATATTGAGCATCTTTTCATATGTCCATTAGGCATCTGTATGTCTTCTTTGGAAAAATTTCTATTCATGTCTTCTGCCCATTTCCTAACTGGATTGTTTGTTTTTTAGGTGTTGAGTTAATAAGTTCTTTATAGATTTTGAATACTAAACTTTTATCAGATATGTCATTTGCAAATATCTTCTCCTGTTCCAAAGGTTGCCTTTTCATTTTATTCACTGATTCCTTAGCCGTGCACAGTCTGGTCTTTTTTTCTTTTAAGATTTTATTTATTTATTTGGCAGAGAGAGAGAGATCATAAGTAGGCAGAGAGGCAGGCAGAGAGAGAGGAGGAAGCAGGCTCCTTGCTGAGCAGAGAGCCAGATGTGGGGCTTGATCCCAGGACCCTGAGATCATGACCTGAGCCAAAGGCAGAGGCTTTAACCCACTGAGCCACTCAGGTGCTCCCAGAGCCTGGTCTTTTAATCACCATAATACTACAGAATATTTCATTCTTGACTTTATCATATGGTATAGATCAAAAGACATGGGATACATTTGTTTTCCTAAATACCATTTCCTGAGATTAACGATATTCACTAAGTATTTGTGAAATATATCACAAAATGCTTAAAAGTATTTTAAGCAGCCTGGAGACCAGCTGCTTGGATTGGAAACTCAGTTCTTCCACTTAACTTTTAGTGGCTGTGTGAGTTTAGGTAAATCCTCCACTCCAAGCCTGGGATTCCTCATTTGAAGTGGGGTTAATAACAGTACCTGCATCAGCCAATTGTTGCAAGGGTTAAATGGAACAATAAATGGGAAGGGGGCGCCTGGGTGGCTCAGTGGGTTAAGGCCTCTGCCTTCAGCTCATGGTCATGATCTCGGGGTCCTGGGATCGAGCCCCGCATCGGGCTTTCTGCTCAGCGGGGAGCCTGCTTCCCCTTCTCTCTCCGCCTGCCTCTCTGCCTACTTGTGATCTCTCTCTCTCTCTCTCTGTCAAATAAATAAATAAAATCTTTAAAAAAAAAATTAATAAATAAATAAATGGGAAGATAGTTGTCATGAAATACTCAATAAATCTACTCATTTTCAGTGATTTTATAACATCTGTAGGTTTATCTATTTAATGGTAACTATGGAACCTGAAACAATAATTTGTTATATGAAGCCACATAATGAGGAAAGCACATTTTTGATATGTAACTATAGAATGACTTCATTTTTTTTTTTTTGGATTCTTGCATGATACTAGAAAAGAAGTCGCTTTTATAATTAAATAATAAATCAAAGTAATTTAAGCAAAAATAGATGAGTTTGTTTCTTTTTGATCAATCAGTGAAAGACTAATGATTCGTTGTATACTCATCAGAAAGTTTTATATTTGTAAATTAACTGTACTTTATAAAATTGCTAATAGTGAAATAAAATATCCCATCCTGAGAATAAGTGTCATTACATTTCGAGATAGTTATTATTGGATAGAGAAACATGGGAGTAAAAATAAACTAAGACTTTTTTTCAGGACTTAGAAAGCTTTGTTAATTGATAAAGATTACCTGCATTATATCAGACATCATCTTCAGTGGTGAATGGTTTTAAAAAAAAATCCTTTGAATTTTTTTCCAGCACTCCTTTTTAAATAAACACAAACTAAAATAAAATTTAAAAGGATTATAAAGCAACAAACTATCATGATTCTGAAGTGGAATGTTTATCTATGTAGAAAGTTCAGGTGACTATCATAGAGAATATTATTAGAATTTTCAAGGAGGTCTACCAATATTGATATAAGATCATTATAAAAGATTATTGGTTTTCTATAAATTAATACACTTTAGAAAATGAAATTTATTTAAAGGTAAAATTTGCATCAGCAACAGATGATAAGATACCTAGGAATGTATCTTTTTAAATGGTGTGGAAAACTGTTAATATAAACTTAAAAGCTTTTTGAGTTTAATAAATAAATGACCCAACAACATAAAACTATCCATGCTCTCCAAATTTAGAGCATCAAAGCAATTCCAACCAAAATGTCGAAAGATTTTCTTTCCTTAATTTCAGTTTTACAAGATATTTCTAGAATTTATATAAAAGTATGAAGGGATAAACATATTCAAGAGTCCTCTAAAGATGATGAGGTTAGGAAGAAGGACCTGCCTACCACATGGTAAGCATTATTTCAAATAGAAATTCAAACCAAATAAGGTACTATTTCACCTTCTACAGATTGGTTAAAACAAAACAAAAGCAAAAACCAACCAACCAATCAACAAATAATCCTACAACCATCAAATGTTGTGATAGGTAGAGCCTATTATACTACTTGATTCCTCTCTTAATACTTTACCTCTCTCTTATTGGCACTGTATATTATCAACTGATAATTCTCTCCATCATTCCAGACTCATATGTGCAGTGTGCTACACAACATGTTCATATGGATTTCTAATTCATCTTCATTTATCCAAACTGGACCTCATGATCTCACCAGCCTATTCTTTTCACCTGTGAAATCTTTGCATCTCAGTTAAAAACAACTCCCATTTTTCCAGTAACTCAGGCAAAAGCTTGGCTTTCCATTTTCTGATATACTCCACCTACAATTTCTCAAAAAAAAAAATCTTTGTGATTAACCCTTGAAATACACACATAAAATCTGACTATATCTTACTACCTGCATCGCCACCTTTTTGTTCTAAACCACTTTTAAATCTGGGTTACTGCAGCAGCCTCCTAACTGGATCTCCTAATTTCCGCTTTGCTGTCCACTAATTTCTGTTCTCAGCAAAACAGATTAATCCTTTAAGAAAATAAATCAGATTGGTAACCTATTTGTTGATGATTATTCAACTACTCTCCATTTTGTTGAAAATGATTGTCAAACGTACTCAAAGCTTTGTATGATGTGAATCCTCTTTCCTCTGTGAGCTCATTTCTTACTACTCTCTCTCTTTCTTTCCTCTCTCCCTCTCTACTCTCTCTCTCCCCATCTCTCTCTTACACACACACACACACACACACACACACACACACACACACACACTCTTCTTTCTATTTGTGAGGCATGGCATATACATGGAGTTATGGAATACTTTGAATACCCTTCTTCAAGATAGCCATTTGGCTTACTCCTTCAGCACAACCAAATCTGTTAACATATATTTGCATGCTGGGGACTATCTTAACCACTCTACTTAACATCAAGGCCCCTTAGTACACACAACTCTCTCCCAGTCCCCATTACCCTGCTGTATTTATTTTTCCATGTCATTTATTATGTTCTAGCATTCTAAAAAAAGAATTCTAGTTCAGTATGCTTATTACTTCACTCTCTAGAATATAGAATAAGTTCCTGAAGATAATTTGCTTTTGTTCAAGTATGGCATTACAAATTTTAGAACTGTGTGTATTCTATAGACAGAGTACATACAAATATTAATAAATACTAATCAAGAACAACTAATTCATAATTATACTAATAATGAGTTATAATGTGTGCTAATAATACATAGCAAGAAATATTGGTTTATTGAATTGAATTTCACATGTGAAACCAGACAGATTATGTGATTTATGCAATTATAGGCAGATGGTAGAGTCTGACCTTGGATTAGAATCTTTCCTATAATCTAGGTTAACTCTTTGGTCTGCAAACTTTAGGATAAATAAGCATTATCTAGGTATTTTTTATATAGAGATATCCAGACCCAATTCTCAGAGATTCTGATTATATGTATCAGCTTTTACCCTGGTAACTTGCACTCTAAACAAATACCCCATGTGGCTTTTGGTGCAGGGAGCTAAGTTCTCCTTTGAAAAACACTAAATTGTTGAATTGCAGCAATGCCTAATTTAATGTTCTCCCTTATTTATTCCACATTTGACATAAATTTTGATGCCCTAGAAATGTATTTGTCCATCTTGCTTTCATATTGAAGTATAAAGAATACTGCTGGGTGGGGGATGGTTCCATCTAAGATGGAGTAAGCACATTCTACCTTGGCTCACTCATTTAATGTAGCAATTAAACATTGACATAGTGAATTTCACAGTTATTCAAGGTGTCAGAAAAATAAACAGTAATAAACAGATCAGGGGAGAAGACCAGACTATGAAAATAAGAGTGAGTTTACCATTTTTTTTCTATGCACTTGTTATATAATTCATAGGATGGTACATACACACAAGTTATTTTTAATGTATTAACAATTAACATAAAATAAAATAATACTGATGTTCATTCTGCATTTCAAATAATTAATAGATCTGATGTAGGGAACAGGTAATATTTGAAAGTACCACATGCAATTTTAATGCAAAGCCAAGGATGGAAACCACTACACTAGAGCCTGCTGTAATCACTAGATGCATATCCAGTTTTTTTTCTTTAATTCTAGGTAGGTTAAACTTTTCTGGAAAGCAATTACTTTGTTTAGTCATCATTTAATTTCCTAGAGAGCTACAATGTTCAAAGATTTCCTCATTTAAAAATAACTCAGAGACTAAAGTTTTAGGCTCTTCCTGCCTTTCCCAATCCGTCCCCATATTCTTGTCATTCTTATTAACTGTCATGCTTATTACTAAATATGCAAGCATTAGAGGCCTCAGTTTAGTCCTCAGGCTTCCTGCCATAAAATGCCTCCCTTCATGCAGTTAGAACAGTGAGATCCTTAAATACTCAGTACACCATCCATTTGGTTTTCCCTTCTTTGTTAAGCCTGATAAGTGTAAAACTAAGTATAACTGAAGAGCAAGTGTAAAATTTTTCTTAGGGAAAAGTGAAAGAATTCATTCTTTAATTTTCCAGAATAAATAATATGAGGGCATTGAGAAAATTTAAGAGGAAGTTCAAATGAGACCATTGTAAGAAAGAAATATGTTCAATGATCCTCCACTTTAAAAAAATCCCAAAGATATTTACATGTCAATATCAATAGGAGAGCTTTTTAAAATTGTAGATTTCAGGGTTATGAATTTAGACTCTCTTGAGTTAAGACATAACAACCTCTACTTTTTTTTTTTTTTAACAACCTCTGCTTTTTAAAACCCACAGTGATGTTGACTGATGCCAATTTGGAGAATTAATAGTCCATATACCTCCATTCAAAACCCTGCTAGAGCTCTTAACTTTATCATTTTAATCCAATCACCCACAAAATTAGATGTTTCTATAATCTGTTGTGTTTGGTGGTCATTTATACCTACCTATTATTAATTGCATTTTATATACCACACACTAAGCAAAAACAACACATTTAAAAAACTCTTAAAAAAAAAACACATGGTGAAACTGAAGTCGAGAGATTTTGTGTGATTTACTCAAGATCTCAGAGCTAGTAATTAGCCTGTCTTGACTCTAAAGCCTATGGCTTAACCCACTGTAATATATTTTTCCTTTGGGTCAATAACCTACACATCATCACAAAATGAGTTTATTTAACAAATTGACATTATCTCCTACTGATATTTCATTAAATAGAAATATCGCCTATGAATATAACAGGCCATTTTATAGCCATTAATAGTGTAAAACTCATTGCATCTTTCTTCATGCAAACCCTGGAGTAGAAATATGTAATCTGACTAGAAACTTCTCCAGGAAATTGTTAAAAAGTATACATTTAGGTATAATGTATCACTGATATTTTTACCCACATATGATAAATAACTAGTGCATTAATATCATGGACACACTGAATATATATGAAAAATACAATTTGACAAATATTTAAATCTGATAAATTTATTGTTAATATAATTTATGCTAAGTCCAATAATTATTTAAAATTAAGTATAACAAATTAATTTTATGTTCAGAAGATAATGGTCAAATAAATATTTTCAAATATTTTTCAGCATATTATTATCTTTCAGTGATAATGATAGATGATAAATATAATCATACAAGATCAATGAGGCTGATAGCTTTTAAACCTTTGCTGTTTTACAATACTGAGAACTGTATTGAGAAAATTTAACTATAAGAAGTAAAGAAAAAACAAAAATAGAGGCAGGAATCTAATATCATATCTGAAGATTGAAGAAATGTTATAAATTCCTTTTCTTGAGACATTTATAGTAAATTATAGAACTGTCATAGATTGCATGAGAATTGTCTCAAATCAACCATAACATTACACAAAGTTTTATCACCTTTAAATTAATTGAACGAGTTATGATCATTTCAACTATGGATGGTCACATTCTTTAATAATGAATATGAAGCTAAAAATCCTACAGAAAATGTTGACAAATTCCTTCATTTTAAACAATGATTCATCAAACTATTTTGCCCTTATAATAGAAATATTGAGCTCAAACAGCAAGATATTTTAAATTAAATAGTTTCACAATATTTTAATATTACATTTTCTTATTAGACTTAATATATGTAATGGTAAGGGAAGTAAAATAAAAACCCTGTTCCAACAAATCCCCATCCATGTCAAAGGAATTTAAATCTCAGAACTTTTATCCCAACACGAATATTGCTTTTATTGCGATAATAACTAACACTGTTCCCAGACCTTGATGCATAGACAGATATACATTCAGAAATATCATAAACTGAATTAGACTGATATATATTCAAGAACAAAAGAATTCTCTAAAGATCTTGAGATAATGCTAATCCAACAATAAAACCACCTGTATCTAAGCTTATTTCACTACCATATCTTTAAATTCATTGGAGTAAGAAATCTTTTGTTGCTATTGCAAATGCAAAACAATTTGCTGTCTTAGAATACATTTTGGCTTTCATTTATTTTTGTATTTTGCTATTGTATTAATTTATAAAAGTGTAATCAGTGGCCTGTTATTATTGGATTTATTAGCAAACAACTTGACACTATTTCCAATACATGTGAATGACTTATTTCTAAGTATTTTAAAGTTTAGAAAAATCATTAGCCTTTTCCGTCTTTACCTTGATCATAGTAAGACTTTGGAAAACAATGGGATTGATAAAAAGAAGTTTTTGGTGTTATACGTAACTGGTGAATCATTCAACACTACATCACAAACTAATGATGTATTATACAGTGGTTAACTGAACATAATAAAAAAGCAAAGAGGTTTGAGGTCAATTCTTCATTAATTTTTTATTCAGTTATAGGTGACAAAAAGATCCCAGCTGTCCCAGTGCCATTTTTTCATAAACTATACATACTTAATCTATTGTTTCGGGCTTGAATGTGTGTTTTTATGCTCACTACCTTCCTTTTTTTAAACTAATCTTCATTTTTGAAAGTATGGAATTTATTTTTTTAAGGGATGTATTCTATAACATGAAGAAAACAAGCAATTCTCTTTAAGCAATAGCAAGATAAATGGAAAATCATTTTGTCATAGATTTTAAAATGAAGATATACCTAACACTAAAGATATCTTCTTATTCTGAAGATTCAAATCATTCTTCTAGTGTCAGGAAATACAATATTGCCTCTTCTCTACTGATTTCTCATCTATCCAAAACAAATTAAAAATGACCTTTTTTTTCTTTTCCTCTGGATATATACATAAATATGTATGTGTATTATGTATATATTATATATGTGTATATATATTATATATGTGTATATATAGAGGTTCTTCATAAATTAAAAAGAACTACCTATGAGGGCTCATGGGTGGCTCAGTCCCTTGGGCAACTAACTCTTGATTTTAGCTCAGGTTATAATCTTAGAGTTGTGACATGGAGCCCTGTGTGTGGGCTCTGTGCTGGGAGTAGAGCTTGCCTACAATTCTCTCTC
Source organism: Potos flavus (assembly GCA_028534135.1). NCBI lineage: Eukaryota > Metazoa > Chordata > Mammalia > Carnivora > Procyonidae > Potos > Potos flavus. The sequence goes on along the minus strand of CM052883.1, from coordinate 18,000,544 downwards.
TCCTTCTCCCTCTGTCCCTCCCCTTCTACTCTCTCTCACACAAAATTATTTAATTAATTAATTATTAATTAAAAAGAACTAACCTACCATATGATCTGGCAACTCCAGTTCTGAGCATGTATCTTTAAAAAAAAAAAAAAAAAAAAAAAACGAAAGCAGGCTATAGAAGGGATATATACACTGCCATGTTTATTGCAACATTATTTACAATAGCCAAGATAATGGATGTTGTCAGAATGGATGAATGGATAAAGAGGTAGTATATATACTATGGAATACTACTCAGCCATAACAAAGAAAAAAGTCCTGCCATTTGCAACAACTTGCATAAAACTTGAGGGCTTTTTACTAAATAAGGTAAGTCAGACAGAGAAGGATAAATGCTGTTTGATATCATTTATATGTGAAATCTATAAAGGCCAAACTGGTAAAAACAGAGAATAGATGTGGTTACCAGGGACTGGAGGTTGGGGATATGTTGGTCAAAGGGTACAAACTTCCAATTATAAAATGAATAAATTCTGGTGATCTATAGTGATTATAGCTAATAATATTAATTGTATTACATACTTTTAAGTTGCTAAGAGTATACATCTTAAATATTACTCCTACAAAAAAGAAACAGTAATTATGTTATATAATGGAGGTATTAGCTGACTATGGTGGTAATCATTTTACAATATGTAAGTGTATAAAATCACATTTTTTAGTGGTTTTATTATTGAGGTGGGCTGGAGGGAGAAGGTGGGAGAGTTTTCCTATTTGGGGTTTGCACTCCTTGAGACTGTTGCCTCATGACTTTCATAAAATATGTGAATTTTTAGCCTTTATCTCTTCTACTACTTTCTCTAAGCTCTACACTTTTTCTCTTTTCCTCCTAGGACTCTGAAGACATAAATGTTATGTATTTTATATTATCTGACAAACTTTTGGGACTGTTTTCTTTTCTTTTCCATTTTTTTTCTTATTTAGATAGGATAATTTTTATTGATGTATTTTGAGTACTGATTATTTCATATGTTGTTTCCAATGAGTTTTAAATTTTGCTTATTTTTTTACTTCCAAGTTTTATTTGTTTTCTCATAATTTCTATTTTTTGCTGATTTTTTAAATGTTTTAATTACTTTCAAGTGTTTATAAGTGCATGGCGAAGCATAAATAAAAGAGTTTGTTTGAGATAACCATTCTGATTACGAGTTGTTTCACATCTAAACATTCCACAGATCTATTGATTAAAATATATACTTTATAGAAAGTTTATTTGTTTTCACTCTTTAACTTGAGACTTACTAAAGTTTCATAATGGAATAACAGCTATAGTTTTCTATATAGTTATTTTATACATAATTATGTGTATAATAAAATTCTAGTGTATAAGTTGTCTTTAAACTGGCCAATTTGATTTTGCATAAATTATATAATAGGATCTTTAATTTTTTCAGAACTCATTAATAATTATCAGATATTATAATTATAAAAATAATAAAGGAAATACATTGTAAAAGCTTATGCAGTAAGTGAAATGTGTTGTAGGTACAGACGTCACAATGATATAAATAATTATACTGATTTAAAAATTCTTGCTTGTAATAATCAATGTTCTTTTATCAATTCTTACTTTGTAAATTCTCCTCATTTCTTGTTTCTCCTTCTCCCACTTCTTTGCTTTGTGATCTGGGATTGGCCTGTAGAAGAGTATGATACACTTTGTTTCTTTGGAAATGTGCAGCGGGTTGCTGATTATCTCTAATAATGAAAATATTATCTCTAGCAGAGGGAAACCAATATGTTTCTTTTTTCAAGTAATACTAATAAACATTCTCTCTGCCCCAGTAGCTGAGGATTTGCTTTTTAGATACTTTTTACTCATTAATATGCTGCTATATATGAACAACTTTGTATAACTTGAACAAATTTATCCCCTAATACAATTTTTATATATTGTTTTCTCTTTAATAAACACTTATGTGGAAGTATTTGCTTTTAAATTTTACATATATTTCATAGAGAATAACTGTAATGAATCTGTGCATGTAAAATATTATCTTTGTTGACTACTTTAAATCACTTCTTCTTTTTTCCTGACTGAAATAGTATTTATGGTGATATTTTATGTAGAAACAAGGTATAATTGTTATTGAAAATGGAGAAACTTCTCAAATATTTAGAGACTAAATCTTCCTTTTAAGAGCTATCTTTGAAAGATTTTTATTTGGTTCACAGCTACCAGGCAGTTGGTTAGATATGGAAACATATCTACATAATAATAATGCAGGTTAAAAGGCTAGATGTTAATTTTGTTGAGTTTAACTAATTAGTAGTGGCTTGCTTGCAGCTACAAATAGCAATTAAACTTAAAGAGGATAAAGCTGACATGGATTTTGCCTAAAGTATGTTAGGTCCAAAAATGAAATGACCATTAGTTCACTGCTGATGACAAGATATTTCACTATAGCTATTAGGCATGCTAAAGCTTTTACAAATTCTTCAATGCATGTCTTTGCTACTTTGGAAATACTTATTTTGGTAAAGAACTCATAACATCTGTTCCATTATTAATTCCAGCTCAGTCAGTGTAGTTGGGTTTTATAATCAATAATTTTTTCTAAATGTATGTGTTTTATCACAGGACAAAATTTACATAGTTGTTTCGATATGCACCTGCTTCTCAAAAATGTTCATATATGTGAAGGAATGTATGTATAGTAAGAATAACTTCATAAATTTTAAAGCTCTAGTAACATGTAACTTTTTATAGGTCCAGTCTTTTTTCTCTTTCAAAATTGGCTTTCAAGGTACATTCTCCATAAACCATATCAAAAAAACAAATCCATAATCATGTTGGTTATTCTATCTCTGTCTCAGTGTATCTGCAATATTCAGTACTTAGTTTTCTCTGAGTATCCCCGAGTCTTTTAAGTTCATTCTCTATGCTGTTCTTTCTTTGTAGTAGTCAAAACTTATTTCCAGGGAGAAGTTTACCCTCATCTCGAAATAAAATAAATTTTAACAAAATTTATTTTATTGCATTAAAACTTTCAGCAAGAACTTCTCTATGACTTTGCATTCATAAAGTCAATGACATTTACAACTTAAATAGAATTAATCTGTGAGATATCCATCTAAGTTTGAATGATAATTAATACTCAAGGGTAAATGCTTTCAAGTAAGTAGTTTTTCTAGCCCTCTGTTTTCATTATATGTCCCTTTGCTTTTAATAGAAATATGTATGTGTTAAAAATTGCAAAAGTAATGAACAAACTTGTTTGTAGCATCATATCTAACAAACTGTTTGAAGTAAACTGAAATTTCCTGAGATGCATATCAGTATTCTTTCTAAAAACACAAATTGGGATATTGCATATATGGGATAGAAGGAAAAAAATTGTATCATTACTCTCCAGTTTCCAATAAGATAACATCAGACTGATTTCAAAATTCTTATTTTAACATTTGCTATACTTGAAATTCAATTTATTATCATTATGTTCTGATTCTTTTAAATAATTTACTTACTATATTATTTATAAAATGATATTAAATCTGCATAACCATACCTTTCTCTAAATAACATATTCTTTTTCATCAAGAATTTGGAATTTGGTGAGAAATGTACTTGAATAATGCACTACATTTTTGGTTCACTGTTCCACTTTATATAAGACAGAAGAAATTAACCCATAAAAATATATAGTGTGTGCATTATAGAGAGATGTGATTTAAACAGGCAGAATGACTATCAAGGAAAAAAATTATGCAAACATTAAAATATATATATATATATTATATGAATTATATATATATTTAAATATTTAGTTGCAACCAGAGTTTCATGATTTGATATGCAGAAATCTCTGCATTCTAAGGAGGCTTGCCTGGCTTAGGTAGCACTATTATGAATGAGAACGGAATATGGATGGAATGGAAATTATCGATTTTGGCTTGATTTTATTTACTTTCTCTCCTGGATGACCTTTGGCTTACTATCCAGAAATCTAAAATCTTTTAGATGTAGTGTTTTGTTTTTTTTTTTGTTTTTCTTTCTTTTTCCTACATAATATGTATGGAAGTCCCATATAAACATACCCATGACTAACCAAGTCTAGATGAACAGGAAAACTTTGTGTGCTGACAACATATACCTTGGTTGGGGCCCTAGTTCAACTCTCAATTTTAAGTGATAAAATTCTGTCATGTATAAAGAGAAATACCATTTGATAAACTACCCTAAAGTTCCCTAGTTTCCCTGATAATATAATATTGAGAAAATAATAAGAAAGCAACTGATTTCTGTGCATTGATTTTGTATCCTGCCACATTACTGAATTGCTGTATGACTTCTGATAGTTTGGGGGTGGAGTCTTTTGGGTTTTCCATGTAAAGTATCATGTCATCTGCAAAGAGAGAGTTTGACTTCTTCTTTGCCAATTTGAATACTTTTATTTCTTTTTGTTGTCTGATTGCTGTCGCTAGGACTTCTAATACTATGTTGAACAAGAGTGGCGAGAGTGGGCATCCTTGTCGTGTTCCCGATCTCAAAGGGAAGGCTGTCAGCTTTTCCCCATTGAGAATGGTATTCGCTGTAGGCTTTTCATAGATAGATTTTATGAAGTTGAGGAATGTTCCTTCTATCCCTATACTTTGAAGAATTTTAATCAGGAATGGATGCTGAATTTTGTCAAATGTTTTTTCTGCATCAGTTGAGAGGACCATGTGGTTCTTCTCTCTTCTCTTACTGATTTCTTCTATCACACTGATTGATTTGCAGATGTTGAACCACCCTTCATTCCAGGGATAAATCCCAACTGGTCATGGTGAATAATCTTTTTAATGTGCTGTTGGATCCTATTAGCTAGGATCTTGTTGAGAATCTTAGCATCCATATTCATCAGGGATATTGGTCTGAAATTCTCCTTTTTGATGGGGTCTTTGCTTGGTTTGGGGATGAGAGTAATGCTGGCTTCATAGAAAGAGTCAGAAAGTTTTCCTCTGTTTCTATTTTTTGAAACAGTTTCAGGAGAATAGGTATTATTTCTTCCTTGAATGTTTGGCAGAATTCCCCAGGGAATCCTTCAGGTCCTGGACTCTTGTTTTTTGGGAGGTGTTTGATCACTGCTTCAATCTTGTTACTAGATATTGGTCTATTCAGGTTGTCAATTTCTTCATGTTTCAGTCTTGGAAGTTTATAGGTTTCCAGGAATGCATCCATTTCTTCCAGGTTGTTTAACTTATTGGCATGTAGCTGTTGATAATAATTTCTGATGATTGTTTCTGTTTCCTTTGGATTAGTCATGATCTCTCCCCTTTCATTCATAATTTTGTTAATTTGGGTCCTCTCTCTTTTCTTTTGGATTAGTTTGGCCAGTGGCTTATCGGTCTTATTAATTCTTTCAAAAAAAAAAACAACTTCTGGATTCACTGATGCGTTTTACTGCTTCTCTAGTTTCTAACTTGTTGGTCTCTGTTCTAATCTTGATTATTTCCCTTCTTGTGCGTGGGGTTGGTTTAATTTGTTGTTGATTTGTCAGTTCTTTAAGGTGTAAAGAGAGCTGGTGTATTCGGGATTTTTCAATTTTTTTGAGTGAGGCTTGGATAGCTATGTATTTCCCCCTTAGGACCGCCTTTGCCATGTCCCATAGGTTTTGGACCGATGTGTCTTCACTCTCATTGGTTTCCATGAATTGTTTAAGTTCTTCTTTTATTTCCTGGTTCATCCAAACATTCTTGAGCAGGTTGGTCTTTAGCTTCCAAACTTTTTCATGTGGTTGAGTTCCAGTTTTAAAGCATCGTGGTCTGAGAATATGCAGGGAATCATCTCAATCTTTTGGTATCGGTTGAATCCTGATTGTGACCCAGTATGTGGTCTATTCTGGAGAAAGTTCCATGTGTGCTTGAGAAGAATGAGTATTCTGTTGTTTTAGGGTGGAATGTTCTGTATATATCTATGAGGTTCAGTTGGTCCAATGTGGCATTCAAAGCTCTTGTTTCTTTATTGAATTTCTGTTTGGATGATCTGTCTGTTACTGAGAGTGGCGTGTTAAGATCTCCTACAATTAATGTATTCATATCAATATGACTCTTTATTTTGATTAACAGTTGGCTTATGTAGTTGGCTGCTCCTATATTGGGGGCATAAATATGTACAATTGTTAGATCTTCTTGGAGAACAGACCATTTAAGAATGATGTAGTGTCCTTCCGTATCTCTGACTATAGTCTTTAGCTTAAAATCTAATTTATCTGATATAAGAATTGCTACCCCAGTTTTCTTTTGAGGCCCGTTGGCATGAAAGATGGATCTCCATCCCTTCACTTTCAGTCTGGATGTATCTTTAGGTTCCAAATGTGTCTCTTGTAGATAGCATATGGACGGGTCCTGTCATTTTATCCAGTCTGCAACCCTGTGCCGTTTTATGGGAGCATTTAGGCTGTTCACGTTGAGAGTGATTATTGAAAGATAAGTTTTTATTGACATCATGTTGCCTGTGAAGTCCTTATTTCTATAGATTATAAGTTTCTGTTCTGTGTCACTCATGGGTTCTTTCTTTTATAGAACCCCCCTTAATATTTCTTGTAGTGCCAACTTAGTGGTCACATACTCTTTTAAACCTTGCCGATCTTGGAAGCTCTTTATCTCTCCATCCATTTTGAATGTCAGCTTTGCTGGAAAAAGTATTCTTGGCTGCATGTTCTTCTCATTTAGTGCCCTGAATATATCATGCCAGCCCTTTCTGGCTTGCCAGATTTCTGTGGACAGGTCTGATGTTATTCTGATGGGTCTTCCTCTGTATGTAAGAAATCTTTTCCCTCTAGCTGCCCTCAGGACCTCTTGTCTAAAATTATAACTCGCAAATTTCACAATGATGTGTCTAGATGTTTTTCTAGACTCGTTGATCTTAGAGGGGTGTCCTTTCTGCCTCTAGGACATGAATACTTGTTCCATAGTAATGAGTAACAAGAGAACAAGAAGTTCATTCACACTGTAGCCCACCTTGACATAATACGCATTAGTAATGAGGAATGGAAAAATAGTTGTATGTATATATTTGATGTGCTCGAAGTTTAAATAGACCAACGTTACTCTGAGAGATGTGCAGTTTGTCGAGCCCACATATGTAAAATAAAAAATATCATATTAAAAAGGTTTAATTATGTTCAGATAAAACTGTATGGAATGAATGTATTTTAGCAGTTATATGCATTTCAAGATGGACAAGTATATATCCCTGTTTGGGTGAAAAGATGATACAGTAGCAGTCAACAAATTAAGTTGTAAAAAATCTTATTTTTCAGGTTTAAAATACCTTTATAAATAGGCAGCAGTTTTAACACACACTTTATAACATGACCCTATAGAGTTGTAAATGCCTTTACTTTATAATATGCTCTTATTCTTAGGATAATAATTGACAAAATCCTTAAGTAAGTCTTCTGCATGTGTCTCACTGGTAGCTATAACATTTCTGGTTATTGTAATAAGTTAATCAGAATCATTTAGTCTTGTTACAAACAGCTGGTTTCTGTTCTTCCCTCATACTTTCCAGTAGGCACTCATAATAAACTAAAAGCCAGTTATGGAGTCCTCTAAAAGAAAAATAAAGGCAGTTTGGGATCTCTCACATTCAGGGCTTCACTGAGGACTCTTAACCGTTGGCACTTCTGAATATAAGCTTCTAGGTGTAAATGAACATCGTCATCATAAACTTGCACCTGACTGTTCCAGGGGAATTAATCAGGATCTGGAGCACAGTTTTGATCCAGATGCTGACTTCATGAAGCAGATTTTTCATCTAAGATCCAGCAGAACAAAATCTCATCATGTAGAAATGAATACAGCCAATGAGGGAAATCTAATTGCTTTTATAATACCAGTTATTGCTTTGAGATTAATACTATGATAGTTTTTAATTTCTACATTTTATGATGGGCAAATGAGAAAGCAATTGATCTTTCTTCTTCTCTCTAACCTTCCACTGAGCAGGCTATATTTGTGCAATAAGGAATAAAACAATTTTTGAATGATATATTGTTTCAACTCACATTTCTTACAGATATAAGAAAATATCTGTAAGAAGTCCTAATATTATAAGCTGATTAATTATAAGAGGAATACGACATGATCATTCTCTAGGTATATATCATGTGTTCAATAGCTTGTTTTGAAAACATTCCTCAACATTAGTCAAGATATCTTTATCATGTCTCTTAACTCTTAATCTACATGGACCTATGACAGAAGGAAACTAAGAAACCATTCCTAAGAATTAATATTATTCAACTAGTCTATTTGACACCAGAAATAAAATATTAATACAGGGGATACTGAAAAGGTACTCACTCATAGTACTGGATGCCATCTTCTTTGGGAGGGAGAGAGGGGTGCTATCTTTCTTTCCTTGGTATATATAGTTCCAATTTGACTTTGCAGCTGAAAATGTGTACCGCACTTGTAGCCCTTAGAGAAACACTACCTGCCAGATTTGATTGATCAGCAGAGTTTATATAAAATTCATAACTTATTCGTCCAACACTCAACCCAGGTCATCAAGTAGCACGCATTGCACTACATTACACTGATTTAGTGGGTTACAAGAATCTGATGATACAAGAATTGGAAAAGAACACAAAATAAGTAAACAAACCATGTAGCTTTATTTTTCATATAAAACTGTGTGCATTTGGTTGTTATATGTCCTGGCTATGCTTTTATTTGAATACACATCTTCATAGACACACTTCTCTCTCACATACAAATACCAACTGTCCAACCCTATTTGACTGTGATCCTATGAAACCTATTATATGCCTAACGTGTCAGATGCTGTACTAGATATTTGATGAATATTATTTCAAGATGCATACAAGCTTTTCAAGGTAGGTGCCGCTTCCTGAACGGCGCACGGGAGAAGAATGAGGCACAAACAAGTCAGCTGCAATAGAGATTGGGAGCAGGGGTCGGCAGTTGAGAAGACTGCCGCCCCGAACAACTCCTTAATCCCATATTTATTGGATACGAGATGAT
>CM052883.1:17975638-17991023 GCA_028534135.1 Potos flavus | reverse complement strand
CTCTCTCTCTCTCTCTCTCTGACAAATAAATAAATAAAATCTTTAAAAGCAAAAACAAAAACAAAAAGAAAATAATAATGTAGTTTGGTTTTTATATCATGTATAGAATTAAAAAGAATGACAACATTAATAAAAATGTCAAAAAGATAAAAATGCAAATAAAAAATTTTAAGTTCTTATAGTGTAAGACATACAATATTACATAAGTGTGATAAGGTAAATATATATAATATAAACTCTAAGTCATTAAAATGAAAACGTTATAACAAATTTATCAAAAAAGAAGGTAAAATAGAACTAAACATTATTGTCAATCTAAAAGACAGCAAAAGAGAAAAGGAAACAAAAACCAGATAATACAAATAGAAAACAAAAAAAAAATACAAATAGAAAACAAATAACAATATTATGGTTTAAACCTAGCCATATCATCAATAATATAAGTAAAAGTGTTGTGAAAGCCAAAATTAAAATCAGAGAAGGTTAGATTAGATATTAAAGCAAGTTTAAAGTTTAAAATAAATGATTGTAAAAAAAATACTGTGTTCATATTAATCTTTAAAAAAACAAAAACAAATTATATAAATGTAAATAGATGATATATTGTGGCCAAGTAGAATTTATCCCAGCAATGCATGCATGGTTGCTTTAATGTTTATAACTAATCAAGATTATTACACATACTAAAAAACTAAAAAGAAAAATCGTATTATCTCAATAAATGCAGAAAAAGCTTTTGACAAAATCCAACATCCTTTCAATCTAAAAAAGAAAAACCTAAGCAAAGTAAGAACGGAAGGAAACTCATTCAGTTTGATAAAGGAATCTGAGAAAAACCTGGAGTTTACATCATACTTAATGGTGAATGACAACCCTTCCCTTAACATTATGCAAAAATAAGTGACCGATCTCATTATATCTATTCAACATTATACTATAGCGAAATCAAGAAAAAGAGATATAAGGCATTCAGATGAGAAAGGAGGAAGTAAAATAGTCTTTATTCAAAGACAATATGTCTGTCTACACAAAAGAAAATTGAGTGGAATCTACAAAATGCTCATAAAACTAAGAAGCTTTCTAACATGTGTGCAGGATACAGTATAAACATACTGAAGTCAGTCTATTTCCTCACACTAACATCAAACAGAAACTGAAGTGGTGAAATATAAAATTGTAAAAATGGCAAGAGTGACATATGTAGGGATAAACCTGATAAGTGACATGCAGTATCTGTACGATTAAAACTATAAAGTATTTCAGAAAGAATATAAAAAAACCTGAACCAATGGAGATATATACTGTGCTCATGTACTGGAAATTATAAAATTGTTACATTTTCAATTATCTCTAAATTATCTGTAGACGTAATGAAATACCAATCAAAAATCCACAAAACTTCTTTGTAGAAATAAATTTATTATGAAATTACCATGAAATTACATAGAAAATGACATAGCCAAAATGACTTTGTAAAAGAGGAACAATTTGGAGGACTGATTTGGTTAAAAGATTAATCAAAAAGCTATGTTAAGGGGTGACTGGGTGTGACTGGGAAGAGGATGAAGATTATTTTTCCCTTGTGGAGCTTCAGAGAATAGGCTAGACTGATAATCTGAGTTGAAATTGAAGAGTATTTCCTGGGGCGCCTGGATGTCTCAGTCGGTTAAGCATCTGCTTTCAGCTCAGGTCATGATCACCAGGTCCTGGGATTGAGCCCCCATTGGGCTCTCTGCTCAGCAGGGAGCCTGCTTCCCCTTCTCTCTCTGCCTGCCTCTCTGCCTACTTGTGATCTCTCTCTGTGTCAAATAAATAAATAAAATCTTAAAAAAAAAAGCTATGTTAAGACACTATGATATTCACAAGATTGACAAGTCTATCAATGGGACAGACAAAAGATTATAGAAATAGACTTGTGAAAAGTTGATTTTTGAGAAAGATGTAATGGAAGTACAGTAGAGAAAGGAAATTAATTTAAGTACATGGTGCCAGAAAAGTATATATCTATATAGCATTTTTTTTAAGTTCTAAATAGATTTCAGAACAAATATATTAAATCTCACACTAGTGATTCATGGGAGTAGCCACCAAGACTATCATGAATGTTGGCTCAAAGAGGAAAACTGTCCAGATCAGGGAAGTAACAAAGAAGGTGGCTAAGCAGCAGACATGGGGTATTTTGAGGAAGGGAATTAGGCAGATTTATGTGAAACAGGAGATATTAAACCTTAGTCCAGTAAATGAAAAACATGGTATGTTTGTTTAGGGGGGTAATACTTGCAACACTATATAAAAAACCCTAATAGTGCAATATTTTGTGGCATTTGATTATGCAAAATTTTCTTAGAAGCAACTCCATAAGGAACATCCATAAAAGAAATAAATGATAATTGAACATCATTAAATTTTTTTTAAAAAGTCCGCTCTTCAAAAGACATAGATAAGTGAATGAAGAGATGATACTTTGGAGGAAAATATATGCAAGTGATATATCTCATAAAGGACTTGCATCCTGATTATATATTCTCAAAGTAAGAAGAAAAACAACTCAATAAAAATGGATAAAGTTTTGAACTGACATTTCACCAAAGTAATTTCAAAAGATATAAAAGATGTGAACAGACATCTTACCATATTTACCTTCAGAAATAAATACATGAGGGCGCCTGGGTGGCTCAGTGGGTTAAAGCCTCTGTTTTCGGCGCAGGTCATGATCTCAGGGTCCTGGGATCGGGCCCCGCATCGGGCTCTCTGCTCAGCAGGGAGCCTGCTTCCCCCTCTCTCTCTGCCTGCCTCTCTGCCTACTTGTGATCTCTCTCTGTCAAATAAATAAATAAAATCTTTAAAAAAAAAAAAAAGAAAGAAAGAAATACATGAAACAGTGCTTAACATCTTTAGATGTTAGGAATATGCAAATTAAAACCAGAAGGAGATGCCATTAATCACTTATTAGAATACCTGGAATTAGAGAGATTGATCATTTTACACAAATATCCATAGCAAGTTTATAAGACTCTCAAACTGGAACATCTATCAACGAATGAACGGATAAACAAATGATAATATGTTAACAAAGAAACATTATTCAGCAATAAAAAAGGAGAAGAAGAAAACTGTCAATACATGATACCATGTGGGAAATTCAAAATTGTTACTCTGAGAGCAAATGAAGGCCAATTAAAAAGGAGCGCAGACTGTATTACTCTACATCGATTTATAGGAAAAGCCAGCGAACACATTGTGACTGAAAACATGAGTGTCTGTGAATGTGGAGATGGGAGGAGTATAAAGGAACAATTTAAAGAGGCACAAGGAAACTTTTGGGAGGACGTATATGTTTATTATCTTGATTATGTGATAATTTCACAAATTAGATGTATGTCGAAGGGAAGCAGAATATGCTACCCCCAAATATGCCACTTTAGCATATTGATGATTTGAAATTAAAGGTCTTTAGAAACAATCAGTGCAAGAAAGACACCCTGATCCTTGTGTGCCTGAAAGCAGGAGATAAATCTCCCATGTGGAAGGCACCCTAACTGGACCAGGAGAGTAGAAGGCATTCTTATCACCACAGATACGGAATTTAGGGCTCCAAAGGCTGTTTAAACAAACTTTGCTACATCTTCACCAATTTATTATCCCAAGTCCAAACCCCTTTGTCTTGTCAATTCCTCACAAATCTATTGTTTCTTTGTCTAAAAGGTAGAAAAGCTTCTGGCTTCAAGTCTCAAGTTTTTATGAATCTCTTATATATATGAAATTAAATTTCTTATTCTCCTGTTAATCTGTTTTATGTTAATAAAATTATTTAATCAGCCAAAGAACCTAGATGGGAGGAAGGGAAGAATTTTCTGCCCCTACTTGTCAAAGCATATCAAAGTGTACATTTTATATATGTGTAATTTATAGTATGTAAGTAACACGATGGTAAATCTTTTAAAAAAAAGGTAAATAAACTTGTCAAGTAGAAGGGAGAATTACTAAAGAAGACATTAAAATTTTAATAAATCCTAAGACCTGAGAGAAAATGATAGAAATACTAAACATTTCAGGTATTGCTTCTTTGGAAAAAAAAACAAGTAGAATTACATAAAATATATCAGGTACTATTAATAAGGTGAAAAAGTTCAAAGTGACAAAATAATATAGAGATGAAATTATAGGAATAAACTATAGAATTTATAGTATATACAATTAACAAATCTAAGCATATAAAGATATAAAATAGATAATACACCATAGACAAAACAGAGAAAGTTGATAATTACCTTTATTTCTAAAATTGAAAATTGTATCTTAATATTGAATAAGAAAAATCAATTTGTAATGCCTTCAATTTTCCTGTTCATGCACCAATATATAGCATGTTATTTTTCGTTTTGTTTTATAATAGTAGGTACTAATATATGACTGGGTTATCCCTTCAGTCATATGCAAAGAACCTACTAAAAGGAGTTTGTCTGGAATTATAAACCACATGAGTGTGGGGCTAGACAAAAGGGAAATTTATTATTTTAAAATATTATTTTAAATAACTTTGAAATGATGAAATATTTAAAACTTATAGAAAAGAATATATGTACTTAAAATTATAAAATGATCCCATGCATTCCCACTTAAAAAAAAGGACAATAAATAAATCTTTTATGTATAACCCTCCCAAATTATAGCCCCTCCATCCTTCCAGTTAATGATCTGGAATTTCTGTTTATCACACATTTATCTTGCTGTATATTTTATCTTATGCATAAACATACCTAAACATTATACTGTGCAATATTACATGTTTTCAAAATTCAATGAAAATGTACCACATGACTTATTAGCAACTTGGTTTGTACTCTCAATACTAATTTTTTTGAATCTTAATTAATGTCACCATGTGCAGCTAAATTTTGTCCCAAGATATTTGAGGATTTTTTAGGCTTTTTGCAATTGTAGTTCTTATGATGACTGCTTTGGTTATTGTTGCTTTGGTCATCCTTGTATACAACTTTTAAGGAATATGTTTAAGAAGCATATTCAGAGTAGAATTGCTGGATCTTAATTTACAGGAAGACTGACATATATCAGTAAAGTAAATGGTTCTCCAGTGTAATTATATCAATTTATGCTCTGTCAGCAATTTCAGATTGCCATTTGTGGAACAATATAACAAAACTTGCAACTGATAAATTTTTAAAACCTTGTCAACATAGTGATTCTAAAATATTTATGGAGTGATTTAAATTTCTGTATCGCTAATTATTTAGCAGTCAAACAGATTTTTCATAGTATTATAAACACTTATGTTATCTCCTCTGTGAAATATCTGGTGATTTATTTTTTTCATCTTATTCATTAAGTTGTTTCCTATTTATTGATTTTTTTTGAGCACCGCTTCAAAGATTAACTATTTTAGAAATGTCTTCTGAATTTTTTTATTTACCTTTTGGATTTATGGTATATTTTTATAAGCAAAAGTTCTCAGTTTTAATGAGTTCAGTTTACACCGTATCTATAACAGCTTGTGCGATTTATATCAAAACTTAACTGTAAAGGAGAACAGCACATCCAGAAAACACAGAGCCAAAAAATTTCCATTTTTCAGATAAACCCTGAGATTATGTACTAGTGACAGAAATTTCTTAGAGGATTTTTTAAAGATGGACTTCAGAAATAAGGAATTAATTTCTGAAAGTGAAAAAAACAGTGAACCAGGAATAAATGACCCATATAGATAAATCCAAATAATTAGTGATTTATGAAATTCTGAAAACAATATATAGTATATTCTGGTGGAAAAGTTGTAACTCTAGGTGTATAGATGTTTACATGTGATATAAATTAGAGATGATTCGAGTGAAAGCATTTTCAGTTTATGGTATTATGTAGAATAAAGATTGTAATATAAGTTTTTTTTATAAGATTTTATTTATTTTTTTGGCAGAGAGAGAGAGAGAGACAGGTAGAGAGGGAACACAAGCAGGGGGAGTGGGAGAGGGAGAAGCAGGCTTCCCGCTGAGCAGGGAGCCCCATGCAGAGCTCAATGCAGGGCTCCTTGGGGGCTCCATCCCTCAATGACGAGCCACCCAGGCGCCCCAACAATTAAACTCTTAAGAAAGAAGTCACTGGAACCAATTCAGTGTCAAGTCATTGAATAATTCTAAACATAATAACAATAAACCACCATACCACAGTGTTTAGCAACTACTTCTCTTCCTCAACAGAGTGATCAAGGACTGAATGAGCATTCAAACTGAATAACATAGTTACTCCTAAAATTGGTCCCTCAGGTTTAGGGTTGAGTGAGCTTTGAATTGCCTGCATTCTATTGACTATTCAATTCTCTCAATCAACTGATAAATAAAATGTTTTAGTCATCAGAATAATCCACTTTCATAACACTTGCTTTTCGTAAAACATTAGATTAGGTCTTTTTGTTTACTGAATTTCATATTCAGGTCAAGTTAAATGGAGTTTATGTCATTACAAATTGTCAGGCATAATTCCTCCTGGGAAATTTGAGGATTTTTTTGTGGAATTAAGTTTTTCTAAAATCAGCAGAGAGCAATGTGATTTATGTCAGCATGTTGAAATAGTTTTTTTTTATTTTCCTATGGAAAATAATTATATCAAAATCCTTGAAAGATGTTATTTCATTAAAATCAATAATTAGTTGAATTTAGCCTGGGTTGGACCATTTCTCTCTAGTGACTAAAAATTTATGAATCTATGATGTATTTACATTTAATATAGATTACTTTATTGTTTTTAAGATGTAGATATGTATTTTTGTTTATATCATCCTCTTCCCCTCAATAATTTAATCTTGAAGAATATACAAGTCATTGTTTTGATAAATTTCTTTAGCCATCATTTTAAAGTAGGTAAGTGGTAAATTCTCTTACTTTTCCTTCATCTGTGAATGTGTTGATTCCCTCTTCATTTCTGAAGGATATTTTCACTCAATATAGGGTTCTCAGTTGGTAGAGTTTTTGTTTCTTTGTCTCCCCCAGCACTTGAAAAGTGTTCTGCCACTTCCTTCTGATTCGAAGAAGGATTTATTGTGAGAAATCAGTTGTCATTTCATTTTTTTTCCCCTTATAGGTAAATGTCTTTTTGTCTCTCACTGATTTTCAGGTATTTTTTTTGCCTTTATTTTTCAGAAGCTTGACTATGATGTGCCTTGGTTTGTATTTCTATAGGTTCATTTGTTTGAGGATTGACTGAAATTCTTGGACCGTAGATTTATGAGGTTTTTTTTGCTAAATTTGGAAAGTTTATTCTATTATTTTTTGGTGCTTTATTCTACTTCTTCTTTTCAACTCTAGTGACAACTTTAGTTATCATATTATAGTTTCACTGTTTCTTACATGCTGTTTATTTTTTAACTATTTTTTTTTGTTATTCAGATTAACTGATTTTTATTTTTAATTTTACCAACTCCTCTGTCTTCTGCTTCTGTGCCTATACATTGAGAGTTGTTTATTTCAAATTTTTGGTTATTATACTTTTTATTTCTTAAGTTTCCATTTGTTTCTTCTTTGCATTTTCTAGTTCTTTGCTGGGAGTCTTTATATTTTTCATTTACTTCAAACATGATCATTGAAGCAGGTTTATGAAGACTACTTGAAAATATGTGTCAGACAATTCTAATATTTTTGTCATCATTTTGTTGGCATCTCTTGATTGTGTTTTTTTTACTCAATTTGAGATCTTCTTGATTCTTGGTTCAATGAGTGTTATTTAATTGAAACCTAGACGTTTTGGATATTTTGTGGAAATATGCTAAAGATTAAATTTTCCTCTTAGCTTATTTTCTTTTGACTTGGTTCCAGTGGATGGGTTCAGGAGCCTCATTACAGCCTTGTGAAAGTGGACTATTTAGACTCCCCACTCAGCATTTGCTGGCATGGATGGAGGTGGGGCTAT
This sequence comes from Potos flavus, assembly GCA_028534135.1. Taxonomy (NCBI): domain Eukaryota; kingdom Metazoa; phylum Chordata; class Mammalia; order Carnivora; family Procyonidae; genus Potos; species Potos flavus. The sequence continues at coordinate 17,983,106 of CM052883.1, read as the reverse complement.
AGTTCTCTTCTGTGGGATTTGACTATTATTTTCTGAAAGTTTTCTGTCTTGCTAGGATGTCCTCGACTTGTGTTTGTTTGTTTTTGACTATACAGGTCAGGCTTTCTGGGGAGATTTTACTGCACATATTAGCATTTCCAGGTTGCTGGATACCCCGCTATCAATTCTGGAGTACAGACATACCGTGTTTTATTGTGCTTCACTTTATTATACTTCACAATTAGTGCTTTTTTTTTTTTAATAAATTGAAGGTTTGTTGCAACCCTGCCTCAAGCAAGTCTGTTGGTGCCATGTTTCCAACAGTATTTGTTCACCATGTGTCTCTGTGTCACATTTTGGTAATTCTCACAATATTTCAAACTTTTTTATTATTATTATATTTGTTATGGAGATCTGTGATCAGTGGCCTTTGATGTTACTATTGTAATTTGTGAGGACCACACACTGCACCCATATAAAACAATGAACTTAACTGATAAAATTTGTATGTGTTCTGGTTGCTCCACTGACTTGCCATTTCCCCATCTCTCTCCCTCCCTTCAGGCCTCCCTATTCCCTGAGAAACAACAATGTTGAAATTAAGCCAGTTAACAACCGTACAATAACTTCTAAGTGTTCAAGTGAAAGGAAAAGTTGCACACCTCTCACTTAAATCCAAAGCCAGAACTGATTGAGTTTGGTGAGAAACGTGTGTTGAAAGCTGAGATGGGCTGAAAGCTATGCCTCTTATGCCAGTTAGCCAAGTTGTGAATATGAAGTAGAAGTTCTCAAAGGAACTTGAAAGTGCTAGTTCAGTGAACGCACTAATGATAGGAAAGCAGGGGCACCTGGGTTGCTCAGCCGGTTAAGCGTCTGCCTTCGGCTCAGGTCATGATCCCAGTGTCCTGGGACCAAGCCCCTCATCAGGCTTCCTGCTCAGCGGGAGCGTGCTTCTCCTTCTCCCACTCCCCCTGCTTGTGTTCCCTCTCTCTCTGTGTGTCTCTCTCTCAAATAAATAAATAAAATCTAAAAAAATATATAAATATATATAGAAAAGCAAACCAGCCACACCATTCCCTTAAGCCAAAGCCTAATCCAGAGCTAGGTCCCAACTGTCTTCAATTCTATGAAGGCTGAGAGAGGTGGGAAAACTGTAGGAAAAAGTTTGAAGCTAGCAGTGGTTGGTTCATGAGGTTTAAGGAAAGAAGCCATCTCTGTAACATAAAGCTACAAGGTGAAGCAGAAGTCCTGATACAGAAGCTGCAGCTAGTTCTCCAAGAAGATCAGCTACGATAAGTAATCAAGGTGGCTGCACTAAACAACAGATTTTCAATGTAGATGAAACAATCTATTGGAAGAAGATGCCATCTGGGACTTTCATAGCTAGAGAGGAAAAGTCAGTGCCTGGCTTCGAAACTTCAAAGGCAGACTGCATCTCTTGTTAGGGGCGAATGCAGCTGCTGACTTTTAAGTCGAAGCCAATGTTCATTTCCATTCCAAAAATTCTAGAGCCCTTCATAATTATGGTAAGTCTACTCTGTCTTTGCTTTATAAATGGAACAACATACTCTAGCTGACAGCACATCTGTTTATAGCATGGCTTATTAAATATTTTAAGCACACCATTGAGACCTACTGCTCAGCAAAAAAGATTGCTTTCAAAATGTTACTGCTCATTGGCAATGCACCTGGTCACTGAAGAGCTCTGATGGAGATGGACAACAAGATTGACATTGTGTTCATGCCTACTAACACGACAGCCATTCTGTAACCCAACCCATTCTGGATCAAGGAGTCATTTTTACTTTCAGGTCTTATTATTAAAGAAATACATTTTATAAGGCTATAGCTTCCATAGATAGTGACTGCTCTGATGCACCAGGGGAAAGGACATTGAAAACCTTCTGGAAAAGATTCGCCCTTCTAGGTATCATTAAGAACATTCATGATTCATGGGAAGTGGTCAAAATATCAACATTAACAGGAGTTGGAAGAAGTTGTTTCCTACCCTCATGGGTGATTTTGAGGGGATCAATACTTCAGTTTAGGGAGTAACTGCATATGTGAGAGAAATAGCAAGAGAACTAGCATTAGAAGTGGAGCCTGACTATGCGATCAGACTGCTGCAAATCTCATGATAAAACTTGAATGCATGAGGAGTTGCTTCTTACGGATGAGCAAAGAAAGTGCTTTCTTGAGATGGAATTTACTCCTAGTGAAGATGTTGTGAAGGTTGTTGAAATGACAACAGAGGACTTACAATATTCCATACACTTAATTGATAAAGCAGGGGCAGATTTGAGAGGATTGGCTCCAGTTTTGAACGAAGTTCTACTGAAGGTAAAATGCTATCAAACAGCATCAGATCTACAGAAAAAAGGGTTGTGAAAGGAAAGAGGGAAGGAAGACTTAATTTGTGAAGGGTATAGGTAATCAATGAGGCAAACTTCAGTGTCTTATTTTAAGAAATTATAATAGCCACCCCAACCTTCATCAACTACCACCCTGATCTGTCAGCAGATATCAACAATGAGCCAAGCCCTTCCATTGGCAAAAAGATTACAACTTGGTGGAAGCTGAGATGATGGTTAGCATTTTTGAACAATAAGGCTTTTTTTTAACTTAAGATATGCACATCATTTTTTAGACAAAATATTATCTCACACTTAATAAACTACAGTATAGTTTAAATATAACTTGTATATGTGCTGGAAAACCAAAAATTTGATTTGACCTTGTTGTGATACTCTATTGTGCTAGTCAAACCTGCACTATCTCTGAGGTATGCCTGTATATGAGACTATAAGAAATCTCTGGAACTCAACTACCATGTTGTTTTTCAGGTCACATGAACACTATCTGGCCCACACGCTTTTCTCCAATGTTCAGGGTTCTTTTATGTTGCTTTTACATAGAATGCGCACCGTTTGTCATTGTACTTAGAGGAGAAATAGGAAAAAAGTGCAAATGCCCCATTTTCCTGGAAGTAGAAACTCCTTTGTTTCTGTTTTCTAACTTCTTTTTGTTTTGTGCAATTTTCTCCTTCTTCATTAGGTTAAAGAAAATGTGCACTTAATTTCTGACGTATTTTTAGGTGGCCGATTCTAATGCCTTATCAAATCCTTGTCAAATAATACTCATATTGGGATGCCTGGGTAGCTGTCATTAAGCGTCTGCCTTCGGTTCTGGTCATGATCCCAGAGTCCTGGGATCGAGCCCCACATCAGGCTCCCTGCTCAGCGGAAGCCTGCTTCTCCCTTTCTCTCTTCCACTCCCCCTGCTTGTGTTCCCTCTCTCTCTCTCTCTCTCTCTCATATAAATAAAATCTTTAAAAAAATAATAATAGTACTCATTATTCTTGGTATTCATGTCAGTTTATGGCCTTTCTCACTCAAGTTGAGGTTTTCTTTGCTCTTCATAGGACAGTGATACTCAGTTGTACTTTGGACATCTGGATTCTTCTGTTAAGAGAATCTCAATCCTATCTGAATCATCAGCTTGCCCTATTTAGTGTCAGCATGTAGGTCTGACCAGTTTTATAGGCTGTAGTTCCAATGAGTGTTTAGGTTCCTCCTATGACAGTGCTTTTCTGCTCTGCTTCATTTGTCTGGTAATTCGGGGATTCCTGCTTCATCCCTGCTGCTGCCACCTGTAGAAACAGAAGGGAATTTCTTGAGCTTCCTTCTGTCATTGGGCAACATTTGAGAGATGTGGACAAATCTTCTAGGCTGGTGTGTCTATGTCTATGCTATAGTGTAGAAGGCAAGGAGATTCAGACTTTTGCTGCTGCTGCCACTATCAAAAGAATCGGGCTGCCTGCTACCCCAGTTGGTGAGCTGGGTCTTGGGTGACCCAGGAGGATTTTGTTGCCACAGCTGCTATTAAATCCCTTTAGGTCCACTCACTGGGTTTACATTATGAAGCTTGGCCTGGGATGGCCAGGCTTTACTACGACCTCTGCTATAGGCAGGTCAGATACCCAGTGGTGCCCTAATTTTGAGCAGGGCTAGGGAGGATTACCTTTGCTCTTACTGCTACTGGTGGATCAGATCAGCAGCAGCAGCCAGCTGATGAGTCACAGTTAGGGCTCTCTACTAGGTCTCTGTGGGACTTCTGCTTTTCAGGTCCTTTAACCAGGAAGGACAGGTTATTCTTGTGCGTTGCCTGTTTTACAGGCTTTTCACTATGCCTTATGGTGGTTTCGTGTTACTTTCTCCTCCACTGCCTGGTTCAAATGTATATCAGAAAGAAAAAGAAAACCTAAGGAACTCACTTCATTGTAGTTTCTCATGTCTTGAGTTCCAAGGTAGTCTGGGGTATTTCAGAATCCTTCATTGTTAGTGTAATCATTCCAAGGTGTTTCGTTGTATTAAGAAGGGGAAGAGCAAGGAAAAATAAAACTATACTATCTTGTTCAGCACCTATAAGTGTACCAAATCATATTTTAAAATATCTTTGTGGGCAATATAACTTTCACTCTTATAGAGCAAACATTTTTGCTTTGATTTTATGATAGTACTCATTTCTCCCGGCTTGCTATTTGCTCCCAAATAAGGTAGGTATATCTTATTTTTTTCTTTTCTTTGTTTCACAGAGATCTTAACCCTTAGTATTTGAAGCTGATTGATCCAGATGATAAAGATTAGTCCTTTATCTTGCTTTGATGTTAGTTTTTCCGTTTTTGTAACTGAAACTGTACTTGAGGCCAGCTCCCTTAGAATTATATCTTGTGCTGAGATAAGGGATTCCAAAGTTTGGGGGCTAGGATAGTTATTTTGGTGAAGAGACAAGTAAGTGTGAAGATCAGTTATACAGTTGATTCTTGTACAACATGGGTTTGAACTTATATATGGATTTTTTGACATATGTGGATTTTTTATAGTAGAACACTTGTACACATATTTTGTCTTCCTTCTGATTTTCTTAATATTTTATTTTTTCTAGCTTACTTTATTGTTAGAACACAGGAGATAATGCATAAAGCATACTAAAATATGTATTAATTGATTGTTTACATTATCAGTAAGGCTTTGTCATTATAAAGCTATTACTATGTTGTGCACAAAAGATTCACAACAGCTGTGTTTCAATTTCAAAAAGGAAAGAAAACTCATTATTTTTGAAACCTAATAGAAACAGAAGAGAAAGGGAATCTACACATAAATGATATAATAGTAGGCAATGAATGAGAATAAAGCAAAGTTACATCAAACCAGGTACTTACAACATCCGACCTCAACAGCTAGAGAAGCCCCATGGGAACAACCAGGCTGGAGTCCTGATTGAGAAGCCCAGGGAAGAGCTTCCTCGCCTCAGGTGAGACTTCCAACTGACCACCCATAACCATATTTATAGGGCAAATAACAGGGTTTGAAATTAAACTTTTGTTTGCCTACGTGCAGTTTGGACTCAGCTGCATTTCCATGTCATCATGTTTCTATATTTTCAAGGAGCCCAGGCTCCTTGTCTGCCTCCCCTCCCATATTCCATTCAGGGGAGGCCAGCCCAGCCTGGAGCAGGAGGGGGCATGAAACAAGATTTTTCGCTCTTGGCGTCCAGACCAGAAGGGCCAGCTCTGACTTGGAAGCCCGATGATATACTGCAAACGACCAAGCTCCCAAGGTTACTTGCACAGCATGAGTCTCACAAAGGACATTCCTTACTTGCCTGTACTTGCAGGTCCAGGTGGTCGGTTATGAGGGACAAATCACAAAAATACCCATATAGAACTTTGTTGTTAAATTTGGGGGGAGTCAGAAGCGAGATGTGAATTTTTTACTTTCAGCATCCCTAACTCCCATATTCTTCAAGGGTGAACTATAATTATTTAATAAATTGCACTGTGCTTTTCTCTACACAAGCTTCTCTTTGTCAGTTCATTAATGACTATTTCAGTATTTCAGCTTCACACTTTAGAAAATGGAATCGAAGAGAAGATAAAAGATTCCGATTGGCCAGGAGTTGATGGCTGACCCACTATGACCTCCTCATCTGTGGTAGCAGACTCTATTCCAAGATAAATACATCTCCTATCATTTCCTTTGATCATCAAGCCCGTTTGGTTTTGTTTTTTTGTTGTTGTTGTCACTATTGTCTGCCCACCCCACCCCCACCCCACCCTTTAAACAGGTATTTGAAGTGAAGCCCTTTGGAATTTCTTCCTATTAGTCCTAACAACACTGCAGTCTCTCACAAACTGGAAATAATTTGGCTATTGTAAATAATGCTGCAATAAACATAGGGATGCATATATCTTTTCAAATTAGTGTTTTCATATTCCTTAGATAAATACCCAGTAGTTGAATTACTGGATCATATGGAAATTCTATTTTTTAATTTTTTAAAGTTTTTATATTAATTCCACTTAGTCAACATACAGTGTAATATTAGCTTCAGGTGTACAATATAGTGATTCAACACTTCTATACAACACCCGGTGCTCATCACAGCAAGTGCATCCTTAACTCCCGTCACCTATTTCCTCCATTCTCCACCCACCTCCCCTCTGGTAACCATCAATTTTTTCCCTTTAATTAAGAGTCTGTTTCCTGGCTTGTCTCTCCGTCTCTCTCTTTTTTTCACTTTGTTCATTTGTTTTGTTTCTTAAATTCCACATATGAGTGAAGTCATATGGTATTTGTCTTTCTCTGACTGGCTTATTTTGCTTAACATTATACTCTCTAGATCCAACCATGTCATTGCAAAAGTCAAGATTTCATTCTTTTTCATTCTTTTTTATGGCTGAGTAATATCCCACCATCTTCTTTATACATTCATCGTTCGATGGACACTTAGACAACATCAATCAGTAGACACTTGGGCTGCTTCCATAATTTGGCTATTGTAAATAATGCTGCTATAAACATAGGGGGGCATGTATCACTTTGAATTAGTGTTTTTGTTTTCCTTAGGTAAATACTCAATAGTGCAAATGCCGGATCATTGCATAGTTCTCTTTTTAACTTCTTGAGGAACTTTCATACTGTTTTCCACAATGGCTGTACCAGTAAAAGAATGAAATCTTACCGTTTGCAATGACAAAGATGGATCTAGAGAGTATAATGCTAAGTGAAATAAGTCAGTCAGAAAGACAAATACTATGATTTCATTCACATGTGGAATTTAAGAAGCAAAACAAAAGAACAAAGGAAAAGAAAAACAAACTAGAAATAATTTTTATAGTCCCTGGTACTATCTATTTTTGTACTTTGATAAATATAAATCTTTTGTTTGTGGGGATATTTATAATATTTGAAGTTTTCCTTATATTGTACATACAGATTTCCATTTTACATGTGCTTCTCTGTCCCTCCTGTTTGGTATCAAGAACTTGGTCATTTTGTGCACATAATGCAGTGTTACATTCAATACTCCTTGCAACAAGTATTTATTGAGCATCTTTGTGCTAATCACTAGTGAATGACATTATAGAGATAAAAAATTAAACACTTCTCTGAGAGAGACATTTATAACTAAACAATTAAAATGC
>CM052883.1:17954855-17975138 GCA_028534135.1 Potos flavus | reverse complement strand
TGTCACATAAATAACTCAGACGCAGAAAGACCAATATCACATGATATCATATCTGGAATCTATGAGAAAGTCAAACTTCAAGAAAAATAAGGTAGAATGGTGGTGTTGAGGTGCTGGAGGTGGGAAAAATGGGGAGATGTTGGTTAAAGGGTACCAACTTGCAGTTTTAAGATGAATAAGTTCTGGAGATCTAAGCACAATAATTACAGTTAATGTGTGTTTGAGAAAGTAAAATAATATTTTTATTTTATACATAAAGTAATAGACAAATTTACCAAAATGAAAAATGTTATTACATATCTTAATTATCAGGTCAATCTAATTAAAAAAACAACAGAAGTATATAGCAAATTTGAAGAATGAAATGAAAATTGTTGATCTCTTAGTATATATAAAACTGTAAAACCAGAAGTTACAAAAGAACACATGAAACATTCGTGAAAATTATCTGAGCAATGTTTAGGATTTACATGTTATAGAACATACTCCCTTACCATAATATGATTACAATTATATGTTAAAAAATACAGTAAGGAATGTGTGTACAGTGTGGATTATCTCCTATCATAACCCACAAGTCAAATAGAAAATCACAATGGAATTTAGAAAATGTTTAAAACTAAAAAACCATGAAAATTACACATTGTAACTTCTGAAAAACAGTACAATAACCCAATATCTGTGGTCTTAAATGCTTGTATTAACAAAAGAAAAAGAAAGCCTGAAAATTCATCAGCAAAATATCCATCCCAAAAAGTCAGTGAACAGAATAGTAAAATAGATTTTATAGGCACTAAAAGTTGCTGGCATTTGGTTTAGGGGTAGATGTTCTTGGGTGGTAGGAGGTCTCCTGCCAGATATTGGCTCCAGAATTCTCTTGTATCAGTTGTCACCTGCATCCAGCCAGTGGAGAGGGAAAGAAAGCACAGGGAAAGAAGAGCTCCTTCTTAAGTTCCTTGGCCTGAAAAGGACACAGAAACATTTGTTCACATGTTTCCCACAAAACAGTCACATGTTCCTGCCTGGCCAGCTACTTACAGGTGTTAACTCTACCCTGGTAAGTTTGCCAGTTCTGCCACTATATAAGAATGCAAGGTTATCTTGCATGTGGCAGAGCTGGCAAACCAAAATCTAGAAAGAACTTATCAAGCTCAATACTCAAAAAACAAATAATCTAGTTAAGAAATGGGAAGAACACATGAATAGACATTTTTCCAAAGAAGACAGCCAGATGGCCAGCAGACATATGATGAGAAAATGCTCAATATCCCTCTTCATTAGAGAACTACAAATCAAAACCATGATGAGATACCACTTCACACCTGTCAGAATGACTAAAATTAACAACACAGGAAACAACAGGTGTTGGCAAGGATGCAGAGATAGGGGAACCCTCTTACACTGTAGGTGGGAATGCAAACTAGTCCAGGCACTCTAGAAAACAGTATGGAGGTTCCTCAAAAAGTTAAAAATAGAACTACCCTATGACCCAACAATTGCACTACTAGGTATTTACCCAAAGGGTACAAAAATACTGATTTGAAGGGACCCATGCACCATGTTGTTTATAGCAGCATTATCTACTATAGCCAAATTATGGAAAGAGCCCAGATGACCATCGACTGATGAATGGATAAACAAGTTGTATACGTACACAATGGAATATTAGTCAGCCAATAAAAAGACTGAAATCTTGCCCTTAGCAACAACATGGATGCATCTAGATTGTATTTTGCTAAATGAAACAAGTCAGAGGAAGACAAATATGATATGATTTCACTCATATGTGGAATTTAAGAAACAAAACAGATGAACACAGGGGAAGGGGGGAAAAGAGAGGAAGGCAAACCATAAGAGATTCTTAAATCTACAGAGCAAACTGAGGGTTGATGGAGGGGATGTGGGTGAGGGAATGGGCTAAATGGGTAATGGATATTAAGGAGGGCACTTGTGATCAGCATTGGGTGTTCTATGTAAGTGATGAATCACTAAACTCTACTCCTGAAACCAATATAACACTATATGTTAACTGACTAGAATTTAAATTAAAACTTGAAACAAAATAATAAGAATGCAAGGTTTGTTTCTCAATACAAAATCAATTAAGAGAAACCAAATGTTAATGCATTACAGATTTTTATTACAAACTCTGGGTACTAGAGCAATAATTTGGAAGCTTAGAGAGAAGAGGTGACTGCCCCAGACTCATGGTAAGTGTCAGGTGCTTACCCAGAGATGCCACTGTGCTGAGATTGAGAAGGATTGTCTGCTTTACCTAGACAGTAAATTGCAGGTGATTCTGGTACTTTATTAATAAAGTACAAAAATAGGAAGAACTCCAGTAATATTTTGCTGAATTTATAAGTTTATTAATATTCAAGTTACTCAAAGAAGAAAAATTGGTAAGTTTACACTACTAGATATTGGGATTTATTATAAAGTTATGGTTGTTAATTTTAATTTAGTGTCACATTGGCTCCAAATGAGACTAGGGAGTGATGAAATAAAACAATGCAAACAGACCTATGCATATGAAGATATCAGATGTATAACAAAGGTGGACAGTAAAGTTAAAGAAAGAAAGAGAGAAAGAGAGAGGAAGGAGGGAGGAAGGAAGGAAGGGAGGGAGGGAGGGAGGGAGGGAGAAAGGGAGAAAGGGAGAAAGGGAGGAAGGGGAAGAGAGGAAAGGAAAAGAAAGGAAATTAAAGGAAAGGAAACTTTTCAGTGAATGTTGCTAAATCGATGGGATATCCATATGGGTAAAAACAAACAACGGTGACTCCTAATTCACATTGTATGAAAAACATATTTCAGCAAGACTGAGAACCAAGTAAGAAAAGTAAAAAAATGAATCTCTTTGGAACTGATTTTTGGATATTATCTTCATGACCTCAGAGTAGAAGAAGGTCGCTTAAACAGAAAGACTAACCACTAAAAAAAATAATAAATAGGACTCCTAAAATTTATGAACACGGATCTTCATGAGAAAACTTCAGAGAATGAAAAAATAGACATACAAAACCATGAGGAGGTAATGTATGTCACGTATGTAGTAGTAAAGTTTATCAACAGATGGACAAAAGAATGAATATATCAGTCTGTCACAGCCAGAAATGGAATACCCTATAGCAGTGAAAATAAATGAATTCTTGCTATATGGGTAACTCTTATAAGCATAATTTTAAAAGAAGCAAAATACAAAGGAATGCAGAGTATATGAATTTAGGCATTTACAATTTAGAAACAGGCAAAACCGGTAACTTGTGAAAATCCACTATATTGTTTGCTTCTGTGCAAAAGTAAGGGATAGAGATTGACAGGGGGTATCAATGAGTTTTGAAGGTGTTGATGACATTCTGTTTCTTGACCGGGGTGGTGTTTCCGTAGTTGAAAATTTATTGTGCCATGTATTAATTTTTAGGTGTATCTTAATTAAAAATGTGGTTGACATGTTTTATACAGTTGAGAATTAGAGAGGTTAAAGTCTGACTGCAGGGTACTTTTGATTATTAAATCAATGTTGTTAAGAAGGAACATTTTTTTTCCTTTTCTAATCTCCACATAGTAATTACTGCTATAACTAAGAATTCATGATCCCAGTATTTTTGTTAACAGCTCACAGAAGTATACACTTCATCCTTCATGCTTGACAAAATGAGAGAATCTTGCTCCTAGCATAGACAGAACAAATCCTGAGATTCAGAGTAATTGATTCATATCACATGCCCACCACTGAACCAACAAATGTGGCAAAGGGGTAACATGAAGTGATTGACTTCACCGAGCTCTAGGTCTGAGTGTGTAATCAGCTCTAGTACAATCACTTGATGCCTTGATAGGAATCAAGGGCTTCTGGATAGGAAGTTACTAGAATTCAGTTAACAAATATTCAGAAATGATAAGAAAGAAAACAAATTGACTCTATATTACACCAATTACCTTCTCAGATCCAGAGTGAAACAAACAATGATTGTTTCAATATACTGAATATTATGATCTCACCTACATTTAAAAAAAAATGAAATTTTAAGTAAGTACAAAATGGTAAATGGAGCACACTGATACTTGCTCACCATGCTTCCATTATGCTGGTAAATGACTCTGAAAATCTATCACAAGTATTTATCCATTCACAATGCCATTCAGTGGAAACTATTGCTATGGAAAATCATATGTGAGGTTAGCAAAGTTAATTCACACAGGGAGCATTTAAACTATACCAAATTATTGTAAGATTCAACATTGGGGGAAAAAAAGCAACCACATTAGTGGTATTAGTGAACTGTGGGTAACTAAGCTCTCCTTTCACACTAGAAAGTGCCTCTGATTTTTTGAGGGCTGCAGGAATTAACCAGAAGTCACATCTTGAGTCAATCTGCAAGAAAAAACTAGCAGTGTCATTAGATTACAGAATCTGAAAAAAATAAATTAAAACATTAAAATTAAAATTAAAAAAATAAAAGTTAAAAAATAAATAAAAGTCTATAGCATCTGGCCATATTAAGTCATTATCATTGGTTTCTATCCTATGAAAAAAATTTATCACACATAATAAGATCAAAGGGGCTTTTAAGAAAATGTAAGTAATGCATATTTAAGTACATTTGTGATTTTTTTTAAAGATTTTATTTATTTATTTGACAGAGAGATCACAAGTAAGCAGAGAGGCAGGCAGAGAGAGAGGAGGAAGCAGGCTCCCCGCTGAGCAGAGAGCCCGATGCGGGGCTTGATCCCAGGACCCCAAGATCATGACCTGGCTGAATGCAGAGGCTTAACCCACTGAGCCACCCAGGCACCCCAAAAGAGAGAACTTCCTGAGGAGGATTTCTTTAGAACTAGCTGTGCATTAAATCTACATACACCATGGGGAACTTCCTGCCCTATTTCTCAAGCCTAAGTTTGGGGGACATTGGTTATAGAAAATGTGTTTGTCTTTTGGAGTTTGAGGTCTGACCTCTAACCGCAGGAAATCTGGAAAACAGCATTCTATGGCCTGTGAGATCCTTGGGAGGTAGAGTTGAGGGGAGATGCTACTGTGTTTGCTGGTCAGTCAAGGATGCCATGAGTATTTCCTTTGAACAGGAGTAGATCGTAACAGGAGAGAGCTGTTAAGTTCTGCTCAAGAAGATATCTGGAAAGCAAAAGAAATCAAATATTTACTAGCATTTAGAGTGACCTGCAGGAGATCTGGGAGTAGGGAAGTGTGGCAGGCTAAATGGTTCATTCCCTGACATCATTTGTTAGCCACAAGTGCTCAGCACAGTAAACAGTGATGTCCCCATATGAATGTCAAAGATGGAGTGAGCCAGTGTAGCCAACATCATATATTTGTAAGAGTAAGCTCTTCCTTCTTAATCAGTTCTTCTGTTGGGTCCCATGCTGAAGGCCCCAGCAACAGTAACTAGCAAATGAGGGAGATTTGAGGAAAAATGAGACAATAAGGAATGTGACAATTCTTTTGGTACAGATACTAAGGCTAGGGAAAAAAGTTATCTATCAAATCTAGAGTTCCCTTATTGTTAGGTAACTGGACATTTAAATAGAAATTCTTTTCGAGACCTGAAATGGCAGTAGCACTTTGGATGGACGAACAGAAAAGTCATTGACTTGCCTCTTTTTTTTTTAATTTTTAATTTTTTTAAAGATTTTATGTATTTATTAATTTGACAGAGAGAGAGAGATCACAAGTAGGCAGAAAGGCAGGCAGAGAGAGGGGGGAAGCAGGCTCCTTACTGAGCAGAGAGCCCAATGCGGGGCTCGATCCCAGGACCCTGAGATCATGACCTGAGCTGAAGGCAAAGGCTTTAACCCACTGAGCCACCCAGGCACCCTCTCTTTTTTTTTTTTAAGAAAGAAAAGAATCAATATTAAAATGAAGACAGAAATAAAAATACAGTTGTAATATTTTTATATCATGAAAGGGCATTGATTCAATATAATGATTAATTCATTATTTATAGATTCTATTTCCTTTGTTTCATGAATTCGTCTATCTTGTTTTTGTGTGTTATATTACTTTTTAAATAGCTTAGTAGCCTCTAATTTATTATGTAGCATGCTAAATATAAGTATTCAAAATTTCTCTACTCAACTATTTTTTGCTCTAGATCATTCGTATATGATCTGTCACTAACACTGCTTCAGTTATCACCATTATGCAAAGTAGGCACATATTAAAAATGCCCCTATTTGTGCTCCTTAATATGACCTTGGGTACTTTCTATTACAGTGTTCAGTAAATGTGTACTTATCTGTGTGTGTGTGTGTGTGTGTGTGTGTGTGTTATAAACTCTGCAATACTCAACTATTCTTTATGGAAATTTTCAAGTTATTTTTAATACTATCACACTTATAACCAGAAAATATTTTAAACTATATCTTGGCAATGGTTTGAAAAAGGTATCATTTTCAATATGTCTTCATGAACTCACTTCCTCTTGTATGAACCCATTCTTTTGTCCTACAGGTCCTTTCAATTTAGTCATATATCATGCAAACTTATGTCTAAATAATCTACTTTGAAAAATGAGTTGCCACTTGCATGTTAAACACATATAACAATTTTTATTTCATACCATTTATTTCCATCCATGCCTCCGATGATATATTTAACTTTCCATTTTTCATCATACTATCTAAATGGAGGTATCAGAGCATAGAACAATATTTTGTTGTGGGAAACAGAACACTCTATAGGGTGATTTGGGGAGCATTTCAGCTGCCAAGGTTGCTGGATGTTGCACAATTTACTGCATGCGACAGAACCACACAAGTCTTAGGAGAAATTAGGGAGAAAAAATTGAGAGAAATTTCCATTAATTAGAACAAAAATTCCAAAAGATAAACGATAGAGAAATGCTATAAAATAATCAAGAAGAGTTACTAATTTCAGGGAAAACAAAAAGATGTTCAAGAAATGAAATGTTCGGGGCACCTGGGTGGCTCAGTGGGTTAAAAGCCTCTGCCTTTGGCTCAGGTCATGATCTCAGGGTCCTGGGATCAAGCCCTGCATCTGGCTCTCTGCTCAGCAGGGAGCCTGCTTCCTCCTCTTTTTCTGCCTGCCTCTCTGCCTACTTGTGATCTTTCTCTGTCAAATAAATAAATAAAATCTTAAAAAAAAAAAAAAAGAAAGAAAGAAATGCTGGGGCGCCTGGGTGGCTCAGTCAGTTGAGCCTCTGCCTTCGGCTCAGGGCATGATCTCCAGGTCCTGGGATGGAGCCCTGTTCATCACAGAATCTAATTCTCCCTCTCCCTCTGCCCTTCCCCCGTATGCTTGCTCTCTCTCTTTCTCTCAATAAAAAAAATCCTTAAAAAATGAAATGTCATAAAAGTGCACTACGTGACTCTGCTGTCAGTAATAAGTACATATTACATAAATGTAGTCAGAATTTTAATTTCACTAAAAATTATGTCATAAATTATTGGTAGCATGAATTGAAGGAATTTTTACTATCTCCTTATAGTCAATAATGAAAAATAAAAAAATGTCTAAAGCTGAAAAAAACAATAAGTAGCTGTATAAAACTGTTACTCAGAAAGATGTAAATACTCAATGTAGTAAATACTCAAAGTAGTAAATAAGATATTTGAAAGAGGATCCTTTTGGGAATGACAAATAGTGATGACATAATATAAGTGTAAGAGGAGTATCTCTTTGTATAAAACTTTCTATAAAACATCTGTTAAAATATCTAAAATTTAAAGAACACATAATTTTTACAAAGTAATCTGCATTTTATATTTCTGTATTTTATTGTAAAAGAAATTTAAAAACATTATATGGCTTGTATATCTTTGATATCTCTCTTGCTCAAATAAATAAAAAAATCTTTTAAAAATAAGAATATATATTACAAATAAGCTTTTAGGAAATATTCATATATTGTTTGAGACAACCCGCATGCCATATCTATATTTATATTATAGTATAAACCCCAAACAAATTTCCTATCTTTGATTTAGCCTTGGTAAAAATTATGGTTATGTTTTACACTATACTTAATATACATTGGAGATTTGGAGAAGAAAATGCACCAGGTAACAGATAACAGAGTGTGTCTTTACAGATAACAGAGGGACTAAAGAAAATCTGCATACCTGTTATCCAAAAAAAATTATATAAATCTAAATTTAAAATTTTATTTTCCTAAAAGCTGCTTCTGTTTATTTATTAAAAAGAAAAAAGCTGAGGACTATTACAATTTTTAGCAGTGTGCTTTTTTCTTCTCCTACTATTCATGTTGGTTGTTAGCACCTTCTAAAAGTAACTAGAAATGCCACAATACATCATATATATCATATATGTCTTTATATGTACAAAATAAATGGTATGGTATGGTATTTTTGAAAATTAAAAAAACCCACAAAACCCCAAAAACCATATAGCACAAATTTAAAACAAGCTTGTCAATTGTTGCAAAAAAAAAATCCTGTTGAAATTTTGCTTGGAATCACATTAAATCTATAGGTCTACATCATAAGAACTAATCCAGATTTAGTTTCTTTTATAACTAGCACAATATTATCACTACATTTGTTTAGATTTCTTTAGAGGCATTTTCTTGTTTTCATCATACAAGTGTTAAATATATTGTGTCAGCTTTATACTGAATCATTTAATATTGGGGAAGGGCTATTCTAAGTGTATTTAATTTAATGCAAATTCTAATTGCTGATGTGTAGAAATGCAATTGACTTTTGTATATTGACCTTGCATAGTGTAAAGTTGAAAAAAAAGCCATGTATTGGTCTAATAGCTTTTCGTAGGTGCTTCGAAGTTTTCTACCAAAACAAATCATGTTGTCTGTGAATAAAGCCAGTT
Organism: Potos flavus; assembly: GCA_028534135.1. Lineage (NCBI taxonomy): Eukaryota > Metazoa > Chordata > Mammalia > Carnivora > Procyonidae > Potos > Potos flavus. Next base: position 17,966,317 of record CM052883.1, on the reverse strand, counting down.
TTATTTTCCCTTGTTATTCCATCATGGCTTGTAACAGGCACCAAAGATAAAATTTCTTTTAGAATTTTAATGATGAATGTATTTTTAGAGGCCAATTTCCATGTAATGTTTCAACTATAAGAACTCAGTCATTTGCTATCTTTGAGGTTTTTTCCACTAAGAAGAATAACATCTGACGATGTAACTTTTTCTCCTCAATTATTTTTAGCTATAATTAAAAGTTCGTAATAAGGTAAATACAACAATGGTCATCTATCATAATGCAAGGGAGGGTTTTTGGCAGGCAATATTTATATCTTCCAGTGAGTCTTTTTTAAAATTTTTAAATCTTATTTAACATTGTAGTGTTAATTTTGGAACATGTCTAGTAATTATAGTAATTATGGCAATAAGAATGAGCATGTTTAATACTTTGCTTAGCCATGGCAAAATAATAAAACATCTCATATTTATCTCTGTAGCTGCCAAACATGTGTTTTCCTGCCTGGATTCAACCTCTTCAGAAAAGGCCAAGCAAATGATAGATTATTGAGGTGGGCTTCAGAATGGCCTGTTCCATATGATAAAATGTAAATACTTTTTGAGGTACTTCACAGCTGCGAAAAAAGCTGTGAAAAAAAGAATACTTTTTGAGAGAGTAGTGGTATGCTTTGAGAACAATTTGTTCTTAAATTTCTGCATCTCTTTAGAATACAACAAATCATTTAAATGTAAATATTTCTGGTGACCCAAATAAACCTACCAGTTCAACAACAACAACAATTTTAACAAAATTCACTATAAATAAATAAATGTGAACATTTCTAACAGCTTTTTATAATGCATTTCATTATACATTACTACTATTTAAAGTGGATACCAATAACATATATATATTTTTAAAGTTATATTTTGCACAATAAAAGCTATATGAAATATGAAAATAGAGATGCCTGGAGGGCTCAGTTGGCTAAGCATCTGCCTTTGGCTCAGATCATGATGCCAGAGTCCTGAGATAGAGCCCCATGTCAAGGTTCTTACTCAGTGGGGAGTCTGCTTCTCCTTCTCCCCCTATTCCTCCTACAACTCGTGCTGTCTCTCTCTATCTCAAGCAAATAAATAAAAACTTTAAAAAAAGATCAAAATACTATTTTTTAAAACTCTTAAATAATAGGCATAAAAGTTACCATGTTTTGAATCTGTTCTAGTTGGCTTAAAAATAAGCCTGAATTCAGAAGTTTAGCAAATTTTGAGTGTATTCAAATTTAAAAAAAATTTTTTAAGAAGAATTAAATAATACAATTAAATAGTACAATTAAATAATACAATTAAATAATTAAATTATTATTGCTGATGTAGCAATAATTGCATTCATATAGAATAGAATAATGTTTGTCTGAAAGAGACTAAAAAAAAAGGCAAGTAGGTATTTTAACTTGCCAGACATCATTTTGTAATTAAGAGACATTATCTACCTTTGAAACATATATACTGATTTACAGTGCTACCGTGAGGTAATTTACAACTGACTTTTTTCCACTCTCTTATTGAGAGCTTATTAAAATTGCTTCTTTCTTTTAGTAAACATGTATGGGTTTGAGGGTTTTTTTTCAGATGCAGTATTCCTTAGGTATATATGGAGAGGGGAGAGGTTATGGAATGCAAAGATAGAATATGCATCCAGTTTTGTATGCATTATTTCTAGCTGAATTCAAAGCATTCATCAAATTTGATTATGTATACTTTACCCATTGCCTCCTAATTTCTCTTTTCTGCTTTTCTCTCTGTGCTACCCAATTAATCTGTCCTTCTGTATAATAGTCATTTGTCACTTAAAGCATTATAAGAATGTTCCTTGTTTCTCTCTTCAAATAATATTTCTACAATATATTCCTAAGGTCTTTTGCTGCTTATAGACTAAACTGTCTCAGAGTTCTTTTTGTTCCCAATCCACTACCATAATTTTGCACTTCAGTCTGCAGCAATTTGAAAATAAAGAAAACACCCATGACATTGACTATTGCTTAAGAAAATCCAAGTGGCTAATATAGCAATACATTAAATTGCCTTAGCTATAGACTGTTGCCCTCAGCTTTCAGTCATGCCAACCACAAAGTTTACTTAGAGCCGTCTCTCCTTAGAGATTTTTAATAAATCATTCAGAAAAAAAGATATAAATAAAAGACCTATAATAGTTATTTACAATAATGGTCAAGTAAATAAGTGGAGGATGGGTGTTATCTGCTCACAATATCCCCTCCATGAATTCAGATATATATATATATGTGTATATATATATATATACACACACACACATACACATACATATATATGATGTAGGTATTTTTATATTTTATTTTATAATATATATATTAAAATATAAAATATATTTTATATATTTTATTATATATATTTATAATAAAAATACCTATGTCATTATTTTACAATAAGTGACACAATGATGGTATGATTGACATACTATTACTCTTTAATATTTGGATACATGTTCAGTCAATCGAAACCTAATACCTGTCTGATAGACACAATAGCAAAATAAGGGAGGCCAACTGGTTAGATCTAATAGATAATCTAATATCTTCTAAAATAATAGCCCAGCAGACCAGATACTGGTTTTCCTAGAAGGAGCACTTTTTTTTGACAGTTTTTAAAGAATTCTGCAGTTCTTCTCTCATCTTCCTATTCCATGCTTCCCTTGCTGAGGACTCACATTCTGATTTGACTTTTTTTTTTTTTCCATACTGTGATAGGGCCAGTCATACAGAAAGTAAGCCCAGGGCCTTCCCTTTTTTATATGACTTAACGGAACACATTTTTGATTAATTAGAAGTATTTATACTTTAACTCTCAGATGGTGATCTTATTTTTTTACTTTTAAGGCTTGGGGTAGTGGTGCTCATTAACTTACCCATATACCATAGAAAGCACTTTCCTTTCATTAGTGTGTTAAAAGCACATTGCAGTGTCTGAAACAGTTAATGTTAATATTACACAGCAATTACTATGTGCCAGACACTAAGTGCTTTACACATAATTAACTTATAACAATTCTTTGATGTAGGTTTTGGTTATTATTTTCCTTTTACAAATAAGAATATTGAGGTCTGTGCTTATTTATGTCTAGGGGAATATTCTCAATTACTGGATAGTCTATCTTGCCTTTATCTTGGCCAAGTGTCAGTACCAGACTTATAGGTATCCCCAGAGATTAGCATAGATCCGAACCAGTCCATCTGTAAGACAGCCTTATCTTAACAAAAAACTCTACTACGTTTCCAAGAGATTCATGAATATTTCTTAGGACATCTATCCTAACGTGGCTATCTTTTGAATATATCTTTTCTCTTGAAGCCCCTGGTAGGACAGGCGTTTTAAGCCACAGAATTTCTGTAACCTCAGCGATGAGACATGGGTAAAACTCTCTCAATAGCCTTGTACATATAATTGAAACATTTCGATAAGCCATCCTCCCAACTGTATATAATAGCTTTTAAAAATGTACATCAGATTATTGTGTTATTTTCCTGATTAAAGTTATCCAGATCTTGAACAGAGTGAGGTTGTAAATGTATTTCTTATCAAGAAGGTATTATACCTATCAGACACGCTTAATTCATACTAAAGAGAAAAAAAGTATATACGCTCATACATTTGCCTTATAAATAAGAAAAATTAAAACAGGTGGAAAAAAGCCTTCAACTAAAATTATTAAACATAAGACTTACAATTTAGAAAAAAAGGAAATAATGTACACTAATAAAAAAGAAAGAAAGGAAAAGTAAAGAGTTGAGACATTCAATCATGAGTACCAAGGAGGAATATTAGATAAACTAAAATGCAGGAGCCATATGAACAAACTCTGTGCCTGGAATAACTGATAAAAAATGGGCATGGGGCACCTGGGTGACTCGGTCAGTTGAGCGCCAAACTCTTGGTTTCCTGCTCAGGTCATGATATCAGGGTTGTGAAATGAAGTCTCAAGTAGGGCTTAGCTATCTGTGGGGAGTCTGCTTAAGATTCTTTTTCTCCCTCTCTTGCTGCCCCTCTGCCCCCCCCATGTTTTCTCTTTCTCTCTCTAAAATAATAAAATAAAATAAAATAAAATAAATAAATACTATTTACTAAAAAAAGTAGATAAAAAACATACTTTGGGTGGATGCCTTTGCATATGAAAATTCATTAGCTTTAGGCTTGTCTTCTTCAAATTATTCATAAAACCAAGGGAGCTATTAAATATCCTATAGGAGAAGGGAATTCGTCATGGGACATATTGAAAACTTCTATGAAACTTAAGTATTTAAAGTACGCAGATAGATCTGTGAAAGATAAACCTTAGTAGGACATTGTTGTATATTTACCAATACTTAATGAAAAATGCAAATATATATTAACCTCATGGTTCCATTCTTACATATGCTAGAAAAGCTGGTGATCAAACTGAATGGATCCTATGAAAGTTTCAGATTGGAAGTAGGACAAAGATTTCTCTCAAATGCACAATGGGCAACTCCTGCCTCAGCTTCAAGGAATGGTTAATGATGCAATGGCTGTTTCTTCTGCTCACTTGGGTTGTACATTGGGTGGGCATTATATAGATAATATAATATGTATATATATATATACATACACACACAAACACACACACACACACACATATACACGTATATTCACACATATGTACACACACATACACACACATATATACCCATGCATACAAATATACACATATACATATATATGCACTCACATACATATACACACATACACAATTACATATACACACATATATATACACACATACATATATACACACCCCACATATACATATATACATATCCACTCACATACATATACACACATACATATATACACACGCACACATATATATATATATATATACACACCATACACACAGCCTGAATATATATTACAATACCTGTATATTGTATTATGCAATTATATATACATATGTGTATATATATATAATAGATACATATCAATTATGTATAATATATGTGTGATGTGTATGTATTGTCCACACATGTTTACACATGTACATATGTATATATGTGTACATATACATATTTGATCTTCAAACTTGAAACCTGCTTTATTACTATATAGAAATATATATGTGTGTATGCAGTAAGCATGTATTTATATATATTTAAATATAGTATCAAATTTGTTTCTATTGTATGTATACATGTTTTTAAGGGGGAGTACCAGTGTTTGGTTCTGGAAAGCTGCACAAGAACAAGAGAGGGGGATTTGGGGCAGGGAGAGCAAATACTGCATGGAAGCTCATTCCTAATGAGATGGAAAGTACCAGGCGGAAGGGAGGGCAGCTGTTGACAAACAGACCAACAGCTGTGTGGACAGCTCTATGCCCTTTCTGTTGTATAGGTCTTGGAAAAAATGTGTCTGACCACTCCCTGTGTTTGTACAGAGCAAATGCTGAAAGCCAACCTTTCAATCTCCTGCTGATTTGGCAGGTTAACAAGTCAGCAGAATTCTGATTCACCACTCTATATTCTGGATTCGATCCCAAAAAATGAATGTGAGAGGCACCCTCCATACTGCCTCTCACAAGTTCTTCTTCCACTGCTAACACAGATTGGGGCACCAGAGAGCATTGCTCAATACATGCTTTGTGCAATGTCTCAGGCCCTGAAGTGGGTTGTGCTGTGTGCCCAAGCCTGGCACTTTCACAATATGTGATGGACCCTATATGTCAGTTCCTTCCTCCCCCCCAAAAAAAAAATCACTTTAAAAGAGAATTAGTTTTTTTAAAGATTATTTGAAAGAGAGAGAGCATGCAAGTATGGCAAGAGGGGGCAGAGGGAGAGAATCTTCAAGGAGACTCCCCACTGAGCACAGAGCCCGAGGTGGGGCTCAATCCCATGACCCCTGAGATCATGACCTGAGCTGAAACCAAAAGTTGGACGCTCAACCAACTGAGTCACCCAGGCACCCCTAAATGAGAATTTAAGAATTTTTTTTTAAATAACAATTTTAGGGAGGCAATTATAAGGAGGATAACAATTTTATAAACTAAAGCTATATACTTTCTTCACAGCCCCCAGGGTAAGAGATAGATGCCCTGGATTATCAAAAATTCCTCTCCAGTACATAAGGCAGAGCTACAAGTACTGTTTGCTGTTGCACTGAATCCTGGGCAGCAGTTTTTCCCCCAAATTCATTACGCTACAAAGGCACATAGCTTTACTGAGGAATTAAGTATTGAAGCCGTGGAACCCAAGGCAGGATCGTTCTGAGATTTACCAACAGCCCTGAATCCACCATCATAAACACAAAAAAACATTGTCATGAGGAGTGTTAATGAGAAAATTAAAGCAAAATTTATAGAATACAAATCTTTATGTAAAATACACATGGACTTTTTTTGTTGTTAATTTAATTTTTTCCAGTGTTCCAAGATTCATTGTTTATGCACCACACCCAGTGCTTACACAGGGACTTTTAAGATGAGTTGCATTCTGCTATATGATCCAAGTTAAAGTCAATTTTCAATATACAGTGATACAAGTAACGAAGTTAATTAAATATTGGATTATTTACCAAACATAATTTGGACAGAGACTATATTGCTTTGGTATAGTGGTCATCTTTGTCACATTATTTCAACTGTAGAGCTCTGTCACATTTGTTTCATTTAATTAATGATTTTTTGAGATTATTGGGCCAAACCACTGCATGAGCAGTACTTGTTAGGGCAGGCAGTAATTGTCATGTCATTGGGCTTGAATCAAATGTGAAGTATTATCCCACTTCTTCCAATAATAGGTTCTACATACGCCCTTCTTTTCTTCCTTTTATAAAAAATGTTGGTATCAGCTGAAAATGTGCATTGAGATATCATATCAAAAATACTTTGGGGGGAGAAAGTCGTAAACAGAAATGCAGCTGGTATTTTTTCTATCCAGTGCTTGAGTTGGATGAAAGACAATTTGGAAAGCTGCATTCTGTGTTTTAGGACTTACAGGTCCCACCCTAGTTGAGTAATGTGCCAAATAGCACTTCAGTGACCTAGAATAATTGTTCTGAATGCCCAAATTGGGATGGAGTCCTCACAGGCCTGCCTAACATTATTTTCCTACTTTTACTTTTTTGAACTACATGAAAATTTTCTGCATAGTTTTCTACTTTCAGTACCGACAGATATGAAGACAGTTTAGTAGCCATACAAGTAGTAGTAATAAGTAGTAGTGTGTTAGTAGAGAAGAGAAGTAGTGTTTAAGCTCTAAATTAGTACATTTTTAACATGGACTACTTCATACAGATTTCTATCTAAAATTTGTGGGGGATAAAATAACTATAGTAAATCTTTGGCAACCAAAAGTTTATAACCCATAAGAAGCCAATACGCAAGAGGGCACACTCAGTATAGTATATAGCACTTCATCACTGGAATTTTTTAGGTATTGACTGGCTGGCAACTTTATAGAATGTGGATATCCGTGAAACAACTATCATGAAGCAAAGTAACACTAGATGTTCTGTATGCTGCTACATTCTTCTGTGTGTCACTCATTCTTTAAAAAAAAAAAAAAGGTACCATAATTTATACTTACATAAACCGGATGGAAGGGGTGGAATAAATGTCAATACCACTTTTGAGATAAGTAAGCCAAACATGGCAAAATCACTCAATAAAAAGTTGTAGAATTTTATGTGAAAATTTAATTACTTTGTACCATCTACTTTCTTAGAGCATGATTATTATTTTGGATTTTAGAGTTTTTATGGTCAATTTACATATGTAAATACTTACTAGGCTTTGATTTACTTAGCGGAAATTCAAATTAATCCAACACATTATCCAAAGTCATCAGAATCTTTCAGATCTTGTAAATAAGTCATGAATGTGAAGCAGTCTTTAAATATTAAGTTATGTATGATAAAAATGTTATCAGAAATACATATTATGGACAGATTTCTGAAACATTTCAAATTCAGTTTGGCTCTATAAAATGTCAGAAAGTTTTTATGACTTGAGTGTTATTGTCAAATATAACAATATGAAGAATAATTATAATGATAGGGAAATAAGTATGAAATGAAATTCCTAAAGCAATAATTATATTCATAAATATTAGCCTTGTTTTTAAAATTAGGATAGTCTGTTGAATGTATATAGCTAGTTATATGCTGTTTAATGGCACTTAATTTATTTGCAAGAGGCATGTGAAACATTCACTTAGAGGAACATAAATGAAGGTAAGAGCAGAACAACTGCCAAAAAAATGCCTTCCATTTTCTAATAAGGTTTTAAAAATTCTAGATAGTAAAAACAACAGACAAGTAAGGTAGCTGATAAATTAATAAGCTGGTTCAGGGAGGAAATTGTAAAAATGGCCAAAAAACTTAAACATATAAGTGCTTAAACAGCAATAATCAGTGAAAAAATAATGAAAATTTACAAATTAAAAAAGTATTATCTGTGTTATTTATATATTTTATCCACAAATAAAATATGAATTAACTAATCTATGGTACTTTAAAGTGCAAATAATAATATATTTTTTTAAATTGTCGTACTGCAATCATAGTTCTGGGTCAGCTATTTTGGAATCTTTGTTAGAGTTTTCAATAATAAAATATAAATATTCTATCATTCAAATAAAATAAAAGATAATACATATTAAATGATAAAACTGCACAAAGGCATTTACCTAAATGTAGTGAATATTAAGAGTAATCCAGTAAACCTAATGACTTAATTGCTATTCGTTATACTTTAAATTTTGGGAAATGTGTTTGGTTGTAACTAACATTCACTTATGATAAGTGTTCTCTGACTGTGAATAGCTAGTTCTCAGCCTATTTGTCCAATTATTCACTGGCAAAGAGGAATCTATTCCTATGACTTGTGTATTTACCTTTTATTTTTATAATTTTTGTAGTTTAGAGGTAACAGTTTTATGAAAATGAAGACTTTTCATTTTTCTGAATTTTAGAGGAGTTTCTTTTTGTTGTTGTGCTACATCTCTAAAGCCAATTTTTTCCTTTAAATATATTTTCCTTTAAAAAAACATTTCCTTTAAATAAAGTTGTGATTAAAATGAAGCTTCTGTTCATTTTTCTAGTGAGTTTAAATACACAAGCACAAATGTTGCCTGGATTCACATTTTTTTTAAATTTCAAATTGAATTCAGGTATTGGTTGAATGTTTAAGCTAATGATTATATATGGATTTCTTTCTATAATCAGCTGATCATTTCTAAATGTCTTCTATCAAAAAGAAAGTAAGGGGTCCACATCATTTTGCCCATTTTGTCTATTACACACTAATCTGTTCTGCAAAACCTCCCTGCCTCACCTTAGAAGTGATCATTGAATTGATAAATACATATTTTGAGTCAAATCTATATTAAGAAAGTTAGCTAAATACTCTAAAAAATATAACGTCAGGCATATAAGTACACTCTAAGGTTTTCTATTTTATATGGAATTGCAACAGAGTTGAAACATTTGAAATTGGTCTTAGCCAACTTTCTAGATATTAAACAACAAATAACAGGTAACAGATTTTGGTAAATGAAGGAAAAAATGTTATTACTCTCTCTTCAGTAGAGATATTTTACATGGGCAAATTGGATATAAAGCAAAAAAAAATCATAAGCTAAATGTGATCAGTAAAGATAATAAATCTATGTAATTACAGCACGGCACCTAACATGTCCCAAATGATGGGTGTGTTCCCTTTTCTGTTGATTTGTTTAAATAATAGCTTCAACTCTCCCAATTTAATTTGCCTCCTCAAAAAATCTTAAGTCTACCCTAGAATGCATTTACCTACACAGATTGACATATTTAAAGAAATCTCTCCTCTACAGTTAAAAACGGGAATAAGACACACAGGAAAATATGTAAGTATTGCATTTTTAACCTTAAATGATAGTAGAGACATATTCTTATCACCAACCACCTGCAGAATTTCAATTAAAAATATTAATTAATTTAGAATATTTTTATCTAAACTAATTGTTGGTGGACACATCTCATGCTGAATATTAAACATAGTAGAATCATTTCAAAGAGAATATGGAAATTCATATCAAGAGCTTTATACACAGATTTTTATATCCAGTAATTATTTTTGCTATTATGAGGAACTATGCGAAATAATTGAGGTATTATTACTTTGAAGATGTCATAATATAGCTTATAATGCAGAAAAATATAATCAGCTTATTGCTTTAAGTGTTACAGTATAATTTGGGGTATAATATGGTAGTTGCAGTAAGAGCAGAAAGTTTAAGAATGACACACAGGTTACTGAAGAGAGGAAATTGAGATGAAAGTAGTTCTCTGTTTCAGTTGTTTGGTTTCATGTTGATATAAATTGTATAGATGTTCGTAGCACCCAACAATATTTAGACTAAGTACTAAATATGTATTTATTTGCTGTGAAGTGAATATATTGATAAAATTAAAATTCAGTGGCAATTTATTTTTAATTTCCCATGTTTTAACATAAAGTGCTGATCTTTTGAGAGAAAGGTTTTTTTTTAATATGTTTACATTTTTTAAAATAGTCTAACACAAGATTTATTTAAATTTGGCAACCTATTACTGGTACCCCTTTGGAAGCAAAAGGACATATTAAAATCAATATCAAATTTTTTAAAACTCAATAGCAAAAACCTAAATAAACTGATTAAAAGATGGGCTAAGGACTCATCTGAGTACTTTATGACAGTTTCCAATTATTTGTAGTACTTATTGCAAATACAGTTATTCTAAACAATGTTTAAAGGATGAAAAAAGACATGAAAATGGACATTTTATTCATGCTTTAATAATACCTAATTTATATACATCAGCACAAGTCAATTTAATAAAAACTAGCCAAGACTTGTTCTGATAACATGAAGAATATTTTTCTCTATTGGCTTTTCAGTTGGTTCAAGAGTTGAGATTATCAAGGTCATAACCTCCTGATAAATGGTAAATTTTTATATTAAATTCTATATTTTGAAAGGAACTGAAAGCCAGAAAGGCAAACGATGTCCTTTTTTTTTTACCGTTTCTACCTTCTAATAATATATTCATCAAAAGTAAGTCTTTTATCACTGTTTAGAAAAATAATTTCTCTTCTACCATACACTTTTATTACATTTAATAGTAGCATAATTCAGCTGTAATTCACTACATATGTGTTGTCAGTCCAATGCCTTTTTCTCCCTGGAAACAACTTTGAACCTGAAAAGTATAAATTGCCGAAAAGGAGACATACTAATAAAGTACAAAATTGAAATTGCTTTCTTGAAAACTATACAACTTCTATTAAGTTATTTTGATTTATATAATGGATAGTAGGACTTCATGCACAATAATGGAACTCATACTTCAATATGTCATATTTTTTCATAATCTCCAAAATCTAGATGCATTTTTCTTTCAAAAATGTATATTAAGAGGATTCCAAAAACATTGAA
>CM052883.1:17909444-17954355 GCA_028534135.1 Potos flavus | reverse complement strand
AACAACAACAACAATGGTATATATGGACCCAAACTTAAATGTATAGGGGGAAAGTGCTTCATTCCATAGAAATAAAAACATGTAAAAAGTAGGGGAATTGCTGTAATACAGAGCCTGGAGTACATAGGGGTTGCTGGTTTTAGATTCTCAAATAAAGGCCCCAGTAGCCTCTCCTCAAAATGCCCAGGGCTCAATTTAAGCAGTTGGCATACATGTACACTTGAGTGTTTCATTCATTGTGAGTTCAATTTTGTGTGTGTGTGTGTGAGTTCAAATTATTATACTCTCTAAATTGCAGTCCTGGCATTCCCTTCAGAAACATCCTGTTCAGAAATGTTTCCTTACATTAATGGGGTTTATGGGTTCATTGACAAAGCATAGTATGGGAGCTTCCTTAGAACCAACCCGTACTGTTTAGTAGTTCATTAAATCCTAAAATTATATAAGAACTATTTTCACACAAAAATGCTGACTGTTTTCTAAAGTTAGTACTTCAACAATATTGGTGGAAAAGTCTATTGAAAACTAGAGAAGTTGTCCCTATGCCAAAATCCCACTGGTTGGTTCATGTCATTTATATTGTTTCACTGTAGGGGAAAAGTTGGATTTACTAGTTGGCCATCAAGTAAAAACAATATTAAAACTAAAAATAGTTCCCTGATGAAAACTCATCAAATATTTATAAACTCTCTAAAGAAGAAAAGAACGTAAAACCTTATTATAAAAAACAGAAAAAATAACTGAAGCAAAGTACATAATAAAAATAGGACATTTTCTATTAGTGGATATTATACATTATGGTTTTATAAGTTTCAAAGCTTTCCTCTCCATTCTATCTTCTTTCATAAAGGATATGATATTAAAATTTTTTATTTTATTGAGTCTTGATGGATATATTCTCCATATTGGGTTTATTCTCCATTTTCTAAATTTATACTAACTATAATTGCATTACCAGCCAGCCGTCCAGCAAAGAATTACAGATTGACCCATAACAGAGGAAGGAAAGCAAATTGTCTTTATGGAGATTAACCACAGTACAAAATTTGTGGCATTCTAAAATGCAAACAGAGATGTGGAAAGAAAGAGGAATATAACAGGCCCAGAAGAAAGTTTGCATGTCTTAGAAACTTCAAAAATTTTAGGCTACTAATTTGTGAATGATTTTCAAGAAGTTAAATCTATTTCTCCTTTTGGTCTTTGTGATAATGATACTATAATGCCTTCCTTGAACTATTACAGTTGATAACCAAAATGCTTTTATACAGCAGCCAGAGCCCATTTAAAACCAAACACACATCATTGCCTTGTAGTCTTTTGTTCAACAATACTCTGGCGCCTACCCACCCCCATGCACAAGGGCATTTGTATCACACAAGGTAAAATAAATGAGAGCCCATTATGGGTTTCATTTTCATATACCTGAATGGATCTCTAGCATCATCTCTTAAATTCTTCTCCTTGCTTATTTTGGCCCAGCTTCTCAGGCCTTCCTACTATTCCAAACCACACTTCTGCTCTGTGGCCTCTGACATTGCGCTTGCCTCTACCAGGAATGCCTTTGGCTACCTGCCCATGCACTCATTTCTTTCAAGTCAGTGCTGAAATACTACTCTCCAGAGAGGTATTTCCGGTCCTCCTTGTCTAAAATAACATCACCCCATGTAACTCTCTAATCACTTAGACTGTTTCAGTTTTCTTCGCAGCTTTCTTTATTATCTGATTTCATGACAAGCATCTATGCATTTATCTTATACCTGGTCAAATAGAATAGAAACCCGGTGAGTGAAGATATTTTATCCACTTTGTTCACTGCAGTATCCACCACAAATAGAAACATAACTGCTCTGGTAATTGCTCTGTAATATTCTGTGAGTATATAGAAGAATGAATTAAAAACTACTGAAAATAAAAGTGCCCCCTGTCAAGTTTATTGTTGTTTTTATTGTTTTAGGCGATGATGATCCTCAGTGGCAATGTTAGTGTTTAATACCCTCCCCTGGATTGTGACACCTGTAATTTCCTTCTAGATAGAATATGGCAAAGGGGTTGGACTATCTGTCCCACTTTTCATGATGTTGTTTGAAAATAAGGAAATCTGGTCCAGGAGGCTCTGATTTTAGTCTCATGGCAATAAAAGATATCAGTGCTCCTAATGAGATTTCACAATCAGAGATATCTGGCATTTTAATATGTGATTAACAAAATACCTTTTGTGCTCATGGGAAATATTTAATTCCTGCAAAATGTGTGACCAAAATCAAGCGTATCTGGACCCAGATGGCTGGCATACCATGGTGTGTGTGTGTGTGTGTGTGTGTGTGTGTCAGAGAGAGAGAGAGAGAACGAATAAGCAAATGGATATAAATTGTCAAAAATAAAAACAAAAGCATAATATTGAGGATCACCCTGAAAAACTATTGTGGCTTTGGCCATAACGTGACATTAGACACAGACAGTCTTTAACTGTGACCCACTGTGACAGCAAAGTTATTGATAGAGCTAACAGTCTGATTTCTCAAATTGTTTTGTTTATTGTACAAAAAGAAAAACTGACTCTTTCAGAGGAACTGGCTCTTTACAGGGGATCTTCAGGGTTTCTTAGAAACTTGGGGATTGCTGGAAGACATACTTGACTTCCCAGTGATAATAGCAGGAGACATTTAGTTACTGGAAAATTTTGAAAGACTAAATCATAAAAAAATATATAAAAACATATTTGAAGGCAATATGGTAGGATATTAAATGCTCGATCAATCAATTTGATAAAATTAAGGATATTTTGAAGGTTTATTGATTATTGTGAATAACATAGTACAATAATGTTAGTGGCTTAAAACAGCATTCATTTATTAGTTCACAGTATAGATCAGAAGTTGGGAAGGGTGTGTTTGGTTCTCTGCTCAGGTAAATCCAAATGGAAGCTAGTTGCATGCTCATCTGCAGTTCAAGATCTTTCTCCAAGGTCATATCTGTCATTGGCAGAATTTATTTCCTTAGATTTGAGAACTGAATTTCTGTTTGCTTCCAGGCTGTCAGCTGAAGACTGCTTTCAGCATCTAGAAGCCACTCTTAGGCCCTTGACCTGTGGCTTCCTCCATTTCAGCAAGAGGGGAGTTTCATAATGTTAAATCCCTCTCATTCCTTGACTCTCTCAGTCTCTGCTGCACCCAGCTAAAGAATAAAGAAGAGTGCTTTGAAAGGGCACATATGATTAAATTAGGCTTACCCAGACCATCTCTCAATCTTAAAGTCAACTAAGTAGTAACTCGAGTTATATCTACAAAATTTCTGTTGCTGCATGAGGTTGCATAATCATGTGACTAACACTCCCATTGGGGGAAAGATCATGGGAGCCATCCTAGAATTCTGCCTCCCACTGAAAGCAAACTACCAAAGAGGAAAAGCACAGTGTTTTAATTCTGTTGGTCTATTGTTAGTGATTTCCAATACTGATCAGTAATATTATGCTTAAGAATAATGGTGTGGTTAAATATTTGACAACTAATTGCTATCTGAATAAAATGCAATTTGCAATAACCTCAAAATCATCGTAAAAGATTAAAATAATGTAAAAATTGTTATGTCAATTTGCAGTCTACCTATTAATCTTAATATATCTTACCTAGAATTCAAGTAATGAAAAGTTCATACATGACAGTTGTGTTAATCTAGTGAACTATATGTTAGATAAGAACATCTACAGTACATTAGTCACCTTGCATCCAGAAACAAATGTAGAATGACAAACCATAAAAAGTTTTATAGACTTGCAATAAAATTTTCTACTTAGCTGCAGTATTCATATTTGTGGAAGGCAGCATTTATAATTTAAGAAAAGGGAAATTGGGAAATAAGTCCATTTGTGTATTTCAAAGCAAAATGTATTATTAATTTTATTACATAAGTAGATTAATTTGCTTGGAGAACAAATTTCCTCTCGTTGGAATTACATTATTTTTTATTTTCCCTTAGGGGAAAAACATTAAAAACAATTATACTTGTAAATATATATTAAAACTGAATCAGAGAAGATTAAGTGTAGAAGTTAAGTAAGCTTCATATTTACTTAGTAAAGAAAAACTATTGCATTAAATAGGAAATTTTCTTCTGACAAAGTAAATCATAAATATGTTGATGCTGCATTTGTTTGAACTAGATTTTGTGTCTATTTTTAAATGCCTTTACTGAGAAATAATTTATTCACTGAAACACACTCACATTAATGTTCCATTTGCTCTTTTAGGATTAATTTGGAGTTTAGTCATATACTTTATGAATATGTTTGATTTTTTCCAGTTTTTTCTTATGTTCTCTTTAAAAAATGATTAATGTTCACTTGTTCAGTATCGAGCATACAGTGGAAAAGTTTCAACTGACATATTATACATACAACAAATAATGAGTAAATGTAATATAAAAATGCAAATATATCTGATTTTTAGTTGTAATCCAGGTAGATGCAACTAATTAATAGTATCTTTTCTCTTTTGCCTGACCAGTGCAGGTGTAAATTATAATAAAAGAATAATACTCACTTAAGCCCATTCATATCTACCTATCTAAATTTATAAATAAATAATATTCATTTAAAAATTTAAAAATTTATTTAAATAGCCCAGTTATTCAAAGTACATGATGATTTCTTTATCACATCTAAAGCTTTCATACTGTAAGCATTTTAGAAAATGCCCATAGATTTGTGCATGGTTTCATAGAAGGACCATCTCATGCCTGATTTGTCCAGTAAGTATAATACTTTACATGGATTGAAAGTAATAATTTTGAAACTTAAATATATATACATATGTATGACTCTGACAACATTCCCAAGAGAAACTAAGATTTTGATTTTTATTATTTAGAAGACTTATAGTCTCTGCTACATGATATCTGCTCAGTTGCTCTTTGGAAAGCCCCACCACTACTTCCTTCTTAGTAATTACTTATTTCATATTAAATATCTACTTTTTTTTTAAAGATTTTAATTATTTATTTGCCAGAATGAGAGAGAGAGAGAGCACAAGCGGGGAAGGGGGGTGGCAGGCAGAGGAAGAAGAGGCTTCTCGCTGAGCAAGGAGCCCCATGTGGGACTCGTTCCCAGGACCGTCGGATCATGACTTGAGCTGAAAGCAGATGCTTAACTGACTGAGGCACCCAAGTGTCCCTTAAATATCTACTTTTAAAAGTATCCTAATATTTTTTATTTATGTGTATGGCCTCTTCTTCCAAGGTCAAAAGCTATGCTTAAAGTTAAAATGAAGAAATAATGGACTGACATTAGCAAAATGGTAGAGTAGGCTGCTCCAAACTTATTCTCCCATAGACAAAATGGAAGAAAAAAAGCAGAAACTATCAAACCAACATTGCTAGAACTTTGGAAAACAGTAAAAGATTTACAGCAACTAAGAACATGCCGAATCATGAACAAGGCAACTTAGTGCTAGGAAAGATCTTTGTCATTTTTAATTGACCTTGACTTACTCCCTACCTGGTTTCAGTCAAAGTCTTGAAAGAGCAGCAGCCTGTGTTCCCAGTGTGGGACTATGGTTTCTGGTTTTGGAGAGGCCAGACCGTGCTTATTTGCTTATTTATATTATAAATTATATTATATATATATTATTATATAATAAATAAATATAAATATAAATATATATATAATCTGTTCAACTGCTCTGGGAGCTTCCTGATGAACTGATACAAGTTGCTTATTTCTGTATGCCTAACTTAGAATTTAGGCTAGAGAGTAAGTAGCCACTGCTTAGAAATGCCACAAATGAACTAATAACCAAAATATTCTTGAAAGGTAAGATTATGATCAGGACATAAAGAGCCAACAGCCAAGAAAGAAAAGCTGTGAGTATTTTTTGGGGAAATTTAGGACATTCAAAAGTGTGTATACACACACACACACACACACACACACACACAGAGGAATTTAGAAAGACATGTGCATGCCCAAGGCAACACACATGCTCAGAAATGACCTTGCAAGACCCTTAACTGACACAGTAGCTTGATTCCTCTGTTCTTTGGAAGTCTAGATAAATGTTAGAGTAACCCTGCACTGAGCCAATCTGGAAAAACAGAGAAGTATTAGTTTGGGTTTTGTTGTTGTTGTTGTTGTTGTTATTCTGTGTGTGTGTGTATGTGTGTGTGTGTGCTTTAATTCGTGTATCCAAGGAAGTCTCTGTTAAAACATGAGCTAAGGGAGCAGAGACTTCAGGGTCCGCAGAAAAGAAAGATTGCACTCTTTACAAAAATAGTTCGAAAAAGTTAATAAATCGGTAGTACTTAAAAAACAGCAAACATAGGGAGAGAGAAAACTCTTTTCAGAGTTACAACACTAGAATATTAAAATGTGCATTTTCCAACAAAAAATATAGCCATAACAAGAAACAGAAATATTTCCTCATTTAAAGGGAAAAAAAAAGATCGATAGAAACCATCCCTGAGGAAGAAACCTAGATATCCAACTTGCTAGATAAAGACTTTAAAAGAACTATCTTAAATATGCTCAGAGAACTAAAGAAAAAGTATTGAAATAAGGCCAAATGATAGAGCAACAAAATAAACATATTGATAAAGAGATAGAAATTATAAAAAGGAACCAAAAGAAATTCTAGACGTGAAAAGTACAATATCTGAGTTGAAAATTTTACTAGAGGAGTACAACATAAGATTTGAACAGGCAGAAAAAAAGTATCAGCAGTCTTGATGATAGGATTATTGAAATTATCATGTCAGAGGAGCAGAAAGTAAAAAACAAAGAAAGTGAAATAAAGGATGAAGAGACCTGTGAAATACCATTAAGTTTTCCAGTGTTCCAATTTGGGAAAGCCCAGAAATAGATAAGAGAGAGAAATACAGAAACAGGAACAGAGAGAAAATTTGAATAAATAATGGCCAAAAGCTTTTCAAATTTGATAAATGTCATGAATCTACAAATCCAAGAAGCTTAAAAATGTGTATATAGGATAAATTTAAAGAGACCCATAGCAAGGCACATTGTAATAAAACTATTGGAAGTCAGCATAGATAATTTTGAAATCTGCACTAGGAAAGAGACTCGTTACTTACAAGGGGTCCACAGTAAGAATAACAGCAGGTTCCTCTTCTGAAATGATGGAACCCAGAATACAGAGAAATGAAGCAATCCTACAGAGAAATGAAGATATCCTATAATGTAACAACATAATGAGATATAAAAGCTGGTATTATTTTTGCTTTGTAACTCTGTTTTATTTTCTACCTAATTTAGACAGGTGTATGAAAATAATTATAAATCTATGTTTTGGGGGACAAAATGCTTGAAGATGTCATTTGTGAAAACAGTAACATAAAGGAGGGAAGATTTATACAAGATTAGAGCTTTTGTATGCTATGAAAGTGAAGTTCATAGCAATTTATATTCTTTTAAATTTAGGATATTAAATATAATCCACATGGTAAGTGCAAAGAAAATATCTAAATAATATACACAAAAGGAAATGAGAAAGAAATCAAAATAGCTCAATACAAAAAATACAACTAAACACAAATTAAGTCACTAATGCAGTATGCAAGTGACAACAAAGATCTAACATACCAAACACAGATAGCAAAATAGCAGAAGTAAGGTTTTCCTCATAAGTTATTTTTATATGTAAATGAATTCAACTCTCCAATCAAAAGTCAGATATTGTAAAATGCATTAAAAAATTTTTGATCCAAAGATATATTTTCTATAAAAGATTCACTTTTGATGCAAAGATACAACTAGGTTGAAAGTGAAAATACTAAAAAAGATATCCCGTGCAAATATTAACCAAAACAGAGCTGGTTTGGTATGCTAATCACAGACAAAATAGACCTAAAGTAAAAAACTATCGTAAGAGACCAAGAAGGATATTAGATATTGATAAAAGTATCAACTCATCAGAAAGACATAACAATTATAAACATATATTCACTGAACAACACAGTCCCAAAACATATAAACATTGCAAAATATAAGAGGCAAATATTGACATAATTGAAAGGAAAAATAGACAGTTTTACAACAGTTGGAGACAATCAATATCCCACTTTCAAGGAAGGCAAGAACATTTAGACAGGAGATTACTTATTATTTTGATCACTTATTATTTATAAAATGCTTTATCAATAGTGTAGGCTTAACTGATGCTAATGATGGACTACATATTGTCCAAAGTTTTTACAGTTTCTAAATTTCTGCTGATCTATACCCACTTTTTCTTTTGCCTTTCATGGTTCTTTCTTTGATTCTTTTTGGTATGTCTAAGATATCAATTGTAAAACTTTTGTCATTCATTATGACTTGAAGTCTATACGGTAATATGAAAGAAATGGAAGAAATAGAGAAATAGAGGTGAGATAAATAATAAATAATACAAGCTTGTTATTTTTATTTTAATCATTGCCTAAGAAAACTAGAATTTTCTTCCAAATTTGTATTTTTTGATGTTTCATACTGCTTACCTTCAGGTTATACCTTCAATGATCATTTGTATTTACTATTTATGGGTTCTTGTTTCAAATATTTCACACATTTGTAATATTTTAGAATTTATATTTACTTGCAATAAAATTATTGCAATATTGCAGTTTACTTGAAATATTGATTATTTGGAAAGGGAATTATTTATTCTTTCATAAATATTTACTGATCGTGCGTTACATTTCAGTAACTGCTATTTCCTGAAGATAGACTGAGTAAATCTCAGGCCTTTTCCTCAAGATTCTGAAAGTACACTATGGAAGCTAGAGAAAAAAATTCATGCAATCACAGTTATTGCATTAAGCACATTAATAGAGTTCATTCCTAAAAGAAAAATGGCAGTAATGGGAAAGCGAGAAAAGACATAATTGCAAGAAGACGTGTAGTCATGAAAGCCTTTTTCTTCATATGATTATTTTGTTTAATGTTTAAGGTAGATAAAATGAGACCATATTTAGAAGTGATTTGGTGAGGAAATTTAAAGATTGTGAGGAGAAGGGATAGAACAAGCATTTGGAGAAGTGCTAATGTTTCAGTCATTTTAACAGAGCTATTAGTGTGCTACAGCAAAAAGAAAGCGTTAAGGATGAAAATTTTCCCCTGAGTTAAAAAAAAAAAAAGTTGTCATATGTTCTTTTTTTTTTCATTATTTTCTGTTAAAGAATGATTGAACTTCTTATTTTCACTATCATCTCTTTCACTAGGCATGTTCTTATTTTCTTCAGATCAAGTAAGCCCCAGGATTCCAGTGTACCCCTATGAGTGTACACAACCTCAAAATGTTAGAAAACGAATTTAGGGCAGAACATATATTTTTAAGAATGGTATGGGAAAACCATCTCATTTGGGGAAATGTTGGAAGTAGGGATATTTGTGCGATGATATAAAGGTAACAAGAAATTCTAGCAAAAAAAATGCCATGTTATCCTTCTATCTAAACTTTCTATGTATGACTAATCCAATCATTGATATGGGGCCTTTCTCAGAGTGAATGTTACTCTTTTATCTATTGTTTTGTATTTTTCAAAGCAGTTTTATTTCCGGATTCTTTCCAACCTAAATATACTTATTTGCTGAC
Source organism: Potos flavus (assembly GCA_028534135.1). Lineage (NCBI taxonomy): Eukaryota > Metazoa > Chordata > Mammalia > Carnivora > Procyonidae > Potos > Potos flavus. The sequence continues at coordinate 17,944,777 of CM052883.1, read as the reverse complement.
TCATTTCACCTTCAGTTGTGGATGACAAGAGAATGCAAACTAATTTAAATATCATCCTAAGCAAATTATATTCTAATGATAATTCTGCTGTAGAATGCAATTTACATAATAAATTCTAAAATCAAATATAAATGATTTATGGATTGCCTACTGTTTGTGATTATTTGTGCCACTTTTCTATCAACACAGATAAAGCCAGGCCTATTTAGCATTTTTATAAGTAATCTTGAATAAGAAATGCACACTGAATTTGTGATGCATTCTAATTATAACAAGTGCCCCCAGGTAGTGACATGCCATGTCATGTCCATGGGGGATGGACTGCTAAAAGTGCTCACAAATTTTGGGTGACCAAGAAAATAGAATTTTAGAAGATAAGTTATAAAATTTTAGGTTGAACGCCATCGCACAGATTTCCTAGTCTGGGCCAGTTTAAGATGGAAGTTAATTAACATCCAAAAAAGATAAAATGACATCCCTATTTAGTGTATTTGCATTCTTTCTTCTGGTGGACTTCAGACCTAATTGTTATGCTCAGCTCTTTATGCCACCTCCCCTTCATAATTCTCAGCAATTCTATATTAGATAGAATTTTTACAACTCATACTCAAAGAAGAGCTGAGATATTATAGTTCTAGTTTTTATACCCAGTCAGTTTGTTATTTTTAAATGTCAGTAATTTTTAATTATTGGTTTGTATTTGTGTTAACTGGGTTTTCTATAAGCCATCATGCGAAACATTACAGAAAATGAATATTTCTGACAAAAGAAACTTAAACGTTATAATGAAAAATAACCAGGACCTAAGAGTATGTATATATAAATACAGATGTAATCTGAAAGTCTAATGGCAACAGTAAGAGCTTACAAAGCTTCCTGCATAAATATTAAAGGAATATAAATGTGAAAAATAATAAATTCCCTATTCAGTAACTGCTAACATCATCTCCAGAGTAGAAAAGCAGTATTTATGAAAAGAGACAGGCATAATTCTACCATGCTCTTAATCACAAAATAAAGACAAAACAAATGCCCCTTTTAACTCTAAAAGGTTTTCTATATAAACTTTTAGTAGATACACAAAACATCCCTTTAGGCTGCAATAATCACATCTATGATAACTCTTTAATGTACATATAGCCAAACTTAGCCATAATGAATTCCTTAGCAATATATTTTATATAACTTTAAGAGCTGCAAATCATGAATAAAGGTAGTCTGAAAGATACTTGATTGAACTTCACTAGAATTTGTTATGGAAAGCACGTCAACATATTTGCTAAATTTTTTCTAAATCCCTATATTTTCAGTGCAACATTTTATTCCTTGAGTAATTTATTTCATTCATTTAAAAATATTAATAATATATAAGTATTTTTAAAAAGACATAAATGATAAGCTCTATTTATTTATAGAAAATGTTTTGGTTTTGAAAGTAATCTTCATAAGTCTTTTGTTTTTTTCACATTATTTACAATATGATGGTAGTTAGCCAAACTAAACTAAAAAACACACAGACGAAAGTGGGACAACAAATAAATCATGTTTTCAGTTCTTTGGCTTCTTTATCTTTTTTTTTTCTTTTAACTTTTTTTTTTAATTATGTTATGTTAGTCACCATATAGTACATCATTAGTTTTTGGTGTAGTGTCCCATGATTCATTGTTTGTGTTTTACACCCAGTGCTCCATGCAATCCATGCCCTCCTTAATACCCATCATCAGGCTCACCCATTCTCCCACCCCGACTGCCTTCTAATACTCTTGGTTTGTTTATGGAGCCCACAGTATCTCATGATTCATCTCCTTATGCAGTGTTTCACTCCTATGAAAAACAGAAGCAGGAATTGCAGTAGGCTAGCTAACTTTGCCCTATCTCTGCTATCTCAATAGTAAAATAGTGTGATTTCTAGAGGCTGGAGTGAAAATATTTTATAAAATTATTAGCTATCCTTTGTTTTAATAACTACTTAATTGTAATGTGCATTGATGTTTGACTCCGACTAAACATAGGTGAAATGTTTGCGCTTTCATTATGAACTGTGTAATCTAGGCAATTTGCCTAAACTAGTAAAGCTTCTGTTTACTTGTCAAATTGTAAGAAAAAGGTATTCTCTTCATATGATTTTTAGCGATAACCAATTCAATTATAAGACTTAAAACTTTGTATGCCAATACTAAATGATAAATAAAAAATAATAAAATTGACATAGTTCTAATTTTTATATTAATAGGATATATTAATATGGAATTTAAAAAGGAAAAATGAAAATGATAGGCTCAGGAAGAAAAGGCCAATTTAGTAGTGACTACAATAAAACAAAGTTACATGTTGTAATACAGTACCCTTTGACCAACATCTCCTCACTTCCCAAATACTCCAGCCCCTGGCAATGATGATTCTATTCTATGAGTTCAGCTTTTTTAGATTCTACATATATGTGAAATCTTTCTTTGTCTAACCAGTTTCACTTAGCATAATATCCTCAAGGTTCATCCATGTTGTTGCAAAGGAAGGCTCTCCTTCCTTTATTATGGCTGAGTAATATTCCATTATGTATGTATCTATAGATTAGATCGATCAATCGATTGATTGATAGTTATGTCACATTTTCTTTATCCATTCATCTACTGATGGGCATTTAGGTTTCCATATTTGGCTGTTGTGAATAATGCTGCAATGACCATGGGAGTGCAGACAATGCTTTGAGATATTGATTTCATTTCCTTTGGGTACATACCTCTCTCTTTTTACCCTGGTAAAGATTTGTAAAATTTATCTTTTGAAAAACCTAACTCCCAGTGTTGTTGATCTCTATAGCTGGGAGGACTAGCCCAAATTTGCACCCAGTGGTGGGGTCAGCCTTGGGTCTTGAGTGGCATTTTCCACTCATGCAGCTAAAGAGGCTGGGGCTGGCTGTCAGCATGGGTCCTGATTCGGGTGAGGGTAGGGGGTAGGGGATTGAGGAAATAGAGCTGAGGAAATAGAAGAGTCAGGGGGCTGATGTCTGTGAACAGGAAAACCTCTGGAGGGAGTACCTCAGTGGTGGAAGACGTAGGGAGTTCACAGCGGCTGTACTGGCCCTTGGTTTCTTCAGTGAAACTGCTGGGGTGCTCCATAGAGCAGACCACTGGGAATCCTTGCTGCACTCACTATGTAGCTGGTACTGTTTCTTGCCCTTCTTCCATGTTCCCAGCTGGCTCTCCATGTCTTAGCTTTATCAATCTCTGGGTGGGGTGAGACCAAAGCAGGTCTTCCTGCAGTACCCTGAAAGCCCAGGGAAGCTAGTGCCTCATCCTGTTCACTCTTTCCCAATAAAGGCAACTCTTTCTAGCTGGGAGTTTACTCTTGGTGCTGTGTAGTGTCAGCCTGGGGGATGGGATAGGAAAGGGAAACTTTGAGCATTTTCAGGATATTTGTTACACTCTGTTACTGAATTTTCTTATGTGGACTTTTGAGCTTTCCCAGAGATATTTTTGCTTTTGAATACCTGTCTAATTATTGATCTTGTATGGGGACAGAAGCTGGGGTTTCTTACTCGGCCATGATGGTGATGTCCTCTATATTTCATTTTTAATATTTTTCCAAACCATAGTGTGAAAGGTAACTCATTGTGAGATTGTGTAATTCACATTTTTTCAGAAGTATTATATACTTATGGAAAAATACAGAAGTCCAAAGCATATACCTAAAATTAATATAATAAAGTCAACACACCCAGGAAACCAGCAAAAATGTCAATAAACAGAACAATAACAAACTCTGAAAAGTTCTCTTGTAACTACTTTTCCTCAGTACTTATCAACCAGGAGTAGCATCTCTCATAACTTTTAACACAATAGAGTAATACTGCTTGTATATTTTAACTTTATATAAAGTTAAAGAATAAAGAATAAGGAGAATAAAGAATGATATATTTTGTATTCTTTTGTGTCTGCCTTCTTTCATTAAATATTATGCTTGTGACGAATGTAAATCAATTAACAACTGATTTTTTTCTTCTCATTTATTTTTCTCTTTCTCTCTGGAGGTTCTTGGCAGCCTTGGCGTTTTGTCTTATTTGTTTTTTAAATTTCCATATGTAAAATTATTGACATTCTTAATACTGTCTAGTCAATAAATCCATTATTCTCACATGTTCCTTTTTAACTTTTTACCAATTTATTCAATAAAGATCTGATTTTTAATTTTATCCCATTTATTCTTATTTTCCCTTACATATAATAGGTAGGACAATCCATTATTTCTATAATGTATAATTTGCTACTACATAAAGTAACTATCACCATGATGCCTTTTTCCAAAATATGATATCCTCATGTTACTTCCAAATGTTTCACCTAGAAATATCTCTTGACCACCTTAAAGGACTTTAACTTGCTTCATTATTTTGTTATTTTAAATGGTTTATCCATTCTGTTTTCTACTAATTTTAAATTACTATGTACTCCGTTCTAAATTTAAAGTGTTATTTTTGTTAATTTGTTGCTCACTTAGCAATCTCGGAGGTGAATGTTAAAAAATTTGGTTCCGTGGTATATGAATTTATTCTAGAATAGCTATAGTAAGTTTTTGACAGCGTTAAATGAAAGGGTCTTGCACCACTGAGTAGGTAACTAAACAACCATTAAGATGCATCAGTTGCTTACTGATTAAAATTCTAATTGTATGAAATTAAAAATTGTTATATTATAATTAAGTCATAATTATCTACGTCCTTGAAACAAGTGCCCACCTCTTTCTCATGTCCTACCTCATTATTATCACTCCTCCTAAAATTATACTGTGAAGGGTATTCTTTTCTGATTATGGTTGTACAACAGTCCCTACTCTCTATATAGTATTTGACTTGAGACAGTGTGCTGCTTGGTACAGGTGGGCTTGGCGGTCCTGCCTATTGCTCTCTCACATCTAGAATTTAGTAATTCCACGAGGCCTGGTTACAAGAACTAAATTACCAAGGTAGTCCAAAAATAATGAAACACCTGGATCTGAAGTTTCAGTTTCTATGAAATCTTCTAAGGTCTAAAACCAGAGAAGTTCAGAAATGCGCTGCCTACTGAGCAAATAAAGTATAAGAATGCTGACAAGGTGTTAGGAGGAGTGTGTGGTTCTTAAATTTATTTAGTCAAGGAAGATGTCATTGATTGATTGCATTTATGGTCTCCATTCTTCTCTCTCTTTATCCTCTCCTTTCCCATGTGACTTTGCAGGCCTTCTCACTAAAGAGAGACAGTCTTTTTTTCTAGCTTTGAATCAGAGGATTTTGAATCCAGGCATCTGACTTGTTTGGGCCAACATTATAAAAGTCAATTTCATCTAAGTAGAGTCTTTTGCTCCTACTTGTGAAGCTATATTGCTGCCTAGAGATGCCGGGACCCACTGCTGGGGGATGATAAACACAAGGAGAAATCGTTCTGTCACCCAATGTGACAGCAAAATGACTGCCAATGTGACAGATAGGAGGGACAGAGCCCAGAATGAGGAGAACCACACACCCAAATACAGGCAAAATCCCGGACCTGCACACCAGAGGGCGGCAAAGTAAGTGCTCATTGTTTTAAGTCACTGATATTTGAAGGTGGTTTGTTGTACAGTATGCTTATGGTAATAGAGACCTGATACAGAAATCAGTACTTCAAAGTGGAGTGCCGCCATATTAAAAATATAATGTAGTAAAATATATTATGTTGGTTGGCAGAGGCTTACAAGATGACTATGATATCCTATGCATCCAGGAAAACTAACTACCTGTTGGGATATTGGAATATAATAAGAAATATGTATTTGTTCTTTATCCCTTGTTCCTGGCACAAGAATGTCTAAAATTCCCTTGGAATTTCCTGAGTGATAGTTGTAAAAGGTACATCTTTTATTGTTCATAACAAGCTTCTTTTAATCATGTGTGATTTTATGCTAATGTGGTGAATCTCAGTGATGTCCTAGATAGTATCAGGATGGGGACTGGTTGCCAGAGGACCCAGTCATGTGATTAAAGAAACTTGCAGCCCCACATCCCAAGCTGAGGAGAGGAGAGAGGGGCTAGAGATTAAGTTAATTACCAAGGGTCAATGGTTTAATCTTCCATACCCTAAGTAATGGAACTTCTGTAATAACCTGAATGATACGGTTTGGAGAGTTTCTGGTTGGTGAGTTCTTGGAGGTGCTGGGCGTATGGCATGCCAGCTGAGGGCAAGGAAACTCAGCACCCCACCCCTTCCCACATACCTTTTCCTGGGCATCTCTTCTACTTGGCTGTTCCTGAGTTGTATCCTTTATAAGAAGCCAATGAATGTAAATAAAATGCTTTCCTGAGTTCTGTGAGCAGTCCTAGCAAATTACCAAGCCAAGGAGGGGGTTTTGGGAAACCTTGACTTGGCTGATTGGTCAGAAGTGCGGGTCGCCCTGCCTTGGGATTGTTGACTGAAGTGGGGGCAGTCTTAGACTGAGCCCGTACCCTGAAGGGTCTGCAGTAATTCCAGGTAGTTCTTGTCAGAATTGAATTAACTCCTGGGACACTCAGGTGGTGTGTGGAGAGTTGTATAACTGGTTGGTGTAGGGGAAGAAGAGAAAAGGAACGTTCGTTTGGTATTATAATTTTGGTATTAAAAACACACAGATAGTAGTTCCTGTACTGCGTAATGGTAGACTATTTTATACAATTGTATCCTTCTATAATTTAACAGATAAAAATTTTATATAGTAAATTTTTGAGTGTGGGCAAAGAGCTCTCCAAGCTAACTACTGGAAGAGGCAGCTGATTCCTTTTAACTGAATATTACAAGAAAGAAAAGTACTCTAAAGAAAAAAAAAAGTGTATGCAATTTGCGAGTGGCTGCCAGAACTTGCTAGGTTAGAAAAATAACACTGTTTCTTACCCTGGGCCAGTATAATATTTTCAAAGAAGATATGGCCTCAGAATACAGATCTCACAACCATAGAGGTGTGAAACTCTGTAATGACATTTTAAAAAATTAAGGCAGTGCCTCCTAGACACATTCAGCTCTCCCAAAAGAACTTCTAGGAAGCTTCATAGCACACAGAAACCTGGCCTCAAAACAGTAGAAAACACATCCAGAAAAGAAGGCATAATAAGAAACTAATTATGAGTATGGCTTTTGTTGTATGGGTTGGATTATAATTAGTGGATAATAAATTTCACATAGCTTTTCAGGAAATAATAATGAGAAGTTTTCTACAGCTTGAGCTAAAATGAACTGAGTCTGCTTCTATTGTTATAATGCAAATCTCTGAACCTCCAAATTTTTACTAGGGAACAGGCTGAGAAAATATTGCAATATGTTTTGGTGCCTTTTATAGCGGTACCCAAGGAGTCTCATGGAAAACAAATGATGTCCAAGGAAGGGAAGTCAAGAGAAATGAAGGAAAATGAATTAAGGAACCATACCTATGGAATAGAATCAGTGTCTGTTGAAAGGATACTTGCCACTCCCAGAGTAGGCATCACAGACAACACTATCCCAGCAGGATGTGAAAAGTGATGTGGACAAACTACTGCTCTATACCTTCCATTATTCATTTCTACTTAGAGTGAAACCATTCATTGTGATTATTCTGTCTGTCTCTCATCATTGAATCTTTTGAGTTTGTTTGGATATCTTGTTTAGCTCATAGTCCTCTAAATTTAGCTCCATTCCTCCAAGATGACACTTATATGGACTTGAATTTGGTCATGAGGTCCTATACTTTGAGACTGACCTGATTAAATGGAACCTTGTCAGGCTTGGTAGGGAATGAGTTATTTGCAAGTAAAATGGATGTAAATAACTGTGGCCAGAGGGCAAACTAGAGTAGATTAATTTCACTGGTGGTTGCAATCCTTTATTTCTCCCTGCATTCATGCCCTTTGATATGTTGTGTGGCAGATCATCTCACTAGAGTGTTAGAATCTGGTTCTTCCGGTATTTGATTCTGGGTTTGGCCATTGGACTTGCTTTGGCCAATGGGATATCACCACATGCTATACAAGCAAAAATTTTCACTTCTCTTTTTCAACTTCAGCTTCTTCTATGAGAGTATGCTTAGACGAGTCTGCTTAGAAGATGAAAGACTTATGGCCCAGTCATCCTTGTAGGCCTAGCTGAAAGTTAGTTTATCAATAAATATATGAGTGAGCCCAACCAAAAGAAGTAAAGAACCACCCAGCCGAATCCCACATAATTTGGCGATCTATAGATTTATGAACTCAATAAATACTTTTTAAGCTAAGTACTGGATGATTTCTTCTACAGTATGTTGCAATAGAGACTGATACATGAGCCCTCTGTTAGGATATGACCTTTTGAAAAGAGACCTGAATGACTGTAAAGGAGACAACCAAGAGAGCATTCTGGTCAAGGAAAACAATTTCCTAAGAAGAGAACATGATCATTCTGAGGAGGAGAAAGAAAGTCAATGTATCAGGAGTAGAGTGATTAAAGACAACCAATTAATAATAGATTGGAAGGTTAGGCAGGAGCCACATTACCTGGAGTTTTGCAAACAGGGATAAAGTGTTTCTGTTTTCTTGGAAGTATAATGGGGCACTTTTGGAACATTTTACACAGTTTATTTTGATTTAAGTTTTAAAAATTAGTTTTCTCTACCTTTCTATGAAGAGTGGATTTTATGGGAGCAAGAATAGAAGCAGAGAAACTAGCTACGAAGCCAGAACCCAAATGTTTGTAACAGACTTTTCAAGTTGCACACTTTGCGGGCTTGCCTTTAGGAAAGTGGAAGGAGGAAAAAAAATATATCTCAAAAGATGAAGCCTGATAATATTTCCAGAAAATATTTGCTATTATTTTTATTTATATCCTCCATCTAAGAAGGAATTGTTAGGTGAAAGAGTAAATATTTATGATACTTTTTTGTTTTCTGGATCTTAACCAGAGCCAGATATCACAGATATAATTTCCTGAATCATTATATCTTTTTCTTCAATGCTGCTTATAAATATTTATTTAATAGCATGTTTTGCTTCCATATCTCCTATCCATCTATTCTGTCTCTTCATGCCCGAGACACATCAAATAGGATTCACAATATTTCTATATTTATATTTAACACTGTATATTTTACAATTTTCTTATTGAAAACCTGTAGATTGATTTGGATCCTCCGTGCCATTAAGTATAGTCAATAAATTCTAAATTACTTATTACATATGCCTTTTTATATTAGTTTAATGTTAATATTAAATTAGAATGAAATCATCACGATGCTACTCAAATGACAGGGACATTTTCTTCATGACATCTTTTAAAGTAGCTATGGATCCTGGCAACAATGTTTAGCTGAAAGCTGTTTGTAGGAACTTAAAAGTTTGCTGAAATATACACACTTGGCAAGTAAAAAAAAATTGTGCATTTTGTATGTAAATGGTACCACTAGTTAAAATTGTGTCATCACTGGACTCTACTTTTAAAAATAGTTCATTCTTTCTTTCAGCGAGATGATCTAGACCTGTACCCCTGAAGCAAATAATACATTATATGTTAATAAAAAAACATAAATCACAAATAATTTTTTGCTTTTAAGGATTTGTCATCACATTTAGAAGAAGACAAAATTCCCAACTGCCCTTATTGACCACAAGATTTTGCTTTGTCTTACTATTGCCTACGTCTTTAATATTTTTCCCCACTTTCTTCAGTGATGAGCCAGAATGGTGTTTTCATATGATCTTCCCTTTACTCAAAACACCCTTACCTCTTTTCTTCTTGAAAGTGGCATGTCTTCTGGTTCTTTTTTCATCACCTTAGCAATTAACCCATGTGTGAGTTCAGACTGTCTGAGAGGCAGAGGCCAAGACCCAATTAGATATTCAAGGAACTTCCTGAAGGAAAACATCTGTGAAGGAATAAATGGGAGGGAACCTGGGGAGTTGGGAGATCAGCTAGACAGCAATGGAGGCTCACCTCTGTGAGGGAGTAGGGGAAGGATGAAGGCACACACAGCTGCAATAGATGTCCATTGCCTGTCTTAGCCCCGCCTTCTTACTTGCACATGATACTTGGTTTTTTAAGCTTCAGAGCCCCTCCAGTAAGATTGGCTCTCTCCCATAATGTAGTTCCCTCTTTGATGCAGTGATACTGTCGTTATTTTGCTTAATATTATAGACTTTCCAGAAATATGTGTTGGGATGTTTCATTTTTTTGAGGTATCCATTGTGGTTTCTATTATATGGTAAGTCTCACTGTTATTATTTTTTAATTCTCATTCAACCAGAACCAATTGCTCACTAGTTTTTATATAATCCAAAAACCTCTGCATATTGGTATGAGAGAAGGGGATATTCACTTTTCTGGCTTGGTATTTCCTGCAAATTTGCAATCTTTCTGTCACACATTTTTACTAATTTTATGGGTTTCTTCTTTTACATTGTTTTCTGAACAATCTTATTGATTTCTTCTACCTTTTGAGAATTTTATTTAATTTTTTCTCCATTAATGGTTTAAAAATCATACTTCATATTTTAGTTTTCTAACAGTTACTCTTATATTTTCAACTGCATATTAAACCATTAGTTTTCATCATTTTCTAGAATAAAGTTCTAGAAAGCCAACATGTTTGGCCTTCTTTCACTTTTACCTCATATGTTTCCACATCTCCCATGTAAGAATCATTTATGTTGTTGAAGGGAGCCAGCCACATGGCAAGGGCCTGAAGGTGGTCTATAGGAGCTGTACATGATCCCTGGCTGAGAGCTAGTAAGAATAAGGAGACCTCAGTCACAAGGTGGCAAGGAGATGAAGTGTGTCATTAACCAGTGAGCTGGAAGAAACCCTTGAGACTTAGATAAGATCCTGGTCCTGGACGACACTTTGATATCAACTTGAAACCCTGAGCTATGGACGCTGCTAACCAATTCCTGGACTCCTGACCTAGAGAAACTGACATAATACATTTGCATTGTTTTCAGCTGCTAAGTTTGTAGTAATTTGTCACATAGCAATAGAAACTAATTCACCATCATCATTTCTTTCCTCAGTGATTATAATAGCCTCCTAATTGTTCTCCTTACCATTAATACTGCTTACTTGTCTCTTCTTCTGAGCAGTTAGAGCAGAACTTTCCAAATTAACTAGAGACATTTTATTCTACTGAAAACCATCCAAAAACCTCTAATTTTTGTTAGTGCAAAAGCTATAATCTTTACAGTGAGTCTAAAAAACTTTTTTGTGTCCTAGAAAACATTCTTTCTTACCTACATCCTGCTCCCATCATTCTGTCTGGTTTTAACACTTTTTTTTCTTTTCATTTCTTTTTTTTTTTTTTTTTTTTGTCTTGTTTGGTTTGGTTTATTTGTTTCAGTTTTAACACTTTAAACTCTTCTTGCTTCAGGCACTTGCTTTTTCTCTTTCCTTTGTTTGGAAACAAACATAGGACTTGGACTTGCATAGGACTTGCATATATGCAAGTCTAGTTGCCTCAGTAAGGCTTCATGAATGCTCTATAGAATATAACAAGCTTCTTTATTTCAATAATTTATTTTTGGTGCCCTGCATAAAATATCCATCACATACATCACCATCTTACATCGCATATATTTTCTTATTTATTTAGTAACTGTTTGTCACCCTCCAGAGAGTATAAGCTCTACAGGAATGAGGACTATGTTGTGTTCCTTGCTGTATCACCAGTACCTAGAATACTACCAGGAAAATAGTAGGTATTCTATAAATATTTGTTAAATAAATGAATAAGGAAAGAGAAGAAGTTTTGTCAGTAATTTTGTGTCTTATTTTGTAACATTTTTCACTATCCTGTTGGAGTTCCAGATTGATTTTGGACTCTGGTCTGCTTTGCTGACTAAGACCACCATGAGTGTATAGAAAATAGTCCTAAGTCTATATTAGGTATGTAAAATTCCCTTATCTTTCATCCTCATGACATGTGGCAAGGGACCAGATTTTCTGGTGTACTGTATTTTGTTTAGTTTGCTTCTTGACTAATTACCATAATGATTATTCCATGATCACATACCACTCCTACTATTTTTGAATCGGATTTACGTTTGGTGTGTTTAATTTTTCCCTGAGACTCTGGAGAGATGACATTGACATTTCTTCTCTCCATGTGTTAATTATAAAACATGTAAACTAGAAAGCAATGCATTTGTTGTACCATCCAGTCTCTTAATGTGTTTGCTAAATTTTCTTCATAATTTCTCCACCTTAGCATATTCAACCATCTGACTCAGTCAGGAATGTGGAAGCACATTATCTGCTTTTACATCCTTTACTTTCTTCTTCCCTTCTTCACCAGCCTTTGCTTATTCTACTCCCAAAACAGTTTTTCAATCCGGACTTCCATTTCTGCTCCACTAGGTTGGTAAAACAGCCCCTGAACTTGTGTTTCTGCTTAATGTCTCATTCTCTCTCAAGATGCCCTTCAATTTTTAAGTGGAATGATATATATTTTATGTGTATGCATATGTATTTTTATACACATATATATAGACAGATACTTTATGTATTCTTTATATGTAACATAAATAATATATAATGATGTATTTGCATATATATACACATATATATGTAAAATGAATAGATAGTAAAATAATCCTAAAGAAGAAAATTATATTTTAAAATAGACAGAAAAGAGAGTGATACAGAAAGATTAAATTCACTTTGTAATAGTTATATTTAAATAAGCATTTTGGAGCTTAAGTGCTTTCCATGATTCAATAGTTATTATTATATAGATAATCATGTCTTGTTATGGTAAAATTAATATTGGCTATGAAAATTTAAAATAGAGATCTTGGATTTTTCCAATAACTATGAAATCCAAATTTGTATGTGAAATTTATTTTATATGTTTATTATTTTTTGCTGGTTGAAGGTATGTTTTCTATCTAAAAGAATGTTTACTTCCATGTAAAACTATTGTTTTGAATAAGAGTAATTAGAAGAATGATCATTATTAAATTCATTTGGGGTTCATTACAGTGTGTAAACAGATTCTTCTAAGTACCATAAAATTTACCACTTGCATTGTAAGAAATATGTTTATGCAATCATCTTTGTCATTTAATTGACTATCATGGTTTTTCACAATATAATACAAAACATGCATTAACTTACTATATAACATGCTAGATTTATAAGGATTTTATTCAGTCTGACAAGAAAGTTTGCATGGTTTACAGATTGAATTTTTAAGGCTATAATCTTAAGACATAATGCTAGGGAATATTAAGTATCTCATAAATTACTGCATTTACACTCACCTAAAGCTGTCAGAGGCAATCTGTCTCTTTATATTAAAAGAGGAATGATAAAATTCAAGAGAGATTTGTTTGAAGCTACTCTACACACTGGAAGATCATCAAAACCTCAAGATAATATTTAAAATACCTTCCTGTTTTACAATAGTAATCATGAAGTTACATATGAGATGTTACAAAACAGCTGACACTAAAAAAAAATTAACCCGCCAGCAACTTCAGTATAGCTGCTCAAAAAAACACACTAACATATACTTATAGGGTGATTATAAACCTTAAAGCTGCACTGTAATGGTCAGGATGAAATATAAATATACATGTAAGGAAGATCAACACTATCCAAATATTAAGGTTTTAAATTATTCTTAAAATTGCAATAAACTCAGTTTGAGATATAACAATCAGTTGCCTTCCAATGCATGAGAGAAGTTCTTTTTTTTTTTTATAATTTATTTTATTTATTTATTTGACAGAGAGAGAGAGAGATCACAAGTAGGCAGAGAGGCAAGCAGAGAGAGAGGGGGAATCGGGCTCCCTGCTGAGCAGAGAGCCCGATGCGGGGCTCGATCCCAGGACCCTGAGATCATGACCTGAGCCGAAGGCAGAGGCTTTAACCCACTGAGCCACCCAGGCGCCCCATCATGAGAGAAGTTCTAAACCTTTATTTTCACTGTGAATACTACTGAGATAAACATGTACCAAAGTTAATAAATACAAAATCTAAATGAAAGTTTATCACTAGACCATACCAAAGTCAAATCTCTTGGTTTATTTGCATGATGTAAGGCTAGGGCAGGTCACAACATTTTCAAATTACATGAGAAGTTGCATATTCCTTCAGCTATATTCCACGCCTTAAAGAGGATATATATTTTTGGCCACTTCTAATCACAGGTCAAGCATGTAACCTCTACATTAAAAGATCCTTCTGAATGTCCCAAGTAATTCCCTTTCTTTTGATAGTTTCTCCAACATTGATTCCTGGAGTATCTGCCTATGTACCAGACTATTTTAGGGGTTTGCAAGGGAAAAAGTTAAGTTAAGGAAGGCTCATGGAATAGACCATGTTAGAGTTATTGGTCATTTGTGGTAGGCCTGGGGGAAAAGAGATGGATGATATTTGACAAATGTAGGATATAATGTATGTTGGAATTTATAGATGTGGATTGTTTTCAGAACCTAAAATCAAGAAATAAAGTGATATCACACGGATTATAAGTTCAAAAATCAATATCACAGTAGATATCAATACAACAAAATTAGACTTGTCTTTCACCAATCTTAACTCCTATGTTTGGCCACATTAAGTTTTAGAATATAAAGGGAAAGTTATGTTGTTACCCCTTATAGGAAAATAAAAATAGTAAAAAATGTTTGCTCCTTATGAATCGTGCAAGCTAGGGTGCTACTTGACAAATACAAAGGATTAGTTTGTGTCTTAGTTTCAACACATCGTAACCATGTTAACTCATCATAGGTCTTTTTTCTTTTTTCTATAAACTGCCACATTAGTAATAACATCTAGTCTAACAAACTTTTAGTTTACTCTGAAATTCATGTGAAATAAATGAGGTTAAATCTTTGCATCTTTTATTGTTTGTTTTGCTTTGGTTGCTTGCTGTGATGGTAATTATGGTAGCACAGGTGAGGCTAGCTGCCACAGAGTTGGAAAGACAAAAGAATATTCTGTCGTGACATTTTTTAAAGAAATAAGTATAAATTTTTGTGCAAATTAAATTTGCTTATGTTCTGTGGTAGTGTACTGAAATTGAAAGAAACAAAAATTACTGAATATAACTGCACATATATTGAATATATCCTTCAGATAACCAAATGTAACTATTTTGAAAAGAACTAGAAATGTAACTTTGGAGGTGAAAGATCATTTTATCCTTCTCTAATTTTCTTCCTAGGCTCAAATAATGATTTTAAGTCACCATTCCTCATCCTTAATAAATAAATATATTTACTTTAATTTTGTTGTTATGTACTATGTTTGAAATACATAATCTGTTTTTGCCTATTTTTTATTGAATCCTTTACAAGTACTCTATGTCTTCCTCATCTGAAAAAGAATTTTGACATAGTGCTCAGAACAACAAGGGGTAAAAATAATCAGAACTTAGTATTATTGCATATATACAAGTAAACCAGTTTGAACCCATGTATCCATTTAACACATTTTTTTTTATTTAATGTGTCCTACATATCAGATACTGTGTTAACTAGTTGAGGTTCTCCAGTAAACAAAACAGACAAAATACCTGGCCTCATCGTATTTTCATTCTAATGAAGAGAGAGGCAATATACAATAGTCAAGATAAATAAGATAAATAAATATATTACAAATTATTTGAACTAAATAAAAGAAGAAATGAAATGTCTTATAGAATAATGGAGATCGAGATGCTGCTAAGGTGAGAAAATGTGGGCTTGCATTTAAAATAGGGCTTTCTCCAGTGAAAAAGATCTTAGAGAAAAGATGGGACTATAGTAGATAAAATAGGCGTCTAGTGAAAGAAAGGTTTGAAGAAGAAATAGCCAGCACAAAGTCTCTGCAGTTGAGAGTGTGATTGCTGTGCTCAAGAAAAGTAAAACATTTGGAGCAAATTTGATAGAAAGAGTGGAGGAGAAGAAAATGCATAAGAGAGGTAATTCACCTTTCTCTGGATGAAATAAAGAGCCATTGTAGAATTTTGAAATGAGTAATAATCTTTGTCATTATATAAAATATATACATATAAATGTATATTTGCATATATATGCATACATACCCATAAATATATATGTACATAATCTGATTCAATGTTCAGAACAGAAAATAAGGAGACAAGATTATAATCAGGGAGGCCACATAGAAGACACTTTCAATAATTTAGTTATAGGATGATGGTGGCTATAATCAGGAATATTATGGAGGTGGAGGAGTTTTAAGTGCTTGAATTGGATCTATCGGGAAGATAAGAGTCATGGATTTACTTAATAGATTGGATATGAGATGTGAGTAAAACAGAAACAGACAATTGACCCCGCATCTTTTTGTTTTTTTTATGTCAGCAACTGAAGGGATGGAAATGTCACCAAGACAAGGAATTTATTAAACGATTTAGGGGGAAATGTGGAAATTTTAGTTTTGATGTATATTAAATGTCCCAATGGCGATGTTAAGAAAATAATTGGAATTAATGTACATACCCTACATAGTACTATAGTATTTGATATTTGTCTTTGTATTCATTTTTACAGTGAGTTTTATACATTCCTATGCTTTTGTGTTATTGTTTAAAATCCTTTTATTTCAACTTGAAGAACACTAGCATTTTTGTAGGAAGGTCTAGTGGTGATGAACTTCTTTACCTGGGAAACTGTATTTATTTTTTAAGGATAGTTTTGCTAGGTAAATTATTCTGGGATGGTGGGTTGTTTTTTATTCTTTCAGCACTTAATGTATCTTCCCGCTCACTGTAGGCTATGAGCTTTCTGCTGAGAAATCTATTGATGGTCTAATGGAGTCTGCTTTGTACATCAAGGATCACTTTTCTTTTGCTACTTTCAAAATTCTCTTTCTTCGATTTTTGACAATTTGACTATAATGTGTCTTGATATAAACTTCTTTGGGTTACTCTTATTTGGAATACTTTGATCTTTGTGAATCTGAATGTCCATTTCTCTCTCCAGATTTGGGAAGTTTTCAGCCATTATTTCTTTAAATAAGCTTTCTACTACTTTCTCTCCATGTCCTTCATCTGGGATGCATAAGTTTGGAAATGAGAGAATAATGCCAGCTAGAAACTTAGAAAACAAAGTTTGAATAATGTAAATTACAGTTATTAAGTCAGTTGAAATCATCAAGAAAATATGTGCAGTTAAACAAGGAAGGAATGAGAGATTGAATCTAGGGCACTTCGTCACTAAGAAGTCAGGGTAAAGAGGAGGGACCATCAAAAAAACAAGTAGTATTGCAGAAGGCAAACACAAGTAAATGTATAAAAGTATAAGTCATCTATTGTTACTTTTTCTTTTTCTTCTGGAACATAATCTTCAAACTACTGAATTGTGGTTATTCTAAATTATGAATCAGCTGTTTTATTGTCCACAATGAATATATCTTTCATTGAAGTAATATTTAGGATTTCTAAGCAATATTTCTTATTTGGGGTACTTATTTTTCATCACAACCTAGTCTTATATGGTGGCTTTAGTCATTTCTAAAATTTCTATGAAACTCTTAATGGTCTTTTCAATAATTTTCTTTTATTTCCTATTTTATCTCTGTTTATTCAGAGTCTAATCTCTTTCTTCATCATGATTCACTTCTCTTTTGCCATTAACTGTCCAGAAATATTTTTGCTTTTGTTGTTGTTGTTGTTCTGTTCTATTAAAGAGTGACTGATTAGGGTTTTGTTTTTGTTTGTTTGTTTGTTTAATATAGATAGCTAACATGAATTTTCTCTGTCATTGTATAAGAGGAGTATGTCTTGAATAGTTCTCTCATCTGAAAGGTGGTGCTAAAAAGGGCCTGTATATTGTTTTCATCAGCTTACACACCATGCCTTTATATGCTTGGTTTCAAATCAGTAATAGAATACAGAATGAAAGGGGATTTTTGTTGATTCATGTTCATTCAAGAAAACCAAAATCCTAGACTTTCCCATGTAGAAATTTTTCTTGCCTCTGCTAAATTCTCAAATGCCAGTTTCTCTATCTCCTCTAGTTAAAGTCTTGATGTGTTCCTCAATTCTACTGTAATATCTGTTTTTGTTTGTTTGTTTGTTTTTAAATAGTGGAACCAATGTCAGTACCTTCATCCTTGCAGCCTCCTTTTGTGAATATCCTGGTCAATTATGGCCTCATCTTTTCCCATATACTGTGAAGGTCTTTCATGATGCTGACCTGCTGATGGTCATCTGTCTTCATCCCCAACACACGTATACCAATTCATACTGGTAGATGTGGGTAAATTGTTAGTTGGGCATTTTAGTACTCATGACTAAATGTCATTTTATTATTCATTTCCTAAGCCAGACTGAATAAGGCATATACTTTGAAAAGAGAGCTGTACTACTAGGTGAATATTCTATTATATGAAGATAATGATGATGTGGAAGAGGAGGAGGATGATAATGATATGAATGATTGATGCTTTGAAAATTACTAAGTACTAAACTTAGGAAAACAAAATCTTCCAACTAGAGATCAATTGCATATGAACTCTTAGCAATCCATTAACTCGGATTTCTGTATTTTGGGTTATATTCTTAGGATGAAAGGTTAAGATTCATATTAGTTATGAAAGACTAAAGACTATGTCCACTTTAAACAATGGCCAGCAATCCCTGTACCAATGGATGAAAGAAACTTTACTGTGAAAGAGATGAGAAGGCAAGGCCTTGGTCAATGCTCAGAGATGGAGAGCCTTTGGGCTTCTCTGCTCCCACTTTTATTGGTCCTTCAGGATAATCACAAATCTTTATCACTGTTTCTCAAACACATGATGTGTGACAAGGGGTCTTATTGGAACTAAGAAGATCTGCTTATGGGAAAGATATGATATGCTAATTTGCATGTTCTATGAGGTCTGCTAAACATAGCCTAAGGGACAAGGCGTACACTTCTTAGATCATAGGGTGGCTGTTTGGGCTAAGGAAGCTTTGGGGAAGGCAACTCCTCTCTGCATTCCAAAGGCCTACGCCCTTTTCCGAAACCTTCCATTGCCCCCAGCAGTCTCCAGGTTGCATTTTAGCAAGCCAGGTATTATGTTTAATTTCATGCTTTACATTAACCCCAACAAACAATGGTTTTATAGATTTGAATTTTTGGATTTTTATTGGTTTGCTTCTGAAGGAAAAACAGTGGATGCTAATAAACTTCTACAAAATATTCTTTTGTAAATTATTTCACTGTATCTTGTAACAGCTATGTATGTTATGAACTTCCGTTATAACTTTATGTTTCATTGTACAGTCATGGAAAGTTGAATTTTCAAGGAAGGATAAGAAAGAGGACAGGGAATGTTGTAGGTATTGTCAAAGCAAAACTTTCATGGACAAAGCTCAACAAGTAAGAAGACTATATTCCAGGATATTGCAATAGTTTAGAGAGACTAAAACTCAGTATGAACTCAATTCCACTGAAACAAAGAGCTGGAGAGATTATAAAGCTGAGATGGGGATGGGGGATGACAGGCTGTGTTTCCTGATTGGCCTCACCCAGTGAAAAAATAAACTTGCTGTATCTTCATGATATGAGTTAGTTTTACAACTCAGAGCAAGGGCCCTGTTGAATTTAGGCTCCTGCCCTCCCACAGACACTAGGAGATAGAGGCTTTTGCTAATAATATATTTTTTTAAATTTTAATTCAAATGTAATTAAAATACGATGTTACATCAGTTGCAGATGTACAAAATTCAACAGTTCAACAATTCTGTACACTACTCAGTGCTCATCATAAGTGATCATCATCTTAATCCCCTTCACCTGTTTTACCCATCCCCCTCAGCCACTTCCCATTTGGTAATCATCAGCTTGATCTCTGTGAGTTAAGAGTTTGTTTTTTGGATTGTCATTCCTTTGCCCTTTTGTTTTGTTTCTTAATTTCCACATATGAGTGAAATCATATAGACTTGGTCTTTCTCTGACTGATTTATTTTGCTTGGCATTTATACTGTCTAAATCCAACCATGTTGTTGCAAATGGCAAGATTTCATTCTTTTTTATGGCTGAATAATATTCCATTGTATATATGTCACATCATCAGGGAAATGCAAATAAAAACCACAATGAGATATCACCTCACACCTGTCAGAATGAATAAAATCAAAACACAAGAAACAAGTGTTGGTGAGGATTTGGAGAAAAAGGAACCCTCATGCACTATTGGTGGGAATGCAAACTGGTGCAACCCCTGTGGAAAACAATATGGGGTTTCCACAAAAAGTTAAAAACAGAACTACCCTACAATTCAGTAATCACACTACTGAGGATTTACCCAAAGAATACAAACACGATGATTCAAAAGGACATAGGCACCCCTAATAATATTGCTAATGTTTTAAATGGATGACCCCCAGGTCCTTGAGAAAGGTTATAAAACTATCAAGAGGCTTTTAGAAAGATTTACATATCAAAGGTGCAGAGAAATAATTTGCAATTACAGATTTTCTAGAGTAAATACATTAAGAAAGGGGGTGGAGGAACCTCTATCATTATGTCATCTGGATTCTGTAAGAGCCAGGTGACAGGGAGGTCAAGGGCCAAGAGTCAGGAAGAAGCATGTCTAAATCTCTGTCAAAGCAAGGATAACATTAAGAATATACATCATCTGTACCAGTTTTCACAGCAAGCTTATGAGAGAGACATTATTTTCTTTCCAATTCTTAGATGAATCTCAGTGATTGAAGATAGCTGGCAAAATTCATAAGACTATTTATGGTAAACCCAAGATTCAAACTTATTTCTATTAACTGCAAATTATTTTTTCCTAACCAGAAATTTTTAATTAATATAAAACATTGTTGTCTAAATTTTCATTCTTCTATCTTCTACTTTTTATGCCATCTAAAGCTAAATTAAGAAAGAATCCGGGGGGGTGGGGGGGGAAACAAGACATTAATAGACTCTAAAAAGCTGCAGAAGTTCCAAAAAAGATTTGAAAGGTTAGAGATCAAAGGCCTTGTGTTTTGAAATTGCACATTATCTATGCCGAATCATTACACTAATGAGTTCCCACTGTCTGATTCACATTTATAAAAAAGGGTTTTCATATTACAGATGTAAAGTCAAATTTTTCTAATGCATTTCCTTTTCCCTTTGGAACTAGCCTTTCCTCATTAAGGCCATGAGGGAGGGCATTTGTCCTAAAGCTGTCTCTCTTTAAATTGATAACTTTATAACAAAAATGTCTGCCAGGAAGCTTTACTGTAATCTGATATACTCATATCTAAACACATTTTTTCACTCTCATATTACAATTCTATGGAAGATGTGTTCCACTTGAACTCCAGCTTGCACCTTCTCATGTATACTGAGGTAACAGTGGACTCTTATGCTAATCAATATAGAATGCTAGTCCTGTCTTACCCAGTGAGGTTCAATGGTTTATAGCTATTTTTAATGGCTGGACCTTTCTTTGGATGTGCTGTTACATGTAAAGCTTATATGTAAAGCAAACTAAAGTTTAGTATCTCTGTTTGGATAAGGATCTGGACTCAGAAATCTTCATGTCTATGACCAGTACTTTTTAGTGGCCCCTGAGGCACTTTTGCAAGAACATGAGACTCCATAGAAATCACATAGAAAAGAGCTATCTGGTATAACCTCTACATATTTAGATAAGTAAAATGAAGGAAAAAAAAAATCCATGTCTTGCATTTTACAAATAGTACAAAAAAATCCTTAGCTAGGTTAGTACTGGTCTTGTGTAATTCCCAGATTACTACTTCTTAAATGATCGGAAATCCTATAGAACTAAAAAAAAAATTCAAGTTTGAAATGTCCACGTACAAAACCATGTTCTCCTGGAGTTAATTAAATGAAGAGATCGTTTCAGTTATTTGATTGCCACCTACCAGTGTTTGTTACCACATTCATTAAAAAATGGATACTTATGACATAAAATTAGTGAAACTAACAGATTTCACCTTTATTTCTGTTGTACCAAATTCCCAACTTTTGTTTTTTCCAACAAGTCAACATTGATGGTTTATCTTTTGGGATTTGATGATGGCAGGAATAGAGTCTTTTATTTGGAAATCGAGAATATTATGCTATTGGGAAAACTGATCTCAAAATAGTCATTCCAGTTGTTACTTCTACCAATTAAACTCCAAAATTATTTAGATACCAGGTCCTCTCTCAAATGACTTCTTTTTGCCCCACTTGTTAACTCAGTTAATTTATAAGATTATTACACTATTTATTCACCATTATCTCTCTGTCAAACAATATAGTAGGCATTAAAGTCAATTTAAAAAAAAACATGGATCACAGATATAGCCTTCTAAAATGAGCTTCCTGTCCATTTAGAATCTCTCCTGGTTAGATCCCCATGTTGCGGTCCTGCATTTCCCTCAGATTCCAGTTCCCAACTGTTCCTGCTCAAAACTCTTTGCTCAGTTTTTTATGGGTGAATAACATTATCCAGGTTGTGACAGAAATTCCTTCAATATTAAGTGTACTCTCTGGGGGACAAATGTGCCCCTCTGAGAAATTTAAAATACATTTTTCTTTTGCACCTATTTAAACACTTCGAGATTTTTCTCAATGATTATATCCAAAAACATTCTATCAATAGATATAGAAGGACAATTAAAATTATTTGTTAAAGCATCTTTCCCAGTTATTTTAAGGTTAAGTTCATTCTTGTACTTTCAGATCTCACAGTGCATTTTTTTTTTAAGATTTTATTTATTTATTTGACACAGAGCGAGAGAGACCACAAGTAGGCACAGAGGCAGGCGGGGGGGTTGGGGGGGTGGGGAAGCAGGCTCCCTGCTGAGCAGAGAGCCCGATGAGGGGCTGGATCCCAGGACCCTGAGATCATGACCTGAGCCGAAGGCAGAGGCTTTAACCCACTGAGCCACCCAGGCGCCCCTCACAGTGCATTTTTAAACTCTCCAAAGAATAGGTCTATGATAGGTAAAAGTGATAACATCATGTAACAAATTTGATTTTCACATCTGTACCAGTCTTGCCCAATATTTTCTGAGAAATGCAGCAGCAATAAAATAAAGTTGGTAGAACAACTAAACAATATATTCAGGGTCAAGATCCTAAACACAGCACCAAATGCTGATGAGGATGCTGAGCAATGGGAACTGATTCATTACTGGGAACAAGGAGTAGGTGGAGCAGAGGGGATTTTTAAAGTCATGAAACTATTCTCTTTGATACAAAAGTGCAGGACATGTGACTATGCATTTATCAAAATCCATTGGACTATTCAGCACAGTCATCCTTAATGTAAATTACAAATTCTAGTTAAAAATAACATATCCATATTTGCTCATCAGTTGTAATGGATGTATCACACTAAATGAAGATGTTAATAATAGAGGAAACTCAGCCTACAAGAGAGGGAATAAATGACAACTCTGCACCATCTGCCTAATATTCAGTAAACATCAATCTAAAGAATCAAGTCTAGTGATTTAAAAAAATTAAATACTTAGCTATAACCCTATAAAAACATTTACCGGACATACATGGTGAAAACTAGAAAATGTTGATATGAATAAATGGAGAAATAGACCATGATTATGGATTGGAAATCTCAAGATAGAAGAGATACCATTTGTTTCCAAAGGGATATACACATATAACACAAGTTATATCAAAATTATAGCAGGAATTTTTATTTAGATACAAACATTGTTGTTCTAAAGTGTATATGGGAAAACAAAAGGACTAGAATACCTAAAACAATTTGAGAAAGAAGCATAAGGTGAGAGGAATCACTCTACCCAATTACAAAATTCAATATAGAAGGACAGTTTAATTAAGACCAAGCCCATGTCGTTTGAAGGATGATTAGACACAAAGATAAATGAAATAAAATACTTCAAAAATAAATCTGTGCACGTATGCAAATGATTTTTGACGAATGTGCAAAATAAGTTAATGGAGAAAAAATAAACTTTTTAACAAATAGTGCTGGAGTGATGGATATCCATAGGCCAAAACCAAAAATAAATAAATAAATAAATAAATAAATAAATAAAATAAAAAACAAACGAACAAAAAATAATGGTATTCTTGACTTGTTTTTCTTCTTAAAAAAGTTAACTCAAAGTGGATCACAGACTTATCTGTAAAATGTATAACTAAATAAAATACAAAATAAAATAAAAGACAAAATCTTTATGATCTAGGGCTAGGAGAGAAGGTTCTCAGATTTGATATGAAAAGTATGATCCATAAAAGGAAAAAATGATCAAATTAACTTCATTAACATTTAAATATTTAACTCTACAAAAGACCCTGTCAGCCGATTCCTCAACTACCAACTGGAAGAAAATATTTGCAAACTACATATCCTACCAAAGACTAATATCTAGAATATAGAAAGAACTCTCTAAACAGTAATATGTACATATGTATATATATTAGAAATGCCAAAAGAAATAAGCAGAAAATATTATTTAACGTTTCATCAGGGAGGATGTACTAATGACAAGCACATAAAAATGTATGAAAATGACATTAGTTATTAGGAAATTGTAAATTAAAGCCACAATGAGATATCAGTGTGCACTAATCAGCATGGTTAAAATAAAAATAAAGACATCAGCAAATGCTGTTCATAATTCAGAAAAGTTGAATCACTTACACATTTCTGGATCACTTATTCATTCTAAAATGTATAGAGTCAGAGTAGTGGCCTGAAAAACAGCTTGGCAGTTTCTTTAAAACTGAACACATTACTGTTATGTGACCCAGCAGCTACACTTCTGGGCACTCATCAAAGAGAAATGAGTATTTATGTTGACACAAAAACCTGTAATTGAACGTTTATAATAGCTTTATTCACAATAGCCACAAATTGGAAAAACCCCAGATGTTAAACAAACAGTAGTACCTTAATACCATGGAATACTACTCAGCAATAAAAAGGAATTAACTATTGATATACCATAAATATGTATGAATATCCAGATAATTATGCTGAGTGCGAAAAGCCATTCCTCAAAATCACACAGTTGCATACTGCATGATTCCATCTTAAGTTATAGAAATAGGGTACAGATTAGCAGTTGACAGGAATTAAGAAAGAGGTAGGTGTGGAAGGGAATGTAGCTATAAAGGTGAAATCATGGAGGATCTTGTGTTAATGGAAATATTTTTTTTAAAGATTTTATTTATTTATTTGACAGAGAGAGAGATCACAAGTAGGTAGAGAGGCAGGCAGAGAGAGAGGGGGAAACAGGCTCCCTGCTGAGCAGAAAGCCTGATGCTGGGCTGGATCCCAGGATCGTGAGATCATGACCTGAGCCAAAGGCAGAGGCTTTAACCCACTGAGCCACCCAGGCGCCCCAATGGAAATATTTTTTATCTTGACACTCTCAATGGCAATATCTTGATTGTAGTATTGTATAGTTTTATAAGATTTTATCATTAGGAAAACTTGGAAAAGGACACATATGTTCTTTCTATATTTTTCTATGCCATTTGTTATGACTGCATATGATTCTACAATTTTATCAAAATAAAAATTTTAATTAAAGAAAGAAAAAATATAGATATAAATATCCAGACCCCCAAGATGGAATCATTGCTAAAATAAAATATATATATATACAGTAGATATTTAAACATAATTGTCAAAGTCATGGGAGATATACCAAATTGATTTATGTGTCATTTAAATATTTTTAAGTTGTGATTTCCTAAGAATATAAAAAAGTGACACTTCTTTCAAGTTTAAATTACTTTAGTGTTAGAAAGAAATGCATTCAACCATATTAGGAAGAACAGAGAGAATTCAATCAAGTGATCAGGACTGGTATACATTCCATGTAGAATAGTTGAAAGGGAATATAAACTACTTGGTATAAAGGGCTGAAAGATCAACACCTTGAGAGTATTAATAAAATTTGGTATGTTTTATTAGTATCATCAATAAGAATCTATCAGTATAGTAGCTAGATATTCTATATGCAACTCAGAATCAACTAATACCACAAACATAATTAATTATCAAGAAAATTTTGAAATATATAAAAAGATGTGGGAAGAGAAGGGGAAAGATTGGGAGGACTTAGAAATCTCCAGAATATATATTTTTGAGACAGTGAAAACTATAAAATTTTATATTAAGGAATATGTACATTTTGGTGTTCTAAATATATAAAATATTTAAGATAATTTTACTTATTAGAAAGTGTACAAGACTGGCCATTTCAATTTTAAATATATACTCAATTAATTAAAGTAACTTTATGATAATAGCTAAAATCTTACTTTCTATAATATATGGAAATATAAAACAACTAACAATTTAGAATATATAAATTTAATTTATTAGACTTATAAATATAATTTGACTACTCAGGAATGTTTTATTTCTGTGTTAATTAAAATATGTTAAGGAAATGAAAAAAGAATTTTAACATATTGAAGCTGTAAATGCAGCTTAAAACATTCAAAGAAATTTAATTAACTAAGATTGTAAATGGACTTTACTTTATCTAAAGTACTCTTAAATGTAATTCTTAATGCTTGCTTGACATATAAATAGAATGGTATAAATTGTATTCTGAATTTAAAAGCTTAATGAATAAATAACTTTACTTGTAACTTTAATTAATTGAATATTAATCTTTAAAATATTGATAGATTTCTCTGAATACACACACACACACACACACACACACACACACCACATACATAACAAAGTCAAGAAAAATCTCATCTTTGCTATATCATGTCAAATGGAATGACAAAGAAAACTCCATAGAGGAAAATGAAGTTAAACATAAAGTAACCTATGTTAACAGAGGGAGAAATAGAAAAGTAGAGTTACATAGCATACAAGGGACTGACGATAATTAATTTTAGAAGAAAAAATAACTAGAAAAATATACTAAAAATCATTATGTACTTTACACTATAAAATAAAATTCTGAGATGACATAATATGTAAAGTAAGTCTGTTGAGGCAAAATGAACTTTGAAGACTTACAGAAACAAACAAAAGTTCAAGGAGACAGGATTACAACTAATACCTGATATATAAATTACAAACAGAATAGATGTCGGTAATAATTAAATCAGTGGGATTAAGGGGGGGAAGCTAAGACAATTATAGAGTATCCAGAAGAAAAAGGGGAAAAGAGATTAAAATTATTAAATAGATAGTTTAATGTATATGTAGAATAAAGAATATAGAACATTTGGGTATTTCAGTTTTCTAAAGTAAAGAACTCCCTAATGGAAAATCAAAAATTTCAATATTTGAAGGATTGTTTCCTTGAGATATCTCAAAATTAACAAATGAATTCATACATTTAGGTAAAAGTACACATTGATTTAGAAAAATAATCTAACCTGGTTTACATTGTTGGGTTTCAAAAATAAAGAACATAGTCAGTAGTACATAAACAAAAAAAACAACAAAAAAAAAAACAAATGTTCACTTAAATAGGGAAATTCAGTCTGGATTCCAAATTCTGTACAGCATTTTACAAAGCCAGATGGGGCAATTTATTGAGAGAAAAATAGTGTATCCTAAGGGGGTTATTCTCAGCTCAATAGTCTTTACAAAGGCAACAGAAAAAAATCTCAATTATATGAGGACCCATGGAATACAATACCCATGAGCTTATGTTGAAGAGGAAAAACACAACTTAATGACAAATGCTAGGCAACCAATAAATGAAGAAATAATAAGCAATGTGTCTAGTAGTAAGCTTTGGATAATTTAATCTGAACCTAAAACTTGGAAAGAAAATGATAGGAAAAGGCTTAATGTAATGTTAATTAACTTTTAGAATTAATAAAAAATATACTTTATTAGATACGGGGAGATGTAAGAATAACTAAATATATGCATTTTCTTAATTGATCTCTATTGATAAACCAAAAGTAAAGGTATGCTTATTTTATTTATTTAGAGGACTACTAAAAAATAGCAACTAAAATTAAGACAACATGCGTGGACCTCAAGGGTATTATGCTAAGTGAAATACATCAGGCAGAAGAAGACAAATACCAAAAACAAAACAAAGAAACAGCAACTAAAAGAGAAACAGGCTCATAGAGAAGATAAACTTGTAGTTGCCAGAGAGAAGAGGGTGGAGAAATAGGTAAAATGGGTGAAGGGGATTCAGAGATGCACACTTTCAGTTACAAAATAAAAAAGGGGATGACAAGTTCAGCTTAGGGAATAGAGTCAATAATATTGTAATAACATTGTATAGTGACAGATGGTAACTATACTTATGGTGGTTAGCATACAGTAATGTATATAATTGTCGAGTCACTGTGTTTTACAGCTGAAACTAATATATGTAGGCTATACTTCAATTAAAATTTTTAAAAAATAATTAAAAGAGCAAAAAAAGAAACTAAAACGAAAGGAAAAACAACTTCCTAAGTTGAAAATACCACCCATTAAAGAAGCTGCATGTACTTACACTAATGGAAGAGGGCACTCTTGAACTAAGAATCTTATAAACTACCCCAAAGTGCTGAGTCTAACAGCTGGTGGTTTACATCTACACCAGAAGTGGCAAACGTGTCCCCTATGTGACTAGATAATATATATTTTCAAGTGTGTGAGACATACAATTTATGTCACAGCTACTCAACTCTACTACTGTAATATGCAGTTGGCCATGGACAATACATAAATAATAGATATGACCTGTTAACCAAAACAAATACCAGGCCTAATTTTGTCCATTGACTATAGTTTACTGACCTCTAATCTAATCCTATCTACTGTAATATGGAAAAGAATCAAAATATTTCAGTCAATGAAAGTCTCCTCCCAAGGTGACCCTAATGAGAAAAAAAATAAACACAACACTCAAGAATGAAGTAAATATTCTTGGGGCGCCTGGGTGACACAGTTGGTTAAGTGTTGGACTCTTGGTTTTGGCTCAGGTCATGATCTCAGGGTTGTGAGATCCAGCTCCATGTCAAGCTACACACTCAGCAGGGAGCCTGCTTGAAGATTATCTTTCTCACTTCTGCCCCTCCCCCCATGCTCTTTGTCTCTCTCTAAAATAATAATTAAATCTTTAAAAAAATAAAGTAAATATTCTTGAACAAATATTCAAAAATCACTGTGAATCTTCAATCCAAAAACAAAGAAATGGTCCAAAAAGCAAGAAAACAAAAGATTGAAATCAGGGAGGAAAAGAGGAAAAATACCAAAATAGTGTCAGGAATGAAAACTAGGGGTGCCTGGGTGGCTCAGTGGGTTAAAGCCTCTGCCTTCGGCTCAGGTCATGATTCCAGAGTCCTGGGATCAAGCCCTCCATCAGGCTCTCCACTCGACAAGGAGCCTGCTTCCCCCTCTCTCTCTGCCTGCCTCTCTGCCTGCTTGTGATCTCTCCCTCTGTCAAAAAAATAAATAAAATCTTTAAAAAAATAAAAAAAGGAATGAAAACTAAATTACAAAGTGCTCAGTGAAGAATAGATTCCAGTGAAGATTTAATAAAGTAAATTTGAAGAATAAGAAAGCAAATATAAAATAAGGAGAGAAGTAAAAAGTGTCAAATAGAAATTAGTTGAATTGAAAGAGAAGCAACGATAATGAAATAGTTATAATTGAAATTCTATTAGTGGAGAAATAAAACAATGAAAAGGAAATTATACCTATAATCTAAGAAAATTTTTGAGAGACAAAGGAAGAATTGATAGGGAATACCAGGTACATTGGACAATTTACTTGTAGCAGCAAACACTGAGACGATTGTTATTAAAACTTTTTGGCTTTAATAATAAAGATATAAGGGGTGCCTGGATGGCACAGTCAGTTGGGCATTCAACTCTTGACTTCTGCTCAGGTCATGATCTCAGGGTCTTGATATTGAGCCCTGCGTGGGGCTCCTTGCTCAGTGGGAAGTCTCCTTGGGATTCTCTCCCTTTCCCTCTGTCCCTCCCCCTGCTCTCTCCTTCTCTCTCTTTCTCTCTGAAATATAAATAAATCTTAATTTAAAAAAAAAAAAGAATGAATGAATGAATGTTGATCCCAGGTTTGGACAAGAGAATACAAGATGAACCTAAAAAGGCTTTTTGACCAGAAAGTAAAAATATGTTGGAAAAAAGATGGGGAACTCTCAAGCCATAAAGGAGACAGATTCAAGTGGCATTAAATTAAAAGAAATACAATTGAAGATTCATAACCTATAGAATAAAATAATCTAGAAATTTACACTGACATAAATATAAAAATAAATAGGGTAGAAGGAAAAGCTCTTCAGTGAAGTATAATAAAAGAAATACATGTGGATGAATGTTAGGGTTGAAAAGTCATTATTTGAAAACCATCTTGGTAATAGTTATTTCATGAAAGAATCTTTAATTGATGGTAAAACCAATGGATGAAATTTCGTTGAGGTATAGGATATTTACATAGTCTCAAAATAGCTACCCACAAATTACTTATTAATAACATGAGGGAAAACATTTACTTTATAGAGTAAAACCTAGCAAATACTACCTTAATCAAGTGATCAAAGTACATACCTACAGAAAAAGGAGAAATAAATTTATGTAAGATCTGTTAGGATTCAAAGAAAAGGATACAAATTCACTTTGTTTTTTTGCTCCAAAAAGAGTTGCCTGAAATTTATCACTAGGAAATATCAAACTCAAATTAATAGATATTCCATTATATAATTGGTGCCTAAAAAAGGCATCTCATTGTGATTTTTAAACTTGTATTTTTTCTATTGTTTATAAAGTAGATCATAATTTTTTGTGTCTGTTTATGTTTTTTCTCCAACAAATCACCTGTTATACCATTATTTTTATTTGTTTTTAATTGATTTTCAGGGGTTAACTATTAAAATATTGTTTTGGATAAATGCAGTGAACATATTTGCTTCAATTTTTGCTAAGTATGTTATCAAACATAACTTATCCACATTTT
Organism: Potos flavus; assembly: GCA_028534135.1. NCBI lineage: Eukaryota > Metazoa > Chordata > Mammalia > Carnivora > Procyonidae > Potos > Potos flavus. Next base: position 17,913,944 of record CM052883.1, on the reverse strand, counting down.
TTATCAAGCATAAATTTTAAACTTGCTTTACATATCCCTCCCTACTCCAAAATGATAATTATGTCATTCTTTTCTTAAAGTTTTAAATCTTTACTTTTCATATCTTAAGGCTTTAATCATCTCCCTGAGCTTATTTTTACTTATGATAGAAAAATGCAAAATGCAATAAAAAGTAAATTGTCCCAGAACAAATTTATTTTGGGTATTCTGTGAAGATAATTGCATCATCAATGAAATATGACATTTTTTATTCTTTCTTTCCAGACCTTAGGTTTTTACTACATTTTGCTGCCTTACTGCATTGTCTAAAATCACCTTTCAATAAAGAATAAAATGTGATAGAGTTGGTATATTCTAGTCCTCTTTATTTTAAAAAGAATACTTCTGACATTCCAATATTAAATATGATAATTATACTAGATTTGAAGTAGGTATCCATTATTCAGTGTAGAGAAGTTTTCTGCTACTCTTGGTTTATTAAGAGCTTTTATGATTAATCAGCACTGCACTTTATATTAAATGTACTTTCTGCTAATGAAAAGATTAAATGGTATTTTGGTTTAATTTTTTAATACAGTATAATTCCATAATAGATTTTCTATTCGTAAACCAAACTTGTATGCACAGGATAAAATTAATTTATCATTATGTACTGTGTTCTTTAATGTCTGTATTCAATTTGGCAACATTATCTTAAAGATCGTTTCACCCGTTTTCATGTGTTGGTTGGAACTACACTTTTCCTTCCTTGTGGAATCTTTGTCTAGTATTCCATGGTACAGACAGTAACAGCTAAGGAGACAAAAGAAAGATTAGAATAAGGTTCAAACACTGGGAAAAGCCCTCTGGCAAACTCATGGAAAGTATATGGCAGCATTGGATGAATTTGAAATCTGCAGTGCATTGAAAGCTCCTGGAGATTGCCTTCAATGGAGAGGCAATAACAACAACTAAAATCCAAATTTCACTCCATCCTGAATGATTAACTCAGTCCCCTGCACTAATTCACTAAGATGACATATGTCCACTTGTCAATACAAATTAAAGATTTTAAAACCCCTTAGTGGGGAACAATCTCAGCATCAGATCTTTGTATTATCTTTTTTCCTCTTCAATTTTATTGAGAAATAACTGATCTATATCACCATTTAAGTTTAAGGCATACAGCATGGCAGCTTGATTTTACATATATTGGGAAATGATTACTACAATAGGTCCAGTTAACATACATCTTCTCATATGAATAAATAAAAAGAAAAGAAAGAAAAAGAGATTAAAAGGGAAGGATGATTTCCTTGTGAAGAGAACTCTTAGGATTTACTCTCTTAAGAACTTTCCTATATATCATACAGTAGTGTTAGCTATAGTCTTCCTCTATTGTACATTACATTCCTAGTGCTTCTTGTTTATCTTATAACTGGGGGTTTTTACCTTTTGGCCACCTTCCTCCATCCCCCCATTGCTTCTTCCCACCTACCCCCCTGCCACTATTCAACAAGTCTGATCTCTTTTTCTGTGAATTTGGGTTTGTTTGTCTGTTTATTTGTTATAGATTCCACGAATAGGCTAGATCTTACAGTATTAGTCTTTCTCTGTCTGACTTATTTCACTTAACATAATGTCTTCCAAGTCCATTCATGTTGTCACAAATGGTAGGATTTCCTTGTTTTTAATAGTTGAATTCTAAGATATTTTGTCCTTTTGGTTAGGGAATTGTCTTGAGGCAGGAAGGTGGGACAATTGAAAGTTTAACTCATTTTAATTACCGTCTCTTAGAGGTTATTGTCCTTCATTTCCTAATATCTTCTGTTGAAAACCATTGTTTTATATGTTTTGTCCAGTTGAGGGGATGGGGGTTGTTTCGTATGGGAGCATTAATTCTGATTCCTCTTTTTCTATCTTGAAAGATGTGAGGAAGCTAGTTAAATGGATACTCTAAGGAAAAGCTTCCAGGAAGAACCAGCTGTTGAAGGAATTATAAGAAGGTCAGTGAGGCTGGAGTAGAGTGAACAAAAATCTTAAATTTTTTGAACAGTTACTTCTGGGAAAGGAAAGTGTTTAAATTTAACTCAAGTCCTAAACCAATCTCATTGAGGTAAACTTTTAAAATACAGATCTTCCTTCATCAGGGAAATCCTTATTAATATATTGAAAGTTCAACGCATCTTAGTTCTTTTAAACTAAGGTGTTAAAAGCCTGTGCATGTGCATAAGCGGTTATTAAAATGAAAGTGACAGTATACAGACAGCATATTCAGGAGCTGAACTATATCTAATATATACCCAAAGTTCTGATTCATGAATATATATCATCTTTTGTAAATTTCATTGAGTGCATGCTAAAGAGACTGTCTTTTTCCCATTGGATATTCTTTCCTGCTTTGTCAAGGATTTGTTGACAGTAGAGTTGTGGGTCCATTTCTGGGTTTTCTATTCTGTTCTTTTGATTTATGTAATCAAGTGTGTGCTAAAAGTAGATGGCATGCCCAGGCTTTGACTGAGATTCTTATCCTCATTTAAAAAATTAGATTCTTTTAACCAAAGGGAGTTCCATGATTAAAAGAATCATTGCAACTAATTCTAAACTGGGGAAGATTTAAATATTGTTATTGTTTTTTTTTTTTTTTTGGCTAATAACTTATTCTGAGAAATGTTTTTGTTCTGTTTTCTCCGACAAAACACCCGTTGTTCCAATATTTTTATTTGTTTTTAATTGATTTTCAGGAGTTATCTATTAAAATATTGTTTTTGGCCAAACTCACTGAACAGCAACTTATCCCAATATATTCACCCTTAATAGCACAATTTGTTAATATGTATAGTGGTTTTACATTTCAATATATATAAATTTAACATTTTACCTATAAGAATGATCTCTGTTTCCAAGAAGAACAAAAACAGCAGATTTTTTACTGCATTGTCATATGTTTAACAATAAGTAGTCTCATATACCAAAAATAGAAGAAATATGAAAAAATAATTTTATGACTTTTCAGAAACAAAAATTACTATTTCCAAGTGTTGAGCATGAGGTGGAGGTATTGGGGCAAAGGATATTCTCTTGCTTTTTTAAAAAATATTCCATTTATTTATTTGACAGAGAAAGACACAGCAAGAAAGGGAACACAAGCAGGGGAAGTGGGGAAGGGAGAAGCAGGCTCCCACCAAGTAGGGAGCCCAATGCTGGGCTTGATCCCAGGACCCCAGGATCATGACCTGAGCCAAAGGCAGACGCTTAACAACTGAGCCACCTGGGTGTCCCTTCTCTTGCTTTTGTAGTAAGCTTCTTCACTTTGGATTCCATTATAGCTGATACAGATCTCATTAAGAGTAACTACTTCGGCTTTGCTTTTACTTACTGTATCAGGAAATATGTTTAATGAAAAGAAGATATATTGATGGTAAAATCGTAACTTTCTATCTGTGGATGTCAAGAAAATATGACATATTTTGTTTGTTGTTTTCATTTAGAACATATTTATTTTATATGGACTTCTGAAGTAGGTGAATTCTTTAATCACTCTTCAATATATGTTAAAACTACTACCCTAACTCTTAGTACATGGTGTTTATTTTAAAAACCAGAGCCTGTAAGGTTGTGTATATTTCTTTCTAGTACATATATTCTAGCTCAATATGATGTCCAATTAAAATACCGTTCATTTGGAAACACAAATTTCCATACTATTGCAAGTCATTTTGTAATACTTTCAAATAACTCATCGTGGCACGAAGTAAGAATTCATATTTCATTTTAGGGTCCAAGGCCACAGCGTATGCGGCCAAGCTGACAGTGCAGTGCGTTATTTCAGGGTCTGCTAGTCATATAGACCCCACTATGCAAGGCTCAGCTTGAAGTTGTGCAATGCACCAGCCCTGTTTTTACTCCGAATCTAAGCAGGAAATCAGGCATGATTATTAAATGTTTCAGAGGCCTTATGTTTATGTAATTAAGTGGTAGAAAACAACATCTGACTATGAAATACAAATTTCCTGGAAAACATATCCTATGTTTTCTCCTTGTATTTTTGTTTCACACATTTTGACATATAACTTCAGAAATAGAAGCTCATTCTTCAAAATTAATGTGTGTGCTATAGTTACAGTCTCCCAAGTGATAAAAATGCAACCCTCAGGATGGCACTTTTAATATAACAAATTGCTTTCTAGTATATTCTGTCCTATGTAACCACCTTTATTTGGCAGTTCTATGTTTGGTAGGTTGCTATTTAAGGCTCCAGTGTCCTAATAGGCAACTCATGTGAATTTAATAGAAATTTTAATTCTCTTGATTAATATTGCTTTAAAAAGCTCACAGAGAAAATACCACCTTGTCTTGTATTAAAACTTTGTCTGATTTTCAATGTGATTAGAATATGCTAGTATATCAATAAGTAAGAAATTATGTTTGAGAATTTGAAATCAAGTGGTTCATATGTAGTAAATCTATTGTGTAGCTCATATCACACAGTTTGTTGGAATGAAATCATTCTTTTGGCTC
>CM052883.1:17854092-17899052 GCA_028534135.1 Potos flavus | reverse complement strand
TTTGACAGCTGGAAAAGTATTAGACCTTGTCAGTAGAGAGGGTTAGAGGGATCACTGAAAGAAGGAGCCTCTCACTTCCTGGCTTTGAAGATTTTCTGCTCTTGCTCAAAGGACGTGGCTACCAGCAGCTAAGGTTTCTTGCTAGTGAGAACATCCCCATTAGAAACAACAGTCAGTTGTCTGCAAGGACCCAATGGTGAACATCCTTCCGTTAAGTTTCTCCAGCACCTGGCGGGGGAGCTTATCAGTGAATGTTGCTACACCCTAGTGGATGGCTTCTTAGCAAGTTTGTTGGCACTCCACTGGATTGCTTCCTGCTGAGTTTTACTGTTATCCCAGTGGGAGATTTCCTTCCAGCTAGCGCCAGCCAGGAACACCTCAACAAATTACTCTGTCATTTAGTGGGCCACAATTTCACTCTCTTGAATGAGATCTAAGCCTCAGTCTTAAGGGTTGGGAGGTGGAAACCTCTTTTGAGTGGCTGGCCCTTGTATATGCTTTTCTTTTTTTTTTTATCCTTTCGCTTTCTCTTCACTCATGCTATTATAAACTAGTTAATAATTTTATGAGAAATTTTTCCCTAATCAAATAACTTCTGTGATTTCTATTCCCTTAATATATCTTTACATAATAAATATGGATCTTTCATATATTAATGATGTAATTTAAGATGCTATTTTGTTGAGAAGGTAAAGAGGAAATACTTTTCCTTAACTTTCGAAAGTCTTTTCATCCAAAAACAATTTTAAAATGACCGGTGGACCTTAGGGGAAAAAAAATATGCAGAAAACCAAGGAAGAATCAGAGCAGATTGGAATACAGGTGGAATCTCCATCTGGAGCTAAAAGATGACAAAAATAAGTTTCCTAACATAACAGAAGTTTCAGACTGAAATGATGAAAGATGGACACTAGAAGGACTTCAGTGAACGCTCATAAACAGTGACACTGACAGTTTGATCTAATTTTCTTTTAATTTAATGCTTTTCTAGTCCAAACCCTATAGATTGGTTTGTTAAGACCAACATACACGTAATATGATATTGCTCTAATTGTCCCTTTTCTGAATTATATGTGTCATATTTTTTGAAATTGAAAGGTACAAAATAAGAAAAATAATGTTACATGCTAAGTATTTAAAGATGATAATAATGCATCATATATTCACAATACAGGAAAATTACTTCAACTTAAAAACAATTCAGTACTTATACCATTTGCAAAATATTTTCTTGTGTAGTAAGGATTTTGTACATAAAAAATCCTCAGTTGTCACCTTCACTGTAATTGCAATGACTCTAAATGACCCTATTTATAAGAATTCTTTAGTGAAACATAACAAATCTCATTTCCTAATAGTTTTTTTTCCTGGAAAGGTTCACTGTACTGTCTGGATTAAGTGTCTACTCTTGCCTAGAGGTGTTATTATGTGGATGAGAAGTTGGAGATGTCATTATGATACATAATTTTGTGGCTGAAATATATAATACTGCGAATTAATTTGTGACTAAAATTCAGTTTGCTTGTGATTAATATTTGGTTTGATATTATAAATCATGGTAATTATAGAGAGAGTTCTTGTTTTACAATTTTCTTCAAAACTGTTAAATCCGAAGTCAATTTCAATATCTGTGTGAATATGCATACAGATTATCCATGTCAGAGTTATTAGGAGTCTTTGGTAATTATGTATGTATACATATATATAATTATAGTAAACATACATATTGCATTATATGTAAATACATGTATTACATGTTTGCATATATATATAAACAACCTTATTTTCTTTTGGAAGTAAGTCATACTATTATGCAATTATACTGTTGATCATATCACATCACTCTTTTCATCAATTCCTAATAGATTTACCTTATTTTTGAATATTTGACATGTTGTCAGATTCTTAGCACCATTTAGCACCATTCATCTAATGAGGGAAAAAAGAAATGAAAGCAAGGCAAGAAAAACTTACTCAAGAAATACTTCAGACATGTTCAGTATTGATGACTTAATAGAGTTTATTTTAAATAATACATATGCTTTATTGTTCCAAAGATGTTGACTGAGGACACATGTGTACTTTCCCCAAATGTCTGGAATAATAGTAAATGTATACAAAACCCATGGTAAGACAGGGAATGAGTGTATGTTTGTGGGTTGTGGGGGTGATGGCAGGGGATATATTCACATTCATCAATTTGGGTGCATTTCTGAAAGAATAAACACATTGGTTCACACAGAGCAAAGATTAGGAAACCATAGCGATTGATCTGTATTATGAAAGGAATCCATAGCATTTTGAAAATGTTTTTAAGGAAGAAAGTAGGTTCATTTTTTTTTTTTTTAATAGTATGATTAGGAGGACAAAACGATACTGTTTCGGGAAATTGAGCGTATTACATTTTCTCTGTTAGGGAAAAACACAGGTGTTAAAAATTTTAAAACACACACACACCCCACACAAAATTAATCGTATAGAACACATTTGAAATACAAAAGCAAATTAAACAAAATATTAAAGGAACTGATATGATTTCTGAAAAGAAAACAATAGAAATTGTTTTCTAGAAAAATTTGTTTCGAGGAACAAGGGTGTAAAATGATACATGATTTCTTTTCCTTTTCTATGGGTCTAACGTGCAAGTGAAAAACATATATCATTTAATGAGTTTATTGAAACTGTCAGGAAAGAAAAACACATGCTGTGTGATTAATCAAGATATAAGACAAAAGCCTGTGCCCTGTATTCAGGGGCCTAGAGTTCTTAAAATGTAAACTTTCACTTTATAGGATAAACAATCTAAATCTGCAAGCCTCTAACTAATACTACCATTTTGTACTGCAGGTAAGTAGTGACATAAAAATGATTAACAAAAAATATTAAGAGTATTCAATTTTTCAGGGCACCTGGGTGGCTCAGTTGGTTAAGCAGCCATCTCTTGATTTCAGCTCAGGTCATGATCTCAGGGTCTTGGGACTGAGCGCCCTCATCTGGCTCTGTTTTCAGTGTGGAGCCTGCTTGGGATTCCCTCTCTCCCTCTGCCTTTGCACTCTCTCCCTCTCTCAATAAATAAATAAAATCTTTTTTTTTTTTTAAGAGTATTCAATTTTGGGCGCTTGGGTGGCTCAGTAGGCTAAAGCCTTTGCCTTCGGCTCAGGTCATGATCTCAGGGTCCTGGGATGGAGCCCCGCATCCGGCTCTCTGCTCAGCAGGGAGCCTGCTTCCCCCTCTCTCTCTGCTTGTCTCTCTGCCTACTTGTGATCTCTCTCCTCTGTCTAATAAATAAATAAAATCTTAAAAAAAAAGAGTATTCAATTTTGGGGTCAACCTATAGAAAAACACAGAAGAGAGTTTAGGATTCGGAAAATAAAATCCCAGGTCCAGCCATGTACAAATTTAATAAGATAATTAACTCTGTAAAACTATACATAGATTAAAAATAAACATAAAATAACACCCCAGTACTCTTGGGAATTTAAGGGAAATTATCTTAGGCTTGATAAGCAATTAGGGGAAAAAAACAAAAACTCATCCCTGAAATATTTAAGCATAATGTAGTCTTCATTTAGCTTTCAGTAGTCCAAAATTATCAATAAAAAATGAGGTTATATTTATTCTTGAGAGAGGCATTAGTTAATCACTGTATATAATTATCAGTTCTTTATGGAGGCCCTTACATAGTGTCAGATTCAAATTAATATCACAGATAAATTCCAATTAAAATGAACTACTCACAGTAAAAAGTTATTAAGCACCCAGGGAAAGATGATGCCATAATAAAAACCAGCACAATGAGTTCCGCAGACTGTGGATACTGGGATTTGAAGATATAAAATTAAAAATACCTAAGATTTTTTTTTAAGAAGAATTACCTATTTTAAAATACATGAGGAGAAGCAGAAACTATATTGAATACCAGGCATGGAAAATGAACTATTAGAACTTTTAGAAATAAAATACTGAATAATTGAAATTGGAAATCAAACACAGGCTTTAGGGCAGTATAAATGTAGCTGATAAGAGAATTAAAAGCTGGGAAATAGGGGCGACAACGTGGCTCATTTTGTTGAGTGTCCCACTTGATTTTGACTCAGGTATCGATCCCAGAGTCCTGGGATCGAGCCCCGTGTGGGGTTCTCTGCTCAGTGGAGAGTCTGTTTTTCCCTCTCCCTCTGCTGCTCTCCCTGCTGCTTCTCTCTCTCTCTGTGTGAGATAAATAAAATCTTTAAAAAAATTATAATAAAATTAAAAATAAATAAATAAAATTTTAAAAAACAAAACAAAAACCAATAAATAAATGAATAGATAAGCCTGGGAAATACGTTAGAAGAAATGTTTATACCATTTAACATAGATATTCAAAGAGACGGGAAATATGGAACAGAAAGTAAAAATATGGAGAGATTTTATGTAATATATGTTATGTAAGTATAATTGAAATTCACTGATGAAAGGAAGTAAAAAATGGACATAACTCTATTAGAACATTAATATTAAAAATATATGTAGAAATGATGAAAGAAACCAATCAAAACATCCAAGTAATGTCCCAAAAGTAAAAAAAAAGAAATTTACACCTAACGTTATTTTTAATATCTGCATTTAAGTTAATTTCAAGCTTTTAATATCTCTATTTTATATTTAGATGTTACATTTAATATCTATATTCATATTATCTGTATTTTACATATTTTATCTATAAGGTATCTGTTTTCATATTTATCTATTTTTAATTTTATCTATATTTATATCATATAGTGTATGTGTTATATAATTTATATAATATAGATGTATGTTTATATCTATATATCTTCTATATCTAATATTTACATATATTTATATTAATCTGAATGCAAACATTTGGTATCCAAAGTAGAGATGATTATTACTTACCTATTGCCAAAAATTATGCCACATCCTATGTACATTATGTACATGAGGCTGTGTTCATCTGCTCTGGAAAAAAAAAATTCACAGAACTGAAATTGAGGGTCCTACGTGGTTGAGTATGTATGGTCATACATTATCTGGCAGAATTTATTTTTTCGAGGGTCAGAATGATGAATCAAGTGTGATATCATAGGAACCATCACCTCAGCATGCTCTGATCTAAACTGATCACTAAACTCTGTCATTCCCCTGTAATGTGATACTGTTTCAGATTTCAGAGGTTTTCAATATAGAGCTTCTGTTAATGATCAAGCATGACGATTCTATTTACACAACTGGAAATGGGGAAATGACCATGAGAAGGACTTGGTTCAGCACTCCACTTATTAGGCATGCCCCATTTACCTCCAAATGGAATGGAGAACATAATGTGATAATACTGTGGATCCCTGGGGTATAAACACAGAGATGGACACCATTTTCAACAGTGCTTTAAATGGGTAAATATTCTCTCTATCTCAGTATTCAATTATCTGAATAAATGGCTGTAAGTCCCCTAGGACTTGGGAAATCATAGCCATATATTACCATGGTTTTACAGAGACTCCTCATGGGGATCTGGGTTCTCCTTGAGTTCTGGGTCTGAAAACTGGCTAAGGTCTAGAAATTAGGAAAAGGGTCATGGCTTTATATTGGGACCTCTGTTTTCAGCTTCCTGACCATCTTTCCTTAATCTCTTTAGGTTGCTTAACTTAGAAATTCTCTTGGTGGCTATTTTGTGTCCTTAAGCTTTATATATTCTAATAACCATCTTCAGAGTTTTTTGAACAGCCTTTCTAGCCCCTCATTGACTGTCACTCTGACCTTGCTGCTCATTTCTGTTTTTGAACTTACTTAGCTTCTGATGGTCTTGACCTCCACAAATTTGATATTCTATTTTCACCATGGCTCTAGTATACCCTAGTTTGGGAAGGGTCTTCTTTGCCCTGCCCTAGCCTGCGATGACAGCCTCCTCTGAGATTCTCAACAATGCTTATGCCCCTCCTGCCAGTGTGTTTCTTTTCAATTAGTGAAGAGACTGTTCTGCAGGTCCTTCTCTTGAACATAGCATGCTGATGTGTATTCAGGCCAGATAGGGCATTTTCAATGTACCACGCCTACTTCCCTAAACCTGTTGGTTTCTCCTTTCAGCCTTAACCATGCCAGTCAAAGATGGCAGGTCAAGCATTTTTATTTCACTTAATGAGGGCCATTTCCATGCTTCCAAGAGCCGAATAGAAATAGCATATTAGTCTTTGCCAGATATTACTTCATATATCATGGGGCAGTGGTCTCATTTCAAAAGGTCTACCTTCCAGCATAATTCCGCATTTCACTGGATTCATTTGGCCCCTCAGGGTCCTGACACTCTCCTGACTCCTATTGGCTAGATCCTGTAGTACCATCAACATATATCACCTGTTTTCTCCCTCAGCAGGCCCAGCGTATCTCTGGCCATATTATATTATAATTTGAACTTAGTTATTGGTTCGGCAGCCAGGCAATGAGGAGGTTAGAGATGATCCTGAGGAGAGCATGCATTGGCACTCAAGGAAGAAATTCATAAATCGGGGAAACAGGGGCCATTTCTGTATACTCACAGAAAACAAGATGATCTTGGGTTGCATTCCAAGTCTCAAGGTCCCATTTCTTCCCAACAAGGACCATGATCTACTACAACTACAACCTACACTTACATTCTCCCATCCACTGAATTTCCAGGTCTTAAACTGAGTTTGTTTGCATTGCCCTCTGGCTAATTGAGATGAAAATTCTGTTAAATGTGTCAACCGAGACTCTCTGACTTTACTTGACTTTATTCTGGTAATTAATCATGTTTGGCCATATATTATCTTTTCCAATGCATCAATAAGACTCAGCAAAACTCAGCAATAGCCATCAACTCTCTTTGTGTTTATAAATAATACTTCCTTGAACCTTTCATATGCATTGGATGTTTCACTCATTGTGACTTTAAATTGTACCAATTTGGTTAGAGCTGAACTGTTTCCCAGAACTCCTTTTCCTGTATGTTTCTAATTAGAATCGACCACGAGAGATCTTTTTGTGTGAGATTGTAAGGGCAGAGAATGCAACAGAAGTCCCATTTGTTGTTTCATTTTGAGAAATTAATTGAAGATGCTTTTGTAATTCACACATACCAGTTACCTGTTGGCTAACCTTATTGGCATGGGACATTCATGCCTGTAAGTGTTCTACCCTACCCTAGATCCTCCTTCAGCTTCTCTGAATCCTGGGCAGATGTGTGTTTAGTTCTAAGACAAATGATGCCAGCTTCTTCCTTAGAAAACTCACTTCACCAAGAGTAGAGGTAAAGATAACTGGCATGAGTTCTAGTCTACGAGTTTGTTCTCTGCAGTTTCAGCTTGCATCTGTCTTCTTCCTAAGTGCTGCCCTGTGACAACAGCTTTCAGAAACAATTATGTAAGATCAAATCCACGTAGCACATTCCTTCCATATAACTTCTAGTTGTTCTTCTTGGATTAAATCCTGACTGATAAAGTGCTCACCAGTGCATTATTTCATTCCAGTTTACTACAATAAAACTCTTAACAGTGTCTTCATTACACAATGCCACAGACTGTTAGTGATAAGGCCCTACTTTGCATCCCACCAGCAGGAGATGTCTAGTCCCTAAATACCACTGTAGGATCTGCTTAATTGTATAACTCATAGCGTCCACTGTCTCGAGTCAAGTTTCCTCAGAAACAGACTCTGAGGCAGACGACTGCTTGCAGGAATCTTATGGAAGAGTGCTTTCAAAAATATCAGTACAAGGAAATAAGGGAATCGGGATTGGGCAGAAGAAAAAATTCATCTGGATTCAGATGAGTTTCCTATGCACACTACTCAGTGCCTATGCTTGAAGGATGTGCAGGAATGTGAGAGAGCTCTGGGAATGTCTTGCAAGACAGAGTTATCAGGGATGTAAACCAGAGGGGCTGACCTTTGAACCTGCTGGCCACTGTGTACAGATGGAAGCAATATCCAGAAAAAGAGTTAGCTACGAGTCATTGGCAGCCCACAGTTCTGGTGCCTAGGGCAACAGTGGTTTAGTCTGACAGCTAAGAGTTCCAACACGGTATGGACTACACCGTAATATGTAACTCTATGAACCATCGTTACCTTCCCCTATTGTGTCAGTTCTTTAACCCATGTCAACACAGATTCGTATCACCTGATGTCGCCTTCCAATTGAACCTCTTACTTTTATCCCCCACGTCTTCATTTTACCCCGTTCACGGTTTGAATCTACATAATTTCATTTGTAGATATTTACTACATCTTTCCTGCTCTGTCTTTTTACTATGATTGTATGTGAGTTGCTAGAATAAACATTCTCTTCCTTTCTGCATCAAATAAGCAGATGGCTGTTTCAATACTGTGAAATATGAAAGTAATTAAATGAATTCAAAGATAATCATGCATATATTTCTATTTTCCCACATAAGATAACTTTGTTTATGCTTACAAATATATTTGACTTTTAAAATGATGTCATTATATTCTTATTTTCACTTGTCAAATAGCTTAATCTAAACCAGACAACAGGATTTTCTCACTGTGATTAGGAGCCGAAATTTCCTAAGAACCGAAATAAGTGTTTTTTAAGAACTTGGAAAATTTTGATTGATCGTGATTCCTATCAGCATCATGGGAACGGGGTTCTCATATTTACAATTAGCCAATGCCAAACGTGGTTGGACATTTGAATCATGATGGAGATTTTGAAGAAAATGGATTCTTAAATCAATATTAATTGAATTCCAGTACCAAAAAAGAATCTCTATGAAAAGGCTTAGGAGTGGGTTTTAGAAAGTTCTTCAAATAATTCTGATTACCAGCCAAACTTTGGAAATATCAGACTACATCAAACTCATTTATTATATAATCTATTAACTTACATAGAATATGAAGGCCTTATGTTACCAAGGATCTCATAACATTCAAATCAAAGAGTGTCTGCAGAGGTTTTCCCTTTGCTATTAGTTAGAAAGTGGTATGAACAATCCATCATAAAACATCTTCCAAACTTTATCTAGGGAAATATTACCATCACTTAGTGGAAGATACATCCTAACCATCCTCATGGAATTGAACAGATAAAAGAAAAAAAGAAGAAGAAGAAGACCTTAATTTTTGTTAAACTGACAAATGTGGGTAACTGAAATGGCAGTATTTAAATTGTGTTCATTATTAAAGAAGACCCATTGAAAATACATGCTCAAAATGAATGCATATTTGTTTTACTCTTGAGTATATTTCTTTTGTTTTTCTTACTTATGTTAATATGATTTGAAATATAACTAAAGGCAAAATATATTAATCAGTGTTTATTATGGACCTACTGTTTTTTAGTTATTATCAATATAATCTGAAATATAAAATTCAAGATTTCCCATCGTCCATGAAGCTTCACAGGAAATATAATAATGTAGTGTAATATAATATAATATAATATAATATAATATAATATATATTTAATATTCAGGAACTACCTTGCTTTAGTGCTTATTTAATTTATACTTAGATGCCCCTTAATTTAATTTACACTTAGATGCTCCAAGTGACATCCACTATCTCAGGTCAGGTTTCCTCAGAAGCAGACACTGTAAAAGACAATTGGCTTACAGGAATACTATTGGAGTGTTTTCAGGAACATCACTAGGAAGGAATGGGGAAGTCAGTGATTTGTTTTATTTTGTTTTGTTTGTATCTAGCATCGATAACTGTAAAATAAATAAATTCGACCTAGAATTGTACAGATAGTCTAAGTATAATCCTATCTGATATAAGAAGGTCAGAGTCAATATTTTTCTGTCCTTGGATCTTTATCATGCATAAAATAATATATTTTAATTTATTTTCATTATATTTAAAAAGTGGCTCCCATGTAAGTATGCAATTTTCTTTAAAAATTAGACTTAAAATTAAAATTAATTAATAGCACAATTGTGTGAATTCATTATACTTTTCGTATAAAATAGATTTTTTCACTATTGGAGAGATAAGCTATTAGTTTTGTCCCTTTACCAAAAGGAAATATTTTATTCATTAAGCACATTCAGATACCTGTTTTCTGGTTTTTTTTGGGGCAGGAGGCTTGCCAGAATGCATACATTTTGTACCGGAGACTTTATTAAAGACTATAAAAAACTTTGACTTTGGAATTTTGTTTTAAAAATATTTTATATGATAAAATATAAAATAATTTTATAAAATAAGAAAAAAAATAAACATTTTGAACAAAACAAGACATTGTAGAAAAATACTATTACCTAAGATCATACGCCCTAAGCCAAAATCATTTATAAGTTAGTAGCTATGCATTGGTAACTGAGAAATTGTAAGAATTAAATAATGAGAAATTTGTATTCACATTTCTCTGAATTAATGATCATGCAGTTTCAGATAGAAGAGTAATATATGCTGTAATCAGAGAATCTAAATTCAGTATTTGAAGTCATTGACATTTAAACATTTTTGAGCCAACTATATATAGCCTATTTACAAGACAGTTACTCAGTAGCTAAGTGTCCTGCTTGGGTCAGAACTGAGGTACTGTTCCTGTTGAGTGGTGTTAGGCAACACTGCCCCCTAGAGGTTGTCTGAATATTCCCAATAGACAAGGTTCCCACCTGTTAAGAAAGACAAGAAATTTCTTAACTGCTAAACAATGTTAAGGACCATAGCAAATGGGTACGGTACCACTTCATTTCAAGTGTGATGTATGAGATCTGAGAAATCTATGTAAAAAGAAATGGAAATCTTTAACAACTGGAGTGCAGACATGTACTGACAAGTCTGTGGTCCTAAGAATGGCTCTGGGTGAAAGTGGGGGCCAGGTTTGAGCATCAGAGGAAGCAGTTTCCACATTGTGCAAAACTGACCTTGGAAATCACTCCATCCCATTGCTCTCTGTAAAGACTCTGCACTCTGTAGGAATGAAGACTATTCCATAAAGTAAAACCATCCCATCCGAATTTGTAACTCTGACGCTGCAACTTTGCCTGAAGGGGCAGATTTTCACAATGCGGAAGGTGACTTATCAGTAATCAGGAATGAAGAGTATCAGAGACCAGTGATAGAAAAGAGGATGACTGTCATTTAGGAAAGGCCTGGAATGGAGAGGAGGGGAGGTGCACCATGGAGAGGACTTGCAGAATCGCAGCAATGACTTTGTAACTGGGTTTTATAAATGGATGGTAATTTCCCAGGAATTCTGTCAGGTGAGTCCAGGAGGATATGGACTCTCGCTACATAAAATAGAAATGGCTCAAAATGCTGAATTCAAGATAATACATAAAGTTATAGAAGTCTGTACCTGCTAATTAGTGAAGGAAAGGAAGGAAGTTATCTAGCCCTTCAGAAGTATTACCAGAATTATTTATTATATATTTCATTTTTTATAAAAGTGAGGGAGAAAAAGTAAACCTATGAAATAAAGCTATGGTATAGTTGAAATAAAGATAATTCTTCAACTAAAGGGTGAAAACTTGACATCGTGTCTCAGCATTTGTGGCCAGGTACTCCATTTACTCTTTAAAATAAATAGTTGATTTACCAAGGTCTAAAGTCATCTAATCCTATTTTTTATAAAGGTCAAATGTCCTAAAAATTACCTCACCTAGATGATCAAGCTTTACATCAACAGCGATGTCATGTTTCTGATAATATATACCCATAATAAGGTCTGATGAAAAACTTATGTAGAAGTAAAATTACTAGAACAGAACAGAAGATTATTGAATTAGGAAAATGATCACTGTTGAACAGTGGCAAATGCCAGAGAGGAAAAATAGCATAAATTAAGAGTTAATATATGTTTCATCATAGCAAACCATGCTAATTGGGGAACTAAAAAGTCCAAGCATAAGATTTACTGTAAAAATTTAAATTAATATTCAGTTTCAGTCTTACCGAAATGTATCAGCTTTCTCAACAATCACAATATTAGAATTTTGGAAGATGATACTTTTTAAACTATGCCTTACTTTTGAAAGATCTCTGAGAAAATATTACATTAAGAAAGAAAGCAGTGTGTTGTGCAGACTTTTCTGCCATATTTAATTATGAACACTATTTTCCCAGGTGAGGATTCCCCAATTTGTAGTTGTGTTTGGTTGCTTAGTACCTTTTGAATACAACATGTGCTCTTCAACACCATGAATGTTCTGGTTCTCTGTGCTGGGAAGATGGGGACAATTTTGGTTAATATTCTAGACAAAGTATTTCACTAAAACTGTGAAACGTGGAGCATCTATTTTATTTGGTTAAATGTGATTGGTTAAATAATTATTTTCCCTCATTTTCAAAACCACCTAAAGTGACAATAAAGTAATGAAAAAGACATAAACCCATAAAGAGAGTGAGAAAGAGAAGGCAAAGAAAAGGTGTCAAAAGATTTGTTAGGCAGGGAGTGAATAAAGAAGTGGCACCTGAGTTAATAGGAAAAAAGAGAGCTAAAATTCGAATGCCTGCAGGAGAATGGAAAATAGATATTAGAGCCACTGCTATTGAAAAATCCTAGAAAAATCTAAAAAATTGAAGTAATCAAATATCTCTAAATTTGGGGTCCCTTTTGTCACTGAAAACAAGAGTACTTAGTGAAATTCTTTATATGAGAAATGTAAACTTGTTATTTTATCGAAGCCCTGGCTGAAGGCAGGGCTGCAGGGAATTAGAGAGAATTCAGCATGTAGAATTACACTTCCTTTTCCAATTTCCAGTAGTTCTTCTAACTCAAGGAGTTACCAGGTGTAGCTGAGGTTGACAGAGATATTAATGAAAACTTAGAAGTAAGTGACAGTTGCTTTACTGAAGGATAAAACTCCCAAATCCCTTACAATATTTTATTACTTATTCATGGTAGTCAAATTTACATACCCCAAGTATGAGATTAGAAAATTCCTTGCTTCAGAAATCTGCACTATCTAAAGGAAGAGAGATTTAAAAGAATACTCTTAGTAGGGGCTCAAAATCCAGAAGTTGGAAGTTACTATTCCCACAGAAATGGAAATGCCTGGTCTTTTCCCAATAGCACCACACAAAGTCCCACCAGTTGAAACAATCTCTATAATTACACAAGGTTTATTTGGTTTCTTGGTTTTAGTAATTTGGAACAAGATACTTATGTATTTTAAATTTTATTAAGTTTTTTTAAAAGGTTTATTTGAGAGAGAGGGAGACAGTGAGTTGGGGGAGGGACAGAAAGAGAGGGAGAGACAGAATCCTCAAGCAGACTCAGGGCTTGATCCCAGGATCCTGAGATCATGACCTGAGCTGAAATCAAGAGTAGGCTGGTTAACTGACTGAGCCACCAAGGAGCCCCTATTATGTTTTTTATTTTAATTCAAGTAGAGTTAACATACAGTGTTATATTAGTTTCAGGTGTAGAATACGGTGATTCAACAGTTCTGTATATTAGCGCTTATCGTGGTAAGTGAACAAAATATCTAATTTTCCTAAGGGTCAGAAAATTGTGCCAGGGGAATGCTATTAATTGGGTTCTTTCTTTCTCAACCCTGATATTGCATCTTAGCCAATCCTTTGGCCACTTTTTTCTCCTTGATCGTCAATAAATGATATAGCAATATTAGCAAGCCTCCTTGTGACATTTCAGTGATATAATTAGTGAAAATCCATCCATTTTTTATTGGGTTCCTCCCATATCCCAGGGTCTAGACTAGGCCCTTTATGTACACTGGTCATTAACCTATAATAACGTTAGCTCATGATAACTTCATTAGGTAGTAGATCTTATTATCCACGTTTTATAGAATTGAATTTTAAAGTGGCAGACACAGAATAAGCATTCAAAGGCTGCTATGTTTTTATAAACATAAAAATTAGAATAATTTAAAGCTTCCAAAAATATGACAGATGTATAAGGATTTCCCATATACCCCATACTCAGCCATATTGTTAATATCTTACATTAGTATGGTCCATATGTCAGAACTAATGAACTAATATTGATACATTATTAGCTAAGCCCATACTCTCTTAAGATTTCCTTAATTTTCAACTTATGTCCATTTATTCTTCTGGGATCCCATCCAATTTACCACATTACATTTCAGTAATCGTGTCTCTTTAGGCTACTCTTGGCTGTGAGTTTCTCAGACTCTCTGACAGTTCAACAGTTGACTCTTGACAGTTTGGAGGAGTACTGGTGAGATATTTTGTGGAATGTCCCACAATTGAGGTCGGTCTGCTGTTTTTTCCTCTTAAGATTAGACTGAGGTTATGAGTATTTAGGAGGAATATCCAAGAGATAAAGCACCACTCTTGTCACATGTCTTATCATAGGGTACAGATTATCAATGCGACTTATCACTATTGATGTTAAGCTTCATCATCTGGTAGCATTCTCTTTTTTAGGTTTCTCCACAGTAAATTTACTTTTTTTTCCTTCCCTTTTCATACTTTACTATTTAAAAAGAAGCCAATATGTGCATCCCACACTTAGGGAATGGGGAATAACACTTTACCCTCAAAGACTTCTATAAACTAAGAGGATTTCTTCATTTGAGATGTGTCTGTGTCTGTTCTCCCCATTTATTTATTATATCTTGTATTTGTGTCAGTATTACTTGAAAATATGTATTTGACAAACTGGGTTATAATCCAATAAGACTTCATTTAGTTTGTTGCTGAAATTTTTCCAGGTTTGGCTATTGAGAGCTTTTTCATTTTGTTGCTATGTCCCATTGACAAGTGTGTGTGTGTGTGTGTGTGTGTGTGTACTAAACAGTCTAAATACACATAGCTAATTTTTTTTTCATATATCCATCTTTATATTAAGCAAAACCTATATGGATATTGATGTCTCCAGCTCTAACCTATCCTTCCAGTCTATTTGTAACCTCCCCCCATAGCAGTGAGAAACTTGAATTCCATCATCTTCCAGTGCGAACATAGAGAGGCCAGGTAGTAGAGGCTTCACTCAAGTACTGTAAGTGCCAATCATAAGGGATTGCAATACTTTACAGTTGATGCAACCTCCACATTCAGTCTAGGTTTGTGGGATAAGAGCAATATCAGTGGGGAAGGTCAAGTAGAAGTCTCTGAAGCCACCTTCTCACCAGCCAAGATACTAAATCAAAAATAATAACATATTACTTGGGGCACCTGATTGGCTCAGTGGTTAAGTGTCTGCCTTTGGTTCAGATCATG
Organism: Potos flavus; assembly: GCA_028534135.1. Taxonomy (NCBI): domain Eukaryota; kingdom Metazoa; phylum Chordata; class Mammalia; order Carnivora; family Procyonidae; genus Potos; species Potos flavus. The sequence goes on along the minus strand of CM052883.1, from coordinate 17,883,920 downwards.
ATCCCAGAGTCCTGGGATCGAGTCCAGCATCGGGCTACTTGCTCAGCGGGGAGTCTGCTTCTGCCTCTGCCTGCTGTTCTCCCTGCTTGTGTTCACTCTCTTGCTCTCTCTCTCTCTGACAAATAAATAAATAAAATATTTAAAAAAAAATAACACATTACTTGAGGGCTGGGGGTTTGGGGGGGAGGTTGGGATGAGTGCCATCCTTAAGGATCTAAAGGATACAAGGGTTGCGATCCACATCATGTTTCTAATTAATCCACTATTTTGACACCCGGGAAAATGAATGGATGCTGGGAGCTGTTACTGTAAGTTACTATAAACATAAAGTAGCCTTAACGGTAGCTCCCATGTCTGATGTAGTATTTTTAGTAGAACAAATTAATGTGGCCTCAAGTATATGGTAGGCAATCATCAGTCTGGTGAAAATATTATTTCCTATCCCATTCTGAAACAATTCAGGCTCACATGGAATGGACTATAGCATACATGTGTATTAATATCAGGGTTTGCCAAACTATGGTTACCAGGTCCAAGATGACCTGTGGCCTGTTTTTGTAGGGATTCAGAGCTAAAAAACATTTTATAATTTTAAAGGTTGGAGAAGAAGTAGGAGGGGGAAGAGGAGGAGAAACAAGAAGATGAAGAGGAAATTAGAGAGAATATATGTAGCCTGCAAAACCTAAAATGTCCACTAATTAATCATTTACAGAAAATTCTTGCTGGCCCTTGATTTATATTAATGGCATTTGAGCATATCAAGAATACAATATTGATATGTTACATCTATCACATTATGTTGTGGTCAAATAACCAAGAAGTGGCTACCATGTTGGAGGCCTTCATCTATCACATATGTTCTGGAAGGTAATAGCTAAAGCCTATGAAGTTTTTTTCTTCAATTTTCATGCATCAAGAGTATAGCTTTTGCCATGACTTCCCCTCCAAAGTCAATGATAAATATTGCATCTTATCACTCTTACCATCACTGAGGAAGCATGATACATGATGGGCCCCTTCAGGTATGGAAGCAGCATATTGCACATCTAGGAATATCCTTCCAGACCATATACCCATTTAGCGAAAAGCTCCCAGCTTTGAATGACATTATGATCATGAAAGGACTCTTGGATAGATACACGCTGTGGTGCAAATGGGCCTGCCACTGGGCCATGCAGTACAGCAGACCTTATACTACTGAAGCTACCAGTGGTGGGGAAAGATGCCATGTAGAACTGGTAGCAAGTCCTAGTTAAAAAATCACAACAAAGTCCCAAGAGTTATAAAGCAAGGACATGCCATCAGCAACAAAGAATTATAAGGCTTTTGAAAAATAACTCCTCACATACTCCTGGCACTGACCATAGATAGTAAGTGACTATGTGACTGCAACAGTCAGGAGCTGGACTTGATCAGATCCAGCATGTCATAAAGCAGGGTTGGCACAGGAAATAACCCATTTAAGGCGGAAGAGGCATATTCAGAATCTGCATGAGAAAGACCAAAAGGAACAAAAAATGCTACATGAGCTTATAGTTCATAGCCCCATTTTAACCCCACTGTTTTACTAGTGGCCCTCTCTCAACTCATGACTTTCTGTGTGGGGCACCCTATACAACCACTTGAAGGAGTAGGGAAAACCTTCAGTTATTGATGGCTCATCTCAGTTTGTGGGTGAAGGCAAAAATAAAAGAGTGGCCTTGAATGATAGTGGTTAGTGAAAAGACTGCCGGGGGACCAAGTTTTAGTCAGGTTACCTATTCATCCATTTTTTATGGAAGAGAAGTGACCTGAGATTAGGATACACGTAGATCGATGGCCATTGGATAATAGTCTGGCCAGTTTCTCCATGTTCTTAAAAATGAATGAGTGGAATATTGGACAAGTCTTGAGTAGAAACCTGTAGAAGAACATGTGGAATGTGAATGAAGTAAAACATTCATACTACTTATTAACATCCAGAGATTAAAAACTACTCATTGGCAAAATAGCATGGGTTCAGTGATGTAACTACTATTATTGCTAATCCTCTAATCAGCCAGCAACAAAGAATACTGAGTCCATGATACAGTAACATGGGCATGAAGAGATCAATAGCCACTTAATGACAAATTGACTACATTGGTCACCTTGTACTCTAAAAGGGCCAAAAATTTGTTCTCACAGAAACAAATATATATTCTGGGCATCAGTTTGCCTTTCCCGGCTATAGAACTTCAACCTACACCACCATATTAGGAATTGGTGCTTATTTAACCTATAGCATGGGGTACCACATAATCAGCTTAGTGGACTCACCACGAAGCAACCAGATGTGAGAGTGGCTTATAGTTGAAACCTACTGAATGAGTAACGTCCGCACCATCTAGAAGCTGATAGACTCTTAGAGTGCTGAATTGGCTCTGGAAGGAATAGATAAAGTCCAGCTCAGAGCCAAAACTCAGCCAACATGCCGCCATTATCCAGGATACAGTTTCTGTAATAAACCAAGGATTGCTAGACGCTGTTGTGTCCCAAATAGGAAGTATCTATGGTTCTGGGAACCAAAAGGCAGAAACAGGAATGGCTGCACTTATAATCATTTCCAGTAAATTGTTGGAGGGTTTTCTGTTTTCTGTTTGCACAGCTTTGGGATCTGCAAGATTATAGGTTCTTCTGCTAGAGAGAAACGTCAAGAGTCTTTCTGAATTATAAGCTACACGTGATCCCTGAGCACGCTGGGCTTTGATTGCAGGGACCCGCAGGAAGGAAGAAGTACAAATATATTACAAGCAATAATTTTCCCTGATCACCAGTAGATGGCAAGGCTCCTGTTATATATTGGGGGCAGGGAGGAATCCATACGGGACCAAAATCATCTACTGGAATTGGCCCCCGGACTTGCTTAACTAATTTTGACTTGTGAAAGAACACAGGGAGCAAACCCAGCCTGAGAGGAATACGGGTGTCAGAGGCTCAGGCCATGTGTGTATACATTTGGGTCATATCACTACATAAATCAGCAAGATGAGCAGAGGCTAGGAGGATCTGAAATGGATAGTGGAGGAGGAGAGATGAATGTCCATTGTCCTCGAGATCTACAGCAGGACTGTAGTTGGTCCCATTAGTATCCTACTTCTAAGTTTGCCTTCAGGAAGAGAAGCCCAGGGAATTCTGGAAGATTTACTGGATATACGCAACATATATGTGACAGTATATCCAAGTGACCAAAGGAGACAGACAGTGTTTCTGACTAATAGCCCCTACAAGGGAAAATGGGCTGCCCACCTAAGGGACTGCATTCGGCAAGCAGCTTCCAGCCCTGAGATCCTCAGAACGCACCTCAATACAGAGCCTCTTGCTCCATATCACCTTATTTCTGGGACAGCTGATGCAGAGTGACGGAATAAGATATAGTGTAAAGCTGAGCAATTTAGGCTGAGTATAGAACAGCTGTGATGGGCAATACTGATTCGAGAACTTCAGACAAGAATGGCTGAGGCCACATTGAGGCTGCCTCCCAGCTCAGCTTCTTCCTTTGCCCAGGGTTTTTTTGTTTTGTTTTGTTTTTTCTTTCTTGGTATTACTTAATTTCTGCATAGGACCAAGGATTTTTTTTTCCCCAAATTAAGCTCAGATTACCAAAATTCTTAGAATAGAGGCAAATATTTTAACTTGGTCATGTAAAATAATCATTTTGGCTATGGTCACATCTGGTTAGTACAGAACTCTAGTCATTTTTTTGAGAACGTGGATGACTTTTTGAGTACTGTACAGTGAATTAAGGGAACAGTATGACTCATTTCAGAATCTCTGAGGATGTCATTAATAAAGCAACTCTCTATAGTTTTTAATTTTTGAGCTTATTATTCCTAAGTGGTTTGATGTCAGTTAGGAAAATAAATATAAAGAATCCATTAGGTTAAAAATTAAAGGAGCAAGTTGCAGAGGAGTTTTGTCCTGCAGAAGGAGTCAACTCCATCATCATTGGCTCTGTCATTCTAACAAGAGGAGAAAATGTGTTTCCAATGACATAACCAGGGTAAGTTATTGGGAGTGAGGTGCATTCTGGGAGGAGCACACAAACACACATGCACATACACACACACACACATACACGTGTCAGCCGAAGTGTTCTCTCCATCAGTAGTCTTTCTCTTATATTATCTCGTCTTGCTTTTCTTCTTGATGAAAGCATTAACATTTAGAAAGCAGATTATGATCTGGGCGCAGAGGAGAGCTACTAAATGGACCACTTGCTTTTCTTTAAGTACACACTTTGTGCTGGTTGTATACTCATAAAAAGGGCTTTATGGCTATCATGAGTTCCAGCCAAACCCAGGCCTTATGGCATGGAGTGTACACTTTGCATGTGAACCTCGAAATCTCAACTGCAGCGTGTGGCTAGAAAAGTAAACTAGGGCCCTGGGATCCTGACTTGCTCATCAAATATCTGTTTTATATCGCATTCTGGCTTAAATTCTGTATGGGAATTTTACTTTACATGAGGGAGTGCTTATTATTATAATATTCTTCCTTCTGTTTGTGATGAGGCATTAAAAGCTAGATTTCAAAAATATACTACGATATAAAGGATTTGCATTTTTGTGGAAAAGCTACACAATTAGGGAATGAAAATATTTGTCTGGATATCAAATTATTTGTCTTAGACCAATAAAATATATTTAATACTTTAAATTAAAAATAAATTGAACACATATTTATAATTTTTCTAATAAGTTAAATCTTCCAAAAGCTATTAAAACCATATAAAAATGTAATACGCAAACAAAATATATTTCATATAAATCAAATACGTTTATATTGTGCTTAACTGCATTGAGTTCAAATTTAATAAATATGTAGTAATTGTATTTTATTTTATTTTATTTATTTTTTTAAAGATTTTCTTTATTTATTTGACAGAGAGAGAAAGTTCACAAGTAGGCAGAGAGGCAGGCAGAGAGAGGGGGAAGCAGGCTCCCTGCTGAGCAGAGAGCCCAATGAGGGGCTCAATCCCAGGACCCTGAGATCATGACCTGAGTGGAAGGCAGAGGCTTTAACCCACTGAGCCACCTAAGTGCCCCCAAGTCATTGTATTTTAACATATAGATTTACTTTTATTTATTAAAGGAAAGAACTACTTTGATTCAATGTTTTTATATCATTTGCTTAGAAGATAATTTAAATCACCTTCTTTTACTTATTTGGAATGAAATGAGGGTCAAAATTAAAATAATATTCTAGAAATGTTTTATAGATATGTATATATATAAGCAATTACTTCTGAAATTCAAAGCTTTATTAGCTTTAAAGCTTAAGAGGGTTTTATTGAATGAAAGGAAGAATAATTGATCGATTATGTTATGTATGTGACTATTGCATATCTAACAAAATACAATGTTTATAGAAGCTGCCTCAAAATTTAAAAATAATGAGGTGGCATTTGGACAGTTCATTAATTAACCAACAAAGTCAATTTCCTTTTTTAAACCAGTAAGGATGTGAATAAAACTTAACAGGTATCATATATGTATAAATATAAATGAATTCAATTTCCATTTGAAAGTCAAAATCTGTATATAGTCTTCCCATTCATTTCAAATTAGAATGAACAAGGAGTTAATGATATCCATTAACAGTTTTAATGTGAAAAGATAAGTTCAAGCAAAATGTTGAGAACTACTGGGCAAAAAACCTTTTTCATTAGTTATTATAAATGGTCTATCCTATAATTAGTCCTTATTCTTTTTTTAAAATTTTATTTATTTATTTGAGAGATAGAGAGAGAGAGCATGAGCAGCAGGGAGAGGGAGAAGGGGGCTCCCTGCTGAGCAGGGAGCTGGACTTGGGGCTCAATCCCAGGACCCTGAGATCATGACCTGAGCCTAAGGCAGACACTTAACCAACTGAGCAACCCAAGTGCCCCAATTAATCCTTATTCTAAAATATTTTTGTATAATGTTATTTAATTCTTCATTCTGATACCAATCTTTCGAAGGCTCGGGCAGTACGGCAAAGGGTCGCACTTTCAGTGTACAGGAAAAAAATAACATCCAAATACCAGTATTACAAGAAACAAAACATTACAACTATGAACAAATACAGCTATATATAGTTTTTCTTTCTCCTATATCCTCCTTCCTTTCCAAGAATAACCACTCTTTTTTTTTTTTTATTCCCAGGCATATCTTTTCATAGTTAATGCATATTTGTGTTTATCTAAAATACATATAACATATTTTACATATTAAATTGCATTACTGAAATATGATCCATGAAGAGTGCAATCTGATCGAATTTGTTTATTGGTATACTATAAGCATCTAGCACATGTTAGTAAATCAATCAATATTTGTTGAAGAAAAAAATGTAATTATTGGCACATAGAAAATGCAAGAAAATAAACCGAAAAAAGAAATCCACACAAATGATAGAACTCTGAACCCATAGCCTACAAAAATTATGTTAAAATAATAACTATCTGACACATATATAAAAAATCTTTTAAAGAATGAAATAAAAAGATTAATTTGCTTTAGCAGTAAGGAAGATCAAATATCTATGAGTAAATTAGGCAAAAACTTGCAGTAACTATATGAAGCAAATTTTGGAACATTCCTAAAGAATTAGCACATTCAAATGAGACTTAACAATGCAAAGACAGATGGCAAGGAAGACTAAAAATCATAAAATTGTCAAATCACCTTAAGTTAAATTTTAAGTTTAACGTGGCTGTAGTCAATCTATAATTATGTTAATCTTCCCTAGAACTAAAAATATGGGTCTAAACTTTGTATGATCAGTTTAACAAATGGGTTTATCCAGGAAAACTAACCACAAAATACGATGAAAAGGAAAATCTTTTCCAGATACTGAGATGTGTGATAAAATGCCAATAATTAAACCGTGTCACTCTCGTCCATGAATGCACTATTTAGCAACACAAGAAATATAACATCCAAAAATAGATCCAAAGACATGGATGAAATTAATATATAAAATTAGTAGCATCACAGATCATAAAATAGAACAGACGGCAAATGATTTTTGGACAATGAAGGAGCCATCTGTAAATAAGTCAGGTTCAAAGAGTGCCACACACCGTACAGCAGGATTAATTCTAAACAGATCAAATACCTAAACATAAAAAAATGAAAAAGAGATGTGAAAAATTCTATTACTCCATCTGAGTTGCAACGTCCCTTAATCCTTTACAGCTCGCATGGTAATCAGAGAAAAAGTGCACCTGATAAAGTTAAAAAGGAACAAACTAAAGAATCGCGTTGTTCAGACTCATTGCATGCCATTTTTGTTTGTCAGTCATACCTCAACAAAGCTGTGGATAAAAAGAACTATTCCAATAGAGAAGTGAGATTGCACTAAAGTTCATTTAAAAAAAAAAAAAAAAGGCAAGGGATTTTTAAGTTCTTGTGTGAGCTGGTAGGAGCCATACCTGAGGACAGGAAGCAGGAAGGGGAGGTTGGTCAGTGGAATTAACCCATCGGTTTTTGCTAATTGATGCTTAACGAAGTTAGGCTTCCACCCTCCCACAGAGGCTGGGAGGTAGTGGTGCTATCTTTCTCGATGATTACATTTCAAAGGATTGGATCCCAGGTCCAAAGAAAAGGAGGCTGGGAGAAGATTTACATCTCAAAGGGTCACAGAAAGAATTTGCAGTTGCCAACTCTTTTTTTTTTTTTAAACAAACGCCCTAAGAAAAAGAAGTCAAAGGCCTAAAGTCAGAGGAAATGCGTCTGAAATTTAGTGAAGCTGAGGGGGAGGGTTAAGGCCATCTCAGTCAATGGTCGGTTGCCCATTATGCGTACATCCAATAAGCTACACATCCAAATAGAAGTCTTTCTTTTTCATGCTACTGTTGTGTAGTGTTGCATAAGAAAACTTATTAACTGTGATTAATAAGATAAAATCATGAATTCCAACTTCTCCTATGTCCCCAAAATTTCCTCTATTACACCTAGTAAATTTATAATTCATAGTGTTAGGGATTATAATTTTCTGTCACTCTTTTTAAGCCTCCCAGCCAAAGTATGGTGCCATATGGAGAAAAGTAAGTCTATCTAGCTGGGAATTTTGGAACTCCATAATACTACCTCCTTCTCAAAATATGCTCTTATGTTTTTAGCTCCCTGTAAGCATACCATCAATTAAAATTTATAAACATCCTTCCATGTTAAAAAAACTGAACTATTTTTATTTGCCAGAAGAGCACTAGATTTTCTGACTTAAGGATTTAACTGAATCCTTGATTTTTGGAGATTTTGGCAAAAAATGTCTAATATAAATGATGTTTTTATGCATTGCTTCTTTTTCTTGTCATGATCATATATTTACTGTCCTTGAAATGCCACCATCATTTACGCTAACATTTTGTCCATTCCTCTTTTATCATTCTGAATATATTATATGATAATGGATTCGTTGAACTTTCCATCTTTTTTAATCAATATTCACTACTATAATTTTTACATATTTATTTTTCAAGTCCAGCACCTAATTTAAAGTATTCCTGCTACACATATCTGAAGAATACTTGAATGTATTATGTATAATAAATATCTTAATCATTTTCTATTTGTTTTCATTATTTTAAATTTTGTAAACCTTTTGAGGCCTGTTTATTTATTCACCTATTTATTCACCTAAAGTCGTTTAAACTGAGGGCATGTGATATAATAAGCACTGGGTATTATATAAGACTGGGGAATCACTGAACTCTACCTCTGAAACTAACAATACACTATTTGTTAATTAATTGAATTTAAATAATAAAAAATTAAACAAGCAAAAAAATAAACTAAGCTTCTCAATTCTTGAACAGATGTGAATCTCTAAGGAGAGAAAATCAAAACAAAAATAAACAAGTAGCAGAAACATAAAATAAACATTGAAAATTTGGGATTTGGACTAAGTGTGATTCTAAATGTATTATAAGTGGAGAAAACAATAATTTCTGACAAATAGGATCAATCAAGTATGTTGATTTTCATTTTACCAGCTGGGTTTGAGTGCCATGTATATAAGAACATTCTCTGATTTAAATTTATATTATGTGATTTCTGTAGCATTCTGGATCATTTCAATACCTGTTTCCCTGTTCAACCCATAGGAAAAGCTAATGTCTATGCAATTAAATGTAAACAATATATAAAATATTGCATCAGAGGATGTTTTGAACAACTTTTATATACCAGTGTTTTAACGAGTTTACATAATGCAATTTCAGAATGCACGAATGATTCCTGAACTTGAGGAAAAATCACTTTTGTTTAAAAAAGCTAGAATAGGGGTGCCTGAGTGGCTCAGTCATTTAAGCAATGACTCTTGATTTTGGCTTTGTTCACGAGATGGAGCTTTGCCTTGGGCTCCGTGCTCAGCATGGAGCCTGCTTAAAATTTTCTCTCTCTCTCTCCCTCTCTGCCCCTCCCCCAGCTCCTACCCAGGGTTCCTCTCTCTCTCTCAAAGGAAAAAAAAAAAGAAGCAAAATAATGTTGATGGTAGTGAAAATCAATAGAAAAGTTGACTGGCATTGGAGGAATATCACACATCAGGTGAACTCACACAAGCATTAGTTTATAAAGATAAAATGCACTTATCTTTTCATTCATGAACATTCTTATTGATTTGTTGGTGAATAGTGAAACTTAATTTATTGCTTTTCATAGAACCATCTAGTGAGAGAGATATTTATAGTTTTTGTAGCGTAGTCAATGAATTTCTGATGCATGAATCATATCTGTAGGCATACAAATATTTATAGTAATTTTCACATTATATAGTAATGTCTTTACATTATGGTGTCTATAACAAATCAGCTTGCAAACCACCAGCCTTTCAAATATGAAAAGATAAAAATCAAGAGAAAATAAATACTAAGTAAAAACAAATACTTAAGTATAGTTTTCTCTCTCTCTCAACACATTTTATACTCATAGTCTTTTTATAACTATGATAAAATTTCCAAAAGTATCAGTTTATGTGGCCGTATGAGTGTGCGTGTGTGTAGCAAGTGGATTTGGATGATTCTTTTATATAAATTTTATATTTAATTTTTTTCCATTGTAATCTGTAAGTTTTAAGAAACTATTAAATTTTATGCATTTAAAAAAATGTCTCCTCTCATTTCGGTGACTGATCATGGAAACCATTAGGTACTCTTCTCTGTGCCAAGTTCACGTCCAGTTTTTCAGCACTTACTGTGTACAGACCTGGTTTTACATTTTGTAAAATGCTTTCTTCAACCAGTCTTCATTGAAATTTTTTTAAAGCATATCAACCTAATCTGTTTATACTGTTAGTTTTTGAGAAAAGTGAAAGTAGAAATTCACAATTACTTTAAAATTTCCCTTTTCAGTAAGATGTTTGGAGATGGGCCTCAGGAATGTCATCTGTTGAATATGTATATTCATCAGAGAATGTTATTCTTAGAGGGTTTTATGAGAATAATCATAACTGATATTTATTAAACTATCTACCTGTTATGCAATGTGCTAGCAGTTCAACATGCATGATTTAAATCTTCTCAATAATCTTGTGAGAAAGGACTTGCACATTGAAATCTCTTTACTACAGATGTGAGAAGTGATTCTTCATGAAATTAACCAATTTGCCCAAGGTCAGACACATTAATAAGTGACAGAAAAAATACTTGATTTCAGGTTTCTCTACTGCATATTTTCATGTTCATATACAGTTTATGCTGCTTGGTTGATGTAATGCTTATTTCTTTCTTCGAAACTTTCTCAACCAATGCTATTTGAGTCACTCAAAATTGAAAGCTTAGAAATAAGTATGATACCACTGATTAATTTTTTTCTTCTCTCATCTACACAAATGTTGTTCCTTAAATGCAACTTTTGATATCATGCCATTTGGACATATTTTCAAGTTCAACTAAGCTTAAAATAGTTACTATTATTTTGAATTAGCTTCTATTAACCTATCATTCGATTTGTTTGTTTCAAGTCTTGAATGGAAACCAACTTTAAAGGTAATCCTTACAATTTTATTCATTCAATTACCAATTTTACTTATGTTCATTCTATTCTAGACATCAGTATAGGTTCAAAATTACAAACAAAAAGACACAGTGTCTTCTAATATCTGATATAACCTATAAATTCTAATATTAACTATAATTACTAGAATTGAACCCATACTAGCTAAAATTATCTACCCAATAAAAGTAATCCCATAAACCAATATAAAAATGAAGGAAATATGAGCTCGTTGCACAAAGTTTACACAGAGTAAGTGCTATGACCTAGATTATAAACTACCCATCTGGCGTTAAATCATGTCTCCTATAATAAGGATATGTGAGTATACTGCAATATTTGTACCCTAAATATATACCTGTATCTTTAGGATATATATATCTTAAATGTAAACTAGCCTAACAATCTATCTTTGCCACAGAATTGAGTTTTAATAAGTCCTTGACACTCAAGAGTTTTTTGTTTGCTTATTTTTCTGTTTTGTTTTTATTTTGATCTTATGTTCTCCTCTCCATAATCTGGGAGAATTTTCCAAAACTGAAAGCCCTTCAATGTGTTGACTCATCTCTTTTCTTATGACTTCTGATTGAAACCAGTTAATGCTTGCTTCCTCCTTTTAATATCTTGATAATAGTAGCCATTTGTAGACAAGACATGCTTGTTTTTCCAACATTAGAGCTATAGATTCAGTAAATATTTGAACTGTATTCATAAAGATCATTGGCAGTAATATAACAAATGATGTCACTATATAGTAAGACTCTTTGTTTTCATTCTATTTGTTATGCCATACAGGTAACTAAATGGAGGACAAATAATTCAAGGGTTTGTTTGCTTACTTGTGTGTTTCTGTTTTGTGATCATTGCAATCAACATGAGAGCTCCACCCTAGAACATGATAAATGGGTCCGTGAAAAATATGAGCATGGTAGCTGAGATGAGAGTAATGCATTTTGAACTCAACATGTGGGATCATGCAATGATGTATCATTGTTGAACTCAACATCCTTCAAAGGCTGATCTGGTTATTGCCATTGTTGAGTGTAACACATGCCAACAGCAAAAGCCAGTCACCTGAAAGTGGAGTGATTACATTAGATTTCTTATATTATGACAAAGGCAGTGCTTTCTCTGTCTTGGAATAAGCATTAATTTTGGAAATAGATTTCCCTTCACTGCCCATAGCACTTTAGCCAGCATCACCATTCATGGAATAACTATACATCATGTTCTTCATTAGTTATCTCAAGACATACTTCTGACCATGGGACCCTTTTACAAGAAAAGAGCGATGAGGAAATGATCTCACATCTATGGGATTCATAGCCTTAACCATGTGTGTTTAACCCAATGGTGCAAAGAGCTGTGAAATGGCCTGGTGGAGATATAGTGATCCACCGGCTGGGAGAATGTATCCAGGTAATGTATGCTTTGAACTGAAGAACAATATAGTTTATATTTCTTAGACTAGAAAACAAGTAGAATTTAAGTAAAGGGAAAAGGGATATTTTCCTGTCAAATTTAATAAAACACTTGCTAATTTTTTTGTCTCCTTTCCCTGAAATTTTGGACTCTGTTGATTCAGAGGATTAGTTCTTAAAGAAAAATGATTTCACTGAAATATAGCAATGACTTATAAATGTATTTATAAAATAAATAAATGTATTATTTAACTGGATGTTAAGACTGCTATCTGGCCCTTTGTATAGCTACTCTTGCCATTTAACTAACGGGCAGAGGAGATTGCTCTATGGCTGGGGTGACTTATTCTGATAATCCAGGACAAATAGAGTTTCTTTTGCACAATGAGATAAGATGCAGTATGTCTGGGATCTAGGTGACTATGTCTGATATCTTTTAGTTCTTCCATGCCTAATATAAAGAGGTAAATAGTGCAGCATGTACTAGCAGCAGCACTAATGATGCATACTTTTCAAGGATGAAGGTTTGGGTCTCTTCACCAGGTAAGACACCAGGTGAATCACTGGTACTGTCTGAAGGCAAAGGGCATATCTTATGGAGATAAGAAGGAGAAAGGAGAAGAGAAGAATACAATGTTTCTTTGTTGTTCCTTTATGTGTATATTTGTATATATAAGGTTTCTTGTTTTCTTTTCCTAGTGTTTCATATGAGGCACTTTGCCTTAAATTACAGAGTATCAAGTGACAAGATATACATATACTAATCATTAAGTTCTAAAATATAAAATAGGGATTCTGTATGCACTAGAAGAGAAATAAACATTACCACAAGGTGGATAATGAAATTATGGGAATTGGATCTTTTTCACAGGAAAAAGAAGAGTCCATCTTTTTTGTTCAATGGGTTGTTGGATCTTTTTAGTCAGAAAAGTTGCTGTTGCAATAGTGTTACTAGAAATTACCTGTGAAGACATACTGAGAATCCATAGGGGGTGACTATATCAGACTCTCTTTAGTATGTAGCACTGATCCCTCTCTTCTATGTCTTTTAATGTGTAGAAAGTACCGGAAAAAAAACAAAACAAAGCAAAAAGAAATGAGACTAAGGTTATTAGGATAATTGCTGTCAGGTTTCTGAATTAGATTCACCAATGAGAAGTATACACACGATGTTATTAAAAAAAAAAAAACAAAGAACAGAAAAGAAGGAAAGCTTCTATCATTCATAAGGCAATGGTAAACAAGCATATGGGATTCAGAAAGTGGCAGAAGTGGTTTTCTCAAGTTTCTGAGATTTCCCACTACAAATTGCACTATATGGTACCACAGAATGCTGAAATCTGCTCTAAAATAATTTTTTTACCTTTGCTCACCCTGCTCTTTCCTTGAGTTAGTAAGCCTCTTAGCCTCTGTATTAAATCACGTCTTTCCATAATACTTTGAGCAGTTTCTGTTTTCTTTAACAAACTGACACAATACACATGCATTTTCTGAAGTAAGGTGTGAACCGTCATGTCTCTAATCTATGCAGAAAAATATTAATTTGTCAGATTTTCAAGGTATACTAGTCAAAGTAAAAAGATCTCCTGTACTTTGTTGACACTACATCATGAAAAAAATGTAAGTAAATAAATTAAATTTGCCTCTAATACATATAATAGTTACATGTATTGATAGGTTTTGTCTTTTACTGATTATACACTGCCAAATTAAATACTAGTTTAATATTTTCTTTAATTACCTTTTGACTTATATAGCCTCTTGGACCATTCATTAATGTAATACCTTTTACCTTTAACTATTATATATAAATAACCACATACAATGAATAAGATTAGCACCATTCATCATGTAAGAATGTGTCGAGCCTTCGTTATGTGGCAAGCAAATATCTAGTCTCCAGGAATAAAGTGAGACAGAGTAACCAATTTTAAAGGATTCCAACTAGGATACTGGAAAAAAAAATTACAATACTAAATCTAATAAGAACATATAGGATGTCTAACAAACCTGGTAGTCATCAATGTAAATAAATGTTGTACCAAGTAAATATGAATTAAATTAAGATAAATAGAAATCCATGACTAATAAAGTAATAGGAAGACTGGGAGGGACAGATACATTGTTACCATAGCTAGGTTATGGTGTGCAATAACTGAACGAAAAAAAAATGTTACGTTTCATATTGGAAGGCAAGAGAGTGTTAAAGTATGTTAACCAAGGGTAAGGTTTGATCAGATGTGTGCTTCAGAAATATGCAGAATTTCAGAAATATTCATCGGGTAGTGTGAAAAATTTGAATTAAAAAATTTCAGTAATAGAGATCACTAACCCCTTAAGAAACATATGGAGTAAGCAGCAATAACCCACTATAATACGTGTTTTAGTTGTCCTAAACCCTGTATTATATATTATATATAAAGTACAGATATTACATGTTATATATCTTTGTATTCAAAAATACATATACATATATATCATATATATATTGTTATATATTATATGTATATTCACAATCAGATGGCAATATCCTGAGAATGTTACAAGAATTTTTTATTTTATTTATTTATTTATTTTTTTGTTACAAGAATTTTTAAAAAATATTTCCATTAAAGGGGTGCCTGGGTGACTCAGTAGTTAAGTGTCCGCTTTCAGTTCAGGATATGATCCCAGGATTGGGCTCCCTGCTAGACGGGAAGCCTGCTTCTCCCTCTCCCACTCCCCCTGCTTGTGTTCCTTCTCTTGCTGTGTCTCTCTCTGTCAAATAAACAAATAAAATCTTTAAAAAATATTTCCATTACATATTTAATAATTATTTATCCATACATAATTACTTAATGCAAAACATACATAATTATTTAATGCAAAATACTTTGTCATAGTATGACAAATCTTAGATAAAGATTTAAGATGAACACTATGTAATGTAGTATGACAAATCTTAAAGATTTGATATTTATCCCAACCATTAATATTATGACAAATATTGTTTATTAAAATTATCATGTGAAGGATTTTTACTGATTATCTACTATAAATGAAGGAAGGATGGGAGGTAATGCCATGAAAACCATGTATCCATAGGTGTATAAAACAACCATTTAAATTGGCATCAAGGACCTGTATAAAATAGAAAAATAACAACTTATGTGTAAAAAATGCTTCAGTAGTACTTTATGATCTTAACAGGGTAATATTCCAATTCACATATCAAAAGTTTCATTTCTGACTTCATCTTTTAGCTGTGTAAGTTCAGGTTTCATCATTTCCTATTATGCCTTATGCACGCTGTTGCTCAGGGATACTAAACCAATTATTTACGTATAATCTGTCACTTTGCAGTCCTTGTTCTGGTAAAGCTACTGAACTTCTTAGCCATCTTTGGTTTACCTACATGTTTAGATAAATATGTTATAGCAATGAAATCCTCATTGTCTAGTGCCTTATTTTGAAGCATTTGGGGCACTCCCATGTGAAAGGGGAGAACATTATAATGGTGAGATCAAGGGTTACAAAGACTAAAACAGAGGAGAAACCCTATGATGTCCAAATGATTCATAATACCTGTCTTCACAGAGCAGAATTTCCATTTGCCTCAAATGAACCTTTTAAAAGAAGACTGAAGACAGTTCCCTACCTTGGTTAAGGGTAGAAAAGCTTAGCATTAATAACAACTTCCAGGAAGGTACCAAAAAGTCTTGGTCAACGTAGCATGGAATTTTAAATATCTAATGGCAGCCAGGGATACAAACCATACCTTAAAATCATAAAAACATAGTTCTGCAAATATAACTGGACTCTAAATTTTAATATTTACAGCTGTGAAACATACAAAATGAAAATAAAGTGGTATCACCTTTACTTTTCTCAATTACCTCTCCCTATTAAAAATAAAAGCTGCTTTTCTTTTCTTTTCTTTTATATTATTTTATTTTGTTTTTGAGAGAGAGAGCACACACACATCTGTGCAAGTGGGGTGGGGAGGGTCAGAAGGAGAGGGAGAGAGAGAATCTTAAGCAAGCTCCGGGCCCAGCTGGAGTCCAATGTGGGGATCCATCTCACTACCGTGAGATCATGACCTAAGCCAAAATCAAAGTCGGACTCTTAAGGACTGAGTCACCCTGGTACCCTAAGCTGCTTTTATTGATAATCAAAAAAATTCTTTTAAATATGCAATTTTTTAGTGTCTTGGCTTTGTATTCTCTTAGCAATGATTTCTTGAATATGTCACCAAAGCATAGATAACAAAAGCAAAAATAAACAAGTGGGATTATATCAGACTAAAAATATTCTGCATGGCAAAGGAAACAACAGCATAAAAAAGCAACCAACTGGGATGCCTGGGTGGCTCAGTTGGTTAAGCGGCTGCCTTCGGCTCAGGTCATGATCCCAGGGTCCTGGGATCAAGTCCCGCTTCAGGCTCCTTGCTCGGCGGGGAGCCTGCTTCTCCCTCTGCCTCTGCCTGCCTCTGCCTGCCTCTCTGCCTACTTGTGATCTCTCTCTCTCTGTCAAATAAATAAATAAATAAAAAATCTTAAAAAAAAAAAAAAGCAACCAACTGAATGGGAGAAAGTATTTGCAAACTATATACAGTAGTCCTCCCTTATCTACAGGGGATATGTTCCAAGACCCCCAATGGATGCCTGAAACCTTGGATAGTACCTAACCGCACATAGACTATGTTTTTTCCTATATAGGCATACCTATGATAAAGCTTAATTTATAAATTAGGCCTATAAGAGATTAAGAAAAATAATAAAATAATAAAATAAAACCATTATAACAATGTGATTGTGGTCTTTCTCTCTTTTCTCAAAATGTCTTGTACTGTACTCACCCTTCTCCCTGTGAGAGGACAAAATGCCTGTGTGATGAGATGAAGTGAGGGGACTGACGTACTATGATGTAGCGTTAGGCTATTTATCAGAAGTAGGATCATTTGCCTCCAGACTGAGGTTGACCACAGGTAATGAAACTGCAGAAAGAGAAGCTACAGGTAAGGTGGGGACTACTGTTATCTGATAAAATGTTATCCAAAATATGTAAGGAACACCTACAACGCAACGACAACAAAAAACTAATATCCCAACTTTTTTTTTTTTTTTTTTTTTTTTTGAGTAAGCTCCACTCCCAATGTGGAGCCCAACTAGGGGATTGAACTCACAACCTGACCCTGAGATCAAGACCTGAGCTGAGATCAGGAGTCCAACACTTAACTGACTGAGCTACCCAGGTGTCCCCCTAGTGTTCTAACTTTAAAATGAACTATTCTTTTCTTCTTGCAGTATTTTCTTCCTGGTCTTCCATAACACTAAACTCTCCTTATGTCCTTTATACCACTCTGGCTACATCCCTCAATTTCCTCTTTATAGGCTTCTTCTCTAATAAGGCTTCAGATATTATAATCTACTATTTGGCACTAGAGCTTGTTCACTTCCTACCCCTCATACTCTTCCCTGACTCTGACAAATAAATCACAAGTGTTTTTCTGCAGTCCTGTTTTTATATCTGTGAACTATTACATGATATAGATTTCAACCATTTATTTGAAACCACTGGGGGCTCTGAGAGCATACAAATTATGTACCTTTCATTTTAGATAGACCTATGTGGGGTTTTATGGAAATTACAACTGGTACATAGAGCAACCCCAAGTTTATAAATATTTGCATTAAGTGATCTTAATTTTTAAAAATATTATACAGCTTCATATCCATTTAGATCATTTTGCTGCCAAGTCAGTTGCTATGCATTTACGAGAACATCATTTGATTTTTAAGGAACTTTAAATTTCAAATACTGAAATAAGGATTGTCAATACATAGCTCTCCTTGGATACCCCCCTCAAAAAACAAAACAAAATGAAACAAAGCAAAACGAAATAAAACAAAAACACCACCACCAACAATAAAGCCAAGAAATTCCAAAGACAAATTCATGATTATCCCACTCCAAGCTTATCTTCTTTCTCCATCTCAGTTACCAGAACTGTTAAACATTCAGTGAGACAAGCCATACGCTGACTAGTTAAATTCAAATTTTATTTTATTTATTTACTTGAGCAGTATTCAGTGTTACTTTAAACATATATTCATACACACAGACTTGGGGTGCACACACACACACACAAACACACATACCACACTCCTGCTCCTACAGCCTCCATTTCTTTCAGTTCACCCCATCCTTACCACCACTTTCCCTATTCAAGCTACTGTCATTGTCCAACTGGTACATAACAAAAACCCTCACAATGGTCTTCCATCATCCACTTTTGATTTCTTCCTTTCCTTTAAAGACCTAGTGATCAGTACACACCAAACATTCCCACACAGTGATATGATATCTTTCCTCTACCTGGAATCAAACCTTTCTCTCTTATTAAAATCTACTTAAGATAGGAGACAGTACAGCTGCAGGATGCTACAAAGTTGCTCTGGAGTTTGATTATCTGGATTTAAATGTATGATCTAAACCGAATTAGTCATGTGATTTTTTTTTTCTCAGCACTTATCAGAATTATAATTTTCATATTTTTGTTCATTTAGTAAAATAAAATATTATTTTATATTAATCTTTACCACTGAACTGCAAACCTAAAGAAGAAAATACTATTTTAATTTAACCAATCATTCTATTCTTAATTTTTTTTAAAGATTTTATTTATTTATTTGACAGAGAGAGACACAGGGAGAGAGTGAACACAAGCAAGGGGAGTGGGAGAGGGAGAAGCAGGCTTCCTGCTGAACAGGCAGCCCAACGTAGGGCTCCATCCCAGGATCTGGGACCATGACCTGAGCCGAAGGCAGACGCTTAACCACTGAGCCACCCAGGCATCCCAATCATTTTATTCTTAACAGATTATCTCACATATAGACTATATTTTAGATAATGTATAAATAATGGATAGCGTAAAACAACTTGTAAAGATTGAGTTATAAAAACAATTGAGTTGTAAAATAATACAAAAGAGTTGTAAAAATAAATAAATATTTTTACTTGAAACAAATTATTGATCTTAGCTGCTTATATTAGTAACTTACAATATGTTAAGCAATAAAGTTAAAATCCTCTATATAACTGGATTTGGCTTTTTCAAATGTGTGAAGGGTGATAGGATGTATTTTCAGTGTTATTTTTAAAGATATCAGTTATGAATTAGACCTATAATAAAAGAAGAATATCTCCAAAAACTTATTCTTTGAATAGATTTTAATTTAAATACATAACTTTATAGGGTTTTTGTTTCGTACAATACTCCTTTTAAATGCCAGACTGCCAGGCTTCCTTCCTGAAGAAGTTCAGCGCCCATAATAGAATAAAAATACTTATAAATATTTTGAAATTATTTAAAATATAATTTTATATAAATGGTAAGAATTAATTTGGGAAATCAAAAATTGCAATTAAATTGAAAATTATATTATTACTTTGAATACATTTTGGCTTTGATCTATAACAGGAAAGATACAGTTTGCTGTACATCACGAAGTCAAAAAAATCAATATAAATCAAGTTGAAGCTTGAGAGGATAGCTCTGTTCAAAATCAGTGTTGATTTAAAAATCAATGCAAGTTTAAACAAACATGTTATGTTTTATTGATATAACATGCATAACAATAGGACAGGGTAAAGAATTAAAAAATAAATAAATAAAGGAAAGGAAACCTTGAATGCCTCTGTGAGCTACCACCCAATGTGCCCACAAATAGATGAAGAGACCTGCGCATCAACATAGGTCCAGCCTGCCCACCAATCAGGAAATTCAAGCATGCTTGGCTAATAAAGATTCTTATAAACCTACATACACACTAGGAAATATTGATTTGAAATTTTTTTTCTATTCTATAAATGTAATACTACTGCATGTTCATTGTATAAAACTGTAACTTATTGTTTGTAATATGCATCCTCAGCCAAATCAGCATTTATAAGTTGGAAAGAGGAAAGTTTTCCTCTGATTATTATATAAATTTATCTGCATTTTCTGCAAGTAACATTGTTTGCCTACTGTTTCTTTCTTTTTTTTTTTAATCAATTACTTTTGGTTCCAAGACAACATTTAAAGCAAACATTCTTTGCAAATTAAATATATATTTATATTTAAATATAATTAAATTATAATATAAATACATTTATAATTAAATATATATATTTATATATACAATACAACTGATTTTTATTTATGATTAGGTTTTTAAAGCCCCAACAATATTTCTAATGGGAAAAAAAAGGTGTTTCTAACTATAGCTATGTCTCTCTACCTTCAAAATCAAGTAATATTTTGTTATTCTAATATGGTTGCCTGTGTGTGTGTTTCTTCAAGTAAATATGAAGAATATTTAAAACAATTACAGATAAGTCAAATTCTCCAGTCCTATATTCCAGGTCACTTTAATTATTAGTTTCTTGTATTCCTGTCAAGGTGTCTGAGACTTTACCCTACTTACAAACAAATATGTTCAACCGTGTAAAGGAAAAACACTCTGTGTGCCTTCTCAACACTCAGTACTGCTACAGCGCTGCTTCCCTTTTGAACTTCTGGTCACCAGATGTGTGAGGGGTTTCCCATAGGAAGCAATTCCGTCACACCAGCTGACTCCTACAATTCAATACAATTCTGACACTCCATGGAGTTAGTGTCAGATCCCAGAAGTTAAGGTCAGTCACACAAGACTGCACCCTCCCCCCAGTTCAGATGAAAATCACAAGTCCAGGTTGTCACCTGTGCTTTGGACCTATTGGCTATAAATAAGTGTCGCAGCTCACAGAATTCAGGAAAACAGTTCTCTTACTAGATTACCAGTTATTACAAAAAGATGTAACTTAGGAACAACTAGACAGAACAGATGCATAGGTCAAAATATGGGAGAAGAGGTAAGGAGCTTCCATGCCCTCAGAGTGTATCATCTAGCATCTGCACATGCTTACCAACCTGGAAGCTCTCCAAACCACATCCTTTTGGTTTTTTATGGAGGCTTCATTACATAGACATGATTGATCAAGTCATTGACTACTGGTGACTGATTGAACCTCCATCCCTTCTCTTGGGGAGGTGGAGGAGGGGGTGGGACTGAAAGATACAATCTAAGCCTGTGGTTGGTTCCCCTGGCAACCAGCCCCACCCTTAGGGACTTCCAAAAGTCACCCTATTAACATAAACTCTGGTGTGGTTTTAAAGGGCTTGTTATAAATAACAAAAGACAGCTTCATTGTTTTTATCATTTAGGAAATTTCAAGGATTTTAGGAGGTCTGTATCAGAAGTGGGGATGAAGACCAATGCATATTTCTTATTATAAATCACAACATCACAGACTGCCACAGTTTTCATAGATGCCATCAGGTAACAGGAGACTCCAAGGTCAGAGGCAAGGAACTGGATAAACTGTGACCCAGCAGGCAGGATGAACATCCTATTCACACTAGGTCTACATCCCCTGGGAATAATGCTGATCAGACAGGTGAATGACATGTGATAAAATCAGAAGATATAAGATACAGTTTGAGCACTGAAAAACTCTAATACTTAATGATTATTTTAGTCTGCAAGAAAGAATAAGAACAAATTTGCTAGCGAGTTAGAAGTAAGCCTCAGTGGTGTTGTGTTACAAAAACCAGGGAGTATTTGGTTGTGCTGAAGCGTCGCATAAGATGAGTTGTTTAAAAATGTTCATTGACCAAAGCAAAAAGGAGTGTATTAGTGAATGTAGAAATTTTTTTGGTGGAGTGATGAGAACACAGACTTTGTTGGAATGTATAGTTTGTAAGGATGTAGAAGGGTATGACACGATTTTGTAAAGTTTTTATTTTTAAAAAAGCGGGGAGGGCAATATATTCTGAGCATTTAAAATAAGCCAGTTGATAGAGTGAAGTCGATTATATGCGGGAGAAATGGACTGTTGATGAGCTTAGAAAAAGTAAAAGACCCAATGCACAGAAATTTCCAGTGAAATTAAAGGACTTTCAAAATAGGATTCTCATACCATCTGGAAACAGAAATGTATGAATTAATAATCTTGGACATAGAGCAAATATAGTTGGTAGTAAGGCCCAAGAAATCATGGGAATGAGTGACTTAGATAAATGGAAAAATAATTTCTTAGAAAGGAGAACAAGGAATTGAAAGTGTAGATAATTGGGAAGATCACGTATCAGCACATTAAAATTACTCAAGATTGTGACAGGATGTGAAATGGAAAGGAAGACTGTTAGCTAAGTGTCGAGATGTTAATAAATAACCTGGAGCAAACAGCATTTTGCTAGATGATGGACATGAGATCAAGAAAAAGGATGGTATAGTGAAATGGCATGAGTCAATAATTGGTAACTTTTTATCATATAATACATGTAAGTATATACACATGTATGCACCCAATATACATCAAACTTGATTTATAATACTGAATATCTTAAAATATACTAGATATAATAGAAAAGTAACTATTAATAGTATCTTTATTAAGTGATAGTTTATAATTTCACATTCTAATAACTCAGTACAGAATATTCATCATAAAAATATAAAAGCCACTCGTCAATAATTTTCTTTTTTCAAATATTTACTTATTTATTGAGAGAGAGGGAGAGAGAGAGAGAATGTGAGGGGAGGGAGGGGCAGAGGGCAAGGGGGAGAGAGAATCTCAGACTCCCCACTGAGCACAGAAGCTGACAGAGGCTGGATCCCAGGACCCTGAGATCATGACCTAAACTGAAATCAAGAGGCAATGCTCAACCAACTCAGCCACCCAGGCCCTCCAATCTCTTCAATAGTTTTCTAAATAATATTATCTGGTGTGGATACAGCCAATATTTTTAATCAGTTATAACATATCTCTAGTACAGTTAAATACTAATATGCTACAAGAAAATCCATTCTTGACATTATAGTTTGAGAATGTAATAAAACAATATCTACATCTAGTTTCTTATTTTGTCTGCAATGTGTTTAATCCAAAAATAGTAGTTCAAACATGGTAGGGAATGAACTCTTCTTATATGTGCTAATTATTTCTTTTTTGGATGAGCTTTTTATTGCTCAAAAGATAATCTATCTATGACTCTTACCTCTTTTGAAATATTTTCAATAAATGCAGACTAAGGATAATTTTTTACTATATCTGTGTATTTTCTCCTTCATTATTTTTTCCTAAAATACACTTGAAGTCTTATCACAAGTCAAGCATTGCCTTGAAGACTCAATGAATGGAAGCATTTAAAATTTTTTTTTGCTGAGTCTTCCCAAAAAATATTTATAATCAGTATATTTAGGAAATAGGATCCATCATTCTCACACTTAAGTGATCAGAAATTCATTCATAGAGTCTCAGAACAATAAGTAACTATAGTGTTAAAAACAAAAACAAAAAAAACCCATAAGAGGTAGTTATTATTGTTAATGTTATTCCAGTGAAAAATGAAAAAAGGAGGATAAAAGTAACTGGCTCACAGTCACATAGCCAGTAAGGATTTGAACTCAGA
Organism: Potos flavus; assembly: GCA_028534135.1. Taxonomy (NCBI): domain Eukaryota; kingdom Metazoa; phylum Chordata; class Mammalia; order Carnivora; family Procyonidae; genus Potos; species Potos flavus. Next base: position 17,860,023 of record CM052883.1, on the reverse strand, counting down.
AACCTGAGTGTTTGCTCTTACTAACTGTGCTGGTCTGTCTCTGTCCACTGTCTTCCCCGCTCCCTCATTGTATGTCAGTTGCTCACCTTCCCATTTCTCTAATGTCTTCCAAAAGGCTTCTGTGAACCTTACACTTTCCTGGAAACTCTGTCAGAATCCATGCTTGGTGAAGCAGATGACCTCATTTCCTTAGGTTAGTCTTAGTCTTCAATATTTTTTAAGTAACACATTATAAGACACTAGGAGATTTGCACCAGAAGTAGGGTTGTTTTTGCAGCTCTGTTACTCTGTAATGAAACCAATATTAAACCTTAGCTTATTCCACCTTATGGCACCTCCCCTACATCTGTTTACCTTATAGAGGAAGATGCGAGCACAGAGGCACCTGGTAACAATAAAATGATCCATATTATTACTGCTTTGGGGTCAGAAATCATTGGCACTTCAAAACACCAAACATATCTCCCTTACCTCATTTCAACGTGGGCCTGTGTTCTTCAGTGGGTAATATTACAATTATGAAAATTTTGGATAGAATTTTTAAATTTTTGAACACAGATTTTTGTCTTTTCTCTTCTCTCTTTTTTAAAAATTTCCATCCTGGAAATAGTAGTTCAGCATGAGGACTGGGTGTTCTGAAGACTTTCATATATATATGAAAGTGATATATACGGATATATATGGAAGCTCACTTCCATATATATGGAAGTGAGCTTAAGAATATTATCATGGAGGGTGCCTGGGTGGCTCAGTTGGTTAAGCGACTGCCTTCGGCTCAGGTCATGATCCTGGAGTCCCAGGATCGAGTCCCACATCGGGCTCCCTGTTCCGCGGGGAGCCTCTTCTCCCTCTGACCTCTCCCCTCTCATGCTCTCTTTTGCTCTCTCTCTCTCTCTCTCTGTCTCAATTAAATAAAATAAATCTTAAAAAAAAAAAAGAATATTATCATGGAAGGGTAGCAAGACCCACAGACACAGAAAATTAATTTTTTTATATGCTGAGACTGCCATATACTCTTCACTGCTGAAAAGATGCTTTTTATATTCAGAGGCCATCAACTAGATCTTCTGTACCCCATCTCAGATGCTCTTGCGTGCATTTGGTATCAGGGAAAAACATAGGTGCTCCTGCTTTACTATGCCTAGATAATGTACACCATTCTTCTTACTTTTACCTTTGGCTCAGGAGTATATCACTGTGGATTCTGTCTCTCCCTATCTTTCTCTTACTCTTTCTCACTGTTTCTGAAACTCCCTTTGTCTCTGTCCCTGTCTCTTTTTGAGTCACACACACACACACACACACACACACACACGCACCACCACCACCAGCACAGAAGTTGCCCTGAATGGGAGGCCTTCCTTTCAAGGATCTTCCGTGATATCTAAATATCTTGTCTCTCTACAATTCCCTTTTCTCCAGCCTGCTTTCCCTAACTTTGGAAACATGAATATAGTCTCTGAAATATAGACAGGAATTTCATTGTAATTCTTTTCACATAGTTCCTTTCTTATAACCAGCTCAATGATCTAAGAATTAAAATATAATAATTGCCAATCATTTTTCTTGGCTTCTACTATGACACTTATCTACAGATAACATCAGGACTCATGGCTTAAAGCTCAAATGAGGGAAACCAGTAGATTATGTAGATTTTCTGAAAAATCTACACTGCAATTAAACCTTCTCATATCATATGCCAAATTCTCATTCCTTTTGACACAACTATACCAAGGCACTCTTTTATTAAAGTTCAATGTGAAGTCCCACCTAGGTAATTAGCATTAATAGAGAGCAGTAGAAGGGAAGACTGGCAAAAATGTCAAAGAACTTAAGATCTTACAATAAGTATTTTAAAACAGTTTACAACTGTGACAACACATGAACAACAGATGAATTTGAAAATACATGCCACTGTGAATCCACGGAGAGCAATTTATTATATCTAATTGGGTAGAGTGTTGCATAATTTCACCTCCCCAAGTCCAGTGACTAAAAAGGAGAATTTCCTTGTACACGTAGAATCGTATCAGAAGTATGTAGCTCGGGGCACCTGGGTGGCTCAGTAGGTTAAAGCCTCTGCCTTCGGCTCAGGTCGTGATCTCAGGGTCCTGGGATTGAGCCCCGCATCGGGCTCTCTGCTCAGTGGGGAGCCTGCTTCCCCCTCTCTCTCTGCCTGCCTCTCTGCCTACTTGTGATCATTCTCTCTCTCTCTCTCTCTGTCAAATAAATAAATAAAATCTTTAAAAAAAAATTAAAAAAAAGTACGTAGCTCTGAGGTCTAAAGGCAACATCCAGATGCTTAAAAGCTTGCAAAGAGACATGATAAGCTATTGCTATAAGTGAGATAATTCAGTCTGAAGCATTGCAGCTTCTAGAACTTTTCTGTAGCCATTTTCAATACTTAATGAGTATTTAAAACATGATGGAGCCCCAAAATATTGATATCCAGAAGGATTTTCTTACATTGAGCATGACTCAACAAGCACAGAGAACATGTAATTTTCAATTGCATTTGCTAAAAGACATCACTCCAACCAACTAGCTAAAAGAATAAAAAGAAGTTATTTGTTCACATAAATGAAAAGTTCAGAAGTGGAAAAGGCTACATGTAAGGCTTTATCCAGTCAGTGATATCACCATTTCCACAAGGTGGGAAGAGAGACTTTGTTTCATTAAACAATTAAATCTTTACACACATAATCTTGAGCCTTTCTCTGTGGACAGGAGGATTCTGTGCACTGAAGATTTTAATTGGATGTATAGTCCCGAGCTAATCACTGTGAAATGGGATAAGATGATATAATTTTTACAGCCAATCAGGGACCACCCTTAATGCTGAGGACACTATCATTCCCACCTAGGTTTTCATCATAATTAGGCAGGGGAGGACTGAATTTTCAGAATGTAAAAATACCCATTGAACATATACAAATAAAAAATCCTGAAAAGTCCTTCTAATTAAAAAAAACATAACTTAGGGGAATATATCATTATAATTCTGATTGATAGCACGGTTGTTTCTTGTTATGTTAACAGTAACAATTTTTGAGTTGCTCTTAGCCTTTGTCCTTTCTGATTTTATTCTTGCCTTCTCAGTAAATATGCATAGGTAGCATTTGGTCATTTGGTAGAAGTAATAAGATTGCTGAATAGCTATAGACCCTTTGCTAAGCAGGTCTATGAGTGCCAGATATTGATCTAGCAATGTACTGGCTCAAATCCATTTTAATTTGCTTTTCCATTTTTATCTTCCTATGGGGGGCTACATTTCTGCCTAGTATGCTAGAAAATAAACTCGTTGGTAATTAGAGTGCTTGTATTTCTCCATATAGCTAGCAAAAGCAGCACTGACATTGAATTCTGCGATATAAAATAATGCCCACACAGAAAATGAATATGATTAGATTTTTTATACATGAGCCATACTCTTGTCATTTATTTAATTTCAGAGGAAATTAAAAATAGCTGTATTCTATAGTCCAGAACACAGCAAGTCAAGATGGTCTTGGATAGCTGTTCTGTATTACAGCACATAGAATGTCACAGAAGCACATTGCTGGTGTGGAGTTGTTAGTGAGAAAATAAGACATATAATTATGGCACATGAATCTATACCACTTAAAATGAAAAAAAATCTTTTTTTAAAGATTTTATTAATTTTACAGTGAGAGAGAGAGCACAAGTGGGAGAATGGCAGGCAGAGGGAGAGGGGAAGCAGGCTCCTGCCGAGCAGGGAGCTGATCAGGGACTGGATCCCAGACTCTGGGATCATGACCTAAGCTAAAGACAGATGCTTAATGACTGAGCACCCAGGTGGCCCAAAATAAAAAAAAATAAAAAAAAATAACTTAGCAAGAGGCAAAGTCAAGATATTCTTTTTATTTTTAAGTTATTATTAAGCTATAAAAACTCACTATCCATCAGTATATTAACCGCAGTTGAGAGTCATTACAAATTTGAGAATCATTACATTTTAAGAGTTGCTTCTGTATATTCCTACAACATATTGAACAGATATTGGCATTTTAAGTTTATTGGAGGGAAAATGGGAACTCCTGCTGAATTTGCCTTTCCCCAGTCTCATCTCAGAAATCTCATAAGACAGAAAGTGAAGCAATTAGCAGATTGTCACTGGGGTCAAAAGAGAAAAACAGGAGAGGGTTAATTTTAATTTCTTCCAGGAGTATAATAGCAATTACCTTTTCAAAAAAAAAGTCAGATCAGTCTATTTATTAATATACTATATAACTTATGATATTCAGTAATATTTAAGAATGTACAATATTATATTAAATTTAGGAAAGAATGTTTCTTTTGAACATGACAGATTAATTGGACTTTATAATAATAGAAATTGTGGAACATATTTACATTTAGTCATTAAACCACTAACTGCTGTCAAATAACAGTATTTTGTAAAAAAAAAAAACAGTATTTTATAAAATGCAGTTAACTGCAAAATTTAACTATGTTAAATAAAGGAAAGGGATTTTGTTGAATCAAAAAAATTTTAACTGGGATCATAGTCATGTGTTACCTATTGTGTATTGTCTAAAAAGCAATATTTTGTACAGTTCTTTGGTTGCTTAAGGAGAAAGATAAAACTGATCTAAATTATTCCATCGTAGCCTTCCTTTCATTAACTTTAAATGTGTGTGAGGTTTACTCACAAAAGCTGTTAATGAACTGCTAATAACACCCACTCTCTGAAAGTATGTCATGAAAATGAAAACCACAGAACTCCTGGATTAATTTTTTTCCATTCTTACTCTGCAGTTAAATAAAATATAATAAAATAAATCTGCCCTAGTTTATTCAAACCCAAAGACAATGTGAAGTACTTCCTTCAACTTAACTTGCAACAGATCTGTTGCTTTAGAGAAGTGGTGCTAGAAACGAGCTTCCAATAGCATAAGGAGCGGAAAGTGAACTCTGAAAATGTTTTTTGGGTTCTTTTTTTTTTTTTTAAATTTTGAGTATGTTTCCTGCTCACTGTGTATTGATGTATGTATGTAAGTACATAATCGGTACTTCTGATGACAACATTGCCTCTTTTGATGTATATAAAATAACATACTTGACTAATACCATGTGGATGCATAAGTGTTTTGCCATATTCATAAAAACAAATGTCATAAACATCCTTTAATGTATACATATGCATATTTGTGAAAATTTATTTTCAGGACAAATTCTTAGAACTCCAATTGCTCATGATATTAGGCATATACATATTAACACAATTGTCAAGTCCACCAAAAAGGTATTCCAATTTCTTTTTTTTTTAAAGATTTTATTTATTTATTTGACAGAGAGGAGAGAGATCACAAGTAGGCAGAGAGGCAGGCAGAGAGAGAGGGGGAAGCAGACTCCCTGCTGAGGAGAGAGCCTGATGCGGGGCTCCATCCCAGGACCCTGAGATCATGACCTGAGCCGAAGGCAGAGGCTTTAACCCACTGAACCACCCAGGCACCCCGTTATTCCAATTTCTAATCCTATTAACCATTATATAGAAATACTAATTTGTCTTATAATTTTATTTTATATCTTAGGAATTCAAAAAAGATTAGCATAACTTTTTAAAATGTTAAGTAACATCTCATTTTTAAATGACTTGGAAGCTTGAAATTAAATTCTTGTGTATGTAGACTAAAATTAATATAAAGCATTTATTAAATATTTTATCTACTTGTTTAACATTGAAAATTCTAAAAATTACGATACTTAAAAATACTTTTTTTCCAGCAACATCATTGGAAAACTATAAAAATCTCTCTTGGATTAAAGTGTAATGAATAACAATGTGTTATCAATCTGAAAGTGTTACTAATCTCCACTTTAATATTTATTCATATAAGATACTACAAATCTAGGGGCACCTGGGTGGCTCAGCCGGTTAAGTGTCTGCCTTTGGCTCAGGTCATGATC